>CM074736.1:15645159-16245159 GCA_037367245.1 Phrynocephalus guinanensis | reverse complement strand
GAATATTACAGTTTTTTTAAATCTCACAGTTTATGATTAATACATGTGTTTGTGCACAAATGTTTAAATTATCCCTTCAGCAGACAACCAAACACATTTTGAGAAGGAGTTTAGTTATGCTGCACTGTCCATCATAACATATTTCCTCTTAAGAGGATAGTGTTTATGCCTTGAAATACCACTGACTGATTACTTCTGGGAGGTTTTAAACACTGAGTTTCCAGGCAGTTTGGTCCAGTAATGCATTTGCCTTTAGTTCATACATCAATCTCTTCAACTGTCCAGAAATCCAGAAACAATTTACACTATATCATAACTTCTCCCTGGAAATATACTTTATTTTGTTTATTGATGAACTGTTTTATTTCTTATTACACTAGACAAATTGATAGTCTCTATGACTATCCAAAAACATGAACAACTTTCAGACACAGACTATATGCTGGCTTCTAAATATACACAACATGGCAAGGACTGGAATCTAGAAGTGTCACAAAAGTTGAAAAGTTAATGGAAGATCAATACATTTCTCAGTCCTTTAATTATTTTTTAATTCAAGTATTTGTACATTCAAGGGTTGGAGGAAGATTGGAAAAGGCATTCGTCATGATTACAGTCAAATGGCACTGGAAGACATTTTCAGGTTATAAGATATCCCACGTGAAATTAAAAGTGGGCTCAGAAATAAATCTAAGTAGTATGCATTCTTTGTGATTTGTGGAATCCATTTCAAATGGTCAGTGCCTATTACCATGCTTGTCGCCATGCCCAAGAACCACAAATTTCCCAACACTTAATTCTCAATATCAACTTTTTTATTAGAAACATAAATCATACAGCGTATGTACTACCTGGTTGATTTTGCTGTATTAATCTTGGAAGGCAAAATATTTCCAATACACAAAGTCAGCTCCCATGCAAGTGGTCCCCCAATAAATCTATCTAAAGCAAAGCCTTGTGGGTGGGATACGAGGGTGGGATTGGGAGTAACAGACAGAAGCAACATTAGTATTGGGACTTCTTCAGCCATTTCTTGTGAGCCTGAGTTGAATTGTGTTTTATTTCTGTTGTGGAAACCTTGCTTATTGTCATCCCTGCCCTTATGCTTTGAATTCAGACCACTTGACATTTTCTTTGTTATCTACTGTTGTTTGTATGGATTTAGAGTAAGACATAGGGTATTTACTTGAATGTGACTACTGACCCACCGCTAGATTGCTCTGTCTGTTGTTCGTGTTCCTCTTACAGTGTTGACTTGAGATCTAGTAGCGAGACTTTGGTATTGTTAGACCTTGTTACTAGAGCATCCCTTCCAATGGACCAGGTTCTTAATCTTCATATGTACCTGCCTTCCCTCTGCCTGCCTTTCACTTTCTCTGCATTCTACTTTCCTTTCTGTCCCATTCTCCAACATGCACATTTCCTTTATGCTCAAAATGTACCATTAAATGTAGAAATGTGAAGCTTTTGTGAAGGTCCTTTCATGATTTTTGTAGTAAGAAGAAAGGTCAACTGTAATAACTGTGTGAGACACTGGCCCAAGGTGCTGTTGTTTACTGTAGAAAAGAAGTTTATTGAAGGGTATAATCCATAGTATTGAAATATTTACTTGAAAGAAAATTGCTAGCCAAGTCATATCTTCTCACCAGCATGGATAATACCTTTAACCAGCTTTGGGGCTCAGGACAGGAAGCAGGAATAGGACCAAGTATTCAGAATTCTCCTGTGAACTGGACTCCAGAAGGAGATTTTCATCATCAGAAATACAGCAGATTTCCTTGTAGGTGGCCAATCTTTGAAGATAATCTACAAAAAGAACAAAAAGCCATCACTTTTAAGCTACAGCTTCAACTATTTCTCTCCCCACATGATTCTACAATCCAAATGAAACATGACACAATACCCCCCTTCAAAAAATAAATAAATCCAGATTCAGAATAAGAAGCAAGTTCTGCTTCAAATTTCAACAGCACACAAAATTTAACAGTCACCACAAGGGGACAGAACTGCCCCAAAGGCACTGAGAATGTTTTTGACCCCAGTTTGTGAAAAAACTAATGGTATCTGAAGTATTTGAGGTCTGGTTCAGCTCATGCGATGATTAAAAAAGTGTGCTGTAAAGGATATGATGTGCTTCTAATTGTGAGAAGCAGACTGCGCAATTCTCTGGTTTGAAGCCGGTAGATGATGAATAATTTGCTCAGGTGACATAAGCCATCTCTTGAGGCAAGATGACAGCTGTCTGCCTGGGAACATGCCCCTCTCACCTGATTCACCAAGCAAAGTCACCTGCCAGTTTGGGCAATATATGAAATATCAGTGAAGCAAACCTGCACTACGAAAGAAGAGAAGGAATAGCTAGTGTAACAACAAGGCTAGATTTACATCATTCTTCTGCTACTGATGATATAATTAATTTCAAATATTGGCAGTATTTGCACATACAGCACATGCCTTGACATGTAATGACACTTTTTATTAATAATAGGCAAAGCAGGATAGTCAGACTCGTGGTGGCTTAATTCAGATGTCATAAGAAGATAAGAACATAAGAACAGCCTTGCTGGAACAGGCCATAGCCCATCCAATCCAGCATTCTGTCTCACACAGCGGCTCACCATTTGCTTCAGGGTATTCCCAAGCAGACGTCTTCACTGGCTTATGATTCCCTGTTAATGGAATTGAGAGATATCCTGCCTATCTCTCCAACCCGGAGGTTGTCCTTAGGCATCCATAATGATAGCCATTGATACCCTGGTTCTCCATGAACTTGTCTAATCCTTTCTTAAAGCTGACAAGGCTGACAGCTGTCACCACTTCTTTTGGCAGGGAGTTCCACAGATCAGTGATCCTCTGGGTGAAAAAGTACTTTCTCTTATTTGTTTGAAATCTAGCATCCAAAGGTTTCATGGAGTGCCCCCTATTTCTAGTGTTGTGCAATAGGGAAAAGAGTTTTTCCTTATCTACTTTGTCCACACTGTGTATGATTTTATAAATCAGGTCACCTCTTAGGTGCCTTCATTCAAGGGTGAAGAGGCCCAGCCATTGCAGCCTCAGATGGTAAGGAAGGTGTTCCAGTCCCCTAATCATTCTGTTTGCCCTCCTCTGCACTTTTTCCATTTCCATAATATCCTTCTGGAGGTATGGTGACCAGAACTGTACACAATACTCCAAATGGGGTCTCACCATAGATTTATAAAGAGGCAAAATGACACTTGCTGGCTTCTTTTCTGTACCCTTCCTTATGATCCCTAACACTGAGTTTGCTTTTTTCACTTCTGCGGCACACTGGGTTGACACCTTCACTGAGCTGTCCACCAGGACACCAAGGTCCATTTCCTGGTTTGTTGCAGAGAGTTCTGACCCCATCAGTTTAGAAATGTAATTGGCGTTTTCTGCCCCAACATGCACCACTCTGCACTTACTAATGTTGAAACTCATTTGCCACTGGTTTGCCCACTCCCCCAGTGTCAAGAGCTCCTCACAATCTCTCTCAGTTTTTACTACCCTGTATAATTTAGCATTGTCAGCAATTTTGGCTACCTTGTTATTTACTCCTACTTCTAGATCATTTATGAAAAGGTTGAAAAGCAGGGGTCCCAGTGTCAGGCCCCTGCCAGAACCTATTCCAGAGGCTGAAGAGTTAATGCCTGAAGAAGCTCCAGATGGGGTTCCTGAGCAGTCAGTTCCTCCAGCAGCTGCACAGGATAGTGACTCAGCATCTTCAGGGGAGTCTCCACCTCCACAGAGGGCTGCTTGTCGAAGGCAGCAAAGACTTACAACTAGGAGAAGCAGAGACAAGCTTTATCTGAGCCACCACCATCTACATTTAGGGAATCCTGAGTTTTGACAGGGTTAGTTTCTGGGGAAGTTATGTTGCTCTCTGGAGACATAAATTAAGCATTCAGGACTGAGGCAGATTGTGGGAGCAATGTGTTGATACGGCAACTTGGTACTGCCTTCCTGCTCGATCCTTGTCCCTGCTTGGCATGACCCTGGACGTTGTCTCCCTTGGCTCTGGACTTTCTCAGTGGACATGGTGTAAGCTACCATTGGCATTCTGGCTTTGATCTTTGGACTGTTTATCTTGGACTCTGCTTTGCTCTCTGAATAGGTGTGACCTTGCTATACTTTTCCTGGACTCTGATTTGCTTCTGATTTACTGTATTGGAGTTTGGCTCTGAGTTTCCAGTAAAAGCCTGAATTTACCTGTGTATGTGAGTCTGTGGGTTGTGACACCCAGAATAGAACCTTGGGGGACCCCACTCTTTACTTCCTGCCACTTGTAGAAGTATCCATTTTGTGCTGCCCTCTGTTTCCTGCCCCTAGCCAGTAGCTGATTCAGGACAAGACCTGTTCCTTTATTCCATGACTGTCAAGTCTATTCAAGAGCCTTTGTTATAGTACTTTGTCAAAAGCCTTCTGAAAGTCCAGATAAAAAATGTCAACTGGATCTCCCTTATCCACATGGTTGTTGACATTCTCAAAGAATTCCAACAGATTAATGAGGCATGAATTGCCCTTGCAAAAGCCATGTTTGCTCTCCTTCTGCAGCACCTTCTCTTCTATGTGCCTATTAATTTTATCTTTTTGGATGGTTTCCATCACTTTACCTGGAACACATGTCAAACTGACCGGCTGGTAATTTCCTGGATCACCTCTGGATCCTTTTTTGAAGATTGGTGTTACATTTGCTACCTTCCAATCATTAGATACAATGCCTGATTTGAGAGAAAGATTATATATTTTGGCTAGGACATCAGCAATTTCATCTTTAAGTTCCATGAGAACTCATGGATGGATGCCATCTGGTCATGGTGATTTGTTAGCATTTAGTTAGTTTAACAAATCACCAGGACCAGATGGCATCCATCCAACAAGACATGCAAGGACCTCCTCCCTTGGCCATGTTTGCAATGTGACACAGGAATGTCACTTGTATTTTCAGTACTTGGATCTCAACACTTGAAACTGTCATTTGTGCTGATTTCTCAGTGATATACAAACTATTGGAAGGGAGGGAGGGAGGGAGGGAGGGAGGGGGAGGGAGGAATTTGACCCCAGAAGTTTAAAATTGAGATGGTATATCTATTGGTTTTGCTTTCACATATATTCATTCTATTTATGTGGGTAAATTTTGATCCAAAACAAGGCGGGGAGAAATCTAACTCGTCTCGAGAAGATGGGCAAGTTTGACAGCTTTGCTTTCTCTTACATTGTGTGTTGCATCGTTACAGTCGTGAGCGACTCTTCGTGACCCCATGTCCATGGAGTTTTTCTTGGCAGGAATACTGGAGTGGTTTGCCAGTTCCTACTCCAGGGGCCTACAGCACCTGGTATTCCCTTGGTCTCGCATCCAAGTACTAACCAGGGCTGATCCTGCTTAGCTTCCAAAATCAGGTGAGATCGGATGTGCTTAGGACATCTAGGCAGCTTCTCTTACATTAGTAAATTCCAAATAGAACTGAAATTGAAATGTCACCCAGCTCTAGTTTAATATTTTATATTTTCACTATGAGCTCAGGACAGTGGAAATATATCTTAATGGACCACCCAAACACTCACTGGTTTGACACCATTGAAGGGATACCTTTGATGGAACTAAAAGCACTTGTAAGAGATGGAAAGGCATGGAGAGCGTTGATCCACAAAATGAGCAAGAGTTGTATACAACTGAACCGATGGAATAAGTTCCATGCAGAAATCTTCTTCTGAATCATTCAGTGCTCCTTCACATGCTCAGAATCTTAAGAAATGTCCAGCCCATTTTAGTTCTTTTCATCTCAGCAACTATACATGTTTGAAAAATAAAACAAATCACGAATTGTATTAAATGTGTGTTTTCCTCTTTTTTCTCTCTTACTTTATAATTTCATTGATTGTTTACATAGTAAAACTGCTTTGGGGCAGGACCTGGTTTCTTTCATATTATATGAAACACCTAGTTTCCTTTATATTTTTTCCATCATTACATTTTATGTTTAGGGTTTGTCAGAAGTGATTCCTGATTTTCATTATGCATAGGATGGTAGGCACAGAAACCTTCACTTGATCCTCTCCAGGTTCATGGGAGTTAGGGTTCACTTTCACTGATCCTCTTTGCTTTTGGTGTTCCACATGAGATTCCATCCCGATAATCAGGGGAGAAGTATTTGCTATATCCTCCCTGTGTCCCTACATTGAATACCAATGGAGACAATTTACTGCCTAGCTGTTGCATGTCCTGTCATCTTTTGGTTGGCAAGTCAGTGTGAGTTGACCAGAAAAGCTACTGGATATGCAATTGACAGTTGTGTGTTTGTGCTTATTGACATGGTCCCTGAAATAGAAGCTTAGCCACTGGATTTAAATAACCATATAATTCTCTGGCTGCTTTGATTTCAGGTGACAAACATAATTTAGCTGAATGAAGCATCCAGTATATTTAAAAAAAAACAACAGAGTTACAGGTACAATCACAATGTTGGTTCCTCCTGATCCATCCATTTGCCCAGGCTGTGTGTGCCCTTAGTATGGCAGTTGTTAGTGTATTTTATTTTATTTATATTTTATGGTTTTACTGATTTTGTTGATTTGTTGTTGTACTTAGGCTGCTCCTCTGTTTGTGATTTGTTATACCATTTATATTGTTATACTGCTTATATGGTCTTTTGTTTATATTGTAATTTTCCCCCTTTTCCTTCTGTCACCATGCTCGCAGGGACTCCCATTCCGATTGTGATGCGCTGTGGGCAGTACGCTTGCTGGGGGGTGAGTCGGGTGAGAAGAACTCGGGTCAGGCATCTCACGCCTGTCCCCCATTCTGGCCCCCCAGCTTACTGCCACGTATCTCGGAGCCATCCCACTAGCGCCTTCGGCCTGTCATGCCTTCTGATGAATGCCAGGTCAGTCCATAACAAGACCCCCATCCTGTACGATGCCATCTGGGATGGGAGGGCCAACCTGGCTTGTATTACCGAGACCTGGGTGGGGGCAGAGTGGGGCCTCGCTCACCCAGATGTGCCCGCCAGGGTTTCAGGTTCAGGGCGTGGGCAGGCCAGAGGGTTGGAAGGGGGAGGGGTCACCATCGTTTATAGGGAATCCATTTATGTCAGCAGGGCCTCGACATTGGTTAGTCCAGGGTGAGAATGCCTTCACCTGTTAGTGGGACAGCGGGACAGATTTGGCATTGTGCTGGGCTACCGTGCTCCCTGCAACCCAGCACCATCCCTACCGGAACTCACAGAGTTCATTGTGGTGGTGCTGTTGAAGTCCCCCCGCCTCTTGGTGGTTGGGGACTTCATTGTGCACCCTGGTGATGGACTTTCCGGTGCAGCTCTGGAATTCATGGAGTTCATGGCCTCCATAAGTCTGACCCAGCATGTTCTTTGCCCCACCCACAGATCAGGGCATACACTAGACTTGCTATTTACCTCCATGTTGGGGGATTCTAATCTGGAGGTAGGGGACATTGCTTCCCTGCCGGTGTCATGGTTAGATCATCACCTGCTGTCTTTTTCCCTATCGGTTGTGGCCCCTCCCCGCAGGGATCCTCGGCCATTTGTTTGGGCCCACCCCCGGAGGCTACTGGACCCAACTTGGTTCCAGGAAGCCTTCGGGGAGCTTCCTAGCGGCTTGTCTGACGATCCGGCTGAGGTAGTGGTAGACCAGTGGTTTGAATCAGCTTCCCGTGCCATTGGCCGGATTGCCCCTAGGCACCTTCTCCGTGGCTGAGCTCGATCTTCGCCGTGGTTTACGGCGGAGCTGAGAGCGATGAAGCATTGAGCGGAGGAGATTGGAGTGCAGCTGGAGGAGGGACCGGACGGTGTTCAATAAGGCTGCTGTTGTTATCCAGACTAGGTGCTATGCTCAGGCAATCAGGGAGGCCAAAACATCATATTACTCCCTGAGAATTGGTGAGGCCTCAAACCACTAGGCAGAACTCTTCTGGGTGGTTCGGGACCTCACCAATCCTAGTCTAGCGAGGCCTCCTCCTACTGAGTTTAGTAGTGAGATGTTTGCAGCCTTTTTTAGATCTAAGATAGAGGCCATCCGGACCATTCTCGACTCCGGTTGCTCTAACTTGCCCTCGACATCCCCTGACGCTGTACCCCCTTGCTCTCCTCACATGGTTGAGCTTGGGCCTGTTTCCTCTTTGGAGGCCTCCAGGGCTATTGCCCATTGTCGGCCCGCGTCCACCCCCTTCGACCCTTGCCCTGCTTGGCTCATAAAAGCTGCTGGAGAGAGCTAGCTGGAATGGGCTTCTGTCATCGCCACAGCCTCCTTCGGGGAGGGGGTTTTTCCCACTCGCCTGAAGGAGGCAGTGGTAAAGCCCATCCTCAAAAAAACTGGCATGGCATCGGATGTATTGGCCAATCATCGCCCAATAGCCAACGTTCCCTTCTTGGGCAAGGTCATCAAGAGGGTGGTCGCGATCCGACTTCAGACCTGTTTGGAGGAACAACAGCTCCTTGACCCATGCCAGTCTGGGTTCAGGCCGGGCTGGGGGACTGAGACAGCTTTGGTTGTGCTGCAAGATGACCTCATCCGGGGGGCCGACAGGGGTTGCTCTACCTTGTTGGTTCTCCTGGATCTGTCAGCGGCCTTTGATACCATCAACCACAGTATCCTACTGGGCCTGCTCTCTGAGGTGGGTATCAGGGGCACTGTTCGCAGTTGGCTCTGGTCCTTCGTGGAGTGCCGTCCCCAGTATGTGCAGCATGGGGGCGAGTTGTCGGCCCCGTGGACACTCCCTTGTGGGGTTCCGCAGGAATCGTCTCTCTCCCCCATGCTGTTTAACATCTATGTGAGGCCACTGGCAGGGGTCATTAGGAGATTTGGAGTCTGCTGCCATCAGTACGCTGATGACACGCAGCTCTATCTCTCCTTTTCCACCTCTGCAGTCGAAGCTGTCCAGACCCTCGACTGGTGCCTGGAGACAGTCATGGCATGGACCAAGGTTAACAGGCTCAAACTCAATCCCTAGAAGTCTGAGGTGATGTTCTTCGGGATTTCCCCGACCAGCTATGGAGGCCCTCTCCCCAGCATGGAGGGAGTTTCCCTCCAGCTCGCGGACAGTGTTTGGAATCTGGGCGTGGTTCTGGACCCACCTCTCACCATGGATGCCCAGGTGGCAGCCACGTCCAGAGCCACTTCTTTCCATCTCCATCAAATTGCCCAGATTCACCCATACCTGGATGGGGACTCCCTGAGAACTGTCGTACAAGCACTGGTGATCTCGAGGATAGATTATTGCAACGCGCTCTACATGGGGTTGCCCTTGAATCTTCTTTGGCGTCTGAAGCGGGTGCAAAATGCGGCAGCCAGACTGGTGGCGGGTGTGTGTCATTATGACCACATCACCCCGGTTCTGGCTCTCCTGCATTGGCTACCCGTTGCATCCTGGATTAGATTCAAGGTCCTGGTTTTAGTTTATAAAACCCTCCATGGCCTAGGACCAGATTACCTGGCAGAGCAAATCACCCAGTGGTCAACTTTGGCCAGTCCAATAAGGATGTCGCGGGCACACTTGCTTCAGGTGGCTACGCCCAGAGAGGCCTGGAAAACTTCAACCTGAAACCGGGCCTTCTCTATGGCGGGCCCCACTCTCTGGAATCATCTTCCTTGCGATGTCTGCCTTGCAGAGTCCCTGCCGGCCTTCCGGAGGGCGTTAAAGACCTTTCTCTTCCGGGAGGCCTTTGGTGACCTGGCTTAGGTTTTTGTTTTTGTTTTTTTTAATTATTTTTTTTTTGCTTTTGCCATCTGTTGATATAACCCCCAAGCTGCAGTTCCCCGCCATCCTGCAGATCTTGCTAAGGTCGCTTATTTTAAAATTGTCATTATTGTTATTGTAGTTTTGTTGTGTCTGTTTAGCTGATTGTATTGATTTAATGTTGTGAACCGCCCAGAGTTCCTATGGGAAGATGGGCAGTTTAGAAGCTTTATAAATAGATAAATAAAATAAATAATATAAATATCTGGCTGCTTTGATTTCAGGTGACAAACATAATTTAGCTGAATGAAGCATCCAGTATATATTTTTTTTAAAAAAACAGAGTTACAGGTACAATCACAATGTTAGGAGAATTGAAGAAAGATATGTGATAGATCTCTTGGTAGTAGATGTATGAGTTGTGACCACTGTGTGGTTGGCAGGCAAAAAAGGAAATGGGCATTAGATAGGGTGGTCAAAAGGGTGCCATGTGCACACCCCTCAAGGAAGTTGACTTCATTGCCTATTAACCTGGTTTGTTCCAGTTAAAAAGCATGACCATAGTAAGGTACTTTTTGTTTCCCTAACAATGTAGAAAAATCATGGAGAGAAAACCCAGCCTGTGTTACCTCCACTCCCAGCCCATATGTGCTGTCAGGAACATGTGCAAATGAATTGGAATTGTGATGAGGTGAATGTGGTTATAAACATGCACAATGAGAAAAATACAGAAAACTGGCTTGGAAGTAAATCCTAGATTAGCTCCTCCTCATGAATAAGGGTGAAAAACACGAAGGTATTCATAGGAGGGCGAGGTGTGATTCGGCACTCTGGAGAAGAAGACAGAATTCAGATGAAAAGATTGCCCACCCCTGCCCCATATTAAGCAATGCTGTACAAAATCATGTTTAAACAAACATGTGTTAATGCAGAGTAGTGAAAAAGGACCATGGTTGCTGGGTTTTTGCAGAGACTTTTAAGAATCTGAGGGATCAGAGAACATATTTTTGTCTCTTTTAACCAACAGTCATTGTCCTGTGTTTTCTGTGTGCGTGTTTTGCTCCCCTCCCCCACCACCAAGAATACAGATGTTCTGCATTACTGAACTTCATGGAGACAATGGTTGGTGGCGGGGGGGGAGGGGGAGGGGATAGTATTCACTGTCTTTCTCTTGAGTAAAAGAGAAAAATGTCACGGTGGTCAAAACAGCCATGAAAATAAGCATTGACTTGAGATAAATGAACACCTCCAGATTCAATCCCCAAATTACTATTTTTTAAAGTATTCTTCCCTGAAACTTTCTATGTGCTGTCTAATGGTAAGATGACTTTTTTTTGCTGTGTCTTTAGGAGACTCCAGCACTCCCACATACCTGGATATTTTTTAAAATCTTCTTTTGACACCACAGGGTGCAAGATAGCAATAAAAACAAACAACACTGAAAAAGTTCCTTTGTGCCCTCTAGTGCAAGCATGTCCAAACTTTGGCCCTCTTGATGTTTTGGACCACAAGTCCCAGAATTCTAAGCTTAGATTGCCAATGGCAAAGGACTGTGGGAGTTGTAGTCCAAATCACGAAGTCTGGACATACCTGCTCTAGTGGCTGAATAAACACATTTTTAGGATTGGAGAGTGGAATGCAAGGCCCCAGAAGATGCTACAAACTTCAAAGGTCCACGGGTGAGCATTTTTAGACTACAGTACTATGGAGGTTTCCTAGCCCTGCTCCAAAGTTTTTTTACACTGGGCTGCACAGATGAAGTAGACTTGTTTGCGAAAGTTCACATTAAAAAATACAAAGGTTAGTCTTTAAGGTGCCACCACATTTTTGTATTTGTAGTTGACTTTTACTTTTTATTTTTGTTTTCACCTATAACTCTTGACTGAACACATATACCAAACTAGTTTTGAAAATACCTTTCTTTCTTTTTCTCTTTTTTCCCTAATTGACCTGAACGTCTCTGAATTTTCTCAGTCATCCAGGTGAGTTTATCAGGAAGCTGAGTCATGGTAACTGGACTTCTTTTCTTGAGAGATTGAAATGTTTCACTGCTCATTGAAACAAGACTGGTGAAGCTGTTTGGATGAGCAGTAAAACATTTCAATCTTTCAAGAAAAGAAGTCCAGTTGCCATGACTCAACTACCAGATAATTGACCTGAAACTTTCTCTTTATACTGAGATGGGATGGATGGAATGAAAAAACATCCAAATGGACACATTGTTATCAGTTTTCAAAGAGCCTATGTGCCATGGCTTGTTTCTATTTCATAAACATAATACAGGAAGCCTGAGTTTGTAAGGCAGACATTCAAAGTGGATTTCCATCTCATGAAAGAGTTGCCAATCCCAGACAGGTAAGCAGTGTCATCAAAGGGGAAACTATTTAATGCAGTTGTTTTGCCTGCACTTTGCAAGGCTTTAAAGTGTTGGAAAAATCCGGGCTTTTATGAGATTCTATATCATAATATGAATATTAGAAGAGGCTTCAAGATGGGAGCAGGAAACATTTTGTGATGGGCTTGATTTCAGAACAGACGCTGAAGTCCTTCACTTGAACTGCTTGAAATAATGATAGAATCTGTGGCTAATCCCTTCATTATAACTCATGCCTAACCTGAGAATATGAATAACCTTCAGCACAATTGTATATCAAAAGTAAGACCGCTGAGTTCAGCAGGCCTTATTCTCAGGTGAGTGAATATAGCATTGCAGCCTCAAAGATAAAATTGATATTCTTGTCCATATCTGATCAATTATTTGTATAGTTTTCTCTCTGTGACAATGTTATATTCTTATTAAATGTCCACAGTCCCTACCTTTCAGCAATCTCTAGCTACCCATTTCTAATTTTTAAAATGCTGCATTCCCAGTTTTATAAAACACGTGTACAGATTATCAGCACTGATAGCATTAAGCATAACATTCAACACGACACACACATTTCCCATTCTTTCATACATTTTATAGGCTCCACATTGAACTATCAAAGAGTCGGAATGCATTTTACATTTTCTTTGAGATACAGCTAGCAACCATGTGTGGTTTATAGCGATAAGCTAACTCTTTAGGGGCTGAGCAATGCACTAAAGCTAAAGCCATTGAAAGGTTTAAACATTTTAAGTCAAGAGTTTTGAAATGCAAGCCCTCGAATGCAAAGCATATTAAATAATTTCCAGGGATGTTGACCTTTGTTTCACTTAAGCTATGTTGTTAAGAAAGCACTAAAGTACATCAGATTAAATGCTTTTCTGTGGTTGTGTAGCCATGTAGATGTAATGCATTTTAACCTTGTAAAAGGTCAATATCCTCTCACATTCAATGCATTAATGCAATTTTATTTCCATTTCAAGCACATCTAGTCTTTTATTTTTCCGGAAAAAAGAAATGCCAAAGGGATTAAAATTTATGTGAGAGAAGCTATGAATTAAATTGTGGGTTCAAGCATGGTTTCACGTGGACAAAATGAGTTGAAGATTGTCTCAGCATGGGGGTACTTCTCTGCTGATTTTGTAACAATAACTAGCTTATATGTGTTGTTCTTATAGGTTCACATATATGTTATCACTTGTCCAATGGACTAATGGATTTGCCTTATCAATGCAATTTTGACCACTGTTATGTACACTGTACATGAATTGGAACATGCACTATATGTTGGGTTGCCCCACACTAGTGATACAGAGGCAAATTTTGAAGATACTGGTTATGTCATTACCTTGCCTTTCTCATGTGACTAGTATCTTCAACTTAATGGTCTTCCTTATAAATCTATCTATATGGTTTCAGCAAACTGCCTTGGGTCAACACATTCACATTCTCTTTTGTTTGGGATTATGCTGCCACCAAGATCTTTGCACAGATCCAGCAAAGAAAGATTGTTAGGTTGTACATATTTATCCCCAATGGTAGTCATGAAATAGTACATGTGGCTTATCATAGGAGACAAGTATTAACTTTGTAATTTACTATCTCAGACATACATGGACCAAGGAAGGGGAGTTTTTCTCCCAGCAATTTAAATAAGAAATGTTCCCCAGCTCAGTCAACAAGCTGTCATTTGCCTCAGGATATATGATACCTTCAACTCTTTCAATAGCTTCTTGATGGTTTAAAAAGTAAAATAAAGGATGTTCCATACTGACACATGTTCAGCAAAATCTGAAAAATCAGGACTACAGTAATGTTGATGCCGTAACAGATATACCCTGTGATGAAGAATGATGTTGTCTAATGGCACAAATGCTGCTTTCTTACAATGCACTCACACATAGGCCACAGTCTCAATAAAGTTTTCTGCGCATCTTATTTTGATGCATAGGTTTTTTGTGTGCAGTCACGTGGCGTTTGATGCACAGTTAGTGTCCTGTCGACAGGGTAGCATTTTACTGCTCTGTGCCCATCTCTACTTGCTTACTGTGCATCTTTTCCCTTTTTTCTGGGTCGATTTTCCTCCGTTGCAGGAAGTGGCAGGAAAAGGGATACAAAGCTAATTACTGCATATTTTCTGGGGTCGCACCTTGCTAGAGGAGCAAAGAACTGTGCATCGTTAAGGGAGATTTTTTAAACCAACCCCTAGTGGTGGTTTAAAAAAAACTTCAGTGAAAGTGCACTTCCAGGAGCGTGGTTGGCCGGGTCACCAAATTACTTCCCTTCACGGTTAGGACGCGATCTTTTATTTTGCAGTTTGCCACAGCAAAAATTTCACAGAAAACACTGGTGAGACCGCGGCCATACCTTGGATTGGTCTTTCTGGCCCCAAACCACATGGAGAAAATGGAATGTCTTTCATCAGTATAGATGCTGCAGCTTGTCATGGTCCAGTCTTAGCTTATAACATGTGTGAGCCATGCTGTATTACTAGAGGAATTCTCCTTTGAGCCAACAATGCCTATTTGTTGCCCATGACACATATTCATATGTGGCAGGCCTGACCCTCCTAAAGGGTTAATCACCCCTGCAAATGACATTCAATTCTGTTAAAATATAGTATAAAAATTAAATAATAATTTTTAAATGCATAGCATAAAATGGACCTGTTTTTCCTCAGCTTTGGTGGATGTCATCCCCTCACAATTGGCTCCAGTGTCTGAACAATGATAATCCATGGGAATACTGGAAAGATTCAAGATTCAGACTGAAGGATTAATTCTCAGGACTTGACCAAGTAAATGAAGTTTTCCCTTCATCACCATGGCAACATAAAATACATCATTAGTTTTTACGAGAGATGGACACAGACTGAACCTGAGCTAAAACAAAACCCAAAAGCAAAATAAATAAATTAAAATAAAAACAAAACCTGGGTTTGCAGTTTGGTTGGTGAACCAGTTTGAGGATGCCATTTTGCCAAAGCAAAATGAAGCATCAAACTTTTCCCCCCTCAGTACTTTACTTTGCTTTGGCAAAATGGCACCCACCCACCACCATTTCCTCTCTACCAGCTCCTGCCACCTCCAGTTCTGCCACTGCCATTCTCAGAGTCTGCAGGCCAGGCTTCCCTGACAGGGTTGTGGACATTGACGAACCACAAACCAGGACCAAACACCATTTCCCTGGTTTGAGCCTATCTCTAGTCAGAAATGACTTGATGGCACACAGTTATTTTTGATCCTTTAATCTGTATCAACAAACCATGTCATCTTCATCAGAATGAGGCATTTTCTAAGGCCAATGAGTTTCCCTATTCAAGACCATAAACTTGCATTACCTCAGGGATATCACACAACAGCAGCTTGTAGGAAAATCCATCCTCTCCCTCATTCCCAACTAGTAAGGAACATTGAATGTGAGTAGCAGCAAATAAAAACATTGTTTCTGGTAACATAAAAGACCTGACTTTTTCACTCAGTGAGATCTGGCTCTGTGACAACACTGACCACAACTCCATTTTGCATCATCCTTGACTGAATGATTCCCCTTGCTTTCATCAAGTTTGTATGTGCATTGAAGGACAGACTCCAAAATAACATAAATGGAGTTATGGAGTTACAGACCTAGAGGCCCAACCTTGGTTGTGGGGCAATTTTTATTTTTATTTTTTTCTGAAGTGTTACGATTCCAAACTCAACATGATTTGTTAGCAAAATTCTTTTTTGGGTTTATTTGACTTTGATTGAAAGCTGCATTTTTAGCTATCTTCCAGGGGGCTAGTCATGGCTACACTGGAGAGCACGGTCTTAGTAAATGACTTCAGTTTAATATTGTTTTCCATGCAGTTCAGAGGTCTTTTGTAAATGGGTTTCATGTGTAGGTTCTCTCCTGATCACTGAGAATAAGAGCAAGACATGAGATTGTATAAATCGTGCATGCAGCAATGTATAATGGGGAGGGGGTGAGCATATATATGATTCCCATCTGAATGTTTCATTTTGAATGCATTTTAAATACATCCAGTTGCATTTATGCATTATTTTGCAGACATTTTTAAAGTGCAAAATATTTTGAGTTTAATAATTTCTTTTTGCCAAACACACACAGCAAACTACAAATCAGACTAACTATAAGTCTTCTAGGAGGTGCAGCTGGGATGTACAGACCTAAGGCTCTGCTCCTTTTCTTGCAAAATGGGTTAAGTATGCCTCGAGGCAATGAAAGTGCCAGGCAAAGCAGTGTCTCTTCAGCTTAAATATGTGATTTCTAGCAATTATTTTGAGTCTCATAGTCTGCATTGTTCAGACTAATGAAGTTCCACAATTATAAACTAGTCTAATAAAACAGTTGCTATGACTTTCTATTTACTTCCTCACCACTTTCACTTTAAAACAACAACAACATCTTTATATAAAAGGGTTTGTATGAACATTTAATTACAGCACCAATTCCACAGAAAGAACCCAACCATGAACCTCTTCTCCAATTCATTCAGCTTATTTCTAAGCATCAACACAAAAGAGGCTCCTCACTAAATAACTTTCAAGGGGAGAAAAAAAGTTCAATATTGTGGTGACCATTGATGGAGTGTGCTTGAGGTGAAAAATGCTCCTCCAAATAAAACTGTAACTATACTGGCCGATAGAGGAAGTAACAAACTTAGGGACAAACACTCGGGACCAAGTCTGGTTGCTCTTTAGAGAATATTAAATAATTCTAAATTGTGTTAAAACACGAGCCACAATTCAGTCTGCATTCATATAATCCATCCATCCGTCCATCCGTCCATCCTTTCGTTCGTTCACTCTTTTGTTCAATCATTTTTTTTGTTTATTTATTTGTAGGCTACCTTTCTCCTGATTAGAGATAGGCACAAAACAATTTATTTTGTTTTTGTTTTGTTTCAGAATGAAATGAAAAATGAACTGATCTTAAAAGAAAAACAAAATGAAATGAACTGGAATTTTTTTGTTTGTTTCATTTTTTGTCCCCCACCCCACCCACCCAATCGGGCATGTCTGTAAAAGGGGTCCCTACCTGAGACCTCTCAGTGCCTGGTGCTGCTGCCGCCACCAATGATCAGGTGCAGTGCGGTCTTGCAAGGCCGTGGGGAGGGTTCTTGGCACCCACCACTGCCGTGGCTGGTGCTGATGATCTGGCGCAGAGAGGCCTTCCAGTGCCTGCTGCCACTGCTGCCACTGCCAATATATAGATCCCAGAAGGTGCCGGAGCCCAGAAGGAGGAGGAGAAGAGGGTGAGTACAAGCCCCCAGAGGAGTGAAACATTTCATTATTTTTTGTTTGTATGATTTTTTCAAAAATTAGTATGAAATGGAATGAAACGAAATGTGGGTAGGGAGGAAATGGAACAAAATGAAACATAATTTTTTTGTTTCATGCCCATCTCTACTCCTATAAAGCTCTGCAATTTCCTTGATTATTCTTTTCCAATAATTCAGGGGACCCTAAAAAAAGATAACTATATAAAGGTTCCAACTCTGTGGTAACAGATCTGCTTGGTGTGTAATGCCTATTAAGTGAAACATAAAAACAAGGCATCAATAAAAACATCAACTTTTGTTCAAGCAAATTCCAGAATTAATTGTACTCTTCAATTGCTTACTCATCTGTGAAAACTTATTGTACATCAGTTTCATTGTGTCAGTCCCCAAAATTCTTACTCAGAGAAATTTCTCTCTATGTAATTTTGTCATCTCATTTCAAGACTCTCGTAAACCTCAATCATAACTTTCCTTTTCTTTAATCTGCTTCTATTCACATTGTATGAAAGCTGGATTTAACACAAGGCATCTTTTTTCCTCTCAGTGATTTAAAGCGATTTAAATTTCCTTGGATTTAAATTGTTTTTACCTGTTTGTCCAAATATAGTGTGGACATTTGCTTACGTTACTCCTGGAGATATGGGAATCAAAGCATATTTGTGCATCTAGTTCTAACATTTTTTAACTATGGCTTTTATAGGCCTTAAGCCATCCATGATATAATTAGCAAAATCCATTGCACAAGTAGATAGTATTGACTGAACATTCACCTTCAGTAATTACAATAAAATGTGCAGATCCAGAATGCACTTTTGCTAGTGCATGGTGTTATTAGACAAGAGACCAACAGTAGAGTAGAACTGCACAATTCCTTGCTGCCATCTATGCAGACATAACCTTATGTCAGGCCTGCATAATGTGGTGACCGCAGGTGACTGGTAGCCCATGGGGCCATTAGAAGTAGCCCGCCAGGTCCCTGCCAGCCTCCCAATCCACCACCAGTGGTGGCATGCTCGGAAAAAAAAAGTTTTTCTTGGCCTGCCCACCTGCCCAGATATTAGGTCTGGATTTGTTCCCTTACCTTACCTTCTGCCGCCGTACCCCACCCCCTTGCTCGTCTATTCCGTAGGAGTCTCCGCCTTTCTAATCCGGAACCTGGCGAAGTGAGGAGCTGTGGCTGGGATCAGCACCACTTCCTTGAGCTGCTGGCTGGGTGGCACACACACACATGTGCTTCTATAAATAGACTGTGGGGACGTTTGGCAGTTTAATGTAGACTGCAGGCTGTTCAAAGTTGGACAGCCCTGGCTTATGTTATACCTGTGTGAAAAGTTTTTGCCTCATGTGTGACATAGCTCCAGGCTTGGGTGTTAAGAATGTGTATAGATTAGCAGGAAATGGATCCTAAAGCAGGCTTTCCACATTTGATTTAGGAACCCACATACAATTTGCAGGAACTGGGTATGAAAACAACGTTTTCATTTTGATAATGCAATTTTTATAATGAAAAAGCCAGATTCATTCCATACTTTTTCCTCTCTAAATGGAACATGAAATAAAATTATTCATGTCTTTGGAGTTTTAAAGAATTTCAAACTAGAACTTGTTGTGCATCTGCTATATTTCCACTCCAAGGCTTTTGTGACAGATTGGGCATTAACAGACTAACCTAATAATAACTCTCGACCAATGTGCCTTTGAAATTAATTAGAGTTGTTCTGCATTCCAATGGCTATAACTAGCCTGGCCAAAAAAGAAAAATGTATTTTAATGTTAGTTTTTTTAAAGCAAATGTTCAGTAGGGAAATTGATTAAACAACAAAACAAAACAACACATTTGCTCCAGATGCAACTCTCTCGGAATTATTGCTTTGATTATATTATTCTTGTTAAACCACAGGTAATCAGAATCTGATACAATGCATCATGTACTGTCATCACAGTTGGTCTTCTCAGTTGTACACACAAGTGTCTTGTGGGTTGTTGATGAAGATTTCCCAATGAGTAATCCAAAAGCTTCAGAAACAGCTTTGTAATTTAATAAATGTGTAATGTCCCACATTATATTCCCAGCACACGCTAATTAAATTTCTTTCCATTTTAGTCTCCCTTTAGTCTCAAAGGGTTAATGGAGCTCTGGAATATTTGACAAAATTCAGCCAAGCAACTACCTGTGTTAGATCCATTAACCTTGACACAGCATGCAGTGTTATTCAGGCCTCACATTCAAATGCCACATTTTTAAAGAAAAAAATTAAAATAAAAATTAGTATATTTCAGTCTATGCTAAGAGGGTGAAAATCAATAATTATCACTGCCTTAATATAAAGAGAGCTCTACTTTGCAATCCATCAAGTGCTGCTCTGAGGCAAGCCTTTATTGAAATGAATAGGACAGCATACAAATATTATGTAGCACTTTTCCTGCATGCCACAGTGTACTGGGGTCATGGATTAATTAGAAGGAAAACAACTAACTAAATAATGTTATTTGAAAGTCAGCATTTGCTGTTTATATATTATTTTCCTTTAGTAAAAATCCCTGGGTAGTTTCCAAACATTTTAAAACAACAGCACCACAAAGCAATTTACAATTTGTATTATCCTGCTGCTATTTTTGGGATATATTGTAATTTGTAATACTTTTGATTTGTTTTCCATTCGACAAACAGTATCCTACTTGTTGTACACTATGTACAGGCTGGTCTCTTCCTTGAACCATTTCTCTTTTAACTTGGCTCACACATGGCAGAAGCCACAAATCCCTTAAGTGTAATGGCCTGTTGTTTTCAACAGAATGCTCCTCAGCTAGTCCTCAGTGATACAACACTATACTGTGGGTTACAGACAAATTTGTAGTAAACCACAAATTAACCCAAAGTATGCATTTATTAGCTGTTGTGAGTTTTTCAGGCTGTTTGGCTGTGTTCTGGAAGTTTTTCTTTCTGAAGCTTCGCCAGACTCTGTGACCAGCATCTTCAGAGGGCAAGGAGCTCAGGTATCAAGGAGTTCTCTCTGTGCAGCCAAACAGCCCCAAACACACAACAGCTAATAAATGCATACTTTGGGTTAATTTGTGGTTTACTACAAATGTGTCTGTAACCCACAGTACAGTGTTGTATCCCTGAGTAATAGAAACCAGACCCCTTAGACGTATGGCAATTTCCCAGAAGCAAAAGAGCTTTTGAAGTTTAGGGAGTCTCATCAAGGTCAAGAAGCCTTGAAATGTGACCTGTATGCTTCAGGCCATGACCCACCACCACCAGCAGCAGCACCTGGTTTCAAAAAAGAAAACACTCAATAGTAAGGGGGAGTAGAGCAGGGGAAAAGCTTCTGAGGAGAGGTGAACTCGAGATGGCCTACGACCACTTGCTGCAGCCCTTCCCCAACACCCCCTTTCCCCCTGCCACCTAGCCCACCCCACCAGAGCTCGGGGTGTGGTGGCATCCTCTGGCATGCTCCCCAATGGGATTATACCAGTGGGTGGTGTCGGGGTGGGCTGAGTGGCCCAGTGCAACCTAGGGACTCTCCAGAGCGAGGGCTGCCGGGTGGGTGCTCATCCACTGCAGAAGCGGCCATGGCTGGGCCTGGTGCACCCTGTGTGGGCAGTTTTTCTGGGGTGTTCTCTCTTATCTACAGTTTTTGTAATCCATTGAAAGGCCTGGAACCGATCTCCAGCAGATACCAGGGTCCTTCTGTACCACAAAGCCCTGCACTCTAACTTTTAGCCTTCGACTGACTTTACTGAATCCAGCAAACTCCTAACTCTATTTCTCTCACAGATACACACAAACAAGACCCTTTCAGACAGGAATTCTACCATCCAATTGACTCACAATTCCATTTACAAGCACTCTTTCATGCTCCTCAAATGTTTCAACTGTCACTGTAGACTAAGGATGGGCACACAATGAAAAATGAAGTGCTGTTTCGTCATGTCATTGTGTAACAAAATAAAATGAAATGAAATGGTACAAGGAAACAGCATTTCATTACAGATGAAACAAAATGGTTATTTTTTGTAGAAATAAACCATTTTGTTCCATCTGCAGGCTTGGGGGAAGGGGAAAAAGTTTTTTAAAAAGCTCCAGGCTTTTAAAAAAAACTCCCCCCCAGCTCTGATCAGCTGATGCACATGACTTTGGGGAGGGAAATTTTTTTTTGAAAAAAAAGACCAGGGCTTTTTTTTAAAAAAAAAAAAAACCCTCTCCCTAAGCCCCCCTTGCCAGCTGTTCAGCATTAGGGTGGAGGGGGAAAGTTTTTTTCCCACACTAGCACTGATCAGCTGGCATGTGGGGCTTGAGAGAGGGAAAACAGTTTTTTTAAAAAAGCCCAGGGCCAGCTGATCAGTGCTGGCATGGGGAAAATAGCCCAGGGCTATTAAAAAGCTTTTTTTCCATCCCTCAAGCCCCACCTGCCTGCTGATTGGATCTGAGGTGGAAAAAAACCTCCCCCCCCAGTGCCGATCAGCTAGTAGGTGGTGCTTGTGGAGGAAAAATTATTTTTTTAAATAGTTCAAGGATTTTTTAAAAGCCTTTTTCCCTCCCCCAAGCCCTACCTGCAAGCTGATCTGCACTGGCCACTTTCCAGCCCCCCCCCAAACTATTTCATTAGTGGTTCATTAGGTACAATGTTTTTGTTGAAAAAAATCATATCAAATGAAATGGAAAAAAATGGGGGGGGGGAGACAAAAGGAAACAAAATGAAACATAATTTTTCTTTTTCGTGTCCATCCCACTGTAGACCCAATGCCCAACCTGCAACCATCACTCAAACCTCAAATACTTACCATGCATGCCAATACAATCCTAAGAACAAAAATATATTGCAGCAAGAGACACATGTGCTCCCTATGAAGTCACCTTATCTGGAGGCAGGAAGCATACTTAGCTGTCCCACATTCATATTAGTGTAAGGCAAGCTAACAGGTTGTTCTTGGACAATTTCATAATGTTTATTTTCATCCTCACTGTAATATCCTAAAAACTGCAAAGCTGGGTATTTTCACTATTTTTGAAATAAATAATAATAATACAAGAATGTGTAAATATATGTCCTTGCAAATATCAAATTCAATGGAAGCAGCATAAAACTACCAATCTAATCAAATTGAAAGACATGAGTTTCATTTCCCTGCCTTATATTGGTAAAGCAGGGATGCAGGTTTAAGTCTTGACTCTTTACTTATATTCCTGCTTTACCAATATGAAGCAAGTATGTTCATAATGAGGTCCTTTTAAAAGCCATCACAGATTCTTACCTCAGTCCATTTAGGTGCGTAGGCTAGAGAGAAAATGCACTTGCAAATGTATGCTGTGCAAACACACTGTTGGCTCCAAGCCATTATCTTTTGTTTAAATTTCATCCCTAGTTTCATTTTTGCAGGTTGTTGGATTTGAATCTTGTAATAGAGGTCATTAAAGGTGGGCATACTTGCTTCCCAATGTGTGATGAATGTGAATCTCCTTGCTGGATGAATGGTGGCTCCTTCAAATGGCTTTTGTTACTGAAGGTGCAAGCTAAAGTTTGTATAACTAGACACAATGTGCAAGGGGAGTCTAAAAGGTGATGACAACAGCCAAACCTCAGAATAGTTCGTTAATTCTGCAGTAGCTTCTGCAGGGGTTAAAAAGTTGCAATATTCAAAATTCAATCAAACTTAATATTCATGATCCAGAGGGCATACTTCAATCAAAAGGATTTAGCTGTGAATAACTTCAGTCCCACTCAAGATTCATTTTTGTTTAAGTTTATTAGCCCATAGGACATGTAGCACTCCCCCTTTTTTTGCAGAAGCCTGACCCACCCAAAATAAAGATAAATCCACGAAATGCAGACACCTCAGCAAACTGACCTTGGGCTGCTTCTGCTGGCATGCACTTCCAAAGAGAGGATTTTAATCCTCCTCCTGACACCTCAGCAATCAGGCCTGGGGCTGCCACTGCTGGTGGTGCGCACTGCCAGGAGGACCCCAAGGTTAGTTTGCTGAGGTTTCAGGAGGGGCTTAAAGTCCTCTCTTTGGAAGCGTGCTTCTCTCAAGAAAAAAAAAATCAGTGATATCCTGGGACCATAGTGTATGAACCGCAATGTGGCGGGGACTACTGTATACCATGATATGTTTAAAAATACATTAAAACAAAAACAAAAAAGTCACATGGACAAAACTTGCTAGCCCAGTGATCAATAGCCATCCCATGTATCTCTGTCATGACTTGAAAATCTGCAGTGATAATGCTGTGATCCAAGTCATGAAGTCCTACTTGAGACGCTATAAGGAATGGTCAATTGAAGCCTAATATCAATGTCTGATACAATTCTCAGTCAAAATGAGGAGGTGGACCTCTGGTGTAATAGAAATATTTGATAGTAATATTATCTTATGCATGCATTGACACACCACAGGTTTGAGTTCTTAGGGCCTCTAGCAGTACTCTTCCCTCTTTCTGTCTTTCCTTTCCATACCTGTTCTAAGACAGGAGACTACATGCCAGGGTCCTCAGATGAATGACTAAACAATTGCACCCATCTTTCTAAATGCTTGTTGTACCATGGGAAGCCCTCTGACAGTGATCAAAGGTGTGTTAGTGGAATTTGCAAATATAGAACTGAATCTTTTTATGTCTGTCAACATTTAATAAGGGACAAAGAACATGTGGCTATCCAAGGTTGTTGGCCTGCAATTCCCACAAGATCTGGTCATTATAGTCAAAGTTGAGGAATGATAAGTCTGTTGGAATAGCAACCTGCATGTTATGCCTTTAAGAGGTTTGTACAGAAGGGATTTTGGGTGAAGGCCAATCACTTAGAGCAGCCAATTGTTTCCCTCTCTATCTCAGATTCTTCTCCTGTCTTTTTAACTCGGCATTCTATGTCAGTTAGAAAAACCTTAGTAATGGCAGTGTTCTCTGTGTATACTATGAGTTAGTCATGAGTAAAGTATATACGTAACAAGTACCTGTAAGTTAGTGAAGCAAATACTCAAGCTAAACTATGTAGCAAATGAATATGTTTTGTTTGTTTTCTGGTATATCTGAAGATGTAATTACAATAAATATATATATTTTTATTTTTTCACAAAACCAGATTCTCTGACTGAATTTACTGAGATTGTATGCCATTAAATTTAACTAAAACTAACCATATAATAAAGGGTGGCAGATTTGCGGAAGAGTTGTCATTAAAATAATCTGCTGTATATGTCCCTGTCTAGATTTTTTTCTGCTGCATAGCTGGAGTTTTTAAGCCAGCGTACTCTAGTGAATATGTTCAACAGTCTCTGAAGGGCCATGTTTCCTGTCTTTGTTCTAAATCACCAGCCATTTTGTTTTTGTGTTTCTAAAAATGAAAATTCATTGGAATGTGGGAATCATCCCACACCCCTCCAGGTTTTTAAAAAATAAAGCACATAATAAAAAGTCATAGCAGGCTCTTGTACTCTTTCTCTCTCATTTTGAGAAAACTATGTTCCGTTGTGGTTCTCTCATACTTCTGACCATTCAGAAAAAGGACAGTGTGTACAGTAAAGGAGGCCTAATGGGCTCAAACTGTAAAAGTTAATTTTTGAGAATGGAAATGGAACTTTAGGGCAATGAAACATACACAAAGCTAGTACAGTCAAATTTTAAATTGCAAGCTTGAACATATCTGAAGCTTCTGAACATTTCAATCTGTAGTGGACCACACTACAGTAGTTGACCTTAGGTTTTAGCAGTGACATGGATATTTTGGGAAAATACAACCATGCATGCTTCTCCTTTAGCACTAGAGCAAATATCTCCAAACTCCAGCTGTCCAGATGTTTTGGACCACAACTCCCACAGTCCTTTGCCATTGGAAATACAGCCTTAGAATTCTGGGAGTTGTGGTCCAAAATATCAGGAGGGCCGAAGTTTGGACAAGCCTGCACTAGAGTCTGTGGCGAACTTGCTACGTACTTTTTTAAAAAAAACAGGCATAGTACAAACAACAACAACAACAACAACAACAAAGTGCAGTTTCCAAGGAACTTTTTATCAAGGGAAAGTGTGTGTTTAAAAAAAGCAGTTTATCATTTAAAGTGGATACTGTTATTGTTGTACACAGATCTCAGAGATACTCCAAAACTTCTCCAGACACTTTATAAGAATGTCATTTGACCAAAAGGACAAGGTGAATAAATGGAAACAAACAATACTTAAATGGACATTCTGGGCATTTTGTTCTGCAGTGATTAAAGTGCAGTACTGGCACCCAGAGAGACAGAGTATTTTCAGCAGACTTAAATTAAATTTCAGACATCATTGGCCTCAATCTCAGGAATGTAAACATTTATTAAATGGCAGTTTGAAAATAGCTGGCTTAACAGCGGGGATTTCTTGCTATTAATTCTCTGTAGCTCTTCCCTGATCACTTCTTACATTCGGATGTTTTCTGCAAGCCATCTAAGAGCCTTTCTTAATGTCATTTCTCAGAGCTGCTCATCACCCAGGGGGAAGCAACATGCCAAAGTGTAAATGTGTCAGTACACAATAGCCAGATCATGCTGTCACATCTCCAGGGGCATGATAGTTATTTCAACATGACAATCTCACTTAGGTAAACATGAGTGACCCAGTCCAGAGGCCATGCACTCTTATATTCCAGTGAGCAGACAAGTCTCTAGTGTATGTTACTCTATCCCATTTCTTTTAATATCTAGAGCAAAGGGATGGCCTTTTGTTTCATCCATTGCAATCGTGGGATTGGCATTAGTTTGGGGGTTTGATGAACAGACCAAAATTAAAATACCTTCTCAGGACCAATACCTAGGGAGGCATCCTTTGGAGAGGCTGCCATTTTCAGCAACACCTATTGGGAAAGTAAGAAAAAAATATGGCATTGCTCTTGGATGGGTGGAGACTAGCTGTGTCCAGTGGAGGGGTTGCAAATCTGTTGCTACATGAAGCTGTACATCAGGTGCAGTTATTTCTGAGGCTGGGAATAGTTGCAGTGACACAAGTCTTAATTTCAGGCGATGATTTGAAAAGGTCCAAATAACCCATCTCATGCTTCTAATATTCAAAAAGTCAATGCAACAAAATAGAGGCTTTCTCTTATCTATACAATTTGTGCTTTTTTTTGTTTCAGGGTAATATTTTTGATTGTTGGGAAATAGGGGGGAGCATCATGTCCTTACCCCAGCTTGTGGCCATTACTGGAGCCTCAGCAGAACACGCAGCTGTCATTGAACTCATCTACATAATTGGCAGTAGGCGGTTACTTCACGTCCTTCCTCATTCCAAGATTATGTTTTTTTTGTGATAACATTGTTCGTGGTCACATGGTCTTGTCCCGGTTCTGTTCCTGTTTTCGTTTACCCACGGGCATGATTGATGGTATTGTGACAACTGTTACTTCACGTCCTTGTTTCGTGACAATTTCTGTACTTCCCTGCCTTCGTTTTCCCTTTTTTGTTTTTGGTCCAACCTTCCGTTTTTCGATATTTTGATTCTCAGTAACTTTGGCTTTCATGCATTAAGCGGCAAAACTGCTAGTTTCATGCCTTCTTCCCTCTCTGCGATGCATTGTTTACGCCATTAGGATTGTACTAGAGAATGCAAGTTCACACTCCTGCCACTAGATGGAGAATGCATACGTTGCATGACAAGCCTTACTTCACAGCCACTTGTCTCGAAACAAGAAACAAGACAAGAGAATTCCTGAGGCCAGGGAGAGGTATGGCTCATCACACTCTGTTCCCTGTTCAGTGGTTGTGGTCGGGACGAGATTCCACTGTCATGCAATGGACATGGAGTAACCCCAAGTGGGACAGTGAACTGTGATGAGAGGGATGTGAAGTAACCATCTAAAAATAAGGAAAAGCTCCTGCAGTGACTGGCCAGGGTGTTGAGGGGGGCAGCAGCATGGACAGGGTGGACATTGGGGACAAAAGGCCAGGACAAAGTTGACCTCAGTCCTGCCACTAATCAGACTGTTCATGTTCCCTACATTCAAATATGTGCAAGTGGGCTTAGAAAATAACCCAGAATTCACTCTGACAAAAGAGGAGTAAAATACTTATCATCTCCACACAGCCAAAGACGGTGGTTGAAAGGAAGGCATGTGACCTTCTATAGCAATGCTATATGGTTCAGCAAAATATTGGAATGAGGCGAAAGTACATGTGCAAAAAAATCATCTATGTCTTCCTCACTAACAGGAAAAGTATTTTGTTGTTTAGATGTAGTTGCATAATCACCTAAAACTTCAGATTGTGACAAAATATTTTTATGTAAATGTTCAAAACCCTTGGCCTCTAACTTTTCGCCAGTTGCCCTAAACAAAGGTGTGTAAACCTTCAGTTTGTTTAATGAAAAATCCATAGTTTCCTTCCTGGCATGTTTGCCATTTTTGATAATATAGTCTAATGACATTTATTGCTTTGCTGTTTGTTGAGTTGCTAAAAAATCTTTGCAAGTACTTATTAAATCGCTGACACAAAATTGAACAGATGTGTTGTGTCAACTGTTGTACATGAAAATGTTATAAAGTCATATATATGTATTGATTTCCACGGTGGTCCTTCTTAGAATTAAAACAAAAACAAAAATCAATGAAGTTTTACTATTACAGGATGTGCCCTGTGTACATTTTATTATCCACAACAATATTATATTTCAGCTGAACAGTCTGACAGGTAAATTGGCAGGAGAGTTGGATTAAAAATCATGGGGGCCTCAAAGTGAGTTATAGGTCTCTTGCTTATATAAAACAAACCTTCACACTCTGTATCAGAACCTTGAAGATTAGGGCATTTATTTCCCTTAGCACCCAGGAATACTACCCTGCCCCCAACAAAGCTGTGTTAGTGGTGACAACATAATATTTATTAAGTACAGTACTTTTCTGTGTATAAGACTATATTTTTGCCTAAATTGTTAGACTAAAAATTCAGGGTTGTCTTATACACAGAAGTAAGGTGAGGAGAGAACTACAAGGTGGCAAAACTGTAATCATGGGTTGGAAAAGTGAAGTTTATCTTATACATGGGAGTATCTTATAGATGGAAAAATATGGTACCTGGGATTAATATTTGGTATTAAATACCCAATTTAATATCAATTTTATTTTATTCCACATTTAAATGCCCATGGGGAAATCCCTTCCAGTTATTTCTGTCACAAATATAACACATTTTAGATGTTTCAAAAATTAACAGAAGTGAAATTGCCCCCAATTTATGCCAGCAAAACTTGTAAAATGGTGTGGACATTTTAATCTGTTTTCATATAGGCAGGGTGGGTCAAGGAGCAGAAGCATGGGTGCCTCAGCTCAGAATTCCAGAGATACATTTCCCTGACCCAGTCATGAGTCACCCTTATATGTTGATATTGAACATAAAGAGTTACTGAGAAAAAAAGGAGTCAGCATTCAGCATCACCAGGTCTCAATTCACAGAGTTCTAAAGCCCAGACATTTAAGTGTTAACTAGTAAAATATCTTGGCCTTGACAGATCAGCCTGTTAGTGCTGGCTTCTCACATCTGTAAGTTTTTTTTCCTCATCATTTCTCCTTTCCAGATGGAATAAGAAGAGATTTTGGAATGTTGGTAAATTCTTTTTCTAAAAATGACCCAAAGTGAAATTTAGTTGCATCCCTAATCCTCATATGCTCCCAGATTCACCCAGAGGTAAAGCTATATGGGCTGAAAACTAGGCAATTTCTCTCTATTTTTGGACAACTACAGTACTTCTACTGGTGAATGGTAATGTTAGGTACTGAGAGATAGAGATTGTCCGAACTGGAACCACAGTGTGCCTGAAGCACAGACTGCTCTTTTCATTCCTCTAAGCTGATTTATTCACCAGGATCTGAAAGGCTGTGCATATGCTTTGCCTGTAGATGGAAAGCCATGAAACTTGAACAACAGCAAATTTAAATCAGATCTTCAAACAAGAATGAATTACATGTCAGTCTGTCATATACTCACAACTAGAGATGGGCACGACTAGGAAAAATGATGTTTCGATTTTTCGTTTGTCGGACCGGATCCGTTTCGTTCCGTTTCCGTTTGTCGCGAAATTTTTCAAAAATTTTTCGTTTCGAAGTTTCGTTTGTCATTTGTCGTTTCTACTGCAATTTAGCATGATTTGACTTCCCAGAGCATGGGGGCGTCCTGCAATGACCCTGACCAGGCAGAAAAACTTTAAACTGATTAATATATCGGTATAACACTGCATCCTATATGGAATAATGCAAAGTTGCAAACAAAGTGGGCAGAATGCAATATTCTCTTTTTCTCTTGTTCAACTGCTGACTGAACCGGCCACCCTACTTGGTCTGGCTGCCTGTGGCTGTTATACTTTTTTTTTTTTTTGAAATCTTTATCCATCCCATTTCCCCTCCACCTCTCAGAGGCAGCAGGAGACACAGTATTCCGTTCCTCCCCCAAATCTGGACGAGGGTCTACTCCTCTCAATGTCCCCAATTCCCATCTCCAATGACACTCCTTGTAAAGCCAAGCAAATGCCACCCTGGTCAACTAGCGGTCAGAGATTCACTCTGGTAGAGGCATGACAGATGCTTCCCCCCCCCTCATCTGGATGAGTGCCCCTCCTCTCACTTTCTCCCCCAATTCCCAATACAATTCCCCTCAACCTCTCAGGGAATCATCGCCAACTGGAGTATCCCAAGAAGCTGCTGACAGGCAGAATCCCCAAGGATCAAATTCAGGAGCCAATGGAGGCCCTCCAGAAAACCCTGGAGGTCAGTCCACCACTCTTTGTGGGGGCAGCGGTGTTTGATTTCCAAATTCCAAACAGGGCTCAGTGGCCACGTTCTCCCCCAATGCAGCAGACCGAGTTCTGCCCAGGAGCCAGAATCCACGCAGGGAAGCCACAAAGCCAGAGTGCCAGGGAAGGGATTATTTCTGCTGCCTTTGGAGGCCAGAGGGACTTTCCAACCCTCCTTGATTTGTAGGATAGGGTAGGGAACAGCCTGGTGCCTCCTTGTCCTCAGGATTTCCTGCCTCTTCGAGGCCGAAGTGAGAAAGATTGGGAGGTGGATTATAAGGGTGAACCAGCAGTAACCTATGCTGCTGCTGCTGCTTGGGAACAGCCTGCAGACCAGACCAGAGGTTTGCCTACCCAGGAGACCGGGTTCCGGCAACCCAGTGGAGAGACACAGTCCATGCAGGAAAGCCACGAAGCCAGAGTGCCAGGGAACTTGAGGGAGGGATTGTTTCAGCCGCCTACTTTGGAGGCCAGAGTTTTGCCTTCCCAGGAGACAAGAGTTCCGCCAATCCAGTGGAGGAGACACAGTCCATGCAGGAAAGCCAGAGTGCAAGAGCGCCAGGGAACTTGAGGGAGGGATTCTTTCAGCTGCCTACTTTGGAGGCCACTAGGCCAGAGTTTTGCCAACCCAGTGGAGGAGACACAGTCCACGCAGGAAAGCCACAGTGCCAGAGTGCCAGGGAATTTTTCTTGGGGAGGGATTGTTTCAGCCACCTACTTTGAAGGCGAGTTTTGCCTATCCAGGACAGGAGACAAGAGTTCCACCAACCCAGTGGAGACACAGTCCACGCACACAGCAAAGCCACAAAGTCAGAGCGCCAGGGAACTTGAGGGAGGGATTCTTTCAGCCACCTACTTTGGAGGCCAGAGTTTTGCCTACCCAGGAGACAAGAGAACCCAGTGGAGTACACAGTCCACGCAGGAAAGCCCACCAGGGAGCTTGGGGAGGGATTCTTTCACAGTCCACGTAGACACAGTCCAAACAGCAAAGCGAAGCCAGAGCGCCAGGGGCAGGGAAGTTCTATGGGCTGTGGTCTGTCAACCAGCAACATTTCGTCCTACACAGTACCAGTGCAGTGAGTCTAGATGTCCTCTACTTCTTGCTGAACAGTAATGCAAAGGTGGCTCATGCAGGAGACCAAGTTGCTCCATCCCAGAGGAGACACAGTCAATGCAGGGAAGCCAGAGGGTCAGGAAATTAAAATCCTATCCTCCTCATAGAGGATAGGGTACTTGAAATAGAAATAGAAATGGAAATAGATTAGAAATACAAATAGAAAGATAAATAGAAATAAGGTACTAGAAAGAGAAAGAGAAATTTGGAGGATACTAGGTTACTATAGGATAGATAGGGTACTAGAGGATAGGCTACTACTTGAGGCTGCTAAATCCGGTAGGGGCAAGCTGCTGCAGAGCTGCCATGGGGTGACAAGCTGTATCGCCATTTTGTACCACCATTTTGTAGCACCCAAGCAAAGCCAGGCCAGAGTTTTGCCCACAAGGGACACCAAGTTCCACCAACCCAGTGGAGACACAGTCTAAGCACACAGGAAAGCCACAAAGCCTGAGCGCCAGGGAGTTTTTCTTCGGGAGGGATTGTTTCAGCTGCCTACTTTGGAGGCCACTAGGCCAGAGTTTGGCCAACCCAGTGGAGACACAGTCCACGCAGGAAAGCCACGAAGCCAGAGTGCCAGGGAACTTGAGGGAGGGATTGTTTCAGCCGCCTACTTTGGAGGCCAGTTTTGCCTACCCAGGAGACAAGAGTTCTGCCAACCCAGGAAGGGATAGTTTCTTTCAGCGTTTTGGACGCCATAGTGACTTACTCCAGTAACCCCACCTTCTTTGGAGGATAGGGTACATGGGCCAGCTGCTTATCTGGCAGGGAAAAGCTGCTGCAGTGTATGCCATGGGGTGCCAACCTGTGTGACTGCCATGATGCGCCCTTTTGGAGGCCAGAGTTTAGCCTACCCAGGAGACCGAGTTCCGCCCAGGAGGCAGAGTCCACGCAGGGAAGCCACAAAGCCAGAGTGCCAGGAAAGGGATTGTTTCAGCTTTTGGAGGCCAGAGTTTAGCCTACCCAGGAGACCAAGTTTCACCCAGGAGGCAGAGTCTGAGCAGGGAAGCCACGTAGCCGGAGTACAAGGAAAGTTTTCTAGGGAGGGATTATTTCTGCCGCGTTTGGAAGCCAGAGTGCTAGTAGGAAGGAATCTCCCCTTGTTCAAGGGATTTCCTAACCTGGACTGCAGCTGGCGGGAGTGCCCCCCCTGTTGGAGGACATAGTACCCCAATTTTAATCTAAATAGTGGATGTGCCTGTTAAAGTTGGTCTCCTCAAGTGATTTGCCGCCTCTTACCGCCCAGAGGCACTGGAGGCGGGGGCAGCCGAGGCTGCTGCCTGGGCAAGTTGAGGAGACTGGCCGACAGGATGCATATCGGCTCGGAGGCTTAACTTGAAGCACTGAGCCGCTGATAGGCTGAAGGAGAAGCACCTGGAAGGTCTCCTCCAAGCTGTGGAGTACCACAAGCCTGACAGGTAGGCAGGTAGGCAGAGGGGCGGGCAGGCAGCCAGCCAGGCAGGGAAGCAGGAAGTCTGGCTTGCAGGTAGGAAGGCAGGTTTGCAGGGAACCAACCCAGGCTAGGGAAGGCACAAAGCCAAAGTGCCAGAAGGGAGGATTGTTTCTGCCTTTGGAGGTAGAGTTTCTCCACCCTAGGAGACCGAGTTTCGTCAACCCAGGAGACAGAGTGGATGCAGGAGAAAAGGGCTATTTCTTTAAGACTGTAAGGAGAGCTAGGCCCCTGCTAATCAGTCTTTGAGTTAGGTTGTTGTAAAGTGCATCCTGACCACTTTGTATGCAGAGAGTGGCTCCAAAACCCCAGAGAAGGGAGAACCACATCTAGGAAGGCAGGTATTGGGGTGTACTACACTCAGACCAGCCATGGCCAACAGGGAAATATTGGGCCTACACTGAACCTAGAAAAAAATAGTCCTGGGCTAGGGAAGGCACAAAGCCAAAGTGCCAGAAGGGAGGATTGTTTCTGCCTTTGGAGGCAGAGTTTCTCCACCCAAGGAGACAGAGTTTCATCAACCCAGAAGACAGAGTAGATGCAGGAGAACAGGGCTATTTCTTTAAGGGAGGGATTGTTTCAGCCACCTACTTTGGAGGCCACAAGGCCAGAGTTCTGCCTACCCAGTGGAGGAGACACAGTCCACGCAGGAAAACCACAAAGCTAGAGCGCCAGGGAACTTGAGGGAGGGAATGTTTCAGTTGCCTACTTTGGAGGCCAGAGTTTTGCCTACCCAAGAGACCGAGTTGCCTTTCCTGTGAGCGTGATTATAATAATAATAATGTTGGTTGTGTCATTGGTGGCAGCCAGACGCAACACTGACCGAAAAGAAAGATTTCTGTGAATCCCTGGTTAGTTCCAGGCTGCTTGGCCATTCATTCCGTCAGCCCGGAGTGGAGACAGAGTGGATGCATGCAGGGAGGGTGGAGTGCAAGGAAGGATTCTCCCCTCCTTGTCCTAGGGATTTTCAGCCTGTAAGAGGCAGGAGTGAGTTTACACCCCAGGAGACCAATTTTCGTCAACAGAGGAGACAGAGTGGATGCTGGAGAAGAGGTCTATTTCTTTAAGGCTGTAAGGAGAGCTAGGCCCCTGCTAATCAGTCTTTGAGGTAGGTTGTTGTAAAGTGCATCTCGACCACTTTGTAATCAGAGTGGCTCCAAAACCCCAGGGAAGGGAGGAACACATCGAGGAAGGCAGGTATTTAGGGTGTACTACACTCAGACCAGCCATGGCCAATGGGGAAATATCGGGCCTACACTGACCCTAGAAAAAAACCTTCCTTGGCTGCTATAAAGGCCGGGAAAGCCCTATAAAACTGGGCTAAGTATGTAGCCCTTGTTAGATCCATGCATGCAGTGGGATTAGAGGCAGTCAGGCAGACAAGGGAGGAAGGCAGGCAGGAAGGCGAAGCATTCAGGCATTAAGGAAGGCAGTCATACAGACAGAGCAGACAGCCAGGCATAACTGTGTGGCGCTGGTGAGGAATGTTAGGATGGGAGGCATACAGGCATTGGTTGGATGGGGTTAGGGAGGTTTAGTGGAAGTTACACGGCTGCAACCACAACAGTGTTGTCCGGTTCAAAAACAATTGGTCCTCCCTGGTTTGGATCCAAGCAAGGGCTGGAGAAATTGTGCCTACAGAGACCCTTCAAAGTTAAACATTGATTGGTCCTCCCTGGTTTGTAGACAGGCAAGGGCTACAAAAATTGGGCCTACTGAGACCCTTCAAAATTAAACATTGAGTGGTCCTCCCTGGTTTGGAGCCAGGGAAGTCCTGGAAAAATTGGGCAATAATGTAACCCTTCAAATTGAGTGGGAATGCAGGAAGGCAGGCAGGCAGGCAGGCAGGCAGGCAGGTAGGCACAGAGCCAGGCAGGCAGGCAGGCTGGCAGGAAGTCGGGCTTGCAGGGAGGAAGGCAAGCTGCAAAGCAGGCATACTTGCAGGCAGGCATAGGCTGTTCATTTCACCAACCACGCGAGTGGTGGACTCCTATGCCTTGGCCCTATTATGTTGGCCGACAAAACTCCCACACAGCGGCACCACTTCCTGCAGAGTGGCCTGCCTCTTTCCACTCTCAGTGGAGCTGTCTCTGGAGTCCTCCTTCCCCATGCCTGCTTCCCCCCTCTTCCTCACTGGGGAACCAGGGCCTGACACTGTCCCAGGCAGAATCCCAGGGTGCCTTCGCATGAGGTGGCTACGCACGGCACTTGAGGAGAGGTGTTTGGGGTCATTCTCCCTGCCCACGACCACCCCACATTTCTTGCACACTGCAAGCCTCGAGTCTTCACAGCTGTTCTCAAAATGCTCCCAGAGAGACCCGCGAGGCTTATGGAAAGTACTGCCCCCTCTGGTACTGCCTACCGCTGCTGTGCTGCTGGTGGTGTGGCTTGTACCCTGCTGGGACAATTGACTGCTGCTGTCACTGGTGGTACTCTGGTCCTGGGTGGAAAGAGGGCTGCTCCTTCCATCACTGCCTGAAGCCTGCCTTCCGTCTGTCCCTACCAACAGTTCCTCAGTATCCGGCAGATGCAGATGAACAGAGCTTTCTGATTCTGAGCACTCGTCTTCCTCCTGATACAAGGGGGGTGAGAGTGTGAGAACTTGGCGATGGGGATCACATGCAGTCATCCATGCTTCCCTCAGTGACAGAAGGTAGTCCGGTGCTGGTTGTGCAGCTGCTGCTTGGAGAGGGAGTGGTACCAACAATATCACTATCTGCACTGCTTCCTGTGCCTTCCTTCAGAAACGTGCCCCTATTTATTTTAGTGGGGGTCCCCCTGCCCTTCCCTCTGGCTCTGCCAACCCTCCTCATTTTTGGGGGGGGGATTTCACAAAGATGTATAAAATTAGAAATATATTTTCTTAGGAAATATTTCTTATTATATTTGTGTTAAGTAAACAAAATAAACTTATCCTTTTGGCCCACAAGCTTACTCTCACACTGTGCTGTTTTCTCCAAGCTTTCAATGTTGCCCTGCTGTCCCTTGATATAATTTTCTAAAGTCTAAATTCAACTTGATCCACTGAAATGGAGTGTGTGTGTGTTCACTCAGTTAGTGCACACAACACAACAAGTGTAAACAAACAATGAGCTGGAGTAATCAGTAAATATAATATTGTAAAATATATATTCTGTCCCCTTAGGATCAGAGCAGGTTCTTTGATTGCACCCCAAACTGTGTGTGTTTGCCAGCAAACTTGTTAGGTGCTCTGTGTAATTGAACTGGAGTGGTGGAATTGTACAATGAGACTGAGGTAGGGTAATGTTGTATTTCCCCCTCCCCCCAAAAAAATGAAGCAGCAGCAGCAGCAAATGAATTTGGTTGCCTTATTAATCAGCCCCCCCAGTAAAAGAACTTAATTTGTTAGGGGTAGGGTGAATGCCCCCCCCCACACACAGATTAGGCTGATGTAAATGTAATAGCCTGGGCTGGCAGCAGCACCAGCTGCAACTGGTCTCCTGTTCTGGAAGGGTGGCTTGCCAGCCACCCCCCAAAAGTAACCCTGAAAAGATAGTAGGGGTACTACTACTTAGATGCCTCCAAAAAAGATATTGGTGTAAATAAAATATAGTTTAGTTGTACATCAACTGTGTAGTGCAGCTAAATGAATTTGAAAGTCTCTCTCTTCTTTTTTCTCAGGTAGGAAAACGTTGAAAACAAATGGTCCTATTTGAAACTAAATCCAGAAGACGTCCCTTTTAATCCAATATAATCAAAACTCAGTAGAGAACTTATTGTTGAGTTTTCTGTTCTTGCACCCCAAATTGTGTGTGTACAAGCAAATTGAAGTTGGAAAAAATTGGAAATAAATGGTATATTTTAAAATAAATCCACACACCTCCCACTCCCAGTCGACCCTCCTCCTTTATCCAGTATCAGAAAAACCCTCTCCCCACAAACAGCCAGAGAAGAGAACAAAGAAAAAAGAATAACTACTTCCCTTCGGCAGACAAAGCTGCAGGGAATTAAAAAAAAAAATCTAAATTCAATTCCCTCCCTCCCTGCCTAACTGAAAGCCTAAAGCCTCCACCCAGGCCTCTCTCCTCCAATATTCGTCTCGATGGGATCGCACCAGCAGCCACAGCCCTCCTCCCTCAAACACATCCACACACCAACTGCGATTTCTGGAAGTTGCCTCGGGTTTTTATACCCTCATGCACACCCAGAAGTGTCAGTCAAAACCTGGCCATGCCATTGGTGGAATGGATCAAAAAAATTGCATGGTCCCATCCCATGCCCAGCCCATTAATGGGCAGGTCTAACAAAATAAAAATAAAATAAAATAAAATAAAATAAAATTAATGCGACATTTTATTGCAATAAAAAACCCACTGCCTGCTACTATTAAAAATCAGGCATTAGAATAAATAAATGTCAACAATGTTTGTGTTGTGCCTTGGTGTGTTTTTGTCCCACGATTTAAAAATAAAAATTGTGGTCGCCATTTTGGATTCCCCCCCACCGCATGGCATGGCGAGACGACGAGGATGATGCCCCCCCCCAGCCTGGTGCAAGCAGCCCAGGACAGGAGAGGAGGGGGGGAGGCCGGGGACCCCCCCAAAAACCACCCCTCTGGTAGGTGGCAAAGCCTCAGGCCGGCATATTTGCGCCTGCTTTTTCAGCCGGAAATCGGGTTTTTTAAAGCTTTTAAAAACTTTTTTTCTGGGCTTTGCATCGCGCGATGCCACAAACGGAAACGAAAAACCCAACCAAATTTTTCTTTTTTCGGTTCGGGTTCGAGCTGGGCCAGCTTAATTACCGTTATCGTTTCCGTTACGTAACGGAACAAAAAAAAACGGAAATGGAAATGGAAATTTTGCCGTTCTGTACCCATGTCTACTCACAACTCCATCATAGTCATGTTTACTTCAAATTAAACCCCAATAAGATTGACAAGGAGTTAATTTTATCCTGCTCCGCTAGCCACAGCCTCAATTTCCTTCTCCTGACAAGTGATGGGGGAGCCATGGGGAGAGATAATCGGCAACTGCATCATTATCTATTGAAACACACAACAGCTTTCTGAGATGTCAGGCAGAGGTCTTAGCCAACACAGCTGCCTGCTCTGTCTTGTAACTGGAGATGGAAAGAACTGAACCAAGACCTTGCAGCGTGCAGGGCATGCACCTTGTGGGGGGAAGCAAGGACTGCTCAACTTTTCCAATATCCTTGGTAGATCAGAATTGGTAGCTGTTAAGATGACACTTAATAGTTATAGCAAACCAAATGAACAAGAAGTAAACCATATATGCACAGAGTGTTTAATGAATGTGGGTCATATTAAGATGACTTAAAATGGCCCATCTGGCAGAGTATTGGCTACTTATCATCAGGAGCTTATCAAATTCTCACAGGTTTCATCTCTACAGCCCAAATCTATTGAATTAAGTCAGCTGGAGGGGCCAAGAATCGAACCTGGATTTCCTCCATGCACAGATTAGAACTTGTGATATGTACCTTCCATGTATCTTCTTCCAGTTCCATTTATTTTCCAGACATCTGTGACATTCCTCCAGAAATGTTCATGGACTCTCTCTCATATTATGCACTTTCAGGGACAATGGGGCAAGATGGTAATCAAATGTTATGTTTGGGCACCAAAGACCATTTAAGTGTTTCCACTCATTTTGTCTTGTAATTTTAATTTCTTTCCTTTAGCTAGATGTTATGCTAGTTGTTCCCAAGATGGTACTCTCTGAATGTTTGGGAACCTTCTTCCATTGTTCCACCTGGCATAACCAATGGCTAGGAAGCCTTGGAGGTGAAATCTAAAGCATCTGGGAAATACCAAATTTAGAAAGGTTCCTTTATTGGGTTTATCCAATTCATTACAGTTTATAATTCATTAAATTTAAATTGAAGGTATTATCAACTATGAGATGAAATGAAAAAGCAAACAGCATGTTGTCAAGAAATGAAACAAAACATGATTATTATTATTTTTTGAAATGAAACAATTTGTCCTAGTAGCAAGAGGCCTTGTGATCCAGCCCTCTTGAGAACAGGAGGTTTATTTTTAAACCAATTGATTTGTTTTGCTTCTTTTTCTCCCACACCTCAGCTGTTAAGCTAGTCTATGTCCGATCTTGATCTGCCTGCTGCTAGCCAGGAGCTGAGCTCTTCCCTTCACTCGCTGTGTCTGCAAGTTGGTTTAAACTGATTGTTTTCCTTTCCTGATTAAGTAGGACTGTGGAGGTTTTTTTTTTTTTAGTATTTTACTTCCTTCCCTTTCCCTGCTGCCAATCAGCTGTTGAGCTTATCTCTCTGATCTTCTTGATGAGGTGCAGCAGCTAGCCATAAGGGTTCTTACTTGTTTCCAGAGGGTTCTTTGCTTGAAAGCAAATTGATTGGAAGGTTTATGGAGGGCCATTGATTCTAGGCAGTGGGCTCCCTGTTAAATAAAAAGAAGGAAAGCTCTCCATTATTTATAGTCTCATGAAGCATTTCATTTGATTTTATTTTGTGACACAAATTCTTTTAAAAATATCTGTCATTAATGAAATGAAATGAAATGAAGACTGAAACAAAACAAAATGAAACACTATATTTCCATTTCATGCCCATCTCTAATTTGGCAAACTAGGGAATTGTCAGCTGTTAAAGGGTTAATCATTAAATATGTAATCAATAAGTAGTATGGATAAGTGATCATTGTGTATTTAAAATGTAATGTTACAGAGTATATTAAAGAGTTAAAGAGTATATTAAGAGCACCAAGCTGTGTAAGGCAAACCACAGTGGCTTCCTGTTGGCGGCTGATGATGCACAGCGGCAGGAAGCACCTGTTAAGAAAGGGGGTGAATCTCAGAACTGGCAGAGAATGCGGAAGTGGCACGAGCTTTTGAATCTTACTGTCTTAGGTGGGGGTTGTGAATAATGGGCAGTGTCTGAAGGTGTGGCCATGCAGAAAAGGGGTCTGAAACTGTATAAAAACCGCTGGAAATGTGTGTTCGAGGTCTTCTCTCATTGTGAGGGAGACCCCTTTTGCATCTTCTGCAAAAGGCTGTCTGTTTCTGCACTTTGGTTTTGCTAAATAAACTCAGCGCTGAGAAATTCTCCTCTCTGTCTGACTTAGTCTCAATTCTTGGGAAATCTCAAACTTGCCTCATCTCAATCTCCTGTCTTTGTCTCATCTTTGAGCCTTTTTAACTTAGTCTATTTTTGGGCACTGAAACCACAATCTTACAGAATGAGCTTTCTTTCAAAATCATCATAGATGCTATGCTAACCAATAAATATCCATGACAATTATATGAGAAGATATAAATTTTATTTGCTCTTTATTTATTTTTTTCAAATGTCTATCTACATTCATTGGAGTATATGACTAAATGGTGAATGTTGTATTTAATGGTTCCTCTGAGTGAAATTATATTAAGCAGCAAAAAAGGTTAATGAGGTCACTGGAAACTCTTCAGTCATCTGCACCGCTTCAGAATGATATCACGCCGAAGCCTAAATATAAGCTTCAAACCTAATTTTAGCTTCCTTTTATTTAGAGCTGTAACATTATGTCCACAACAGATAATCACCCCCCCCCCATTCTGCAGCCATGTTTGGAGGTTTTCATGGCAGGTAACAGCTTTGCCAAAAAAATAAAAGGCACGTCAAATACACTTTATCTCACAGTCACAGAATTCTTCCAAAAGTATAATTCACTACCACAGTGCTAAAGTACTGTAACTCCGAATAACACCTGTGGTATGTTGACTTTATTTGTGTAGAACAAGAAGTGGAAAAAAAGACCCTGAGTCTGTTATTGCCATTATTCTTACTCATTATGTCTGCTTGTGTGTTGGCATTCTGTTGAAACACATTAGGTCTCTGGATCAGACAAGTATAGGATTACACTTTAAGTATAAATTAAAACAGGATTAGGCAGTTCCCATACCTGGAATTTTCACATGGTCAGCCTTCAATCTTGGAGGGTTATATCTCTCCTATGGGTCCTGCTTTGATTTATTTGAATTATTACCAAATGAAGCAAAACAAAACCCCTTTGAAATGTCTGTTCACACTTCCTAAGGATTCGAGGTACTTGGCTCACCTCAAAATATGTGAACTTTTCAGGTAGAAATCAAGTAAACAAGCAAGCAAGCAAGCAAGCAAGCAAGCAAGCAAATAAAATAAATAAATAAATAAATAAATAAATAAATAAATAAATAAATAAATATTGCTTTTTAAAAGGGGGATATATTTTTGCCACCCTTATGTAGACATTTTATTGTTATTATTATTATTCCTTTGTAGTAAAAGGTCTGAAGTTCAAGATGGGTCCCTTCCATAGAGGGGACAAATAAAATAGGTGATTCATCATAATTTGTGATTCATCAGGGCTGACAAATTGATGCATTGATGAAACAATGCACTTCCAGTGATGAATGGATATATCAACAAATTGTTTAATTTTCCCCTTCAAAATGCTCTAGGAAGCACCCCACACCAGTATCTAGGCGACCCCACTTTTTCAGGAATGCTTTCTATGCCTTTCTTATACTAGCCTGGCAAAATTGGTGGCAATTGGGGTTCAGAGGTCCAGGTTGTTTACCCCCAAAGAGACCCACATAAGGAAATCCCCTCCCCTAGAATCTAGAGACACCAAACTTGCAGAAAGGGTTTTCCCAACTGTACATTACTATCCCTCCAGGTTTGGTGAAGATTTGGTTTTAGACATCTGAGTTGCACATCCACAAAGAGGATACCCATGGGAAAATGTTCTTTAAAAACTGTGTTGGGAAATCCAGTCTTTACCAATCTTGTATGGATTGTAGAGAGTCTGAGGAGGCTTTTGGAAGTTTGGAGTCTCTATGTACCTGGGGAGAACTTTCATGGAGGTCCTATTTACGGGCGCATAACTCAGACATCAAATCTCTAATATCTGCCAAACTTGGAGGGATTGTAGAGGAGAGTCGGGGATTCTTCTCTCCAGTTCAGATGTTTCCAGGCTCCTTCCTTATGGCCATTTTATAGCCCAATGAATTAAGAAATTAAAAATCACTTACATTTGTTAATTCATATTCATGGGCAACTCCATTTATGATGCATATGAATCAATGAATTTTAACAAACCATCAAAATTCATCAGAAAATGTGATTTATTTTTCAGTTTCAATGGATCACTATCATCATCATCACCACCACCACCACCACCACCAGCATTAGCATCAGCATCTCAACACCAACACTAGCAAACTTAGACCAAATCCTAAAATGGTTTAAATTAAAAGATGTTGTGGAAGCTGTTTATGGTATGAATATGGTAACATGTCATATACAAAGAATTTGAGCTAGGGTGTCTCTGAAAAGGCAGCATGTAAATGAAGACAGGTGGTGATGAAATGAGTGGGTTTTCTTAATGATAACTAACAATCACATGGGGTTTTGTCTGGTGGGTTAGTGTGATTTGCAGACGGGCTGATTTGTTCCTTTCAAATGGAACCAAATGATGTAAACAACATCACAAACTAACCAGTCCCTATTGTTGCCTTCCTGCAGCTTTTTGGGTGCCAGCCAGGGGCTATTTTTCTTTCATGGTTTTGTTTTTGTTTTTGTTTTTGCTACATGTAGGTTTTATCTTTTTTGGTTCGGCTGAGTACATGTCATCAATGTGATTGAATCAAAGCAGATGACAAGTAGAGATGGGCACGACTTGTCGGAATTCCCGTTTCCGTTTCCGTTCCTCGTTTCCGTTACGGAACGGAAACGGTAACGGGAATTACTCCGCCACAACTCGAACTCGAACCGACTAAAGAATAATTGGGTCTGATTTGTCGTGGTCGTTCCTGGTATCGCGGCGATCCCGCGATGCCAAGCGGCACAGAAAAAAAGTTTTTAAAAGTTGAAAAAAAAACCCGATTCCCGGCCAAAAAGCAGGCGGGCGGAAATATGCCTGCCTGAGTGAGGACTCAGGGCACCTACCAGAGGGGTTGTTGACCCCCCTCTCCTGTCCTGGGCTGCTCTGGTGGTGGGGGAAATCCTCGTCGTAGTCGCTCGCAACAAGCACCGGACTTGCCGCCGGCCGCCGCAACTCAAGTGGAAGTGGCACAGAAAAAAAGTTTTAAACTCCCCCCCCCCATTCCCAGGCCAAAAAGCAGGCGAAAATATGCCTGCAGTGCAGAGTGCACCTACCAGAGGGGTGGTTTCTGGGGGGGGGGGTGTCCCGGCCTCCCCCCTCTCCTGTCCTGGGCAGCCGGACTCGAGTCACCATGCCATGCGGTGCGGGCGGGGGATCCAAAATGGGGCAGCGACCGCAATTTTTTTTTGAAATCCTGGTCCAAAAACACACAAGCACCACACAGAAACATGCGAAAATTGCTATTTTAAAACTGCCAGAATTTTTACAGTAGCAGTGGGTTTTTCTTGCAACAAAATATCTCCTCTTTCCTCTCTCCAACTCCATTGATTTTATTTTATTTTATTTTATTTTATTTTATTTACACCTGCGCAATGATGGGCTGGCCATGGGAGTGACCATGCAAATTTTTGGAGCCATTCCACCAATCGCATGGCCACTTGGCCAGGTTGACCACAGAGACTTCTGGGATGTGCCAACCGGGCATAAAAAGCCCACTAACCGTAGCCCGACCCCGACCCCTAACCCTAAGCCTAACCCATACGCCAGTACACTGTCCTTCTAAGTGGGTCAGAGAGGCCCCCAGAGGTGCACCCCAATACTCACCCTAACCTCACCCGTAACTAGCCTAACACTAGCCCTTGCGCTAACCCTGTTGCCTAAGCCAGATCTGTACTTGCATTGCACTACACGCAAGTACAATTCCCTTCTTAGTGAGACACAGTGGGTGCAGAGAGTCTGCCAGTCTGCCACTTGTGGCTCTGGGTGACTCCTGCAGGCTTGGCTCGGCCGGCAGCATGTGTGACATGCAAACCATGCCCCCGAGGCCTGACTGATGCAGGGAAGGCACCCCAAAAAGAGGGGTGCCTCTGCCAGTCTGCTGTGTCTCTGCGTGCAACTTTGCATATCCATATGGCTATGCATGCCCTTTTGCAGCAGGTGAGGAGAGGAGACCCCCATGTATGAGGGGTCTCCAGGAGCCTGCTTTCCCTAGCGGGTGAGGATAGGAGGCACCCACCCCCCCCCAAAAGAGGTGCCTCCAGGAGCCCGCTACCCCCCCAAACCAGTTTAACGACAGACCGAAAAACGAAACGACAAATTTTTGCGAAGTTTCACAAAAAACGGAAACGAGCCGACACAGGCCGCCTCCGACACATGACAACTCGAAAACGTCATTTTCCCTAGTCATGCCCATCTCTAATGACAAGCTGTCGCTTTTTGAAGCTATCTGATAATATTGGGAAATGGAGGGAAGGAGAAGGGGAAATAAAGTGTTTTTAAAGTCATTCTTAGGAGGTACAGATAAACTATACTACTTAAGTTTTTTAAAAAAATTCAAAGCTTCCTTCCACTGTCCCATGGAGGATGAGATAGGAGGGACAGGGGTGGGGTATTTATTTATTTATTTATTTATTTATTTATTTATTTATTTATTTATTTATTTGAATTTTACACCACCCATCTAGACCTAGGGATACTCTGGGAAGTTTACAACAGAATATCATAACAAAATAACAAAGTTATTTTATTTCTTTCCCTGTAAAGGAAAGAAGACAAAATAGGGCAACTTTGAGGTAAAATGTGGCTTCTTGCCCCCCAAAAGAACCAAGGCCTTCATCCATATGCACTATCGCAGCTCAAAGCAACCCTGTTTAGGATAATTTAGCTGAATCTAGACTGGGATAATTGGACCATCTATATGCACCCTTAGCTCCTATTGGCTTCATTGGGTCTATTCTACATTGCATCCTGAATCAGATTCAAGGTCCTGGTTTTAATTTATAAAACCCTCCATGGCCTAGGACCTGACTACCTGGCAGAGTGGATCACCCAATGGTCAACTACGGCCCATCCAACGAGGATGTCGCGGGCGCACTCGCTACGTGTGGCCACACCCAGAGGGGCCCAGAAAACCTCTACCCAGAGCCAGGCCTTCTCTGTGGCAGGCCCTTCCTTATGGAACCATTACCCAGCGAAGTGCACCTTGCACAGTCCCTGCCAGACTTTCAGAAGGCTTTAAAAACGATGCTCTTCCATGAAGCATTTGATGACTTAATTTAATTTTTTTCCCCGCCATCTGCTTCCCATTCTTATGTTAGGGTTGTATTTTATACCGTCTGTTCAATTGTTGTTATTTTTTTAGTTGGTTATTGTCTGATTTATTCTGTTGTGAACCGACCTGAGTTCCTCCGGGAAGACGGGCGGTATACAAGTCTTAAAATAAAATAAAAAATAAATTGAACTAGCATTGGTTTTAGGGATAAAGTATTTCTTTTTTAAGCACGCCAAAGTCTTTTTTCTTTTACATCTTCCTTTTTGTCATTCTCCACTCTCATTTTTGATTACTGGTCATTAGGATTTAGGGATTTTGAAAACTCTCTTCTCTTTTTGCATCAGAAGCAATCCAGTTGTGCTTCCAGAGTGGAAGGATCATCTGACAGGTTGCTGTCATTCCCCAGGGGATGCCTGGATGTGTTTACAGCCCTTCCATCCTTCAGAGAGGCTCCTTCCATTTTCCCCTGGGGAATGTAATCTTGGTTATTTGTTTCTTACTTACTCATTGTTAGAATGTTTCTTGTCAATTTGTGTTTTATCCTCTATTTAGCTTTTGGCAATAAGCTCTTTTTATGAGTTGTGTGCCTTCAGTGCTAGATGGTGGTTCAAATTCAGCTAGATGGAAGAAAGAGTCACCAAAAAAGCTACCTTCCATGATCATTCATAGGGTCTTCAAATTCTCTTGTCTGTAACCCCACTCTTAGGATAAGGCATACTACAATCATCTCTTAGATACTTTCTGGTATGAGAAAAGAAAAAGTAGCATTGAGGCAGATGATGAGGGTTATGTATCCCCAACACTAATGTTTCATTATCTCTCATATATGTATAGAAGAATCCACACAGCATGAAAAATAATTCAGCCTTTTAAAGCTTCTCTGGGTTCTTGAAGAGCAGAATAAATTGAATACCCACCATAGACATGACTATACAGTAGAACATATTAATATGTCCATCCTGTAGCAAGCGCTATTTCTTTATATGTGTTCAGATCCCTAGAGAATGACCTGGAGATGACTGGTCTTCATGTGCATCACATAGTTCATCACATAGGTCAGCATCACATAGGTCAGCATTTTGCTTTGCTTTAGCAAAATGGGATCCCCAAGTCATGAAATGGGCCATGGAACAGCTCATTTTGTCTGTTTTTTTGGTTCATGTTTTGTGTCATGCCGTTCTCTAAAACTCATACTCTCATGCTCATATTTAATAAGAGAATCGTCTTCTGCATGGCCTGATTTAGGAAAGACCATACTAAACTGAATGCAATTCATTCAACACAATACTATACATCCAAGATTATAAAAGTAGATCTGCTTGATTAAATACATTTCCTGTTGTATAAATGAGTTAATGCAAATCGTAAAATGTGTGTTTTTCACCAGCAATTGCTTGACAATTCTGAGTACCACACTGGCACAGTAAATGCTAAAACAAAAGTTTAAAAATGGTTGCTCAGTGTGTGAGGTCAAAGCATGCAAAAATGCTCAGGATAATTTCCAGAATCCATTTTACGCCTCAACCATTCTGTTTTACTGAACTTGAAGCCAAGTTATTTCGTACAGTTTGTGGAAAGTAGTAAAGCAAATTATCTGCAGCATTTTTACATATAATTCCATTAATTCTAATAACTGCAACTTTGGAAGGTACTTTACATTTCTGCTAGTCACAAGTAGTAGCATTTTTAGTGGAAAGGATGGTGATCATGTGAAAGTCTTGAAATTTTATTTCTTTCTATACTGGGACAAATTTGCCTCCTTGGTGAACAATTGTGATAGCAGAAATTGGGAATGTTTTAAATTATCATTCTAAACTTGCAGGAAGAAAGTCCTAGATCCCTGGAAAGCTAAGGACTTTTACACCCTTCTGCTATGAAATATCAACCTGGTATTATTTTAATTCATTTGTCAAGTGAACGGAGTGCATAAAAACAATTAAACACACATCAAGATTTGAATTTTTAGAAAAACAATTTCAAAACATTTGAAAATCTGCAAGTTTGAAACTCGCATTCCTGAGACAAGTTACTGATTAAAAGTCTGCCTAAAAAGGATGGATTTTGCTTGCCGACCAAAGACAAAAGGCAGGGGACCAACCTGACTTTCAAGTGAATGTCAAAAATCTTGGAAGCAGCCACTGAGAATGTCTTCTCTTGTGTCTTCACCAAGCAAGATTGGGAAAGTGGTGGAACTAAGAGAAGAACCAACCCAGAACACCTTAAAGGTTGAGAAGTCTCAAAAGGGGTGATATCATCCTTCATATATCCTTGACCAATATTGTATAGGGCTTTTTGGGTAATTGTCATCACATTGAATTGGGCCTAGAAACAAACTGACAGACAGTGAAGCTGCTGTATTAATGGAGTCAGCAGTCTGGCTACAGCCTTTTGAACCTGCTGGAATATCCAGACACTGTTCAAAGGCAGACCCATGAAGAGTACATTGCAGTAATCCAAATGGGATATACTGAAGTAGAGACGGGCACGAAATGAAAAAAATTCTCATTCCGTTATTCGTTATTTGTTTCATTAGGTAACGAAATGAATAACAATGCCCAGAGTAATTTAGGAACAAACCGAACTGAACCGGAACGAATTAGTTTATTTTGTTTCATTCTTCCCCACTGGTGATGACAGCCCGGCTGTCATTGCCAGCGGGGAAGGACTAGAGAGAGCCCCGTTCTCACCTCCGGAGACAGAGGTGGACTGAGACTCTCTCTAAATGGATTTCTGCCATGGGGAGGTGACAGATCGGTCCAGAGAGGGCTGTGGTCTCACTGCTGCAAGCAGAGGCAAGGCCGTGGCTCTCTCACAACCAATCTCCGCAGTGAGGGGATGACAGCCGGCTCGGCTGTCACCTCCCCACTGCGGAGGTCAGTCCAGAGAGGGCCACAGCCTCACTGCCGCAAGCGGAGTGCCACAAAATTACCACAAAATGTTTCTGAGCAGCGTTATAGACATGGGAAAACTTGACCCTGGTTTTCCTTATGGGAAAGATATGTCACTAGTTCTGCTCAGAAACATTCTGGAAACCTCAAAAAAAAATCCTTTCCTTAGTCTCATGGCAGAAGTCAGAAAGGGTGTTTATACACGACCCCTAAACTCCGGGGCAAATGGCTCCCAGCTCCGGAGATTAAAAATGTTTACCCACCAGCTCTGGAGTTAACAGGAAATTAAGTGCGACCCCGCCCACTTTAGCACGTCCCAGCGCAGCTTTCAGGTACCTGCTTTTTCAATGTGAAAAATATTTGATCCGGTGTAAGGATAGTGAGTGCGGGGCTCTCCTGGCTTCTGTTTGTTGTTTTTCTGCCCCCCGCCCCTTTCAGAGATCTGAATGCTGCCGGGAACAGAACGGAGGGAAGCTGGCATTCTTTTCTTTCTTTTTTCTCCCTCCCCTCAGGCAGCCAGCAACCAGGAAGTGCGGAGGGGGGGTGGGGACAGAGGAAGAGCGACGAACCCCTAAGATCTCTGGTCCGAATTTAAGTGGCCAGCGGAACTTAGGGGTCGTGTAAAAAGGTCCAAAGAAAGCACAGAGATGGAGCAAGCACCAAAGTAGCAGCTGAGAGCTAATAAAAATTTTCAGACATTCTCTTAACTGCTTCTAGTATTTAAAAGCCTATGGAACAAGGCAGCAGCTGTTGTAGTTTGGAACAAAATAAAACTTCTTTTAAATTCAAAATGCAGACAAAGATGGAAATTCTGCAGTTGTGGTTCTTATGTAAAAACAAGTCAAATGAAGATTTTCATCATAGCTGGCACTATTTATGTATAACAAGAAGCCATGAGATTACACTTGTTTTGCTAAGTTGACAGGGAGGTTTCCAAAAGTTTCCTCATCTTGACCCCTTCTTGACTTTCAAATTCTGATTTATCTGGTCTTGTTTCTGTGGCAGACCTAATAAAATGGGAATGCCTTTGATCCTCTTTGATTTCCAGTTTTCACATATAACAATACATAGGCTCATAGTTCAGTAACTTAAATTTACTTAGAGTTCTCTCCTATCTTTCCTGGCAATGGGAACAGATGAAGTGGTAAAACACAACTGCAAAGAAAGAAATGTGATTTAAGGAGTACCTGCAGATTGTGTCAGCTTTCACACAAAGGGATGTTTCAATGGATGAAGGTACCACATTGAAAAAGCATCCAATTTTTTAAAAATTGTGCAATTTGTAATCCATTATACAAGTGGAAGCCACAGTCACAGAAAATCTTGTGAGGACTTGTGTGTGGTTTAGAGATTCCCAAACCTCAGGAGTTTGTAGAAGGAGCCTGAAGACAATGTTTTCAAAGGATCTTGAATGATGAGTTCCTTACAGGTCCGAAATCTTGTGGGCAAAAGATCTTGCAGTACCTAGACGCCTGAAATTCTGACATATCACAGGTAGAAAAGAATAAGCTTTAAGCCCAGAGCACATTGTACATAATGCACTTCCCCTAGTTCAGCTGTAAAAGTAATCTCCAATCTCTCCACGATCAGAGTTTAAACCTCTTTGTCAATGTAAGCAACTTCCTGAGCAGTATAAAGTGGCTTTTGTGCAAAAATGAGAAAACGACCCTTTTCCCTGAAATTCTCTTTCAAGCCTCACTTTATCAAACACTTATATACATGCACAAAGTGAATAGTCTCCCAGACTTCCCACGGAGCCCCTTATATACTGAAATCAAACTCCATGCCTTGCTGACTCAGAGTCCTTTCTCTTTTTATGTTTTGAACTGTTCTCTATAGAATGATCACACATTTGGGTTTTAATCCATACCAGTTTTGTCTTGAAGAATGGCTCAAAAAAGGAGGCATGTTACCTAGTTACCAAATACAGGGGGAAACGTGAAAATTCTGTTCCTTGTGCAGTCTGCCAGCCTCAAAGGACTGGGTTTCAAGAAGAACTGTGAATGCACTGAAATGTTTCCATTGACTATATTAATTACTGGACTCTGTTTTAATGTTGAAGATATCCAGGATCCACAGGAACTCATAATGTACACATTGAATATCTGTATCAAATTATTCGCGGGGGGGGAGACATTGACTGTGGGGGGATTTATGTTACGCACCCCAGTTAGCAACAGAGAGAGAGAGAGAGAGAGAGAGAAATTCAATTTAAAATCTGAAGAAATCCTGACATTAGCCCATAGGCTGCTTTTACCTCTCGAATATTTCACAAACCTCAAACACCATTCACAAAGCCTTGCACTGTTTAACTTCCCAGTTTTACATGTCAGCATAACTGTGGGTGACACCAAATTAATGGAGTAGAATCCTATGTTCCAAAGCAGCAGAATACCAAAGATCCGTGGAAAAACAGAGACATCCAGGCAGTCCTGGAAATAGTGAAGAGGGCCTTCATAGGCCAACAAAGGACTGCATTTCTGAGGGGCTCCAGAAACACAGTGAAAAATCATGAATCTTTTTCTTTAGTGTTTACTGGATTCCATTCTCGCACCACAGACATAATTTTGGAGCTGACCAGAGCAATATCTTAAAAGGCCAAAATGCAAAAAGGAATGCAAGTGAGAAAAATGGCTACCGTGGGCCAGGGGCACTTGGTGTACCTAGTTTGTTACCCAGAGATTCCCATGGGGGTGATGTACTGTTTTTCTGGATCTTTTTGTTGTTGATAATTTCCCAGATCATATGAAAATAATGTCTCTTACCTAAAGCAAGTTTTTGAGGTCAACATTCTTGCCAAGTGATCCATCTAAAGAATTGTGACCTGTTTTCAAGAACTTTGCAAAACTTTAGGTCAGTTACAAGTGACTTACCCAGCCCAGATCTACTTGAACCCCAATACTTCTTACAATTCACTGCTCCCTTGATTAATCAAAAGGTTCACAAGCCAAGAAAATTTGAGAAATTGTGCTGTGGTTAGAAATGAGGCACCTCACACAAACTCTCCTTTTTTACAACCTGACTTCCCTGTGGCCATATTTACCCTTAATTAATCAAACTACAGTCTGCATGGACTACCTGGAATCTGCAAAGATGCTCCATCTAGAGCTAGTCTTGTATTGCCTTATGAGGTATTTAAACCACACTGTTCTGGTGGAGGAATTTCCAGTAGATTAATCCATCTCAGTTTGTCACTTACATCACTAGCTGCTAGAATGGTTTTGATGGGGAGCTCAGGTCCTCTTCTCACAATGTTTCAACATAATTATTTTGCTTTTGTTTGGTGCAAAGTGGAATGGAATTATCTCAGAGTTTGCATTCTATGTAAAACTGCAACATGAGTGATGGGAAAAAAACTTAATGTTTCCAAGGTGTCTTGGTTGTTTTCAAATCTTAGGGTGCAATCAGATGGCTGCAAAGGTATGCACTTGACCACACCAGAAAGGGGCATTTTAATGGGAGCCATCTCCCTTAAAAGAGCTCTTCCACTCCAGTCCCCCAAAAACCCGACAGCTGGACCAAAAAGCTCTAGCTTGGGAAGAGATTGGGATCAGGTTAGAGCAATTTCCACCTGCATCATGTGATCACCCAGGAACAATCACAGTGAGCAGTCCCACAAGGGGTACATATAGCACTTCATTTTCCTGTGTGATAATGTGGGTTTTAATTGGCTGGGGGGGCATTATAGAGAACAATTGTTTCCAAATTCCAAGTGGCAGAAATGCTACAAGACAGAATGACATGGCCATTCTGTTATCAACAGACCTCAAAGCATCTGTTCAAAAACTTCAACCCTCTTGCAATCTAGCCCTTGCAACTGTTTTGACATTCACCTCCCATCTTTTATTAATCATTGATGTATATCTACCTCCTCTTCAATCTCATACAGAATGTAAAAACCAATGGGCGAAACTAGTTGCTTATATAGATAACTTGTTATCATTATTCCCAAGTGCTTCTCTAATGATAGCAGGAGATTTAAACGCCAGAACTGGAGAAAATGATGAGGTACTATTTGCAAAGTTCAACATGTTGCCTCCGGACCCATCCTCCCCCTGGTGTTCCCACAGACAATCAAAGGACCAAGGATGTAATTATGCAGGTCTTTGTCTCATGGAAATGGTCAACAATTTGGACTTGATACTTTTAAATGGGAACATGGAAGGAGATACGCCTGGAGAATTAACTTTTACCTCACTGGCAGGTGTGTCCACTATAGATTATATCATGGTCTCAAAGGATTTGAGGAATTTAATTACTGATTTTAGGGTCGAATGTCGCTCTGAAAGTGACCACTTTCCTTTGTCCACCACACTCAATCTTGGTGCCACCAACGTGTTTGCAGACAAAGAAATGACATTCCCAACCCTCATCTGAAATTAGAGCTGCCCGGGTCAAGTGGACTACCGAATTTGATGTTTCCATGAGACATCTACTTTTCTCAGATCCCCTTTCCCATCTCGGTACATTGATCATAACCACAGATTCTAGCTTGACTGCTCTGGATGCTTACAAGGATTTGGTCCAGCATCTTCAGCCCCATCTAAAATATAATATTACAAACCCCCACTTTTCCCACACTAGTGGGGGAAAATGTGGTTTGATCTTGAATGCAAAATGGCAAAAAAAGAGCTGATGGCCACACTCAGACTGTACCGTGAACAGAACTTAGCCAGGATTCCTCCCGATTGGTTCATTCTTAAGAGAAATTACAAAGCCCTTATCAAAAGGAAAAAAATTCAAGCCCAAAGAGAGACCTGGCAACGTTTGACAACGGCAACTATCCTCAAAGACTCAGCCACTTTCTGGAGGATAGTGGCAGGTGAAATGCGGGAAAATTCCCTCCGGATAGTTTCTCACATTTTGCCTAGTGCTTGGGAGGAGCACTTTCAGAATATCTATTCCATACACCCTGCCTGTGCCCAAAGTCCACCAGTAAGTGATAGAAATCTACCAGACTGGTCTCCAGTCTTCCCTGCAGAAATCTCTGCCCTGATTTGCAAATTGAAAGCTAGTAAAGCCCCCGGGATGGGTTATATTTCAGCAGATTTTTTAAAATCAAACTCTGATTGGTGGGCCCCAGTACTGGCATCCCTGTTCTCCTGGATCAACTACACAGCTTGTATTCCAGAGGACTGGGGTCTTGCAATTATTGTTCCATTATTTAAAAAGGGCCATAAGGGGGACCCAGCTAACTACCGGCCAATAAGCCTACTTAGCACTCTTAGTAAGTTATATGCCAGCCAATTATTGAGTAAACTAACAGACTGGCTGCAAGTAGAGAACCTGTTGGCAGAGGAGCAAGCTGGATTTAGATTGGGAAGATCTACCTTGGACCAGGGACTTATTCTCCACCACTAGAGATGGGCACGACTTAGCGGTATTCCCGTTTCCGTTTCCGTTACTCGTTTCCGTTACTCTACAGAAACGGTAACGGGAATTACTCCGCCAGAATTCGAGCTCGAACTGACGAATGAACAATTTGGTCTGATTTGTCATGCTCGTTACTTGCATCGCGCAATGCCAAGCGGCACAGAAAAAAAGTTTTTAAAAGTTAAAAAAAAAAAAAAAAACGATTCCGGGCCCTAAAAGTAGGCGAAAACTGTCTGAGGGCACCTACCAGGCCAGAAGGGTGTTTTATTTGGGGGGGGGGTTCCCCGCCCCCCTCTCCTTGGCTATTGCTACTGCTGCGCTGCTGGTACCAGGCTGGGAGGGCGCATCCATTTGCCATGCAGTGCGGGGGATCCAAAATGGCGACCGCAATATATTTTTTGAAATCGTTGCCCAAAACCCCACCAAAGCACCACAGAAACATGCGAAAATTAGCTATTTTAAATGCTTGAATTTTTACAGTAGCAGCAGTGGGTTTTTCTTGCAAAAAAAGTCTCCGTTGATTTTATTTTATTTTATTTTATTTTATTTTTTTACACCTGCGCATTCGCAATGATGGGCTCGCCCATGGGAGTGGACCATGCAAAGTTTTGGAGCCATTCCACCAATCGCATGGCCAGGTTTTGCTGACTGTACCAGGCTGGGAGGGCGCATCCATTTGCCATGCAGTGCGGGGGATCCAAAATGGTGACCACAATATTTTTTTTGAAATCGTTGCCCAAAACCCCACCAAAGCACCACAGAAACATGCGAAAATTAGCTATTTTAAATGCTTGAATTTTTACAGTAGCAGCAGTGGGTTTTTCTTGCAAAAAAAGTCTCTGTTTATTTTATTTTATTTTATTTTATTTTATTTTTTTACACCTGCACATTCGCAATGATGGGCTCGCCCATGGGAGTGGACCATGCAAATTTTCCACCAATCGCATGGCCACTTGGCCAGGTTGACCACAGAGACTTCTGGGATGTGCCAATCGGGCATAAACAGCCCACTAATCGTAGCCCAAATCCGAACCCTAAGCCTAACCCATACGCCAGTACACTGTCCTTCTAAGTGGGTCAGAGAGGCACCCAGATGCACCCCAATACTCACCCTAACCTCACCCGTAACTAGCCTAACCCTAGCCCTTGCGCTAACCCGTCTTAACCCTAAGCCAGATCTACTTGCATTGCACTACATGCAAGTACGTGAGACACAGCGGGTGCAAAGAGTCTGCCAGTCCGTCACTTGTGGCTCTGGCTGACTCCTGCAGCTCCCTCCAGGAGCCCGCTACCCCCCAAACCAGAACTAACAACAACGAAAAAATGAAAAAACTAACCGACTAATTTTTGTGAAATTTCGCGAAAAACGGAAACGAGCCGAAACGGACTGCCTCCGACACACGACAACTCGAAAACGTCATTTTCACGAGTCGTGCCCATCTCTATCCACCACCTTTCTCATAAATATTCCTCCCCTAAAGGTGGCGCCATGTACGCAGCCTTTGTCGACTTTAAATAGGCTGTTGATTGCATCCCAAGGCACAAACTTTGGGTAAAGTTTGAAGAGACAAACATAGACAGGAGACTTCTCCTGTTAATGTGACGTCTCTATGAAAACTCAAGTCTACAAGTTCTTTGTAATCCAGCAGGAGTGTTGTCCAACTTAATTCCAGCTCATAATGGGGTAAAACAGGGTTGTGTGCTAGCTCCAACCTTGTTTAACTTCTATATAAATGGTATTGTGAGCAATCTCTCGAAACCTGAATTTCATCCCCCCCCCCAAGCTATTTTCACGATCCCTTTTCATGTTACTGTTTGCGGATGATGTAGTTTTATTGTCTTTAACTTGTGTTGGCCTGAGAAGTTTTTTGAGGGCCTTCTCCACCTATTGCAATCACGAGCAACTAGTAATAAACTACTTGAAAACCAAAGTGCCTATTACTAGTAGAAGAAGAAACAAACACAAATGGGTTATAAATAACCACCCCATAGAGCAGGTTTCATGCTTCAAATACCTGGGTATAATTTTTAGTTCTACAGGCTCCTGGGTCGCTGAACTAAAACATGCATCATTGAATGCCCAGAAGATTGCTGCAGCAATAACCAGATTCTTTTATTCTAAAGGAGGGCGACAAGTACCTTCTGCTATCCAGGTTTTCAAGGGCAAGGTTATTTCCCAAATGTTGTATGGTTCCCAAATTTTTGCAGGTACAAACTTACATTCCTTGGAAGTAGTACAGACTAAATTTCTGAGATCAGTTCTGGCTGTACCTCCATGTACATCAAATGTAGCCCTTCGTTTGGAGGCCAGTCTAGTGTCCATAAGAGCACGGGTCAAAGCCCTTATGATTAACTATTGGCTAAAACTTATATTCTTTACAGAAGGGTTGGCCCCCTTGGTTCTAATTGATTCTTTCCAGTCCAAATGGAAACAGTTTGTAGCCAAAGAAATACAGCAAATTGGCTTCTCTAACTGTATCTTAAAAGCGATGGGCTATGCTAATGCCAAAGCTACAGTTAGACAAAGGATTTGGGATATAGAATTCCAAGATCACGTGAGCCTTCTGGGTAATCACAGTCTAGTCTCTTACAACAAATTTACTATATCCCCATACCTGACTGGTTTAATGCCTCCAAAGATTACAAGAGCTTTTACTTTAGCCAGATTGAACGCTCTCCCTTCCAAGCTTTTGGATGGGAAATTTCAAAATATTCCCCTCTCAAATTGCTTGTGCCCATGCGAAATGAACCAAGTAGAAACAGTCACCCATGTCCTTCTTTATTGTTCCTTCTACCGTGACTTACGTAAGGAACTTATTCAACCTGTTATCGACAAATTTCCTGGGAGACCTGCCAAATTCTATGCAAAGTTACTTCTCTCTGACAGGTCCCAGCAGATTTCGAATTGTGTTGCCAGATTTTGCACTGCTGCAGTAGTTGTACGTAGGTTTATGACTGCCAGTAATTCTAGCTCCTGATCACCATATGAAGTGTGGTCTCCACTTTGGGGTTTGATGTTGGCTTGATCTTCGATATATTATGTAATCTACCCTTCTGATATTGACTATTTTTATAACTGTCCTGTTTGTATTTAGTGGCTTTTATCAAAAGTTTTACAATGTTTTACAATGTTTTATTCTGGCAAATCGTTTTATTGTGGCAAATTGATATTTTGGTATTTCTTGAATGTTTTATTCTGGCAAATTCAATGTTTTATTCTGGCAAATCGTTTTATTGTGGCAAATTGATATTTTGGTATTTCTTGACTTGGTTAATAACCGTAAATAAAGATTCATTCATACAAGATATTTGAGATTCCTTTGAAACCTAGGGGACAAAACACTTTGGGTGGTATGGTATTATAATGAAAAAAGTAGGTTAATCTTCCCTTTCTAGGACACTCATTCATTTATATTCTTATTTCAATCCTCCCAACATTAATTTGTAAAAGAAAAGATATGTGGGAGAATGTATCTGAGCTTCATTGTATGTCTTCTTTATCTGTGTCAGTCCCTGTGAGTATATTATATAGGGGACAAAAGGTTTACAAATGTTCTGTTGTTTTTTGCAATTATTACTGCACAGGGCAAATGGTGATATTCTGTGGCAGAGAAAAATCAACACTCTACAAAGCAATTCTAAAACTGGGGACACCCCAAAAACAAACAACAAAGGGATCTCAAATTATGATTCTCTAAAGTTTAAACAGCCCCCCCCCACACACTCACACTCAGAAACAAGTAACCTATTTGTCTGCAGATTTAAAACAGATCAAATAAAGCCCAGTACTCCTTATCTGAAAAGAAAATGGTAGGCTCTGATCCCTCCACCCCCATTTAAAAAAAATTAGAAGGAATTCAAGCTACAGGGGGTAAAGTACTGCTGCCTTTCAAAAGCCTTTCAAAGGCCTTTCAAAAGTGTAAAAACAATGGGAGATGCTTATAAACTGCTTTACCAGCTCACACATTCCAAAATTGAAAACACTATTGGAGTGTGTGAACCAGGAAGGGAGGTCTGAACTTTTGACCCAGTAAGTTGTGGAAAAATAGCCCTGACAATTGGTTTGTGTTTGGGTAAAAAGTGGTTGATTGGTTAAAAAAACGAGTCAGCTCCTGAGATTTTCCCTTCCTTGGTACCACTTTGTGAACCACAGTTAGCAGAAGAGGGCATTCTGTAGAGCACCTTGACAGCTGTCATTGGTATTATCAACATTCAGGCTGCTCTTTGCTATGTAAAGCATGTTGCCGACCCAGACAGAAATAATGAGACAACACCAAAGTGTTTGGATTAATATGGTCCACAATTTATTGATAACAAGGATAATGATGTTTAACGATAAACTGTTAACTGAAAATTAAAAGAGGACTGTGCCGTAGTGCAAGTGGTTAACATCTGTAGATGTTCTTCAGGACTACTCCTCAGCAGTTAGGTGAGATTGCACTAAATAGGGAAGGATGGTGTTAAGGTAATTAGGCGTGCCTCCCCTCCTGCATCTTTACTGGGAAGTGCAGCCCTCCTTTACCTGACCTGTTGTTATAGGGTCACTTATTCCTATTCGAGTTGTTATGATTTTATATGAGGGCTGCCGGGCACCTTACAGTGCCATTTAAGGATGGCCTTTCAATAATGAAGGTACCAATTGTGCTACCTGCCACACTAAAGAGGCTAGACTCTATGTCTCTTTACCCCATAAGGCTGAGCAGCTTGACCCGTAGGCCCTCTTGTAGGTCACGGAGAATTATCTCCTGGCCCATATTGGATAAATGGATGCCATCTGGGCGAAACAGGTGTTTATTGTGGACCGTGATAGTAGGGTGTTTTATCACTGATCTGAGGCCGCTATTTACAAACCAGGCTACCTCGCGGTTCACACCCTTCCATGCCTTATGCATCTTTTTAGGGTCATACTGGGGCCCCCAGACCAGACGCGGAATTATTTCCGACCATACAATGCGAGTTGAATGGCATCGACGATGGCAGTCACTCAGGCCACCAATGATCTGGGGGATGAGTGCCTTACCCAACATTCAGGTCATATCATTTCCACTGAGGTAGATTAACATAATGGCTGGTGGATGGTCAAGGGAACATAGTTCACATTCTCTGTCACCCATTCCACACCAACTTGGCCCCCAAGCCAAGGCCTAGATATCAGCCATGTCCAGTTCATACTTCATACTTGGCCACCCAGTGGATGAAGCTGTCTCTGCACATCCAAATTCTGGCATGCACTCCCGGCAGTGGACCTGAAACGAGAAAAGCAGAAACTGGCCCTGGCCTATTGGCCCATCAATGACCATACATAAGTACGATCGCCATCATTCTATTTGCTGAATATCTGCTGGGTCCATTCCCATTGCCACCACTGTGGAGGCAGCGCCAATGTGGAGTGAATGGGTTCCAAGATGCCAGCCAGAAATGCCAGCGGTGTCCGGGCACATTAAACCAAGTGCCAGAACTGGAATTGGGTGAGTGGTAACCCACTGTTATATTGAAAGAGATAACCCTGGGTGCTCCCAGAGGCTGAAATGTAGTGATGTAGAGCTTTAATGGGGCAAATTTGGGTGAGGTAACATCAACACAGCTGAATGACATGTCCTTTGCCCTTTTCATCTGTTTTAGACTTCTGCAGCAGTTGTGCATACCTTTAAAGTCCATTTTGCATTGTGTGTGCAGGGTGGGGGTATTGCATCATTTTTCAGAACTTGATCCTCACCATGTACATGTTTTTAAAGTCCAATTTGCAAAGGTTGTGGACTTGTGTTTTGCAGCCAAATTACAGATATTTGTACCCAAATAATGATTGTTTGAAATTCAAATCAACTATAATTACAGTCGTACCTTGGTTACAAGTAAATTGGCTTAGAAGCATTCTGATTAACAAGCAAAAATCTCAGAACATTTTTGACTTATTAACAAGCAGTGTCTTGATATACCAGCACTCTCATTCATGTCACATAATCAAAAGTGCCCTAAACCAATGGCCTCTCTCCTTTTCGCCCTCCTCCTGCTGGAAGTTGGTGACTGTCTGTTTCAGTTTCTGTTTCAGGCAACAGCAGCAGCAGAGTTGAAGGAAGGGTGAAAGGCTCAATAAAGGCACAATCAGTTGCCACCCCCATCAACGCCTGCCCCAAAATAGGCCACCTCCATGGGGCCTCTCCACACCGTCCCTGCCACCACCACTGCAACTAGTAATAAGTCTCTACATGACAAATGCATTCATTTAATACATAGAAGATTGGGGCATCTAGGTTTTGAGAACATTAGAAAAACTCTGCAACATGTGGAAAATGGGTCTGTGCAAAGCTGTGATAAGTATTTAGATTGCCATGTTTGCAAAAGTACGAAAATTAAATCTGCTCCCATAGCAAGAAAGAGTTTGAGAAAGTCACATCATCCTCTACAGTTGGTACATATTGATGTGATTGGACCCATGGTGAATTCTTTTGGTGGTGCCAGATTCTGTTTAGTAATAACAGATGATTTTTCTCGATATTCTTGGGTCTACATAATGAAGCACAAAAGTGAAGTGAGTGCTATGTTTAGGAAATGGTTTCAAATGGCAGAGTGTCAGTACAAGCAAAAAATTATCGCTGTACAGAGTGATAGAGGAGGTGAATTCTTATGTAAACAGTTTGTAGACTATTTGGAGAAAAAAGGGGTGAAACACAGATTGACTAACCCTGCAGCTTCTGCTGAACATGGTCTAGCTGAAAGGAAGAATGGGATTCTTCAAAACATAATGAATGCAATGTTGACTGATGCAAAACTTCCCAGAGGTTATTGGGCTGAGGCAATGAAGTATGCAAATTATGTGTCTAATAGAGTATGGAGTTCAGCTGTTAATGAAGTTCCTTATACTCTGCTACATGGTAAGAGACCTACAATCAAATATCTTCGTTTATTTGGCTCTGAAGCCTGGGTATTGGTTCCAAAGAAATATAGACACAAGAATAGCCCAAAGTCAAGGAAACTTATATTTATTGGTTTTCAACCTGCTGCAAAATCCTGGCGTTTTTTTGATAATCATGGGAAAGTTTATATTAGCAGATCTGCAACGTTTTGTGAACAAAGAAACTGGGAAGATCTACATGCAAACAATGAAGTGTTTCTGCCAAGTATTTGTCCCCACACTGACTCTGCTGAGGAAGATTCCAGTGATGGAGGGGAGTCGACATCATTGCATGATGAAAAGGTTGATGAGGAGCCAGTGTTGCTCAGAAAGTCTACAAGATCCAAATTTGGAGTGCCACCTGAAATGTTTGTTGTTAAGTTTGTATCCCATGAGCCACAGATTTGTGAAGATGTACTGCAAGTGCCTGGAGAGGACAAGAAAGCAGTGGATGATGGCTATGGAAGAAGAGCATGCGTCTCTGAAGGATCGGCGAGTGGATGCACCAGGAGATGGCGACAGAGAGCAATGGACATTTTGCATGAGAAATAGGTTTTTCTCAAAGTAGAGCAGATCCATGCTTGTACACAAAGGGTTTTATGATATTGATTGTGTTTGTTGATGATTTATGTTTAATGGTGCCCGATATCTCACATGTGAAGTGGTTTATGTCTTCATTAGGCAAAGAAGTAAAAATGAAGCATCTTGGTGAGATACAACATTATTTAGGGGTTGATGTCATTTTTTCATTTATTTAATTATTTGCATTAGCCATGGCCTTAGCAAAAGAGAACAACATTTAAATAGATATAAAATTGGCATACCAAATCATAAAAGTAAATACATAGAAGTAAATACATATACTTGCAACATTCCTGTACAGAATCTGAACAAATAATCTGTAAATGATTGTTAGTTTAAAATCATGGTTGGCCTCATTTTAATTGCTGCTGCTAAAAATTTAGCTGTCAGCAGTGTCACCTGATTGTCTCGGTCTCCAAGGAGTAATGATATATAAAAGTCAGATGAACGACCTGGCTTCTTTGCTAACATGGGAAAAAGTAATTCTGCCGCACCTCTCTATAAAAGGAACAAAACAGTAACACATGGGCAAGTGTTTCAACACCTTCACCACATGGACATGTGCGGTTTTGTAGAGGTGTTCCTTTAAAGCGACCCTCTAGCATAGCTGAAGGCATGACATTAAATCGTGCACATGAAAAGGCCCTTCTGTGCTTTGGAACTGTTAGCACATTTAGATATTGTGCCATTGTTTTTTGGATTTGGAGACTTAACGCTGAGTTGTCATACCAGGGGCATAATTTATTGGTGACAGACAGATTATTTTGATATTCAATGTCATGTATACGCTGCTCTAATAAACCTTCTCGCTTCTGCTAACTATACCCAGTGGTCACTAGATGATCGGGCGACAGTCCCAGAGAGTATACTTTGGATTTGATATCTTTCATCCATCTACTCTCATGAGAATCCTTCATGACAAAAGGAAGCAAACCAGAGGGAGCTTGATTCAGTTTTATGGAGTTCAGCCAGTAATTTAGTGTCCTGAGCCAAGCCTGTGTATGCACGGTAAGGAGGCCACTTTCCAACCTTAATGTGGCATTTGGGACACAGCTAGGGACAGCAAATATTTGTCTAAGAAATTTAGACTGTACAATTTCTAATGATTTTAGATTTCTATTGGCCCATATTGGAATCCCATATAGCATCTGCGCTAATGGCTTGGCTCTGTACACTTCTAGTGCTGCTGGTATGAAATTGTGACCTTTAGTGGAAAAAAACTGTTTCAGATTTTTAACTGTGAGGCTTTTTCTACCACATGTTCTTGCTGAGCTGTCCAGGTTTCTGATGAGTGAAAAACCATACCTAGGTATTTAAAGACTCTGACCTGTTCAATTGGTTGGGAGTCCAGGGACCACTTAGATGAGTCTGAAGTGTTTTGAGAATACCATTATTTTGGTCTTGCTGTAATTTACCTCTAGATGTTCCTTCTGACAGTACCTGGAGAATGCCCTTAGTTGTCTTTTCAGACCCACTTTACAGTTTGTGAAGATGTACTGCAAGTGCGTGGAGTAGGGCTGAAATGTGGTTTAGTTGCTATTTTAGGAGCATGGTGTGAAGGAGATGAGTGGATGCACTACAATGGCGACAGAGATAAATTGAACATTTTGGAGCTAAGAAACAGGTTTTTTACCCAAAGTTAGATAGCATCCATGCTTGTACACAAGACTACCCTATGATATTGATTTCAATGATGGGACCCCACATTAAATCCAGTAACCGAATGATCCACATATGAAGTCACAAATAAAAGATCTGGATGCAGGAGAAATAGGCATCTCTGGAAGGAACCTAGCACTTCAGAACGGGGTTGATGTCACAACTGATCCTGAAGGTAATTTCTATCTGTGTCAAAGTGACAAGATAGAGCAGCTAATAAAAAAGTGTAAGATGGGAGACTGCAACATAGTCTCGACACCTATGGAAGTGGGGTTCAACAGAGATCCTGATGATGGGAATTTTGGAAATATTGAACTATACCAATCTGTATTGGGCTCATTAATGTATTTGTGTTCATGGTCTAGGCCTGATATTGCAGCAACTATCAACATATTGTTTCAACATGCTGCAAAGCCATTGATGAAGCATTGGAAAGGTATAAAGCATGTTTTGAGATACCATAAAGGAACAATGCATGAAAAGTTGAAAATATTCAAGTGTGATAATCTTGATTTAATTAGCTATGCAGATGCTGACTGGGGTTCAAGTCCAGAAAGGAGGTCATTGTCTGGATATGCCATTTTCTTAGGTAACTCACTAATTGTATGGAAGGCCCGAAGGCAAAGGTACATTTCGTGCTCTACTACTGAGGCTGAGTATGGGACGGTGAGTGACTTGTGTTGTGAGTTAACCTGGGTGGTGCAGTTGTTAAAGGATGTACAGTAAATGTAAATGTTAAACTACCAGTCAAAGTGTATAATGATTCTTTTTCATGTATCCAATTAACACAGAATCAGAAGGTCGGATCCAGAAGCAAGCATATTGGTATCCGTTACCAGAATGTCAAGGACTGCATAGAACAACATTTGATTGTATTAGAATATTGTACTAGTGTTGACAATTATGCAGATATATTTACAAAGCCTTTATGTAAAGAAAAACATGTATGTTTTAAGAAAAGGCTAGGAGTTGAAATCTGTTAAATATAGGAGGGGTGTCAAGATATGTAAAAGTTGATAAAATATATGTTATGTATATTTAACAGATAGTGGAAAGAGAATTGTAAAATGGAGGCAGTTAGATTCTGCAGACTCATGATGTTAATTCACAAGTGTAAGAGATAAGTAATCATAGGCATGTTATGTGATGAAGCACAGGTGAAAGAATTTATAGCATCATGATTGTATCTGATTGCATCAGATTGTAATTAGTGATGACTCATATCTGATGGGTAGTGAACTGTATAAAAAGCACTATCTTTCCATTTGTTAGGTGGGTCTGTTATGGTGAGAACAGAACCCCACACTCTGTTTGTCTGTTGTAAATATTGCTTGGTTGTTATGCTGTATATATTTTGATGTATATATGAATATATGAGTTTTTACTCTACCCATTGTCATTGTCTCTTCATAACCTAACTCTGCAATACTCTATATCAATACTGACATTTTATCTGCACGCTACTGCTGCACTGCTCTGTATCAAGCACAAGTAAATATTATATTTGTTGCTTAATTGCTGATAACGCCCACCCCCATTGCCCCATATTTAAAACAGACCCCTCCATGGAGGCTTCCCCCCTTCCTCTGCTCTAGCTACGATTCCCCACATTGCTCCATTTTTAAAACAGCCCCCTCCATGGTACTTTTTCTCCCCTCCTCTGCTAAAGGTGGGATTCCTCCCATAGTCCCATTTTAAAAACAGCACACAATATTTCAAAATATTTTTCAGAAATATTTCTGTAAACTGTTTTTACAGACATTTCTACACTTTTAAAAATATTTTAAAATATTTCCAATGTTACCAAAGATGATTTTAAAAAGTTTTCAAAATATTTGCATGCGGTCTATGCAGGAAGCAGTTTTGAACTGCTCTGTCTTATATTTAAATAGCTTTATATTTGTCAACAGATAACTTCTACTCAACATAGCTGAGGCTAAAAAGAAATGTAGGTGATCAAATGAAGTTTGGATTCATTCCATTCCTGTCGGGCAAATGTCTGCCCATGTGCTTTTTGTGCAAAAGAGTTTTACACAATGATGCTATGAAACCATCCAAGCTGGAGGATCATCTGAGAAGCTGTCACATTGATAAAACAGATAAACCTTTGACATACTTTAAAACACTGAAAGAAAAACGTCAGAAGAGAACCACAGTGGACAGTAGGTTCACTTCAACATCAAAAAGAGACTATGATGGTTTGCGATATCTTACAATATCTTATGACCCAGGAAAATCAGGAGAACCTCACACTATCAGGGAAGAGCTGATTTTACCAGCCACTGAAGAGGTTTTATAAACTGTTCTACACAAGCCTACATATGATATACTCAAAAGAATTCCTTTGAGCAACAGCACAGTTCAAAGACATATTGAAATCCATGAAGAACTACTCTTTGTGAGAACTTTGACAACATGCCCTAAAGGTGAATCAAGATTCAATATTTCAAAATATTTTCCAGAAATATTTCTGTATATACTATATTACTCCTCTTGTGTTTTGATGTAAGATCTTTTCAGTGGCCGAGTCTCTGCCTTAGTGTGTTTGTGAGTTTGAAGTAAATGGGGATGTGGTGTTTTCCCAAAAATCCTTTTATGCTTCTCAGATACTCCAGTCATGTAAGGAATGATCAGGTTCTTTCTTTGGTTCTAGGTTTCTGACTATTTTATTGTCCTGCTGAATTGGGACACTGCCTTGTTAAAACCACACTTTGGATATCCACAGATCTTAAGAGCTGTCTTCACATGCCAGTCTTCCTTCTTCTTGGCTTCTGAGGAGGTGGGGATGTTTTCTGCTCTATACAGTAGTGAGATTCCTGATGACTCTTAGTTTGTGTTGCAATGGGGTAGGTGGGAGTCAAACTGCAAATTGGTGTATGGGGATTTCCTGTAAATGTCTATTCCTAGGCTACTACTGGGTCCTATGATAACTCCTCAGTCTTCCCTGGTGTCTTCCCTGGGGAACTTGATATTTGCGTCCATTTCATTTATGTAGTCTGTGAAGGCCACTTCCTGGATCTTTACCCAGGTGTTGTCCACATACCTGTTCCAATGGTCCAGTGCCATCCCTTGGAAGGTGTTCAGTATTTTCTTATCCACCTCTTCCATGTATAAAGTTGACAACAATGGGTGAGCTGGGGAACCATTGTTTGGGCATTGGTGATAGGAATACTGCTGAAGAGGATGTGACATCAAATGATACTATGTTTGCATCCATATCCTCCCTTGAAAGCGAACTCCTCTGAATTGTGAATGTAATGGTCTGTGAGTCCAACCAACCAAGTGTGTCTACACACAATGATCTGTACCCACTGTTTGACTCCCACCCCCATTGCAACATGGTATATAAATGGGAAGTCTCCTACCAACCTTCATCAGACTGAAGAAGATACTTGGATGGGTAGTGAAATCTTTCAATCTAACAAGAAAAGAATTCAATTTGTCATGACTCAACTTCCAGGTAAGTCTGGTATTGATATGTTCTCATACCGTTTTCTTCATACAAGCACTGAAACGTCATTTTTATCGTTCAGTGCTCCTGATACATATTTACAGTTTCAGTGTATTTTTTCTATTATAATTTCCTAATAACCAAAAGAACTAAAATAAATTGAACGGCATCCATTTTTCACATCCCCTACCCTTCATGCTTAGCAGTGGTAGCCTATACATTCTCAGATCCTAAACAACAGATGCACGGGGGTAACTACATTTTGTCTCACAGCATCACACAGATATATAGATAGCAATAATTTGCACACAGCATGCAAGCAAGTAAAACATGCCAGCAAAGCACGGTTCTTTCTGGGGGTCTGCAGGTTACAGTGATATATCGCTAAAGCCCATTAGGCACATTAGCATTTGGATGACAGATGCACCACTGACAAATGAAGAGGTTCTTGTTTCTGCCAAGCTGAGCATCTTTTACAAATATATCACTTTAATCTATTAGAACTGGCTCCTAAACACACGGGGTGGGGGAGAGATAGAGGGGGGAGAGAGAGAGAGGGGAGAGAGAGAGAGGCAGAGGGAGAGGGAGAGAGTTAGTTAATTAGTTAGTCTATCTAATGTGTGTAATGCTGCCCATAACATTATTACCAAATATGACTGATGTACCCAGATCAGTGGGGTTTTCAAATAAACAGGCAGAATTATGAAACAGTTTCTTAAGGTTCACAGGACAATTCCCACACCTATATGTCTGGGCATTTTGCTAGTGCACTTCTGATATGTCTCCATCCCATAAATAATTGCTCAGCTACCAAAATGCGATCAATCATTTGTGTCCAGCCAAGACTTCTGTGGAGTGCCTTTTTCATGCCTTTCCTTCTCAGTCCATAATATAAAGTACATCAGAACACATGGTGCATTTGAGCCAAACATGGTTCATCAGTCATGAATGATAACCAACAAGGGACTCAGTACATTTTCCTTGGATTCTGTCTGCCTGGATCTGCAGAAATAGGACAGAAACGTAGCTTCTTAAAGACATACTCACATATATTACAGCATCTGTAGGCTGCCATCGAATGCTTGGCAGACCACAATTATGAAAGTTAGCATAACAAATACAGTACTTACCAATGTGCCACTGTTTCACAACTTAACCTTGCTTCATTTGTACCTTAGGATTTGAGAGTTAAAAGAGGAATGGCAGACAACATCATACAGAGCTGGGGGGTGGGGAGGAAATCAGATTGAGTCAAGCAGGTCAGGATGAGTGCTCATGTCACTGCAAATCAGGTACAATCCATATTAAAGAAAGTTATAGTAACTCATAGAGATGGGCATGAAACGAGCAATTTTTCGTTTTCGTTTTCATTTTTTCGTTTCGTTATGTAACGAAATGAAAAATGAATTTTGTCTCCAAAATGAAACGAAACGAACCGAAACAACAGAAATTTTGTCGTGTGTTTTGTTTTCATTCCGGCAAATACATTGAACTATAATGAATGCTAACGAAACAGCAATTTTTTGTTTTTGTTTTCTTTTTTTGGTTCATTACGTAATGAAACAAAAATGATTTTTTTTTTGCAAAAAATTCACTTAAAACAAAAACGAACCAATGACAAATGACAAACGAAACACCATTTTTTGGAGTCGTGCCCATCTCTAGTAACTCAAGGGAGATGCAAGCAAGCCAGTTCACTCTTGGCTTTGTCTGAATTAGTCCAGCTCAGCAGCAATCAGGATCATGGATGGCTCACAACTTAGTCAAGTGAACTGGGGCATGGTATGATCCACTTGAATCCAGAGGTTGCTCTAGGTCAGAGCTTCTCAACCTCGAGTCCCCAAATGTTCTTGGATTCCAACGTCTGGATATCCTGATCAGCACAGGTAATCGTGAAGGCTTCTAGGAGTTTTACTTCAAGCACATCTGGGGCTCCAGGGTTGGAGCTCTATGTAGGTGATACTAGAATGTGGAACCAAGTGCCATGATGACAGTGTTGCTCTGAAGAAGGGAAATATTGATTAACTACATAGGTATTGCTCCAAATTGTAAGGATTTCCAAGAATGACTAAATCTGGCATTTCAGATGTTTTTGGGGACCAACTTCCATCCTATGTTGGTGGCACTAATGGAATTTGGAGTCTGACAGCACCCAAGGGTCCATATATGCCTTAATATGAGTATTGGACTCAAATGTAGAAAATAAGTTCTATAATTGAACACCTTTAATTGCAAAACAATAACAGAAGAAATTTAGAAAAATAGAAAAATAGATGTTGAGACTAAGAATTGCTGAGAATTACAACACCAAAGGACATAACAAAACTTTTAAAACTCTTTGGGCTCCAAATATTTCAGCACAGTTTTATTTAAACAGTTCAGTGACCTCCTCTCTCTCACAAGCTAAAACTTGCACTTGACAAGCTGCATTGTACAAGCTGAGTCCATGAATCATTCTCTGAGCTAATGATCAGTGACTGAATAGCTAACATGAATTCCTAGTCTAGCAGCAATTATTGACCCATTTTGTTTATTAACTTTTGCCAATATTCTGGCCAACCAAATGGAATGAGTTGCACCTAAGATCGTTTCAGTTTCAAAGGATCAAGCAAAATATCTGAAACAATTCATTGGCAAGAACATGGACCAGAGATTTCAGCTATTATCACTATAACAGACATCATTTAGGGGGGTGTTTATAATGCCATATTAAAAGTCTCTCCAACAACGTTAACTGTATCTGGTAAGGCAAACTAGCCTTTTCTCACCTGCTTGCATTGCTGTTTAGGTGTGTACCATTGTTTTTCTTCTGAATTTCAAACTGATAGAATTATTCAAGATTCCCCAGAACTTCTTACCAAACCTATATAGGTTTATTTCAACCATTTGGAACTTGATCTGTCTACCATGCTGTCTTAAGCGTATTTTATTATACAGAAATTTCCCCAGTGTCTTGTGGTAGGGAGACATTGTTCTTTGGGGGTGCCCTCTATAAAGCACAAAGGGCAGCAAGAAGACACACCCATAAACACCCAAGTCTCCCAGGAAGTACTGGGGCAATTTCCTTTTGCCTTACTACAAACCCACAAAGATGACTGGCCTTGCTGCAGATTTCATTGCATAGAGTTAAATTTGCCCTCCTAGTATACCCAACACCATGTCCTTATATATAATCCTCACTTATGTCCCTTTTTTTCTGGTCAGTCCTTGCTATTTCTTCTCCAATCTGCTCTTCTGTTTTCCCCTTTGTAGTAGTCAGCATTCGTGTCTTTCAGCAAGCTAAAGCATCACTGGACTTTTTTTGAGAGAGGCACACATGCAAACTATACTCCTGCAAACCACCCAGTTGCTCCAAATGGGCCAATATATTGGTATTCTTCTTGTACATGGCTGGTGTCACTTTGACTACATAACAACAGGTTCCTTCCCACAATTAGAGAAATATACCTGTAATATCATATGGTTGCCTATTCCATTTTGCTTTTCTAAATTTGATACCTTCAGTCTAAAATGTTTTAAATTGAATCCTGAGTGCTCTACAATGGTACACCATAGTTTCATGGTGCATTCTATATACAGCTTTTTAAAATGGAGTAATACACATGCACAGGCAAACCAAGTAACTGTCACAGTTCTACTTTCAAAAACGTTGATTGAAAAAAAGATAAGGCTATATGTTCCTCCTCTGACTCCTCCTTTGTTTCTTTCATTCCTCCAAAGTTATCAAAGTTTTGTCAAAAGTGGGTGAATTAAATGACTACTTTGAGGCAGTTGACAGTTAATCCCAGATGAATACCTTTGCTACTGGGAAATTCTGAAGCAATGTTCGAACAATATGGTCCCGTAAGACAGAACAAAAACAAAACATTAACATTTTGTTTGTTTTGTTTTGTTTCCAACTGAAATGATAGATGAGCAGAGGTTTTTTTGTTTTATTGTTATTAATATTTTATTAATGATTTGTGGATGTTATTTTTGTTTGGTTGGCAAACAAAAATAAAAGCAAACAAGGTATGTAGCAGTCCATTATATTAACAGGAATTTCCTATGACTTCAAGTGGATAACCCACCATCACATAGGATTTAGGCTTACATTCTTTAACTTGTTTACCAAAACTTGTCTCCTTTTTCTTGGGAATCTCAGCTGTTCAGAAAACCATTAAGAGATCTAGTTTTTTGTATTCATTTGGGCAAAATTACTTACCTTGGGGTACCAAAGTAGCAAGGGTACCTTCAGAAAGCAATATCAGGGAACCCCCTGAAATTTGGAAACATTTCGGGGGGGGGTAAGAAGGCTGAGTTATAAAGCTCCAAAGGGGGTGCCCGTAGGAAAAAAAACTTTCTAATTGGAATCATATTGGAAGCCTTATCTCCTGCCTGATCAGCTTTGGAGTAGAAGGCTTTTTCCTAGGAAGCTTCATAACTCAGCTCCCTTACCCCCAAATATTTCCAATTTTCAGGGGGTTCCCTAAAATTGCTTTCTGAAGATACATGTGCTACTTTGGAGTCCCAAGGTAAGTAAATTTTGAGTGCACATTTTTTTAAAGTGTGCACTCAAAAATTACTTTCCTTAGGGGCACCAAAGTAGCAGGGGTAACTTCAGAAAGTGATTTTAGGGAATCCCCTGAAATTTGGAAACATTTGGGGGTAAGGGGGCTGGATTATGAAGCTCCAAACAGGGTGCCCATAAACCTCATCATTGGAATCATATGGGAAGCAGAGGCACTGCTGTCGCTTGCTGGATCAGGATTTGCCCTCCGCAGACCTCCCCAAGCCATCTGAGCACCTAATTTTACTCCAAAAAACTGGGAAACATATTGACAACTTGAGTATAAGCTGAGGGTGGTTTCCCCCCCCCCCAGCCAAAAATAAGGGCTGAAAATCTCATTTTTAACCCGAGTATATATGGTTTGTAAGTTTTAGGACTCCAAATTCAGAATTCACCTAGAATTTCTCAGGCAGAATTCTGGAATAATGCTTAATTTTCAGTCTCCTGGAGCAGGGCCTGTTTTCCAAGCTGTTCCAGACATACTTCCTGTACAAAAGAAAGTGTTGTACTTCTGAAAAACGTAGGTCTTTGGGACTCTGTATAGCACCTCCAAAGAAAAACAATGTTGGTCAATAATTCCTGGCAGTATTGCCACCAGCTTCATGAAAATCCTACATAGGAAGGAAGGAAGGAAGCAAGCAAGCAAGCTAAGTTTATAACAACCCTCCCCCACTGATTTTGCCATCAAGACTAGCTTTTTGCTCACCAAAGCAAGAAAGATTTGCATTGTCCACTGAACCTTCACAAGAGAAGTTACATTAAGATGAATGACATTCATTCCTCATTAATCAAAAGCATTTTCTGCTCCATCAAAGATCACTTTGTGCTTGTCACATGTCACATTAGTGTCATAACAAGATAGGAGCTTCTTACTGAGATATATTACTTGTATTTAGATGTGGAAAGGCTCTAGACATAGGTTCATTTTGTGTGTAGGTGTGTTGGGCATTTGAACACTTGCTACACTATTTTACCAAGTGACCCAACAAGATACAACTATTGGCTGTACAAACCAATAGCAAATGCATGGTCTCTTTAATTTAGCCACTAAATGACTGAAAGAAGGAATGGTGTGAAATGATTGAAAAAACAATTCAGTTCTACTACTCAGTGTTAATATATCCATAAAATATGCCAGGTTTTCTAAGTTATCATAAGTTTTTTAAAAGTGCAAAAGCACAAATTGTGGGGGTCCTTTGCCCACCCAGCCTAGAATAAAGAGACGAGACAAGGTTGTGGGATTCAAATTGGGTAATAATTTATTGATACAAAATTCATTCTATTTCAAAGCAAAAATAGTTGAACCACGGGGCCATCACAAAACACAAATGCAAAACTGGGCTACAGGTGATAACTTTATAGGCCACTAATTAAAAAAATACATTGCAAGCTCTTGAGTGCAATACACTCTTCTTCAAAGCAAGCCCCAAAAGTTTAAACATGGCAAAATATGTGCTTTGCCAGGAGGTTATTCCTAAACGTCTTGGCTAGAAGATGTATGCCAGGCAAGGAGTCTTCTTAAAGGCAGGAAGTTGGTTGGCAGTTGTAAAAGCTGCTTAAGCATTGGATTTCACCACCCCAACTGTAAAACAAAGGATCATGGGTCAATACACCCCTCCCCCACACTCACTCACACCTCATCTCCATTTGGCTCTACGAGACATACAAGTCCTTGTTGGCCAGATATGTGGGTGGGGAGAAAAGTGTTAATATAGATGACCCTTATACAAGGGGGACTGAATGTAGTGCAAGTAGGTATGGCACAATCCCTTATTAATTCAGGAGGGTGCTGCCCACCTGTTCAGCACCCTCCCAAAGTTTAGGGGTCAATTAAATTCAGACAGCCTTACAATTCATAATGTAAGCCTTTCATGCCTATTGCCTTATTATTCCTATTATCCTAACAATCTTTCTTAACTCTCAGCTTGAGGGCTACCAACCTCTGGCTGTCTTATTCTATTTTTTAGCCTGAATTTACTTTACTTCTTGCACTATCCACCAATTGTGACTAGGATTAACATGAAAACTTCCTTGAAAAACCCCAAAGGGAATGGGATGGATGTGAAAACACAATGCCACTCTCGGCCAATCTGAATAGCAGCCAAAAATTCCCAGCTGGCCCTTATGAGACCAAGTAATCTCATTCTCTTTTTATTGGGTTGGAGGGAGGGAAAAGTGTCAGCTAAAAAGAGGACGAGAACCATGTGGTGAGGTCTTTTAAGGCCTTTCGCATCTGCAACCAGCCCTGTGCTGGCAACCTCTTAATGTCATTCCAGGCGGACGGGCAAAGATACCCCACCCAGACACTATGGTGCAGAGAAGCTTCCATTCCTGAGGTCAGGCTAGCTACATCCGTACCAAAATGGTCACCAAATGTGTGGCGCATAAGGTGGTTAAAACCTAAAAGGCAAATGATCTTCTGTGTGTCATTTCACCAGGCCCTTGACCTTTAAGGTTATTCCGTTTATTTTCATCCATAGGTTGTTTTATCTGGTTTTTTTAACAATTGTTCTATATTATGATTGTATTGTACATTGTTTTGGGGGAGTCCATAAGGAGAAAACATAGTTGCAAATACATGAGGAAATAAATTAACGGCAAAAATCTTTTTACTTATGACCACCAGGATAATCCTGAAGACAAATTATTTCCGGTTAAATAATTGTAGTAGGCATTTGCTGCGGCCTACAGAGTCACACGACTCAGTGATCTTTTTAACTTGCACCAACTCATGAACAGGATTTGTGAGAGTCAATATTTGGGAATTCCAATAGAAATTTCAGTCATTCAATATGTATCCATTAATTCACCTGCATTGAGTGTTGTAATTAGCATATTTCTCTCTGTCTGTATTGTACCACATTCATGGTTTATATATTAGAGTAATATTTGACAATTTTGTTCCTGTGCAACTAAATGCCATATTGCTTGATTCACCTTAAATTAAATACAGTAAGAAGTGGGATTACTTCCTCTTTAGAATGAAAACTAAATCCAGCAACAGTTAAGTCCACCTATTTCTGTGTCCAGCTCTAGTATAATATGTCACAAAATCTGTGACAATATGGATAGCAAAGTGCATTCTAAAAGCATACAGGCATGTTATCTTACTAGCAACATGTTGATGCACATCTGATTTTCACTGGTGATCTCAAATCCAGCCAGTGAAGTGAAAGCATAAATCTGCTTACACACATAAATCTCCTTAGTTTGCTGGACTAGGAGATATCCTTTAACTACTTTAAATTGCTGACACTATTGTGTATTGTGATCCTTTGTCAGCTTATAGGAGCTAAAACCTGGTGCTTGAAAGCGTGGGAAGCAATGCTAGCACTTTCATTCAGAATCTGAAGCAAGTATATTCCTTCCTTTCTTCCATCTTAAGCTGGAGGTTTTCAAAGTCACCAGAATGCACCACTTCTTACTAATGCTGTCTCTAAAAGAATGTCCGTGACAAAGACACATTTGTATCCAACTGTGCTTTCTTAGACTAGGATAAAGTCCACTCACACTGACTGCAAATTTTTGAGACAGATTTTCTTCCCTTTCAAAAGAAGTAAAAAATGTTATGTCAGATATATATGTACAGAATGTACTTCTTTACCATTTGAGCTGCATATTATATTGGTTGAAATGAGAATTCCTGGTGCCCAGATATACACTTGCTCATTCTCATCCTCCTTCCTTCTCAAAAGCACAACATATTTCACAGTCACTTTGAAGTAACAGACACTTGTTCAATTTCTCTTCCTTGAGAAAAGGGATGCCCTGTGACAATGAGACATGAGTGTGAAACAAATTGGAAAATATTTTACATTATTCTAAAAATAATGTAAACCATTGCTTAATTTCACCTGCAAGAATGAAAGAGGCAAAACCCCTACTATGAAGATATTTTCTGCTGTTCGAAGCAATGGTTATTCCAACCTATGCAAATATCCATTATAGTATGTTTATTATTGTTTTTGGAAGGTGGAACGTTCAGTTTAGGCAGGAATGGAAGAAACCCTTGACAGATTTATGAGCAAGCCAAGATGGTTGAGTGGAGGAAGGAAACATTAAAACTCATCTCTCTGAGCTATCCCACTTTAAGGGGTCTATTTGATCACAAGGAAGAGAGGGTAATGAGGGCAACATGACTACTTATATACATTAGGGTTGATGTAGATTTGGGACGGGGGTAAGTATTTTAACCCTCTTTTGTGGGGAGATGTCAGGAATCATTCTAGTTAGTATTTCAAGTGAATACTCAAATGAAGGGAAGATGAAGGAACTGCAAAGGACTCTCAGCTGGAACAAATGGGCATTACCCCACCTCAGAACTCAGCTGGCAAATGCTAGATTATTGTGTAGCCAGTTTTGCTCCTTTCTTGGTTTTTCTTCACAAGAAGCAACAAAAAAAGCAAAGTATTTTCACAGAATGTTTCCAGAGGACCCACAATCTTCAAAAATCATTTGGACTCATCATTATCTAGAAGTATTTGGCAAATTTGTGGTCAGTTTGTGTGTCCCTCATCAACAAGTCAACAGCTTGTGTGTCCCAAGTGAACAAAAGTAATTCATGTTATCTTGTACCACTGATCACCAAGATGGGTGTTCCTTGTGTGCCATCTACTTTCCACGATGAAATTGTGTATATTGTATATGTTTTTATCTTTTAGGCCAAGTGGGGAGACATAATAAATGTGCTGATTATGCTGGCCAGTGGGAGGTGTCCCTGTCCATTTTGTACACATTTGTAAAATGCAAAGTTCAGTCATAGAATTGTTCTGATACTTTGTGAGGTTGCCAAAAATGTGAGCATCAAAATACAGAACTTATAAATACTGAGTTATGAAAAACTATATAACTTAGATTTGTTCTTGCATAGAAAATGGGAAAACTTGAGAAAGAATTCTCCCTGGGGCAAGATACCATGAGGTTGTGTGTATATTTGGATTCACTATTAGTTATTTATTTATTTTGGTCTTGGAGAATACACAGTTGAGTAATTATACAGAAGAACCCAAAGAGTCACACAGTGTCTTTGACTGTCATAATCTAGAAAAAAAGTCACTGATATCAGGAGATGCCAACATCTGATTGACCATATGCTGTGGATTATTGTTCTCATAATTTGCCATGGCTACTGAGAGCTAAAATCCAAAACACTGGAAGAGAAAAGGGCACATCACTGTATTATATGATGTAGTGGGAAAATGCAAAGTGCCTAGGTTACAAATATAAACTTAATTAACTTTGTGATGATGGAAAGATATCAATTAGTTGCCCTACACTTGAGAAGAAAGAATTAGATACAAAGAGTTAAGAATGAAGAGAATAAATTCACAAGCCATGGAGAAGTTTCAGGCAAGTTAATGAAAACATCAACACAGAACAGATCTGTGTATTCTCGAAGGCTTTCACAGCTGGGATCTGATAATTGTTGTGAGTTTTCCAGGCTGTCTGGCTGTGTTCTGGAAGTTTTTCTTCCTGACGTTTCACCAGACTCTGTGGCTGGCATCTTCAGAGGGTAAGGAGCTCAGGGAACTAGGAGTCTCTGGGGTAAGTTTTTGGACAACACTCCAATGACTATTGAAATCACCAGAAGCACACAGACTCTGTGAAAATTTTTTTTTTCGAGTTGTCGTTAGTCGGGCCGGTTCCGTTTCGGCTCGTTTCCGTTTTTTGTGAAAATCAAAAATTAGTCGGTTCATTTTTTTGTTTTTCGGTCGTAACTGGAGCTCAGGGGAGGGACTGCAGGAGTTGACGGACTCAGACTCTTTGCACCTGCTGTGTCCAGGGTAGTGCAATGCAAGTAGTGAGGGTAAGACGGGTTAGCGACACGGCTAGGGTTAGGCAGTTACGGGTGAGGTAGGGTGAGTATTGGGGTGCACCTCTGGGTGCCTCTCTGACCCACTTAGAAGGACTACTGGCGTATGGGTTAGGCTTAGGGTTCGGATTTGGGCTACGATTAGTGGGCTGTTTATGCCCGATTGGCAATCCCAGAAGTCTCTGTGGTCAACCTGGCCAAGTGGCCATGCGATTGGTGGAAAATTTGCATGGTCACTCCCATGGGCGAGCCCATTTCAAATGTGCAAAAAAATAAAAAAATAGGAGACTTTTTTTTGCAAGAAAAACCCACTGCTGCTACTGTAAAAATTCAACAAAAATAGCCAATTTTCGCTTTTTGGGCAACGATTTCAAAAAAAATATTGCGGTCGCCACCCCCCCCCCCACCGCATGGCAAATGGATGCGCCCTCCCAGCCTGGTACAGTCAGCAAAACCTGGCCATGCGATTGGTGGAAAGGCTCCAAAACTTTGCATGGTCCACTCCCACGGGCGAGCCCATCATTGTGAGATGCAAAAAAAATAAAATGATCAAGAAAAACCCACTTAAAAATTCACATTTAAAATAGCTAATTTTTGCATGTTTCTGTGGTGCTTTGGTGGGGTTTTGGGCAACGATTTAAAAAAAAAATATTGCGGTCGCCTTTGGATCCCCCGCAACAAGCCTGGTACCAGCAGCGCAGCAGTAGCAATAGCCAAGGAGGGGGGGCGGGGAAACCCCCCCCCCAAATAAAACACCCTTCTAGCTGGTAGGTGCCCTCAGACAGTTTTCGCCTACTTTTAGGGCCGGGAATCGGGTGAAACTTCTAAACTTTTTTTCTGTGCCGCTTGGCATTGCGCGATGCAAGTAACGAGCGCGACAAATCAGACTTGTTCGTTCGTCATCGAGCTCGAATTCTGGTGGAGTAATTCCCGTTTGTTTCCGTACTACGAGTAACGGAAACCTATCGTCCCATCTCTAGTCTAAAAATCAACAAAGCCTGGCTTCCAGTACTAAAAGCTGCAGAGCACAAATGGTCAAAGTTCAATGATTCCCACACAGAGAGAAGCAACAGTGATCAATTCACCCAGTAGAACAGCTAACAACACCCATCAAGGATTGTTGCTACCCCTGATTGCATTGAAACTTCTTAAACCCTTCATCACAATACAATGACTAACACCTATTCTCCTGCATAGGACAAATTTCCTCTTTCCCACAACTTTAAAAACTCCAGTCTCACTCACTCTGTACCCCAGAGCACAGAGAGAACTCCTTGTTCCCTGAGCTTCTTACCCTCTGAAGATGCCAGCCACAGAGTCTGGCAAAACGTCAGGAAGAAAAACTTCCAGAACACAGCCAAACAGCCTGAAAAACTCACAACAGCTAACAGAACAAGTCTCTTAAAGCAGCTGAACATGGTGACAGGAAATATTGTTTAGTTTTGAGATATTGTGGTTATGAGAGATGGTATTTCTTTGGCAGGCATTGCTTATTGCACGGTCAAGTGGATAATCCTGATCTGTAAATTTTTATAGGGGTCAAGTAGTAAAACCATATGCTTGTCCAATCACTGTTTGAAGTTTTTCCTCCCGCTTCCTATGATGGTATCCCAATGCAAGCCCCCAGTGCTTGGAGGCTTCTGTGAACTGAATCTTTGCCTGACATTTAAATTGCTTTTTAATACCATTTCTAGCATTCTGTGAATTAAAGTCCAAGAGCGTTATGTCCTCCTCACCCCTGCCTCCTGAAAAAAAGTGCAAGATTCAGGCTTGACTTTCACTAGCCATGAATGCTTGTAGTATCGGGAAAATATGCATGTCACATTTTAAAGCAATGGGTAGCCAGGCTGCATTTGAATTGAAACTCATATGCAGAAGAAGGATTTCCAGCTGCTCACAGATGAGTTAGTCCATGTAGGTCAATGTTGGCGAACCTATGGCACGGGTGCCAAAGGTGGCACTCAGAGCCTTTTCTGTGGGCACCCGACATCACCCCTTCACAACCACCTGTATACAGGTTAAATTGCTGTATTGGCACTTTGCGAAAAATTAGTGGGTTTTGAATTGCAATTTGGGCACTCGGTCTCTAAAAGGTTCACCATAACTGATGTAGGTGTTCCTCTTTGCTGCAGCAATGGTCCAAAACCACTAGTCCAAGCATGTGTGTGTGTGTGTGTGTGTGTGTGTGTGTGTGAGAGTGTGTGTGTGTGTGAGAGAGAGAGAGAGAGAGAGAGAGAGAGAGAGAGAGAGAGAGAGAGAATGTTCCAGATAAAGAGTCATCTCCCCATTGTGACTCGGTTATCCTATTTTCATCTCAGATCCCACTCTCAGAAGTTGGGAGCATTATATAAGTCCTTTGAAGCAAAGATAAGAAGCTTGACAGATTTAGTTAGATTCAGCCTTGTAAAATCACTGTGAAAATTTATCAATACAGGCATAAAATCAATTTTCTTACCCACTCCGATGGTGATGTATGGCCTCATGGAAAAACTTCTCTAATTACATTTTTGCTTGCCTTCCACCAAATATTTCTTGCCCAAAGCAAATATGGTTTTTTTGTGCGTTAATTTTGTTTTGTTTTGCAAATATAGGTAATATGAAAACTAATGGAAAGGGCATTTTTTTTTGGAAAAATGACAAGACTCCAATAAATTGAGTCTGCCTCTTTTTTCAAGATCCTGCTAATTAATTATGATAGAAGTGCTTTAAAAATGAATTTATGAACTGAACCCTCTCTCCTTTCTCTCTTTTATTTCACTGGAATATGTGACTAAAAATGTCTATGACAAGGCTGCCCAACTTTGAACAGGATGAGGTCTACTTTTTCTGGCCCAAAATGCCTGAGGTTTAGTACACTAAAACCTCTACTTACAAATTTTATCCATTCTGAGCACATACTAATAAGTAAAAAAAAAATGTAAGTAGAGCAGCAGTTTCTCATAGGAATGCATTGAAAATCAATTAATCTGTTCTGGAGGGAACAGATTTCACTGCATTCCTATGGGAACGCTGACCATGCACATGCTTACCTTGCACCCGCTTGAGCTGGTGTGTGTGGGGGGTGGTGGAAGGGAGGTGCGTGCATGCTTGCACAGATCACCCCTTCCAAGGGGCAACCCACACAAGCATATACATGCCTCCCTTGCACCAGGCTCAAGCGGGTGCAAGGGAGGTGTGTGCATGCTTTTGAGCATCCCAGGCAAGTGGCAATTCTCCTTGGGGAGAAGAGTGGAGATGTCACTGTGCAAAGGAGATGGGCCCATTCACGACCCTGCCTCTCACTATCCCCTCCCCTCCCTCTCTCTGCTCTGCACCAGCGACTCAGCTGGTCAGGAGATAGTAGCAAGCGGATCATCTGGCTGGCAGAGGGAACAGGGGACATGTCAGCCCAATGCCGGTATCTGCTCCTACTGCTGCACTAATCCAATTCTACTATAAATAGTCCAAGCCGTGGCCTTTTATCATCCACTTATAACTCTTATGTCCAATAATATTTCTGAATATAGATCAGTGTGAGTGATTGAGGGGCTGTGATAGGGTTATCTTGCCTATGTCTAAAAGTGATTTATTATTATTATTATTATTATTATTATTATTATTATTATTATTATTATTATTATTATTATTATTATTATTATTATTATTATTATTATTATTATTATTATTATACTACTACTACTACTACTACTACTACTACTTTGCTGTACCTGGATGCCAAATGATTGCTTGGTTGAATGGAAAGGAATATAAAGGTATATAGAATCTAGTGAGTCACTCTGAGGCCTCCCAGGGGTATCAACAACTTCAGGTGATGGTTTTGTTTTTATGCAGGCTCCTCGAGCTGTCAAATATCTTCTATTTTGGTGCTGCTTGTTTTGTTTTGTTTTTGCTGTAGCAACTGGCACCAAGGGTAATCCTCCCAAGTTTCACAATATATTACTTTCACCCTGACACCAGAGAAAACATGTGATTTCTTGGGAAGCATGAACTGTCCTGAGGGCCATTGTGGGCTTTTTAAACTTCCCCTTTGCAGACCTGAAAAATGCATCAATATCCCTTCTCTGTTCCATTTGGAAATGTTTGCCTGACACCAATTTACAGCTATGTATCTTGTTATTTTCATACACAGCCAATATCCTGTGATGTTTACCAGGGGGACAGTGAAGAATTAGGTTTCCAAAGCAAAGCAGACCTACTCAGGACAAGCTATACTTATATGCACAGTGGCCACCTCTGAAAGCAGGCACTAGGTCTTGTGCAGTAGCAGAGAGATGCTGGGGGACAGACCTGCATGTGTACCATGCGACATTTCGTACGCCTTCCAAACCACTTTGCAGTTCTCATAAGCTATGGATGCAGAGAATGACACTGATTCATTCCCGCTGTCAAAGTAAGATTCTTTGATAGTCAACCCTTGCACATCTAATTTGATGAGACAACAGCTTGTCCTTTGCCTTAGACAAAATAATGGCTTGGGCTGGCACTGGGTGGGCATACTTTACTGAAGAAGGCAGGATGCTCTTGGAAGTAGCTTGGAAAGCTTGTTAGTTTTATAACGAACTCTCTTAAATATTCAGGCTATCCATAAATGAACAGCGGTTTGTTAACTCTTTGGAAACCACCATTCTGCAATGCTTCTAAGTAGAGATTGGCATGAAATGCTAAAATGGTGTTTTGTTTAGTTCCTCATTTCATTTTTCCTTCTTTTGTTTTTCCTTTCATATGAAATGAATTTTTTAAAAAATGTTTCATTTTTTGTTTTTTTATGTGTTTTATGTGTTATGTCATGTTTTATGTAACTAATAGTGGGTTTAATGTGTTTTTTTGGTTTTAACTTTGTGTTTTGGGTTTTTTTAAGCTCCCCAAGTAAGTGGCAGCAGCGGCCATCGCCACTTGCTTTGTTGTCTAAAAAAAATGTTTTAAAAGCCTGTGCTCCCTCACCCATTGAGTACATTGGGGGAAGTGCGGGCTTTTTAAAACAAATTAGTCCCTGAAGCAAGTGGTGGTGGTGGCCATCACTGTTTGCTTTGGTGGTGGCTAAAAAAGTTTTAAAAGCCCACACTTTTCCCCCAATCAGGTGCATTGGGAGAGAAAGCACTGGCTTTTAAAACTTTTGTTTAGCCCTGAGCAGCGCGGTGGCCATAGCCACTTGCTTTGGTGGCAAAAAAAAAAAAAAATCTGCACCACCACCACCACCATTCAGGCACATTGGGGGGAAGCATGGGCTTTTAAAACTTGTTTTAGTCCCCGATGTAAGCGGTGGTGGCCATCGCTGCTTGCTTTGGTGGCTAGAAATGTTCTAAAAGCTCATGCTTTGCCCCAATTGGGCTTATGGGCGGCGGGAAGTGTGGGCTTTTAAAACATTTTTAGCCACCAAAGCAAGTGGTGATGGCGACCGTCGCTTGCTTTGGTGGCTAAAAAATAATAAATAAATTAAAAGCTGTACTTCCCTTCAATGTACCTGATTGGGAGGGAGGGGGATGAAAAGCATAATGGAACAAACTGAAATTTTTTTTCATGCTCATATCTACTGAAAAATTGTTTTGTGCCCATTTCTAATTCTAAGAATGAAAACTATGCAGTATTTTATGTTTAGGAGGCAGCAATTTCCCACTGCATAGTTAAGGATAGTTTCAACTAGTTTATTTATTTTTTAAAAATCCTCTGTTCCTTCCTTAGTATAAGGAGCCTCATGGTGCAATGGTTAAGTTCCTGTACTGCAGCAAAACTGTGCTTATGATGACCTGGGGTTCAATCCCAGGTAGCCGGCTCATGGTTGACTCTTCTTTACTCCTTCCAAGGTCAGTAAAATGAGTATCCAGCTTGCTTTGTTGTGGTGGGGGCAATGTGTAGCTTGCATAATTAAATTGTAAACCACCCAGAGAGTATTTATTTATTTATTTATTTATTTTATTTTATTTTTAAACTTATATACCGCAGCCTATTTCCCCACAGGGACTTTGAAGTGCCATGGGGTGTTTCATGAGCAGAACACTTTGCTTTCCTTTAGAATATTTGTCAATATGTGGTATTATGGAAGCTCAATTCCTTTCTACTTAAAGTAGCACCAGGGGGTGGTACACTGCAGATATTTTTTTACTAAAGGCTGATAAGACTGTCAGAAGTCTCACAGTAAGAGCTTGTATTCTGCCATAGATCGGCAACTGCCTGAACGAAGAATTTAGAAGCTGGACATGTTGATCAATGAACTAATAATAAACAATGGAGGTAGGTGAACTTCAGGGTTCTAGAGGGAGTCAGAATGTTCTCCCCAGATGTTGCCAACTGGAGATTAGATATCATTGTGGCTATTTCATGAGGCAGCTTTCAACTATGATGTGCTGTATCCAAATCAGTCTCTCTTCCCATGTGTTATTCTGCATTTATTTCACCTTAAATGATCCATTGCAATGGCCTGAACATTTTGTTCCTCATTACTTTGTCAAAAATTTTATGGATTGCGTACATTTTATTTAGTCCTTGGTAATTTGCTTTAATATTTCTGTGTTGGTTAATTTCTCAATCAAACAAATCCTTCCTACCTTATGATAATCCATGATTCAAATGCTTCTGGCTTTTTCTAGAGTTGCTTGCATTAAGGTCAACAGTTCCATGGCATGCAATAGTGATGACTAGACATGGGCACGACCAGAAAAAATGATGTTTCAAGTTTTCGTTTGTCGGAACGGGTCCGTTTTGGGTCGTTTCCATTTGTCGCAAAATTTTTCAAAAATTTGTTGTTTCATCGTTTTGTTTGTCGTTTGTTGTTTCCACTGCGATTTAGCGTGATTTGACTTCCCCCAGAGCATAGGGGCATCCCGCAATCAGGGCTGGCACTAGGTGTTTTTGCGCCCTAGGCAGCGAGTGGGGTGGGGGGCAGGCAGCGGGGGGAGGGGGCGGGCGGCGGGGGCGGGGGGCCATGGATGGGCAGTGGCAGCAGCAGGGGGAGGCGCGGGCAGGCGAGTGGGTGGGCGGCGGCCGCAGGCAGGTGAGTGGGCGGGACAGTGACGCGGGCCGCAGATGGGTGGCGGCGCGGGCGGACGAGCGAGTGGGCAGTTAGGATATCACTTAGGATAGAGGTTCTGTTCTTGGCTTGTACCCCAAATGTATGTGTGTGCGAGCAAATTGAAGTTGGAAAAATAGAAAATAAATGGAGTATATAATATATTTTTAAAATAAATCCACACCTCCCACTCCCAGTCGAACCTCCCCCTTTATCCAATATCAGAAAAAAATCCTCACAACCTGCCAGAGAAGAAATAAAGAATAAACGGCTATTCTCTTCAGCAGACAAAGCTGCAGGGAATCAAAGAAATTATTTTCTAAATTCAATTCCCTCCCTGCCTGCCTAACTTAAATCCTAAAGCCTCCAGCCTCCCTCCTCAATCTCGATCGGATCACATCAGCACCAGCAGCCAGCCCTCCTCCCTCAACCACATCCATACACCCGACTGCGATTTCTGGAAGGTGCCTCGGCTTTTTATGCCCTCCGAGACATCCAGAAGTGTCAGTCAAAAACCTGACGATGCCATTAGTGGAATGGTTCAAACAATTTACATGGTCCCATTCCATGCCCAGCCCAAATGGGCAGGTCAAAAAAAATAAAAAATAAAAAAATAAAATAAAATCAATACGACGTTTTATTGCTATTAAAAACCCACTGCTGCTACTATTAAAATTCAGGCATTTAAAAGAAATAAATTTCACATGTTTCTGTGGTGATTTGGTGTGTTTTTTGACCATGATTTCAAAAGAAAAATTCTGGTCACCATTTTGGATCCCACCACCACCACATGGCATGGCGAGACGACGAGGAAGCGCCACCCAGCCTGGTGCAAGCAGCCCAGGACAGGAGAAGAGGGGGAAAAGGCCAGGGACCCCCCAGAAACCACCCCTCTGGTAGGTGGCAAAGCCTCAGGCAGGCATATTTTCGCCTGCTTTTTTGGCTGGAAGTCGGGGTTTTTTTAAAAAAAAACTTTTAAAAACTTTTTCTGTGCTTCACATCGCGTGATCGCCGTGATGCCACAAACGGAAACGAAAAACCCGACCAAATTTTTCTTTTTTCGGTTCGAGTTCGAGTTCTGACGGCTTAATTATCGTCACCCTTTCCGTTATGTAACGGAAACGAAAAACGGAAACGGAAACAAAAATTTCGCCGAGTCGTGCCCATGTCTAGTGATGACTCATGCTCACTGATCAATCTTATGGTGTCAGTGGTGAATGCCAGTGCCTCTACTTTCACACCCAAATATTTAGAATGAGGACAGATTAGAGGGGTCCAAAAGATCTCACAAAAACTGCCACTCTGTGTGACATGGTTTGAAACAAAATTGATCCCACAACAAAATTATATCTGATTCCTCAGAGTGAGGTATTGTGATCATCACAAAAGTTCAATGAAACCTTCAGTTCAACACATTCTGTTGTGGGAAGAATGCTCAATGGCCAGAAAAAGTGCCCCAAGTTACAAGAACAGCTACTAATATAACCATCCAGTCCTAAACCAAATATGTACTTGTCGTAATTGGTTTGAAGTAGACAGAAGCCTCTTGTGACAGCACAGCAATGCTTACGCTAGCACGACAACCCTTGTACCAGCAGAACGCCCATATGTTGGCTGGTCTGCTAGCAGAAGGATCTACCAGCACAAATGCTGTCTTGGCTAAGGTCTGCCTGCAGAACAGCCCCCCCCCCCGCAAAAGGGTGGAAATAAGCTATTAGTTGTGTCAAACCCAACCCCCCCTCATCATTTGGAAATTTGGTTTTCCAATGACACTAATTGACAGGCAAGTTTTAGACTATGAGCTGGTTTAAATTCAGATTGCGAGCAGAGCCTTGACTACAATACTGCAATGGCACTACTAGGGCTGCCTTCACATGACCACTAAAATCTGCAGCAAACTTTGATTCGGATCACCCTCCAGAGAGGTCAAGTGGTTGATGTCACAGATCGGGTGTTTCCCATGGTCACACTTTAAATATCCACAACCATTCTGATCCCACAACTGAGAACTGTACCAAAGACACCATAAGAGGTGTGAAAAGGGTTTGGTACAGATTTTCCACGTTCCCACGGACTCAAGTAATGGTTTAAAATCTGCATCAGAACAGCCACAAGGATTTTACCACCTCGAGACCAGGTACTTGTAAAATGTGCTCGGTCGTGCTTAAGTGGGCATGGTCACACTTTTTTTTTTTTAAAGTCCACTGCTCATGGGGAAATGATTTTATGCTCCGCATCTGCGAGCACTTTGTAGCGGATTTTAGTGGTCATGTGAAAGCAGTCTAGGTTAGCTGGCAAAACATACATTTCTGGCAAAGGAATTGCTGTGATTGGAAATGCTGAGGTTTGTATTCAGTCAGCTAGCTACTGTTTCCTGTGCTGTATGAGAACTGAGGTTATAGGCATACAGAGGGCTTTATGATATTACATACTGTACAGCAGTGCTCCCCAACCTTTTTGTCCCCGCGGACCGGGAAATTTTTGAAAATTTTCCTGTGGCCCGGGGGTGGGGGGGGGGGGGGGGGAGAATGCGAAAGGGGGGTCCGGCGGGGAGGCAAAAGGGGGGGGTGAATGCAAAGGATGGGAGGGAAGGAGGAGGGGGAGGCACGAGAGCAGCGGCGGCGGCACTTACCGGCTTGGGGCGTCGGGCGTGCCACTCCCCCCCACACACACACACGGGCGGGGTGGGGGGGAACCCGGGGCTCCTGGGCAGGCGGGCCCCCACCTCCTCCTCCGGCGCTGGGGCCAGGAGCCGCGCGTGGGTCTCGCTGCTGGCGCCCCGCTTGCTCCTGCTGCCGCCGCCGCCGTGAGCCTCCTCCTCCGCCAGGGAAAGCAAGCGGGGCGCCAGCAGCGAGACCCACGCGCGGCTCCTGGCCCCGGCGCCGGGAAGCGCCCTCGCGGCACCAACGAGCCGCCTCCTCCCCCTCCTGCTCCTGCTCTGGTTCCCTCCTCCTCCTCCTCCTCCCGCCGCCGCCGCCGGAGGAGCAGCAGCAGCCACCCCCCCGCAATTGCCCCCCGCCGCCGCCGCAATCGCCCCCGTCCCGCCGCCGCCGCTACCCCCGCAATCGCCCCCGTCCCGCCGCCGCCGCCACCCCTCCGCAATTGCCCCCCCCGCCGCCGCCGCAATCGCCCCCGTCCCGCCGCCGCCGCCGCCACCCCCCGCAATTGCCCCCCGCCCCCGCCGCAATCGCCCCCGTCCCGCCACCGCCGCCGACACCCCTCCGCAATTGCCCCCCCGCCCCCGCCGCAATCGCCCCCCCACCGCCGCCGCAATCGCCCCCGCCCCGTCGCCGCCGCCGCCACCCCCCCGCAATTGCCCCCCCGCCGCCGCCGCAATTGCCCCCCCCCGCCGCCGCAAATCGCCCCTGTCCCGCCGCCGCCGCCGCCACCCCTCCGCAATCGCCCCCCGCCGCCGCCGCCACCCCCCCCGCAATCGCCCCCCGCCGCCGACGCAATTGCCCCCCCGCCGCCGCCGCAATCGCCCCTGTCCCGCCGCCGCCGCCGCCACCCCCCCCCCCCAATTGCCCTCGCTGCTGCTGCTGCTGCTCCTTCGGCGGCGGCGGCGGGAGGGAGGAGGAGGGAGGAGGAGGAGGAGGAACCAGAGCAGGAGAAGGAGGAGGAGGAGGAGGAGGAGGAGGCTCGTCGGTGCAGTGAGGGCGCTTCCCGGCGCGGCCAGGCGGGTGCCGCGCGCGGGGCGCCGGGGCCGGGAGGGGAGGAGGGAGGCAAAGGCGGCGGCGGCGGCTCCTCCTGCACTCCTCCAGCCTTCCTCCTCCACCGGCTGCCCGCGGGAGAGAAGAGGAGGAGGAGGAGGGCGGCGGAGGAAAAGGGGAGGAGCCTCCCCGGCCTCCCCAGGTGGCCCGGTGCCGACCGGTCCACGGACCGGCACCGGTCCGCGGACCGGCACCGGTCCGCGGACCGGGGGTTGGGGACCACCGCTGTACAGTATATGCTGTTCCTGCTTAGGAACAAGTAAGATTCTAGTTTTAACAGCTGCTATCTGATTTTGATTCCATGCTATAGATTTGACATTTTCTCATAGACAGCAACATTAATTGATGCCCGATGTTGCTGTTTATAAAATGTAGGAAGTTCTTAGAAACTGGAGACAGAGATAATGACAAGAAAGAATTCCCCTCTGGTTTTTTTTTTAATTTATTTTTGAGCACACTCTAGTAAACCTTACCTTAAAAATCTGGAAAAGCTATCCAATAAACAGTCATAAAAGATTATAACAGCAGGGCCTTTCTACAACAAAAACATGTCTTAAATGGGTTACAACAATGTCAACACAATTATTAAATAGATTAAGATTTTTTCTGGGAGGAAATTAAAAATTTAAAAGCTTTAGACAACCTAATATAAGAGAGGCATTCTTTATATATTTTCTAATTATGTTCCTAGTTTGTGTTCTTCTTTAGTATTGCATTGTGCTTTGCAGTGCCCTTTGTGCACAAGTAATAAAAAAGACAGGCACACTTTAAAAGTTTAAAACACATGGCCATCTTCTGTGTTTTATATTATTGAAAATCCAAACCTTTGGTCATGATAAAGCTTTTATTTTATTTTTGGTATTTGGCTTTACAACTGCCATTTGGACCCTTCTTGCTCCTCCATTTATACAGGGCTACTTTGTTCCTGGCTGCTGTAGAAATGTAAAAGTTCATGCAAATGTGAGAAAGAAAGAAAGAGAGAGAGAGAGAGAGAGAGAATGAGAGAGAGAGAGAGGGAATTGCAGATCTCTTAACGGTTATATGCAACTTGTCTCTTAAAACAGCCACAGTGCCGGAGGACTGGAGGGTAGCAGATGTCACACCAATTTTTAAAAAAGGAAGGAGGGGGGACCCAGGAAACTACAGGCCGGTTAGCCTTACATCTGTCCCAGGGAAGATGGTGGAAGGCCTCATCCAAGAGAAAATCTTAAAACACATAAAAGAACAAACCTTGCTGAGAGAAAATCAGCATGGCTTCTGTAAGGGTAAATCTTGTCTTACAAACCTTTTAGAATTTTTTGAAAAGGTCAACAGGCACGTGGATTTGGGTGAACCGGTGGATATAGTCTATCTGGATTTTCAAAAGGCTTTTGACACAGTCCCTCACCAAAGGCTGCTGAGAAAATTGCATAGTCAGGGGATAAGAGGGCAGGTCCTCTTATGGATTGAGAACTGGTTGAGATCCCGGAAACAAAGAGTAGGTGTCAATGGGAAATTTTCACAATGGAGAGAAAGTGAAAAGCGGTGTGCCCCAGGGCTCGGTCCTGGGACCGGTGCTTTTCAATCTGTTCATAAATGACCTGGAGACAGGGATAAACAGTGAGGTGGCCAAGTTTGCAGATGACACAAAACTTTTCCATGTGGTAAAAACCAGAGAAGATTGTGAAGAGCTCCAGAAGGATCTCTCCAAACTGGGGGAGTGGGCTGAGAAATGGCAAATGCGTTTTAATGTAACCAAATGTAAAGTAATGCATATTGGGGCAAAAAATCCAAACTTCATCTATCAACTCATGGGCTCTGAATTATCCGTGACGGATCAGGAAAGAGATCTTGGTGTGTTGGTGGACAGCTCCATGAAGGTGTCTCCCCAATGTGTGGCAGCAGTGAAGAAGGCCAATTCCATGCTAGGGATTATCAAAAAGGGGATTGAAAATAAAACAGCCAACATTATAATGCCGTTATATAAAACAATAGTAAGGCCCCACCTGGAGTATTGTGTACAATTCTGGTCACCGCATCTCAAGAAAGACATAGTGGAACTGGAAAAGGTGCAGAAGAGAGCGACTAAAATGATTACTGGGCTGGGGCACCTCCCTTATGACGAAAGGCTAAAACATTTGGGCCTCTTTAGTCTGGAAAAAAGGCGCTTGAGGGGGGATATGATTGAGACATACAAAATAATGCAGGGTATGAGTAAAGTGGATAGAGGGAAGCTCTTCTCCCTCTCTCAAAATACCAGAACTAGGGGACATACACTCAAATTGAGTGCTGGGAGAGTAAGAACTGACAAAAGAAAATATTTTTTCACCCAGCGTGTTGTAAGTCTATGGAACTCCCTGCCACAGGATGTGGTGATGGCATCTGGCCTGGATGCCTTCAAAAGGGGATTGGACAGATTCCTAGAGGAAAAGTCCATCACAGGTTACAAACCATGATGGAGATGTGTAATCTCTAGGCTTTAAACCAGGGTACTTCAAGGGCCAGATGCAGGGGAGTGGTATCAGGAGACAGATATCTAGTCTCATGCGCTCCCAAACGCATCTGGTGGGGCCGCTGTGAGATACAGGAAGCTGGACTAGATGGGCCTTTGGCCTGATCCAGCATGGCTCTTCTTATGTTCTTATGTTCTTATGTTCTTATGAGGGAGAGAGGGAGAGGGAGAGGGAGAGGGAGAGGGAGAGGGAGGGAGGGAGAAGTGGTGGTCATCCTAATTAAAAGGGGCAGCCTTAAATCAGCTCTCTCACCACTGCCCCCAGCCTCAGAAGTAGTGCAAAATCTTCATGCCTCTTTGTGCAAGAGACAACGAAGCCCCAGGGAGGCAGAAGAGCACCCAGTGGAGCCTCCTTTCTTTGTGTGCAAATGAACATCTGAACAGGGACAGTGAACAAGAGAGATCTTATCTGTAAAGGTGATCCTGATACCACATAATCCTCAGATATGTTCTGGGTCTTTCTTGTATCCATAACATGGAATGTCCTTTCTTTACAATTATCTACAATATTTAGTTCTTACCTAATGTTGAGCATAGCTCTGTATGCAGACCTTACCTCTAAAGTCCAGCCTAACATCTGTTCTAAGGTTTACAAACACCGCCTTTGGTAGGTTCTGAAATTAATTGCCCATCCCTAATGGAAGCAAGGCAGCTCTCCACCATCTATTAGCATTTCTGCAGCATTCCCATACAGTGGACTTACAGTTTCCTGTTTGCTGTTTCTTACTCCGAGTACAGTTGAAACACCCCTTCCCCCATGTTCTGGTGTTTTTAACAACTTGTGCAAGTCTGAGCTCATTTTGAACATTAGCCTACCTAAAGTTCTCTTTTAAAATATCCATTGCTTGTTTCTGTGTTCTCTTGCTAATTTGCCCATCCTTCAATTTTTTGTGCATACCCTAAGTGAGCCTTGTGATGCAGTAGTTAAACTTCGGTTCTGTAGCCAAACTCTGCTGACAAACCAGGGTTCAATCCTAGGTAGTTGGCTCAAGGTTCAGTCAGTCTTCCATCCTTCCATGGTGGTCAGTTTGGTGCCCAGCTTGCTGTTGGGGCAATGTGTAGCCTGTATAATTAACTTATGAACCATCTGTAGTGTGCTTTCAGAGATATAGAGCAGTATATAAGCAGCATATTTTGCTTTTTGTAAAAATCTGAACTCCTCTGAAAGCTTCTTATGTGGACAGCTTGGTTTCTTCAGAATCTTCAGGTAACAAACTGGGTAAAATCATTCAAGTACCTTAGTTATGGTATTTTTTTTTCATCCCTGCTGTCTCAAAATTTCAGTCCGTAGAATCTTCCTCTGTGAAGATATCAGCCCATTGCGGCTATAAAATCAAAAAGCCCAGAACAACATCTCCTTGCCTGGAAGCAGTGGTGGTGCCATGTTGGAGAGTGCATGGACTATTTCATCAGCTTCCTGATGAATCCTTAACCTCATTTCTATTTTTGATAGGATGTATCAAATGTCAATGCCTTCCTTAAAAAAGGAGGGGGTTAAATCTTCTAAGCTATTTAGCACAGTTAGAGTAAGGGAAAAACTTCAAACATCAGTAGCTTTGCTGGTCAATGTAGCACGTCTTTATTATTTTCTTTTCTTGAAGACATTAGAAACCACTGGCCATTTCTGTCCAAAGGCTGTACAAATAGCCTGCTAAACCTGATTTATGAACAGTGCTTTTATTACAGAAAGCCATAAAACTATCCAAATGTTCTGTAAATTGTTTCAGTTCCCTTTCATATCAGTGAGGTACTTTCTCCCTGCACAGTGGCTTTTGTATTACTTCTTTCACTGTGATTCCTGCCCACTCTGTGAATCGAGATGTATTTAGAGGTACTCTGTTACAGAACATTCAGTTGTACTCAGTGACAGCTCTATTAGCCTATGGAGACAGTATCTAAAGAGAAGTGCAAGAAGCCTAGAAGAATGACAAATGGTTACACTGTATATTACAAAAAAGAAAGAAAGAAAGAAGTGCAAGAAATATACAGAGGAGAACCTGTGAATTCCTGTGAGGAAACAAGACAGACAGGACAAATTATGAGGTAATTAATGCACTGAAAGGTATTACAGGCAGTGGTGGGGTGAGATTGGTAATAAAATCCACTTGATTAGTTTTCCCAGTCTTGTTTCCCTAAGTTAACATGCTGGTTTACACTAGTATCTTTCAACTGAAACAATAACTTCAACCAAAATAGTATTGACACTAAAATGCTACACCCATCAGGGAAAACAGTAGGACTTTTCTGAATAAGCATATATGGAATCTTGCTGTTAATCATACTGTCATAATGAAGACTGAGCATGCTAAAAGTGTAATGCTTCAAATCTTTGTGGGAAATTTGAATTGAACCTGTGAAAGCTTTGTAATTCATCACTTTTCCATTAGTGGAAATTAGAGGTGGGCATGAAACAGAAAATCCATGGTTCAGGTTCATCTGTTTTGGGCCCACCCTTGATTAGGTTTGGTTCGGGTTTGTACATTTTTTTTAAATAAATCGTATGAACTCAAACTGATCCGAACCGGTTGGGGTTGACTTACTGGGCAGTAGCGGCGGCAAGGCGATCCTGGCCCCAGCGGCAAGGGCTTTTTGAGGTGCTGGCCCCAAGCTTGCAGGTAGATATTACAGGTATGAGCTTCTCTACATTCTGGTACCCAGTCAAAACATATCCAAGAATATTGTTGAAGAAATGAGGTGGAATAGGGAACATTTTGACTTAAACTTTGTACACCAAATGGGATAGTTTAGCCTCACCCGTAGTGTCAAAACTGGCTGTGTTGTCGAATCCATTCAGATCCTAACCATTCTGTATCATGATCGCCTAGAGTTTAGATTTTTGGGGTTCTGTTCCAGAATTGCTGGAGGACACTAGGCTGAAAAAGAATTGTTTTGACTGCTCACTTTTATCTTTCTGTAAGTTGGCTCTATTCCCGTTGTGCTTCAACTTTCTCTGTCATATTTTATCCTCTTTCTTGTCCATATTCTCTATTCCCATTTATTCTATCCTATTTCATTAGTCACATTTATTTCAACACGTAAACCAAAAAGAAAAAAATAGTGATGCTATTGGTGTGATTTGCTTCAGCTTGTGCTCGAGCTACCAGTTGGATATCAGTGGTACAGCATAAGTGGAAGACGAAGTCTGTGGTATAACTTTAACATTTAAAAGCAGCGAATATTTTTACCCTGGTGAGTAAATTTTAATGTAAAGACTGCAATGAAACAGAAAATGAAAGCACTAAGAAAATTAAAAAACATCATAAGCATCTGCAAGGAGACTAACTAACGATGACATTCTAGTTTGAAAATAATCAAAAGCTACCACAAGGGACTTCCAAGTATAATCTCTAATCAGACTCAGCCTTGCTTCTGAGTTTAGTGTATATGCATATATGGCAAATGAGACATGTGGCATGCTGATTGGAGTGTAAGATTAAGAAGACATGATTTAATGGAAATTCCCTTATGCCAAGGTTAGATGTTTTGTCTGTCTACCCCGACCTTTTTCTGTTCTGAGAGGAAGAAACTTTTCATGGTCCTGAATGTGCGAGTCCTTGAATACCACTCACTAATCAGTCTTTTAACTGCAGGTGCTGAAAGGTCAACCTGGGACTTCCTAGATGGAAAAAACGTGTTTTTTGCCATTGAGTTTTGATGTCTCCTTTCTTAGTGACAAAGTATAGTATGAATGAACCAGCCCAAATCCTCTTGCCTAGTTATGCTGCTGTAATGTAAACAGCATAACCTGGGGAGATGAACTTCTGTAAGTTCAGAAATAGTTGTAGACCTTATCTGGTGCATACTGACTTGTGTGACTCGGTGTGTGAGTAAAAAATGTTTACAATGCCTTTTTACAGCCGTTTGCCTCCAAGCATTGCCCATGTGCATAGCTGCATAAGAGGAATCTGGTCACTATTACTTTAGTTAGTCTATTGATGAGATTCATTTTATAATGCCCTGTGTAACTGTTTGGTCTTTATACGTGTACTTCCTTTGTTTTAATGCCATTAAAGGCTTTTGAAATGGAATGGTCACTATCTCTCAGCCTAAATTGCTTCACTGGATAGAACCATGGGAGTATTACTTTTAACTATAAATAATAGACTTAGGATCATTCCTACAGAAATCTCATACACAACAATATTACAATATTTGATGGAAAAGGGGTAGGGACAGGAAGCTGTTCCTGGCACATAATAAGGACTAACATTTCCTTATTGTGTTTGTTCTGAATAATTGTTACTGAAAATTTCTATTACAGCAAATGATTAAATTGTGTCATGTGCACCTAATCATTCCAACTTTTTGTTATATGCTATCAAGTTACTTCTCACATTTGGTGAATCTATAAGCTGATGACCTCCAAAAGGTCCTGTCATGAATAGCTCTATTCATCTCTTGCAAACTGAAGGACACAATTCTTTGCTGAGTCATTTCATCTCATATTGAGTATTTTTAATATTATCATACTGGTTTTAAACTGTATTTGATATGTGATTTAATTATGTTCACTTGGTTATTGTAGTCTATTTTACTTTGTTATTATTTCAGCTTATTTGTATCTTGTTGTAAACAGCCCAGAGTGGTCCTGTCACCCAGATGGGCAGTATAAAAGTGCAATAAATAAATTAAAAAGGTCAGGCTTGATCTGATCTTGAACTTATTTATTTTCCTTCTTTGATAGCCCATGTAACCTAACAAGTTATTCCCCGAAATCTTATTTTGAATGAATCAATTCTTTTCCTGTTAGTTTTCTTTGTTCATTTGTCTGTAAGCTTTTTGTTCTATGCCTCCATATATTATAACCAGGAAGACCATAATATGGATGGCTTGCACTTTAGTTTATAATGACACATTCTGACATTTAAGGATCTTTTCTAATTTCTTTGTAGCTGCCTTTCCAAATTTCCGTGCTCTGATTTTTTGATTGCTGTCTCCCATTTGATTACCGAGAGAACCAAAGCGTAGAAAATATTTAGTAATCTTGATCGTGTTGGCCCACCTTTGTTGACTCAACTTTCTGCATGATATGAACTGAAAATTCTCTGACACCTTTGCAAATAAAAAATATTCTGTTGCTCAGAGTATAGGTCATGCATCAAACCAAATGTTTTTGGTATACTCATTTCATTCAAAGCAATCTGTAGCTTTTTTAAAATGATCTATAGAAAAAAAGGTTTTACTGTTATGTATAAATCACAAACTTATTTTTCCTGAAATTCTTTGGTACACTTCATTAGTCAAATTCCCATATTTTTCACTCCATAAGACTCACAGGACTGTAAGGCACACCTAGTTTTAGAGGCATGTATGTGTGAAAAATGTGTGGTACTGGTACATCTCCAACCCCAGTTTATTCTCCAGCCATGCTGCTCTTGGAAGGCCCAAAGCAGCATGGTTGGAGAGTAAAATGCAAAGATAAGACCCACCACCACCAATCGGGTCTCCATGTTGGGAAGTCTCTGGCCCTTGCAGAGGCCTCCGGACCCGGTGCAGGTCCCAGCCCCAGTTGTTGCCCCAGTAGAGGCTTCTTGACCTGGCTTTAAAAAAACCTTGCATGATTGCTTTGTTCCATAGAATAGAAGATGGAGAGTAAACAGCCCTGTGGAGACAACAGAAATGAGAAATGGGCTAGAGAGCAACCACCCACTCTGATGACCATAGATCCTCTCTTTATGATGGGCTGAATGGGAGAGCTCCCTCCCATGGATTCACATTCTGCCTGTCTTGAAGAGTGGCTATATGGTCATCATGGTGGTTGGTTACTCTCTAGCCCATTTCTCATCTCGATAGTCTTCGGTAGGACTGGTTACATTCCCTCTTCTATTATATGGGGGGGGGGGAATCAATCATGCAAGGTAAATTTTTTTTAACAGCTGGGTCTGGAAGCCTCTGCTCTGGCTGAAGCTTGGGGTGGGACCTGCACCAGGTATGGAGGCTCCATTTTGAACATTTGACAGTTAATAATCCATAAATGGTAAAAAATGTAAAATTCTGGGTGTTATTTAACTTATATGGGGAATTAATAGGGTGGGCCTACACTAAAATTATAATATTTTGGTATCTGCTTTTCTGGGGATTCAAATGTACATTAAACATTTCCAATTTGTGAGACAATGTTTTATATTACCTATTAGCATATTCTTGTTAGGATTTTTATAGCTGCAACCTCTGTCTCTTGAAACAGCTCTATTGTTATTCCATCTATTCCCACTGATTTATTTCTTCCAAACACATAAAGAAAACTTTTATTTGGTTTCTAGATTTGCTAATTCTTTACTAAAGAATTATTTAAAACTCTCTCATCCTTGCATCTTCTATCTAATTTATCTTCTATCTAATTTTTCAGGTTATTTTGTCATATCTTTTTATTTTATCTTGTACAAATAGTATATTGCATCATTGCTCTTTCAGCAATCATAATTTGATATAAATTTCAGCCACTCTTCAGCACAATATTATTCATAGTCTGACCCTTATCCCAGGATCATAGTGGGTTAAAAAGCTGCATAAAATAATTTTAAAACTTAAGATATTTAAGGCAATTTAAAATCAAACAATATACAGTATAACACAAAATTGAGCTTTCATACATTATAAACCTTTTAAAATTTGCGCTAAAACCTATGTACATCCTATTTTACTGACCAGTTCCCTCTTGTACAGTTTCATAACAGTTTTCATTTTCTTTTTCAATAGCACCTGTAGTTGAAGTCTGATTGATTATTCAGTCCATATGCTCATTGTAGGTACTGACAGCTATATACAATATGCTTTCCATTATACTATACAGAATTAAATGGAATTCCATTGGTCCTTTGTGCTCTTTGATCTCTCCACAACACGTAATTCACATACCATCCTGGGAAGTGATGGGACTGCAGTAAATCAAAAAATAGAATAGTAGTGTTTACAAGGATAATTCTTACTCTTCAGTTCTGAAGATGGTTTGGACTTTCAGCATCAGAATCTCTGATCAGAAGTTTCTCTCTGTCTGCTTCTTTTCCTTTTTTCCCTTCAATCCAGCATCACAGATGGAAGCATCTTCTGAGGATACAGAGATTTTGAATATTGATCAGGATGCAGAGCCAGAACAGAGGGCTGATTTTAGTCTAAAGGTGACTACAACAGGAGCTGTGCAGGATGAACTCATGAAGAGAACTGAATTTAATCTTGATCAAGAGATAGCCGATAAAGTACTAACTTGAATTATAGACGACCTTTGAAATTAAGGATCTCTCAGAAGAATATGTAAATATACCTTGTTGATGACATCTATTATATATTAAGTCAGCTAAAATATAAATTCAAAGTGGTTTAGCCAATTGAAGAATTAATTATCAGGATTCAGTATACTGTTAAAACCATACAGGTTAGTTCAATACTGTATTTTGCTGTCTCTAGTTTTTGTATTAGATGGAAATAGGTGTAAGTAAAAATATATAGAATATGGATGGGATAAAAGGAAATTATGAAAATATATTCTTTTAAGTTGGGAAAGGAAATATGAACTATATTGGGCTGAAATGTTGTAGGGAAATTGTAACATGACCAGAGTCAAGCAACATATATGTTTTATTTTGTTTAGTGTAGAAAACAAATAAAATGCTTTTTTTTAAAAAAATAATCACTGATCAGCATCCATGCTGACTGTGAATCCTGGGTGTTGAAGTCCAAATATCTGGAGAACGAAAGATTGAGAACACCTCTATAGCTGACTACCACACATGGGTGTTTCATTTCAGAACTGGTCTGGTTCCAAAATGAAATGTGGGAGCCCAACTGGTGTTTGGAACAAATTCAGCCAATCCCTTACCTTGCTCTGGGCTCACATGAGGCTAAACTCCAAGGAAGAAGCCTCCAACACCATCTTTCCTTCTCCCTGGCATTGGCCAATCAGGAGCTGTGCAGAGAAATTCGTCATCCTGCCTCCCTGTCTGATTGGCCAGCATCAGGGAGAAGGAAATATGATGTCCGAGACTTCTTCCTTGATGGCGTTTAGCCCCATGCAAGCCCACAGCAAGGTAAGGGATTGGCTGAATTTGTTCTGGAGGGTTGGTCAGGTTCTGAACACCAGCTGGGCTCCCACATTTCCTTTCAGAATTTCCAAAATGAAAATCACTTCCAAAACAAAATGCCCATGCCTACTGGCTAAAAAGATAGTGTGCATCAGTGGTTCCCATCCCTGGGTCCCCTGATATTCTTGGACTAAAAGTCCTGAAAATCTTCACTACTTGTTGTGCTGGCCAGGATTTCTGGGGAAAATAGTCCAATATCAGCTGGGGAACCAAGGCAGGGAAAACTGATGTGATTTCTGTTGCTACAGTTCCCATACTGATACACATAGCTTTGTCCTCCCACAGCGAATAACGACGCGAGACACAGTGTTGGGGATATAAGTGGGCCACACTTTATTAATCAACATGAAACACAGGTTTCCAACTACCTGAACTTGAAGAGGGGCCTGCCGCTACACAGGTTCATGCTGGGTACAAGGGGTTCTCCAGGGACCCCACCGACTCAGGGAGCTTTTGGGGCGAGTTCTGCCCCCTGATGGGCTGATGGACCTTCATCCCGTCAGGGCCAGCCAATTCCCTACACACACTCCCATCAGGGACCCAAGCCGCGTTGCTCGTGTCTCATTCCCCGGGTGGGGCCTCCTTTGTCATCCTTCCATGCACTGTAATCTCATGATTTGCAGCATATGTATTCAGTTGTAGGGGAAATTGTACTCACCAGCTAATTTCCTCTTGTCATATACTAAAACAAAAAAACTCAAACAGGAAACCACCCCCGAATTTAACATTTCCTGGCGAAAAAACATCCGTTTCAGTTTCCTGGGACGGACATTTGGCCCCGTAAGGTAACCAGTCAGACTCACGCTAGTACTTTTAACTTGGAATGTGGGGGAGCAAAATAAGAGTGGTATGTAGCAAGCCACCTATATATAAACCAGGATTTCAGTTCCCCTGTCTCAGATATAGAGGGGGAGGGCAAAAGGCTGGGCAACTCACTAAGGAGACCCACATTGCTGCAGCCTTTTCAGATTTGTGTGGGATTTACAAATATACGTAGTTTCAGGAAATATGCCAATATTGAACTATATAGTGCTGTAATTCAGCAGGAAAAAGGATGTCAAGGTTTACTAGCAAAAGAGCACAAATGTCATATGGGCAGTGGAATATGGTCTACACATTTACCCTCTTGTAAGAAAGGAAAATCACAGAAATTGACTGCTTTTTTTCAGTTAGCTAGTATCAAATGGAAGCAGGGTGTATGGTTGTTTTTGCAGCAGTTCTGAATGGCAGTGACCACGATAGCTAGGGTAATAATCAAGTTGATATTTTCCCCATAGGGCATCTGATAATAAATTAAAACTGAGCAAAGATAATATGTTAAACTAATAATTTAATGTGTAATATTCAAGTTGAGAAAGTGGCATGAGGAAAATTAATTTTTTTTGTTTTTTCAAAAGAAAGGCTACACATTTGTCAATGAAACAGGGTATGGGAAATGTGAGTGTGTGTGTGTGTGTGTGTGTGTGTGTGTGTGTAATGTCAAGATAAGTGTGTGTGTCACTGTGTTGTGTGTGTGTGTGTGTGTTGTGTCATTTCATCCCTCAGTATTGTTTGGTAAAGCCCTAACTAATGGCCTCATGTCATAGACTAAAAAAAAAGCCTAATTTATTTCCTGGCCATTTGTTAGTTTCAGACATTTGTTAATTTCACCTGCCTTTTTATACTTGAAATGTGCTTGAGCAAAATACAGTATATGTAGCAATAGCTATTATAAACCTGGATTTGTTCCAATCAGATTAGAGACAGAAAAATGTGAAAATATTAAGGATACCTACATTGCTGGCCTTTTCTATTTGTGGTTACAAAATACTTAGTTTAGAAGATTTGCAACATTGAAAGTGGTTGTAATTCATTTCTCATCTAGCATAACACAAACTCAATGGGCAGTGGAAAATGTAAACATTTTGTCTTTTTAAAAGTGCAGCACAAGTAACTATCAGCAATAGTTCAAATGGAATACTGGGTGTATGAAAACGTTTGCAGCCAATTCTGTAGGCAGGTAAGCAGGTAGCTGCTGCATAAGTTGATACCCTGTTATGTTGGTGCACTCTGCAAACATCATTGCTTCTGGCATACATATATGCTACCACTTTTTTTTCTATTCAGTACAGTATGGGACATCTGAGTAGTTACATACAAGATTGTGTTACTAATTTCAAGACAAGTAAAGTCAATTTTTTGGCCTTGGCCACTCTACCTTTCATAGGTTCTCAGAAGGGAACTTGACCACTGAACTGAAAATAAATCTTCCATCTCCAGCTTTATACGCCTGATGAGGAAGTATCAATTCATGACTGAAATCTAGTAGTAAGTCAGAACTAGACCAGATCACACTCACTGGAGACACACGGTTCCTCCAAACACACTGATACACACCTGCTTGAATTATTTATTGTTATTTATTTAGCTCATAACCCTCTGCAGCTTTATAATATTCAGCCATTTAAAACAAAAATGCACCATGCGTACTACCACAACCCTCTCATGTGTGGGATATCATGCCTCTGCTGCATGTGATACCCTCTTAGAAACTCCCATATTTTATGCTTCTCATGAGGTGCTACCATTGTATTCCATTTGTGAGGCTAAAGTATATTGGGGCAGCAAGATGTCCTTGATCTGTGTGATGCTTTTCACAGTTGGCAGATATCCAAGGAAGGAAAAGTAAGCTTACAAATGGATATTCAACCGAATTCTGAAGAAAGATATCACCTATTTATGTGCTCCTCATATAAAAACATACAGATACAGAAGGAGTCAGGATAATTCTGCAGACCCCATCTTCACCTTCAAGCTAACTAGCTGGGGGCTGGATGGAGCAATTGTCAGGTGGATACACAGGCAGATACAGAATCATACTCAGAGGGTAATGATTGATGATTCTTTCTCAAACTGGGAGGAGGAAACAAGTGTGGTAACCAGGGCTCAGTCCTGGACTCACCTGGCAAATATCATTTGATTTTTATTCCTGCATTGACCAGGCAGTTGGACTCAATTGCCCTAGAGGCCCTTTCCATCTTTATTATTCTGTGATAGTCTGATTCCTGTTTGACACGGGCCACTCTCTAGCTCTCCATGAATTACTGTTGACAAGAGTGTGGTTCCTAATGCAATGTTCCTAAGTGTAGGATTTCTACTCTTAAGCATTCCCAGACATGGCCCAACAGTCATGGAAATCATTGCACTGAAGATACCTGTCAATCCCAATCTGGACATCATTGACTTATTGAAGAGTCCATGGGCAGTAACATGAAGAAATTCAGGGCCAGGTGATCTGTGAGCATTGCTTCAGTTCTCCAGCAGAGTGATTTGGAAGAAACGAATGGGAGTGGGAAAGGTTTAAAAAACAGAGAGGAAAGCAGATGGAAAGGATTTGAGAGGAATGTTGGGTGCTATCAAGTCACTGTTGGCTTCTGCAGGTCCTAGTGAGGTTTTCAAGGTTTGGGAAACACCCAAAGAGCAGTTCATTGTTGTCACCATTTCCCATGAGTTCCCATGGTGCTGGAAGGATTTGAATCCAGGTCTTCAGACCCCTTGTCCAACATGGTGTCCACTGCACATTCTGCCTCTTTGTTTGAATGAGCCATTTATTTGAAATAAAAGAACAGGAATATGACAGAAAGAGCTTCTTCCATCCCCGCCCCCTCATTCATTCATATTGACACAAAACTCCCATCAGTTTTAGTTGGACTTCATGCTGCAATCACCCTTAACTTGAGAATTTAAACAAATCTTGAACTTAGATATGCTGATTTCTGATTAATTTCTGTGTTTCAAAGTAAATGTGACATTTACTTGTATGAATCCATTTTCAGCCCTGAAATCTAAAATGTCTGAAGATGGTATATTCTGCATGCAGAGCGTTGCTTATGGGCTATATCATCTCCTGTTTTTCTAAGCAGGCCTTAGAAATACACTTTTAAAAAGAACAAATATAAATCCATGCTGCAGTCATCCATAACGGATCAACAACTTACTGCTTTATAAGGAAAGATAATTTCTCATGTGGAGCCACAAAGGCTCAAATCCTCTTGTAGTAGAAATTTCCTGTAGATTGCTGGAAGTTTAAATTTAATAATAGATTCTTTTCAACAAACATGGTTAAATATGAAAATGGAATAACATTTAACACCCCCCATATACTTTTTCTAAATTATAATAAGCACATAGCAAATAGTATTAAAATCCTATTCTTTAAAAATATGCTTTTGATCTGCAATAGGTATAGAAAAATATATATCTTATCACTTTATCTGCTGTATTAAATAGAAGAGTGGGAGAAATTTCCAGGAAATTTGAAAATATGAATTAAGAATTGATTAAGAAAAAAAACCAAGATTTTAAGAAACCCAGCCTTGGATGCTCCTATCAGCATGTGTTTATTTTGAAATGATCTGGCAAACCTTCCTTTTTATATGCTGAGTGTTAGACTTAAATAAGAATTGTAAAATATATTGATCTCTCCTCTCTCTGGAAAAAATATGAATTCACTTATCTGAATGGTGTTTAACTGTGATTCTCAAGGGATATTTGTAATGGTTAAGTGTTTGATATGGGGCCAAAAATATACATTAGCATCAATTTACAAAGGCCAAACAAAGGCCAAGCAAGAGATTTAAAGAAGCCCTTGAATAAAATAGAACAAAAAATCAGAAGGTATAATTATAGTGGCAGGGGATTTTAATTTGAATACACAGGAAAATAAAGAATTTCAACAAATGTGTATGACCCATTTATGGAGCAATGTGGCTAAATTAGAAGATAAGTAGAATGAACCAACCTTTTATTAATATAGACATAAAATTTTAGTGTAATTGATTTTTTCTTAGTGATGGAGGATGTTAAGGAAATTGTTTCAAAATTTAAGGTGGGGGGTATATATTTCAGACCACACCTATTTAATGATGCAAATTGAATCAAACCTTCTGAAAAAAGATTGGAAATGGAGCTTTTATCCAAGAAATATTTCATCTGAAGTCAAGAAAAAAGAATTGGAAGATAAGATAAAAAGTAATTTTAAGGAAAATGACCAGGAAGGTATAAAATCATTATTATGGGATTCTGCAAAGTGTGTCATAAGAGGAATTTGCCAAGAGGAGGAGAGTAGATATAAAAAGGAGATATCTGGGGGTGACAAAGCTATGGGGGAATTGTTAGGACAACAGAAGAAATTACAAAATTCTCAAAAAAAAATTAGAAAAGCAAATAAGGGAAAAGAGAGAGAAAATAGATGAAATTAATAACGTATTATTATGGAAGAAACCGGCCTTGATTAAAAATTAATTTCAAAGGACCACAATACAGACAGGGAAAAGATTTGTATCATATTTAAAAACACAAAAAGTAAAACAATTATTAGAAATTTAAAGAATAAAAGGGGGAAATAAATTCCAAGAAGAAGGGGAAAAAGAATTATGAAAGAATATTTTATAGAAAATTTCAAAAAGAAAAAAGAGGGGGAGGGAAACCTGCAGGTAAGAAGTAAAATATCTGAATTACAGAAACATATATCAAATGTTAAGAGTAATGCAGAGGAAATTAAAGAGGCAATAAAGGAATTAAAAGTGGGAAAGGCTCCAGGTTTGGTTGGCTTTACAGCTGTTTTTTAAACAGTGTCAAGAGGGTCTGGTGGAAAGAATGGAGAAATTTTCAATGATATAATGCAAGGGGGAAATATACCTGAATCATTGAGCAAAATGGAAATTTTACCTTTGAAAAAAGAAGGTAAACCAGACGATCAAGTAGCCTCTTATAGACCAATTACTTTGGCAAATCAAGATTTTAATATTTTTTACTAAGATATTGAGATTTTAACTATCCCACAACTATGCTGGGCTTTTACAGAATTAAGATTCCAACAGATGCCCTCCGCCTATCTTGAAGGGAGATATAAAAAAATCCCAGTCACGGAACGTAAATGTGGGCCTTTTCACACGACCCCTAAGGTCCGCCGCAAATGACTGCAAGGTCCGGACCTTAAAAATGTTTTCCCACCAGCTCCGGACTTTGCAGACAATTAAGTGCGACCCCGCCCACAAACCGCGACCAAACAGCAGTTTTCTTGTACCTGCTGGAGGAGGGTGAATTTCAGCCGAGGTCCGGATTTAATCTGGCACCTCAGGCCCCGATCCTGCTGCTGCTGCTGCTGCTGCGGCTAGGGCTGGGGCGGGCGCCTCTTCTTCTTCCTCCTCCTCCTCCAGCCCAGCAGAGCCTTTCCCACTTCGGTCCGGGAAGGGAGACATCCCACCTTAACCCACAACCCCCCCGAGGTGTGTGCGTGGTGGTGGTGGTGGGGGAGACACGGACCCGGGGAGCGCGCGGGCGCAAAGGGAACTCCAGGGTACTTCCGACTTCACGCACCTGGGAGGGAGGGAGAGAGTGACCTCCCCGCCGGGCCCCGCAGCCGGGGGAGGGGGGAGAAAAGAAGCTCACCGCTTTCAGCTGCTCCAGCGGTCCTTCATTTTGGGCAGGTGTTGCGGCCGCCGCTCCTCCTCCCCCGCCCTCTCCTTCTCCTCTGTGCAGGTGCCCAAGAAGCTGGGACGACACTCCCCACCGGGAGAGGTTCCTCCAGGAAGTGGCGCCCAAAGGGAAGGCTGAGTTCCTCCTCCTCCTCCTCCTCCTCCTCCGGCGGGCTGGCAAGGCGGAGCGTTCGAGTTTCCTGATTCCCGGTGGTGGTGGGGGGGGGGAGTGAGCAACCACCCTCGCGCCTACCCGGGATCGCTCTCTCTTCCTGGGTGTGCGCCCCAGCCCCAGCCGCAGCAGCCGCAGCAGGAGGAGGAGGTGGGAACAGAGGAAGAGCGACAAGCCCCTAAGATCGCTGGTCCGAATTTAAATGGCCAGCAGATCTTAGGGGTCGTGTAAAAGCGGTCTGTGTTTACAGATGTGACCAGATAGAAGATATAATCCATTATTTATTATTCTGTCCTCTCTATAAGCATCCTCGAGCCTATTACTAAGATATTTCCTGCTTGTTCCAACAATGAAATAGTACTAAGGCTGCTCGCCGATAACCAGCCATCAGTTACTCATTCTGTCACACTTTTTGCACTGGCAGCTAAGAAGTTGAGGTTGGGCTTTCTTAAGGACTCAAATGATACTGGGTAGTTCATATTGTTGTTTTAAAAGGATAAGATTTTGATTTCTTGTACTATGTTATCTGTATTTTATAAAGGCCTTTGGTCATAAACAATAAAGGTACTATGTGTAATAATAAATTTATTGGCAAAAAGATTAAAGGATCTAGTTCCTGAACTAACAAAGGAGGAAGGGAAATAAGGTTACAATTATGAATTTGGATATTAAACAAGCCTTTGATTTGGTAGGAAGAGATATTTAAACTATTGAGACAAATGAATATCACAGAGCCCTTTTGGACTGCAGCAAAAGAAATATATAAATATAGTTATGTTAAGGTGAGGGTAAATGGATCTTTAACTGAGATATTTCAAGTGGATAAAGGAACAAAGTAGGGATGCCCCCTGTCACTATTACTATTTGCCCTAGCTATGAAACCATAGCACAAAGAGTGAGAGAATGTAGTAAAATTAAAGGTTATAAAGTAGGTAGTGAGGAAATTAAAAAATAATATGTTTGCAGATGATTTAATTTTAGTAATAACCAATCCCACCAAAGTAGCAGATCCACTGTCTAATATTTTAAAGGATTTTGAGGAAATTTCAGGATTACAAGTAAATTTACAAAAATCAGAACTTATGTTTATAAATGTTCCCAGGAAGGACCAAGAGGAATTAAAGTCAAAAATGAATATCAGAAATGGAGTAAATAAAATGATATATCTGGGGGGTGGTTATAACAAAAACTGGAAGAAAATAGGGGTGGAAAATTATAATAAGGCATGGAGAAAGATCCAAAATAAAATAAAAGATTGGAAAGAAAAAATGGGGATATTGTCAAAGATAAGAGCGTTAATTTTTTTTATAATATCTAAGTTACTCTATTTATTCGAAGTATTACCAATATTGCTGCCAGAAAATATATTAAAGAAATGGGATGCCTCATTGAGGAATTGGGTTTTTTGGTAAAAAGAGGGCAAGGTTTAGACAAAAAATTATATGTAGTAAAAGAAGGAGGTTGGAACATTCCCTCATTAGAAAAATATTATATAGCTTTTCAGTTAAAGTGGGCAATGAAAGTGGAGGAGTGCCCCATTCTAAAATGGAAAAGAGTAGAAGATATAATGAATAAATCAATGGGTTCACTAGGATTATTTGATAGAGATAAAATAATATAAAAGGAATTAGATGGCCCAAGGAAGGTAACAATGGAGATATTGATTAAGAGAATGAAAATAGGAGGATTGCCAAAATGGGGCCCAAGAGAGCAATTAAATAAAGTTGACACAGTGTCCCATGTTGGCAATTACAGGGATTTCTTCTGCTGCCACCATTAAATTTAGCTATATCTTTATAAATCAGTGAATGGAGACTGACACTTTGTTCTTGTTTCAAACATTAAAAAAAAACATTTATTAGAGTTATAAAAATAAAACAAATCATAAAATAACTAGTTGTAGGTTCAGTTTTATTAATACTGGCTTTAATGTATCTCAGTATACAAACATATGACTCTTTATTACTGCAGTATTATACTTTACCAGTCTTAGCTACTTACTCAAATCTTAACAAGTCCCTAACAGTTTCTATAAGTTCCCTATTTTGACCCTATCCAAACCTTGACCACAGTTATTTCAACAGACATTTATATACATTCTAGCCCTGCCCACCGGCTATTCCAATGGTAATTTAAAATAGCTCATTAAATGTTATTCTCCCTGCCCCTGTCCTTCCATCACACAACTTTGCATTTTCAGCAGGAAAAAGGAGGCCAAGCTCTATATAGCAAAGGGTAGACTGAATCCTGACAACACAACAGTCATGATGGTCTATAGCAGTGGTTCTCGACCTTCCTGATGCTGAGACCCTTTAATACAGTTCCTCATGTTGTGGAGACCCCTTGCCCTGCTTGGAAGAGGCCACAAGCCCCTTTGGCAGGCCACTGCCACAGGTGCCACAGAGAACTTCGCTCTCGTCTACAGGCACCCACAGCCAATCACAGCCTCCAGTGCATTGACTGACATCCCCCCATCCTATCAAGGTGTAACTCACTCTTTTCCCTCCTTCCTCCCACCTCCTCCAGACCCAAGCTGTTTATGTCTTTTTGTTCACTGGCTCATGGCAACCCCTATGGAATGGTCGTTCAACCCCCAAAAGGCATTCCTTTGACTTTCATTATTTTTCCAAGTATAAGGCTGTGTGTGTGTGTGTGTGTGTGTGTGTGTGTGTGTGTGTGTGTGTGTGTGTGTGTGTGTGTGTGTGTGTGTGTGTGTGTGTGTGTGTGTGTTGTGTCGTTACAGTCGTGACCGACTCTACATGACTCCATGTCCATGGAGTTTTCTTGGCAAGAGTACTGGAGTGGCTTGCCACTTCCTACTCCAGGTGCCTACAGCACCTGGTATTCCCCGGTTGTCGCCCATCCAAGTACTAACCAGGGCTGACCCTGCTTAGTCTCCGAAATCAAGTGAGATCGGATGTGCTTAGGGCATCTAGGCCGCCATATATAAAAATATAAGACTATATTTTTGTCTAAATTTGTTAGACTAAAAATTGAGGGTGGTCTTATACATGGAAGTAAGCCAAGGAGAGAACCACATGGTTGCAAAATTGCAATTTTTGGTTGTAAAAGTGGAGGCCATCTTATATGTGGGGGCATTATATGAATGGGAAAATACAGTACTTTTTTTTTAAAGGAAGGCTTGGAGTTAGCAAGAATTGTCATTAGAAATGAAGGTCAAAATCACCCACACTATACTGTACATATGATGTACATAAAAAGACAGCAGAGAAAGATGGGGTGGGAAGTTAAGTTATTTGAAATGTGGTGTTGGAGGAGAATTGAACAGACAACACAGACAGCCAGAAAGGCAGAAAAAGTGGGTGTTCAATGAAGTCAAGCCTAAAGTCTCACTGGAGAAAAAATGAGTAAATGGAGGCTATCCTAACCGTGCACTTATAATAAGAGTATTGAACTGAGTAGAATAAATAATATTTCTGGGGGAAAGGGAGCAGTAGAATGATAGGAAGGCTCAAATGAAAAATATGGTCTCAAGAAATGAAGCTACAGCTATCAGCTTGCAAGGCTGAGCATATCTTACTGGAAAATACAATATTGCTAAGTAAATATGGGCATGAACCACTGGTTTTGGTAGTTTATCCCAAACAAATCCATCAGTTCATATTCACTGGTGGGGGGACTATATTTATGAGGAATGTGAATAGATGAATTGGTCATATTTGTAAGAAAACATGATTTGCATTTCAATTTGTTTCCATCTCTACACATAACGTCTTTGTTTTTGTGCTCTAAATTACCAGATAATTGTATAGGGACAAGGTGGGTAGAAGTGTAGAAATTTTGAATGACAGAATATATGCACCTATATTCCACTAATAACAAGAAAGTCCATCCTCAGCCACAAAGGAAAAGGAGTATTTTCACGATATAAACAAGTGAGCTTCTGAATATTTGTTTGGACTGCATCCATATTTGAGATTGCTTTATAGAATGTTAATTTGCTCTGCCAGCAACATGTTCACTGCTACCCTCTTGTGCAGCAAGAATTTTGACCTCTAGACATAACAACCATGGTTCCCTGTTTATTCCTCGTTCACAGTGAGTGCTTATTGAAATCTTCTTATTTCTTCTTCACTTTGTGCCAACAGTATACAATTTAAGCTATCATTTTCTTTCATGAGTCTTTTTCAGAATTCTGTTTATTCTGCATCTTTATTTATGCATCTTTGGCACGGTCCTACTTTTCATTCTGCATTTCAAACCTTCTTTTTGAATATCTCAAACTTTCTCATGTACTCATGAGGTAAAACTAGAAAGCCGACATGCCGGTAACCAAGAATTAATTTCTTTAAAAAATTATATATGTGTCCGTGATGGAGAAAAAAGTTTCTCTAAACAGGAAAAAGATGCACATTTGTCCAGAGAGGATGCACAGGATGGTAACTGACCACCAAACATCACGTGATCGCCCACGGTTTAAGTACGCATCAAATTATGATGCACAGTTAATAGTTGTGTGATAGTGGACTAAGTTCTTCACATTTTTGGCACTTCATCAGGAATGTGCAGCCAACCAAGTTTCTCAGCTAATTGGCTTCTGATCATGATTGGAATCCTTGTGCATAGGGGGCAGAGCCACTATGCAGCACTCTGGAGAATTAGAGGGAATATAGGTCCTAACTAAAAAGTTCTCTGTTTCTCGATAATTTCTGGCTGCATTTATCTGAAACTGTACACCTCCAGTTTCCTTAGTCATTATTCTCCAGACCACATAAATCTGAGACCATTACTCAGGAAAAACCCCAAATAATTAATTTCCTAAGCACTATTAAAGTACCAGCAGGTTCTTCAGTCGTTTATTCCCACTGTTCTGGCTTGTTCTCTTACATTCCTTCCTTCCTTCCTTCCTTCCTTCCTTCCTTCCCCCCCTCCTTCCTTCCTCTCTCTCTCTCTCTCTCTCTCTCTCTCTCTCTCCTCTCTCTCTCTCTCTCTCTCTTTTTTTTTCCCTTCTCCTTCTCTCCTCCTCGTACTGGAAGAAGCAGATACAATAGCATTGGCATTGTTCATCATCTACCACTTGAAAACAACAACTGCCATTGAAGTGTATTGTACTTGGGGGTATTATCTGCCAGTAGAGATGGGCACGACTTGAAAAAAAAAAATTTCGAGTTGTCGTCTCGGGCCAGTCTCGGGTCTTTCCGGTTTTCGCGAAAATTCGCAAAAATTAGTCGGTTCGTTTTTTTGTTTTTTCGTTGTCGTTAGTACTGGTTTTTTTTGGGGGGTAGCGGGCTCCTGGAGGCACCTCTGTGGGGTGGGTGCCTCCTCTGGCCCGCTATAAAGGGAAAGTGGGCTCCTGGAGGCTCCCGTGGGTGCCTCCTGCCACTAGGAAGGGGAAGCAGGCTCCAAGAGACACCCCTCTACATGGGGGTCTCCCTTCCTCACCTGCAGTTTATAAATTTTCGCGTGTTTCTGTTGTGCTTGTGTGTTTTTGGACCACGATTTCAAAAACAATATTGCGTTCGCCGCCCCATTTTGGATCCCCCGCCCGCACCGCATGGCATGGCGATGGCGACTCGCGAGTCCGGCTGCCCAGGACGGGGGGGAGGCGGGACCCCCCCTCCAGAAACCACCCCTCCGGTAGGTGCCCTGCGCCCTTAGTCAAGCAGGCATTTTTCCGCCTGCTTTTTTGGCCAATGGGTGGGGGGAGAGTTTTAAAAGTTTTTTCCTGTGCCGTCCGTGCCGCTTGCTTGCGCTTTAATTGCGGCGGCCGGCGGCCGGCGAGACTGGGCTTTTTGCTGGCTGCGAGCCTGCGGCGAGTCCCACCAGAGCAGCCGAGGACCCGGGGACCTCCAGAAACAACCCCTCTGGTAGGTGCCCTGAGGCACGGCAGGCATTTTCCCGCCTGCTTTTCGGCCGGGAACCGGGTTTTTTTAACTTTTAAAAACTTTTTTTCTGTGTGCGCGATCTCGATTAACGAGCAAAAATCAGACTTTTTTTTTCGAGCTCGAAGTTGGGGGACAGGGAGTAACGGAACCGAGTAACGGAAACGGAAACGGGAATACCGTAATATCTCTATCTGCCAGCTTCACCCACAACTGTCTATTCAAAATAACTTTTTTTTTCTTTACAGGGGTAAGGAAAAGAAGGTAATATCTTTCACAAATGTCTTTCAGGAAGTATTGGCTCAGTACTGATTTACAGTGGTTCTTTATTTTCTCTCAACAACCATTCCTCATTCTTCTGAAACCAGTAAACAAATATCTTAAGTAGCCACATTAACTATCTCACAATTGATTAGTTTTGAATTAATTAACACACCCCATGACAATTGCTCATTTTAAGTGATTGATCTGTTCACAACAACAACAACAACAACAACAACAACAACAACAACAACAACAACAAAAGGAAAATCCCTTTCAATTTCTCATGTTTTGTTAAAGATCTTTCAATACTTACTCAAACTCCAAAATGCCAAAGAAAATGTATTTCTTTAAGGACTAACTGGGAGTTGAGTCATGGCTACTGGACTTCTTTTTTGAGAGATAGAAACGTTTCGCTGTTCATCCAAACAGCTTCATCGGTCTGAATACAGCTAGTGCAAGAGACCTTCTTATAGTCAGCTTGACCTCTTGTCCCCTGGTCTGATTTGCTCATGAGATGAACAAAGCCTGAATAGGCTCGTTAGGGAGACATTAGTGTCCATGGCCTTAAGGTAAACAATGGCCTAAGGTGCTGAAACCCATCAAGGATGGGTCGTTAGCTGTGACCTGGTGGTGAAGGCTCCTTGATTTGCCTGGGTACTTTGGAAAGTACAGCCTGATAAGTCGCAGATAGACTATGCCGGAGCCCACCACCTCTGTTGAGGGAGGGATTTTCAATGCTAACATGAATGGCTTCCCTTACTCCTCTCTCAAACCACCTCTCTTCTTTGTCTAATATGTGTACATCCTCATCTTTGAAAGAGTGGCCTTTTTCCTTCAAATGGAGGTGTACTGCTGATTCTGGTCCTGAGCTGTTACCTCTCCTATGTTGGGCCATTCTTCTGTTTAATGGCTGTTTAGTTTCTCCAATGTAGAGGTCTGAACACTCTTCACTGCATTGGACTGCATATACTATATTGCTCCTTTTATGGTTTGGTATCGGATCCTTTGGGTGGACAAGTCTCTGCCTTAGTGTGTTCATGGGTTTGAAATAAACAGGGATGTGGTGTTTGCCAAAAATCCTTTTAAGCTTCTCCGACACTCCCGCCATGTAGGGAATGACCAGGTTCTTCCGTCGGGTCTGGGTCTCAGACTGATCCCTTGTTCTTCTGGGATGGCCCACTGCTTTGTTGAAGGCCCACCTTGGATATCCACAGGCCTTAAGTGCTGTCTTCAGGTGCCTGTCTTCCTTCTTCTTGGCTTCTGAGGAGGTGGGGATGCTCTCTGCTCTGTGGCTTAGGGTCCTGATGACTCCTAGTTTGTGTTGTAATGGATGGTGGGAGTCAAACATTAAGTATTGATCTGTGTGGGTGGGTTTCCTGTAAACTTCTACTCCTAGGCCACGGTCAGGTCTGATGATGACTGCACAATCCAGGAAAGCCAGCGTGTTGTCTTGGGTGTCTTCCCTAGTGAACTTAATATTAGGATCCACTGCGTTGATGTGGTCTGTAAAGGCCTGTACTTCCTGCGTCTTTATTTTAACCCAGGTATCATCTACATACCTGAACCAGTGGGATGGTGTTGTCCCTGGGAAGGTGTTGAGTGCCTTCTTCTCCATTTCTTCCATGTATTAGTTTGCTACAATTGGTGACACTGGGGAACCCATGGCACAGCCATGCTTCTGTCTGTAGAAGTCCCCTCTGTACATGAAATGTGTGGTGTTCAGACACAGGTCCAGGAGCAGGCCTATCTGGTCTGGGTTGAGGCGGCTTCTGGAGTTGAGGGGCTGCTTCTGGAGTGTGATGGGTGCTGCGCAAAATACTCCCTGGCAAAACTAACTCCTAGCCCCAACTGGGGCTAGGACACACGATGAAGTCACTGACTGCTGACAATAGGTCTGAGCCCTAGGAGTAGAAGTTTACACAGGAAAGCCCACCCACACAGATCAATACTTACTGTTTGACTCATCCAGTCAGGGATCAGGACCCTCAAAGCAGAGAGATACAGAGAAGAAAAGACATGAAGACATCCTTAAGGCCTGTTACAACACTCTTTCCCACAAGCATACCCACCACTGATGCCCTACATGGCGGGAGTAAAGCTAAAAGGATTTTTGGCAAACACCACAGATTAAGAGAAAGACAGCACCCATCTATAGTATATGCAGTTGAGAGTGTTCAGACCTCTACATTGGAGAAACTAAACAGCCATTAAACAGAAGAATGGCCCAACATAGGAGAGGTAACAGCTCAGGACCAGAATCAGCAGTACACCTCCATTTGAAGGAAAAAGGCCACTCTTTCAAAGATGAGGATGTACACATATTAGACAAAGAAGAGAGGTGGTTTGAGAGAGGAGTAAGGGAAGCCATTCATGTTAGCATTGAAAATCCCTCCCTCAACAGAGGTGGTGGGCTCCGGCATAGTCTATCTGCTACTTATCAGGCTGTACTTTCCAAAGTACCCAGGCAAATCAAGGAGCCTTCACCACCAGGTCACAGCTAACGACTCATTCTTGATGGGTTTCAGCACCTTAGGCCATTGTTTACCTTAAGGCCATGGACACTAATGTCTCCCTAACGAGCCTATTCAGGCTTTGTTCATCTTATGAGCCAATCAGACCAGGGGACAAGAGGTCAAGCTGACTATAAGAAGGTCTCTTGCACTAGCTGTATTCAGACCGATGAAGCTGTTTGGATGAACAGCGAAACGTTTCTATCTCTCAAAAAAGAAGTCCAGTAGCCATGACTCAACTCCCAGTTAAACGAACCTGGATGACTGAGAATCTTCACAGACGTATTCTTTAAGGACTGCATCTTTATCACATGGATTATTTAGGTAACATGGGTTTGGAATTACAGAATGTATTTCCTATAATGAGTTCTGTTTCCACCAGTGCCTTGGAGGTGAGTAATCCAGTAGCAGTGTGCTGGATCTAAGTCTCAAATAATACTAATCAATGGGGAAAAATCACTTAACGTGGGCAACAATCTTGTACCTGGAGGAGCAAAATTTCTCCTTCCCAATACTCAACTGGCAGCCAATATGATCCACTGAAAATGATGGTGCAGAAAATAACTGCATCTGTATAACATGGTATTAATTCAGTACAAGTACAACGCATTCTCTTGCTGCAGTGATAAACAATAAAAGCATACAAAATAGAAAATGCAAGATTATGTCATATTTTATTGGGTTTTATTGGTTGTTTAATTAACGATGGAACCCTGTCATAGAGTTATTACTATCACAGATGACAGTTATATTGAAAAAGGCTTTTTCCCGTTCTCCTGACACATGAATTCTTACATTTAATTAAACAATCTTACCATCTGTGTCTGTATCCTTGCCATTCGATTATTCTTCATTACTGGTTTGTCTTTTATTGTATTTTAATGTTGTGTTGTGAACCATGTTGAATATTTTATTTGAAGGTTTGGTCATCTGAGATTTAGTTTAAAAAACTGCTTTCTCAGGTAACCCTCCCAGCCAATAAAAGAACCCTATGTGTTATGTAATTTAGTATCTCACCTACCACTATTTTTTTAAGGTGTGAATATTATATAAGTAGGAAGAATACTACGATCAAATCAAATCAATATGTCTACCTTTTTCCAAATAGTGACAATGAGTAGCCAATAAATCCCTCAATAGGTTCTAAGGAATCTTCTATGTTATTCAGGAAAAAAAACCTGTTCAATTACTACAACATATTTCTGTCAGAACTGATAACTATATTTAGCATAGTAGTGTTAAAAAAAGAGATTACACTGAGTCAGATGCACTGAAATTTGATAATGATTTCCCTGTGAAACTGAATCATATAACATTATAGTTTTTATTTTAGCAATCTTTGCAGAAGAGAGTGTTGACAGCTGTTTGGCATATGGTGACATGAGTTGAAACTCTGTCCTGCTTGAAGAAATGTTTTTCTTCTTCTTCTGATGCTGTCATTCAGAGAAAGAAATTTGAAAAAGTGTGCTTGAAAACATAAATGTTGTCCAAAAGCTCCGAGGCATATTCCATAATATACCCAACTTACTGAGGCCTACTTCATTGTGCTTATTTCCTAATACTGTAATACAATGGGAAAAACAGAAGTGTTTGCAAAGAGAGGCTAGACAATAATGTTCAAGCTGGTTTATGGAGAACTCTGAAATTACTTCAAAAGCTTCTCAGGAGATTGCTAATTAGAAGACCAATAATGGTGGAATAAAAATTTCCTGAGATATACAGTATTTTATTCACCACCATAGGTATTGCTTCAATTTCCAGTGGCATGTTCTAGGACAGTGCCCCTTAACCATTGGCCTTCCAGACTTTGTTAACATGGAAGGGTATCTCAGCTCCTGCCAAACCCCGTACCTATGAATGGGGTATGGCAGGTTCACTGATGCTTCCTAATAGCATATATGTCTTACCAAATGAAGGAGGCTGTTTTGAAATTTGGGGTTGAACTCCTCAGTCCCTAGCAGCATAAGCTACCAAAAGCAAAGTGTTCTGCTTATATACCGCACCATACTACCACAAGTAGTCCCTGGGCGGTTTACAATTTTAATTTCAGAGTGCAGGCTACATATTGCCCCCCCCCCAGCAAGCTGGGTACTCATTTTACCAAGACTTACTGGTGACACCTAGGATTTCAGCTTCAGCAGTTTTACGATAGATCTGTTCCATGTTTCCCACTGAGCACATAGGCTCCACATTATAGAAAAGTGACACACCTGTTTGCCAGTCCCTGGTTGACAAGCTAGAGAGACCTCTTCTTTCTTGTAAAGTTCTGAGTTGTTTCTCTCGCTGCTAGCTTTTGTATCTTCTATCTCAGCTCCCTCTGGAGGAAGCTACCTTTATCTGAGATGCTTCATTGAACCAGACCTTTCTTTGTTCAGTATTCTAGAATGGTTTCCAGTTGTTTTGAGCATTGGCAGCCTATATTGTCATCTTTGGCAGATAATAGCTTCTGGGCTTCCTCCCGACTGGCTTGGGTGAAGAAGCCTCCTTTCTAGTTTCCCAAGAGCTAGTTAGGTACCATCTGATTATAGACTTCCTTTTCCAGAATCTTTCAGCATTGTCTATGCTGTCTGGAGCTCTAGGTGGCAGAGGTTTACAGCATCTGAAGAGACTTTAGAAGGTGATCAAAGACTGAAATACATTATTTTAGGGTAGATTCCAAATATGTACATAGCCACAGTAAAGATCAAAGTGCAATATGATCTTAGTGCTCTGAAATCTAAGGACTAGGGATGGGCACAAAAAGGAAAAACAGTGTTTCATTTAATTTAATTTCATCTCCCCCACACACATTTTGTTTCATTTCATTACAAACAAATCTTAAAGTAGTTTTGTTATGAAATTAAAGTAAATGAAATGAGACATTATGTTCCCCTGGGTCAGGGAAGCAAGCAATTTTAGGTCAGCCCCTGAAATTTGCAAAGGTTTAGGGGTCAGGGAACTGAGTAATAAAGGTTCAAAGGACTGCCTCTAGGAAATTTTTTTCTAATTGGAATCAGAAGCTGATTGTGTGAGCCATAGCACTGCTGTGGCTTCCCATTGATTACAATTAGAAAGAATTTTTTCCTAGGAGCACTCCCTTTGGACGTTCATTACTCAGTCCCCTGACCCCCAAATCTTTCCATATTTCAGGGAGTTACCTACAATCGCTTGAGGAAGGTGCCCCTGCTACTATGGAACCCAAGGTAAGTAGATTTTAAAAATATGCACTCAAAACTTATTTTAAAAAATAAAACTAAATTACCTTGGGCTCCAAATTAACAGGGGTGCCTTCCCTAAGCAATTTTAGGTAACCCCCTGAAATCTGGAAATATTTGGGGGTCAGAGGACTGAGCTTTGATGCTCTAAATGAAGAGTAAACTCCTAAATGGCCAGAGCGGCTGGCAACCTCCCAGCACACTTTCAGGAGGTGACCTAAAATCACTTGGGGAAGCTACCCCTGGGAGTTTGGGAAGAGACACATGGCTGGGATTAGTATTTTGATCCCAGCCATGTATTTTCCCTCAAAATGACAGGGCTAGCTTCCTCAAGTGATTTTAGGGAACCCTTTAAAATTTAGAAAAGTTTAGGGTTTCTTGGGGAAGTGATATTGAACTCCAAAGGAGGTGAAGGGGTACTTAATTGAATGAGTGTATTCGGTGCACTTTGATCTCTGAAACCCAAAACTTTCCACATTTCAAGGGGGTTACAGGGGAGAGCTTGAGGAAGCTCCCCTACCATTTCCTCTAAAACAAATTGTTTCATTTTAGGGGGGGAAGTGGCATTTCATTTTATTTTGTAATGAAACACTAGCTAGTGTTTCATTTCATTTTGAAATGTTTCATAAACTTATGACAGTGTGTTATTTTTCGTAAGGTGCCCGTCCCTACTCAGGACATAAAACCAAAACTTTCCTTCTGATTTTGTGTTTCTGTTTTGTGAAAAACTTCTGAGAAACATGCCTATTGGGTATTCATACTATCCATTGGCAAATTTATTGTTCTTATTTATTCCACATTAATGCTGTTCTTATTTTGTGACATTTCCATATTTATTTTCTGTCGTAGCTGTCTTTGTTACACTGTTGTCTGTGGAAATAAGTGTAGGCAGTTGTTTTGTTTGGATAGAGGAAATGCTTCTTCAATTTAATATATAATGCCATGGAATGTTAATTTACATGGAATGGGGAGGAACAGCTCAATGACTGACATCACAACTGATATATGATCTGCAGAGTGATCCAATTTCATTTCTCAGAATTTTATTTAATTTTGACATTCACTGTTTCTGGCAGAGTCAGTTCCATTCCTGCTAAGATGAGATGCCACTGGATGAGATGACTACAGATTTGTTTTCCATTTCAATGTTGCTTCACAAGGAAGATCTTGAACTTTGATGAACTGTCAGGATCTCAAGCTTCTCAACGATGGTGATGAGAAGGAACACGGCATGATGAAGCCACCTCATTCATGGCATTCTATCAAACCTGGCTCCTCCATTTCTCACATTAGTGAGTAATCCTTTTCCAATGGATATTTGCATGGCCAACAGTGCAAATGGCTTTGCAAGTTTAGTCAAGGTCAGTAGAAAAGTTGCTGCCACAGCACCCATGTGGTTTTCTATCTCTGGCATGCCTCATGGCACCAGTGATTGCTTAAAGGGAATGACACTGCCTGTCTGTATTTCATCTGAGTCCTTGACACAGATCTGACAGTTCATATCTTCTGGGTAACTTCTGTAATGTACGGCTCATCTCATTTTCAGATTTTATCTCTACTGCTCTCTGTTTTTCTTTGGGGGGGAAAATTGTTTCTTCTGCTCCTAGGGAAAAAAAAGATAGACATTTCACACATTGTAATTGCATGGGACAATTCATTGTTGATGGAGAGCATTTTAAATAGAGATGCCAGTACCTGCAGCAACTGCATGCAAAATATTTGCACTGTCACCGAGCTATGCTCAAAGAAGTGAAAATTCTGCATTCTTCCTACACTTATTTATCCAACTGTCAGAGACAGCCAAGCATAAGTTCCAACTTGTGTGAATTTTCCATGCAATGACTCCACTCTTTACTCCTGAGGCCATTGCAAATCTAGAAGATCATGCACGCACAATACTCTTTTCTTTGAAGTAAGCACCACAGAATTCCAGAATTTAGCACAATGTCATAGCTTCTGATATATGTCAAATTGTTTTTTTGAAAATTCCTAGAGTTTTAAAAATTATTTATCATTCAGTATGGCATATTTCATTTTCAGACATTAAATCCCCAGTACTGCATGGAACATTTAAAGAAATACTTTGTATTCTTGATCTACCAGCACGTGTGTCCATTACAGCTGGTTCAAAAGCAAATGCTATCATTTATGTATCACATACCTTTCACTCTAATGCCATCCTTTCCCCAGGTGCCTATGTTCATTCTCAGCCAGGGGATGTTCAAAAAACGCGTGTTCAAAAAACAAGTGAGACAAACATCGTTAAGGGTGGGATTGAGGTGTAAATGCCAGCAGTTCTTTGGTGTTGTTGCTATCATTTAAATATCACTGTTCTGAATACTGAACATGATACTATGCATGTATTGTATGAATTAAATATGAAGAGGTTTTTCACCTTTCTGTTTTGCTCACAATGTCCACAAGTGACCAACATGTTCCTTAGACTTTGAGGAAAATGTCAGCTAAGACAGAGTAACCATTCTGCTTTATCAGACATATATAATCTCTGTTCGGTTCTGTTTTAACATCTGGCTTGTAAGCCATAAAATAATGCTTTGAAGCACTTGCATTCCAGAAAAGGCACAAAAACAACTGTAGCACTATATTACCATTTACAAAATTTGGGTGCAGAAAAATTGGGGGCATAGTTTTCAAGAGGAAGGAGAAATCCTCTAGCTCAGTGGTGTCCAAACTTTGGCCCTCCAGATGTTTTGGACCAGAATTCCCAAAGTCCTTTGGAATTGGCAATAGAGGCTTGGAATTCTGGGGGTTGTGGTCCAAAACATCTGGAGGGCAAAAGTTTGGACACCTCTGTTTTTCAAAGGTGGAACCCAACCTAAGAATTGGTTGTAACCCACCTTTTTCTCCAGAGGATTTTTAGGTTTCGCACTGCCATTGCCACTTTTGCCATTTTTCAGCTTCTAAATGCAATATATCTTCCATGATCCTAGGGCATAGAATTACAGGGGATTCTGTGGGGAATGCAGCTACCAAACAAATGACTCCAAAATGCTAGATGACATTCTGCAGAGTGGCCGTGCATTTCTGTGGTAATATGAGAAAGAAAAACCTCATAATGTTTCTGAAGAAAAATAAATCTACTGAGAAATTTTGGCTTACCATTATTTGTGAGCTAAATTCTATTTCTCAGGATTTAGCAGCTTTCCGAGAGGCTCCTAAATGTTACATCTTGGATGTAGCATTGGCAATGCATTTTTGTCTCTACTGAAGAAAATGCTGTTATAACAAACTCTTCCCTCTCAGTGTTGTAGTAGGTTGGAGGGAATGCAATGATGTATGCAGCAAGGCTATGAAGGACCCCCTGATTCAGTTCAGAGGCCAATACATTGCTTTGGGGTGAACTCCTAGTCTGTCCAGAAAGATCTGGATCCCATCCAATTTAATATGTGGCCTGAACCTGGACTATTTTGGAAATATGGATTGACAGCCTCCCATTGATTGACACTTGAAAACCAAAATATTGGCAGTTTTTTCTTGGTTTTGCGGTCATTTGTAAAAATGTTAGCCATGAAAAGGAAGAAGAGACCCACCAGGTTTCAGACAGTTTGCTTCAGGGGTTTGTGTGTTGAGTATGCCTATCCAAAAAAGAAAATGCTTTTTTTAAGCAGATACTCTCTTCTGAATAGTTACATTTGGGCATTCAGTCTATCAGCCACTTCCATTGTTTGTTCACTTCTTTAAGAATGAAGAGATGGAGGGTTTGGTGGTAGCTCTAACACATTGCTGCATAGCTGCCCCTTGACCAGTTCCATTAATTTTTCCTAGCCCTCAAGGCCATGGTATTAAACTAAGAAATGCCCCCCCAGCAGATTTCAGATTGTGTGATTTGCATTATTTCCACTTAAGTGTTATTGGCACCATTTTGCTTAATCTATACAGAAGATCTGTCCTCTTCTCTTTAAACATATTTGATGATGCAGAATTGAGGTGGATCTCAGCTGGCACAATATCACTTCCCCATTTGAACAAAGAATGTATATGTATTGAATAGAGATGGGCACGACTTAGCGGTATTCCCGGCACCCGTTACTTTTAACGGGAATTAATCTGCCAGACTTCGAGCTCGAACCGACGAAGAACTGTCTGATTTGTCGTGCTCGTTCTGCCACGCGGCACAGAAAAAAAGTTTTTAAAAGTTAAAACAACCCGGTTCCCGGCTGAAAAGCAGGCGGAAAAATGCCTGCCGTGCCTCAGGGCACCTACCAGAGGGGTTGTCTCTGGAGGTCCCGGGCCTCCCCCCCATCCCCCGTCCTGGGCTGCTCTGGTGGGACTCGCGCCACTCGCCGCAGGCTCGCAGCCTGCCAGCAAAAAGCCCAGTCTCGCCAGCCGCCGGCCGCCGCAATTAAAGAACAAGCGGCACGGACGGCACAGGAAAAAAACTTTTAAAACTCTCCCCCCATTCCCGGGCCATATGCGGAAAAATAAGGGCGCAGGGCACCTTGAGGGGTGTTTTCTGGAGGGGGGGTCCCGCCTCCCCCCCGTTCATGCGGTGTGGGCGGGTGATCCAAACTGCGGCGGCAAACGCAATATTGTTTTTGAAATCGTGGTCCAAAAACACACAAGCACAACAGAAACACGTTTATAAAGGCCAGATTTTTCACAGTAGCAGTGGGTTATTTCTTGCAACAAAATGTCTCTTCTGTTCTGCCTCCAATTTTATTTTATTTTATTTTATTTAACCTGCGCAATGATGGGCTGCCGAGTGGCCAGCCATAGTGGACAACCATGCAAATTTTTGAAGCCATCCCAAATCGCATGGCCACTTGGCCATGGAGACTTCTGGGATGTGCCAAAAAGCCCCCTAAAACCTGCCCTAGCCCCCCTAACCCTAACCCTAACCCTTGACCCGTACCCATACGTCACAGACTGTTCTGTGGGTCAGAGAGGCACCCAGAGGTGCAACCCACTAGCCCACCGTAACCCCTAACCCTAGCCCTTGCACTAAGCCACCTTAAAGCCAGATCTACTTGCTTGCATTGTTACACGCAGCAATTACAATTCCCTTCTGTGTGAGACATGGTGGTGCGAGAGCCTTAGTTAGGCATCTCACCATGGCTCTGGGTTCAGTGCCATTTTTCACAGTCACTGTCTGCACATTCTGTTATGCAATATCCATATGGCTATTTAGCATTTTGCAGCAGCAGCAGGTGAAAGGGGAGACCCCCATGTTGAGGGGTCTCTTGGAGCCTGCTTCCCCTTCCTTGTGGGTGAGGATAGGAGGCACCCACGGGTCCTCCAGGAGCCCATTTTCCCTTTTAGCGGGCTGAAGGAGGCAACCACTCCAGAGAGGTGCCTCCAGGAGCCCGCTCCCCCCCCAAAAAAACCAGTACTAACGACAACGAAAAAACAAAAAAATGAACCGACTAATTTTTGCGAATTTTCGCGAAAAACAGAGATGACCCGAAACGGGACCGGCCCAACTAACGACACCTCGAAAATTTTTTTTTTCAAGTCGTGCCCATCTCTAGTATTGAATTTCAATTACAGTGGTACCTTGTATAAAGGAATTAATTCATTCCGAATGAAATTCTGTTAAGCAAATTTTCCTTTGTAAGAATTTGCCATAGGAATGCATTGAAAAACGGATTAATCCTTAATTTTGACCATTTTTCTGTTGTATGTTTGCCCCTTAGGCAATTCAGTTAAGCAATTTCCCCCTATCTCTGGGAATTTTTTCCTTTAATTGGATTTTCTGTTTAAAAAACCACTTGTTATACAAGGGTCCGTTGTAGTTCTTTTCAAATAATATGCCACCCACCCATCTCCCATTTCTTTGTATTTGGCTTGAAAAGAACTTGAGATGGGAATAAACTAGATCTGATGGATTCACCCACCCACTCTGACTCTGAGAAATCCAGGCTTGAATCCCTGTAGGGCAGTGGTGGCAAACCTTTGGCACTCCAGATGTTTTGGACCACAACTCCCAGAATCCCAAGCCTAGATTGCCAATGGCAAAGGACTGTGGGAGTCATGGTCCAAAACATCTGGAGTGCCAAAGGTTCGCCATCACTGCCCTGTGCCATTGGCATGTGGAAATTAACGGTAGCTATTTAATTTGGCTAGGACAGATTTTTATTTATTTATTTATTTATTTATTATTATTTTAGAGTTTTTTTTAACCCTGCTTTTCTCCTTGGAAAAAGGACCCAAGGTGGCTTACAGAATGAGGGATAATATACAGTCCAGTACACTTAAGACATGTTTAAGTATTAGAACATGGAACTGAGCGACATCTTACAGCATTAATAGACAACATTACATTAAATCTACAAGAGAATGCGAGCAGTTAAAGGGAAGTAAAGTTCCATGTAATTATGAGTTATGGAAACTATCTTTAAAAACATATTGTCAATTTAAATCCCTCAAGTAATAAGTAGTTATAAACACAAAGTGAGCGAGCAGGCGGGAGAGCAAATTGGCGAACGGGTGCAGAAACCAGGAAGTTAAAAAAAATGGGGCTCAGTTGATGCTCTTTCTCCACCCGCACTCTACTCCTCCCAGCTCATGGCACAAGGCTTCAAAGGCAAGCAGTGGCAACAGATCGCCACCACCCCTTCCCTTCCAAACCTCATGGGCTGGGCAAAGACAAATGGTACTCTTAAGATTAGAGATGGGCACGACTTGAAAATTTTTTTTTCCGAGTTGTCGTTAGTCGGGCCGGTTCCGTTTCGGGTCGTCTCCATTTTTCGTGAAAATTCGCAAAAATTAGTCGGTTCGTTTTTTCATTTTTCATTTCCATTTCTGCTGCGAATTTGCGCATTTTGACATCCAACCGAGACTTGCGGCTTGCGGGGGCAGCGCGGGCGGCGGTGGCGCGGGGGTACATGCGTGGGCGGCGGCAGCGGCAGTGGCAGGGGGAGTGGCTAGCGCGCGGGTGGGGGGGGCGGGGGGGGGGGCGGGCGGGCGGGCGGGTGGGCGCGGGTCCCGCAAATGAGCAGGCGAAATACAGTTTAAACCTGCCTGGGTGATGGACTTGCTGCTACACAACAAGGCTAGCGCATCCTAAGCAAAGTGGGGCAGAAACAAATTTGCATTTCTTTTTTTTTCTCTTGGTCTGCTGTGCTGAATCTGCTGATGCTGAACCAGCCAGCCACCCTACTTGGTCTGGCTGACGTGCCTGTTTGTTGTACTTTTTTGTTGTTTGGTTTTGAATCCATCCCATCTCCCCTCCACCTCTCTCAGAGGCAGCAGGAGAAACAGACATTCCGTTCCTCCCCAAATCTGGATGAGGGATCTACTACTCTACTCCTCTCAAATTGGCCCCCCATCACCAAGGTCCTTCTGCCTTCACTTCACATTCACAGTCAAAGTCACACACACTTAAAGGACAAGCAATAAAGCCAAAGCCAATGCAACCCTGCTTTTGCTCATGGTCAACAAAAACATTAGCAGTTAGAGCCTGAGGTGGTTAAGCTACGTACCTAGCTAGTAGCTACAGCCAGGAATAGCTTTGGTAGAGATGGGAATGGGATAGGGCTCTGGGTTGCTCTGACTTAAGTTTTACAGCCCACAGCCCAGCCCACTAGGCTATACAAGGAGGAGGACTATCTCTGGTCGACACGTCCATAAGGCCAGAGTAAGGGCGGCCACTCCGGCCAGGCCACAAGGCTGCAAAAAAATGAATGAGGTGTTGGACAAGTGAAAGAATATCTATGTGTTAAGTAAAATGAAATTGTAAAATGTTCTATAGAGGAAGGTGCCCTAGCCTTGTTGCCAACAAATGTGTTTGAGAAATTTGAGTGCACTGGTTGGCGAGGGAGACTCTGCCTACTCAGTCTGTACTCTGTATAATATTTTTAAAATAATTTAATCCACAGCCTCCAACCTCCCCTTTTAAGCACTAGTACTGGACCTTGGCTGTTGCTTGCCAGTTGCTAATAAACTGTAGAATAGAAAATAAATGGAATAAAACTATAAGCTGCTACTAGGGTAGGATAGGGTTGCTGGATTCCCTTCCAAAACCCCAATCGCAACAGCAGCAAAAAAGCTGTAGGCGCAGGGTAAAAGGACCTTGGCCAAATAAATGAACTTGGTGGGAAATTGGGATACAAAAGAAATGGTATGGTAGTGTAAAATAATATATTTTCAAAATAAATCCGCAGCACCTCCCCTCCCCTACCGCTCCCACTCAAATCTTCCCTCCCCCTTGAAGCAAATATAAGCAAATAAAAAACGGAACTCTTCCTCAAAAATGCAGAAAACAAAAAAGAATAAACACTGCGTTGCTATTCCCCACAGGGAATAAAAGAAATTGTTATGTTTTGCAAATTAAAATCAATTCAATTCCCTCCCTGCCTAGCGAGACCGAGACCGCGACCGCGCGAAATCGAAACTAGACTGAGCGCAGCAATCCAGCCCTGACCACCCTCCACAAGATCCAAGCCCAGACTGTGACGGACCGGAATTGCCTCGGCTTTTTATGCCCTCTGGCACATCCAGAAGTGTCAGTCAAAACCTGTCCATGCGATTGGTGGAATGGCTCCGAAAATTTGCATGGTCCCGCCCATGGCCAGCCCATCGTTGCGCAGGTGTAAAAAAAATAAATTAAGAAAAAAAAATCAACGGAGACGTATTTTGGCAAGACAAACGCACTGCTGCTACTGTAAAAAATCAAGCATTTAAAATAGGTTACTTTCGCATGTTTCTGTGGTGCTTTGGTGGGGTTTGGGGCAAGGATTTCAAAAAAAATATTGCGGTCGCCATTTTGGACCCCCCCGCCCGCACACCGCATGGCAAAGGCAGACGAGACGATGCCCTCCCCCGGCCTGGTACCAGCGCAGCGCAGCAGTAGCACTAGCCAAGGAAAGGGGGGCGGGGAACCCCCCCCAAAAAAAAAAACCTTCTGTCCTGGTAGGTGCCCTCAGACAGTTTTCGCCTGCTTTTAGGGCCGGGAATCGTTTTTTTTTTTTAACTTTTAAAAACTTTTTTCTGTGCCGCTTGCCATTGCGTGATTGCCGTGTGGAAGTAACGAGCACGACAAATCAGACCAAATTGTTCGTTCGTCGGTTCGAGCTCGAATTCTGGTGGAGTAATTCCCGTTACCGTTTCCGTAGAGTAACGGATACGAGTAACGGAAACGGAAACGGGAATACTGCTAAGTCGTGCCCATCTCTACTTAAGATGAATGGAAACTGGGAGGAAAAATTGTCTTATGATTTTTTTTTCTTATCCCAGGACATTGCATTTGTCTTACAAAGTTTTTGTCCTAAGGGGCATTTGTCTTATGAAGTATTACTGCAAATATTGTATTCACAAAGGATTCCCACTCAAATATGCCCAATATGGAAGTGCAATTATCTATAAACATCATAACTGATATAGAATAACAAGGTAAACTAAACTAATCCTTCAATGAATCCTCCCTTCTCTCTCTCTCTCTCTCTCTCTCACACACACACACACACACACACACACACACACACACACACACACACAGAGAGAGAGAGAGAGAGAGAGAGAGAGAGAGAGAGAGAGAGAGAGAGAGAGAGAGAGAGAGAGAGAGAGAGAGGAGGGGGTAAGGAATGAAAAAGAAGTGAGGCAAAAGTTCCCTGCTCTTTCTTTTCTTTCCCAAAATTTGTGAATATCTTTACTTTAGGGAAAATAGAAAATCAAAGTCAACCAGGAAAACTCAACCAGAGACAGAGGCAGAGACAGAGACAGAGGTACACACAAATGTCTGGTATTTTAAGATGCTGTATGCTATTTAACAGTTCTGTGAACCACTTGTTGGTCAATTATCACATGATTATGTGTTAAATGTTCTTTCATTTGCATGAAAAAATCTGTAACAATGATTAATGAAGCTGTAATTGAGCATCATTTGAGACTCTAAACATGTACAATCATTCAACTAAGGTGAGATGAATATTGGTCCATGACAAGAAAGAGAACTCTTGCTTGTGCTGAGTGGCTGTCTCAAATGTCAACTCTGTATCATGTTCTTTTCACCTATGGCATGTATGCTCTTTATAGGTGTTTGGTTTGTGGCAGTAAAGGCCACAAGGATGAGGAGGCAGTGACTTGCAATAATTTTCTGATCTAGGCCCTAGAGACAAACAGGCAGCACATGCTGGGGCCAGGCTGGAGCTGTTCCAGGGTAGACAGAAGGGGGTTTATTGAGGGAGACTGTGCTTATTAGAGACACTTTCCACTGCAATTAGGTCTGCACCTTTGCAGCTGTCCACCTGCACTCTAACCCTCTTTGTATTGGTTCCGATTATTTAACCAACTCACCTGTTTTATAGTGAACTTTCTCCTTCACTTATTTCTCAAACATTTTCATTGCAGGAAAAGGACAGAGAACAAAGCAAAAGGCATCTTTTCTGCCATCTTTAACAGCTCCTTATAAAAAGCCTTTTCTTACTATTACTGTAGATTGAGCTAGAGATACCAGTCTCATCTTCTTTTGCTTGTAAGAAAACTTCTCAATGCAGTGCCTTACCCAGAAGATTGATGTCAAAATTCCTTTCATTTGGATGAATGTCATTATTTTAAGAATTATTGTATTTTAAAAAGAGTTTGCCCATTTCATTTATGCAATTAAGAAACAAAAAAGGGACTAACCATGTGATAAATAAAATAAAATAAAAAAAACATATATCCTGTGGCTGGGGCAGAGGAGGAAGAAATGAAAGAAAAAAAACATTATTATTTTTGGCATATTTGTAAACCCCAGGGATGATGGGTGTGTGACTTTTGGAGGTTCTGGACCTCTCACGATCCCCCCCACCCCTAGACTCTCCCTTCTGCAATCAGGTGAAAAAGTCAGATGAAAATAAAACTAAAAGTGGGTTAATTAAAGGATAATTTGGCACATAATATTTTTTCAGGTATCCGAAACACACATACTTTACTGAACCATTAAAAGAAAGAGCCATGTTATTTGTGATCCAATTCTCTAACTAGGAGTAAAAAAAAAACAACCCTCCACAGCTCAGTGAGTTGGGTATCTGGCTGTCGAGCCAGAAGTTGAGAATCCAGTTCCCTACTGTGCCTCTTGGGAAGAGAGCTAGCCTATGCAACTCTGGACAAATTGCAAAACCCTGCTACTGCCTTGAGAAGAACAGAGCAGTAAACTGCTTCTGCCTACTCTGCACCTCGAAAATCCTGGAAAGGTCACCATAAGTCAGGCTCACTCACTAGAAATTGTTGTTGTTGTTGAAGATGGAACAATGTGATTAAACATCTGAAACACCTCTAGAAATGAAAAGACCACCAATGTGCATTATGTCATCATTCAGGCGAACTGATGTAAACTATTAACAACTTTGAAAAAATAATAACAGAGATTGAAATGTCTTTCACTGTCTTATACTTAGGCTACTAGTTCCCACAAACACTAAAAATGTTTCAAACTGCTTGAACATGCAATTAATAAAACTGTGTCCCCACAACAAGAAGACTTTAAAGGGAAAAATATGCAACCACTCCCACTTAAGCATGACCAGCGAGTTTTGCAAGTACCTGGTCTCAAGGTGGTACGAAGCTTGTCTCAGTTCTGATGAGGATTTTTAACCAGTACTTGAGCCCATGGGGACTTGGAAAATCGGAATCAAAACTTTTTAATTCCGCTGTGTTGCAGTTCCCACTCATGGGAACATAGAAGATGCAATTCTTTAAACTGTGTCCATGGGGACACAGGAAAAGCATTTTTAACTATAGGCCTTTTCACACGACCCCTAAGATCCGCTGGTCCCTCAAATTTGGACCAGAGATCTTGGGGGTTCGTTTCTGTTCCTGCGTCCCCACCCCTCAGCACTTCCTGCTCCTGTCGGCATGGGGGGGGGGAGGACAAAAGAAGCCTTTACTAACCTGCCGGTCGAACTTGCCACGAGACCCGTTACTTCATGGTTCCGTCTCAAGGAGCTCTTAAAGGGGCGGGAGGCAAAAAAACAACAGACAAGCCAGGAGAGCCCGGCACTCTTATCCGCATCAAAAAAAATTCACCTCCAAAGAGAAGGTACAAGAAAAGTGTGCTGGGTCACGCTAAAGTGGGCGGGGTCGCACTTAATTGTCTCCAAACTCCGGAGCTGGTGGGAAAACCTTTCTAAGCTCCGGAGCTGGGAGCCATTTGCAGCGCAGCTTAGGGGTCGTGTATAAATGCCCTATGTGACCTTTCTGGGGGGGGGAATCTGCATTTTACTTTGATCTGGATTTCCTGGGATAGCAGCCTTATATGTGGCATTTTTCTCGTTATCTTTTCTTTTTTTAAAAAAATCAGACAAAGGCTGCTTGTACACGACCCCTAAAATCTGAGGCAAAGGGCTCCCAGATGCAGAGCTTAAAATTGTTTTCCCACCAGCTGTAGACTTTTAAAAAAATTAAGTATGACCACGCCCACCTTAGCACACCCCAGCACATTTTACAAGTACCTGGTCTCCGGAAGTAAAAAAAAAATCTGATGCGGATTATAAAGCTGTAGATGTCGGGCTCTCCTCACCTTCTGTTTGTTTTTTTGCCCCTGCCACAATTCCACTTTCCCACATGCTCCAAGAAAAAAACCCTTCAACAGGAAGTGAGGGAATATAAATTGAATGAATGAGAAACATATCATGCTCTCTCTCTCCTCCTCCTCCTCCTCCTCCAAAGCACTGACCACTGGCTACGATTAAAATGAATGAGGCAGTCACCAGATAAGAGCAGACAAAAGTCGCTGCCTCTGCCTTTCACAAGACCTGCACTCAGGACACCTGTTGTGGTTGTCTCTGGAACCATTTATTTCCAGAACAGTATTGGAGGAACTGTTCGATTTCCATGCTGTGCAGAATAAGAAAATACTGCAGTGCATGGAGCTTTCCTACATGTCTTTGTCTTAGAACCTCTACCTGAGAGACATATAATCCTCCAAATAGGTATCTCACTGTAGAATTGGACCCTATCTGTGGTGGAACTGCTGTTGCTGTCACTGTGGATTATACACTTTTTTCTCTTACTTCTCCTTCTTTGGAGAAGGATCCCATCCACCATCTTTGCTACAGGATCACTACTACAATCAGGTCTTCCTTGTCTGTTGCCATATCCTCTTCCTGGTGTTGGTGTTCCTACCATTATTCATGTCTCAGATTGTGACATTTTTTGTGCTGCAAGCTTAACCCACCTGAGAATAAATATCATTTAACTCAGTAGGTCTGCTCTAGAGTCAACATGCACAGGTCTTGCATGCTTTTATACAAGTTGCTCACCACATATTAAAGAGATTCATTTATTTTTGTCATACACCTAAATGCAATACTCTATGCTGCAATTTACATAGCAAAAGGCCTCCAATGAAAGGGTGCTGTGCATATAGATCTTCTTGTTATTGTGGATTAATGGTTTTGTACATACCGGAACAGAGTGCAAGACATAAGTTGTCACCACTTGTCATGGTGTCAAACTGAGGACCAGGGTTGGACCTTCCACTGTCCCTTCAACACCAGGTCACACCAGGGTCAATCTAGGTCATCCATACCATGGAAGATGCTATGGGGAATATCAAGTCATGGTGACTCAGAAGCTTGGGTTGTTGATGAAGACTGACAGCCCAGGAGCAGAAAGGGAGACAAGCCTGAATGGCACTGAGTCTCAGAACCTTCTGGAAGTTTCAAGAGACAAGAGGTTCAGGGTGGTTTTCAGCCAGAGGGAGTATGTATGGGAACTTGTAGGGTTAGATGAGGAGGAAGGGACAGTCTTACCACCAAAGCTAACCATGGGGAGAGGCTAAAGGCAAATTGTGGTGGAGAGTATAGGAGGAAGAAATAAGAAAGGACAAAGAGGGAAAGTTTGGGTTCTGTCATCAGAGTTCCCTCAACCTAAACCTCACAAGTAAGCCCCTAAACCTCCTGGTTTAGTTGGCCTTGCAACAACATTGTGCAGAGGAGGTTTAACCAACCTCCCACAGATTCTCCCCATACAAATCTGACCTCCACACAGTTGCATTGACTGAGGAGATAATTTGGAGGCAGAGGTGCCAGCTAGCTTACATCTGGAGACAGTGGACAAAACTATGAGTTTCAGGACACATTGCAAATACATGTGTATGTGTGTGAGAGATAACCACTTCCCATATTTTTGGAGTATGATCTAGACAGTAGAATACGAAGAAAGAAAGAGAGCTATATCAAGTTAATAGTTTGTTAAAGCTTTGTTGGTTTGTAACTGTAAATCCTGCCTCTATGTCAGATCTGTGGGGACTTTTGATGCCTCTTAACTGTGGAGGACTTGGAGATGCACGCAGCAATATATTAGCAACATTCATTATGTCAAAATGTTCACCTGTTCCTCTAGGGGAGGCAAAAAGCACTTCACTGGCTCCTCTAGATATCAAACATTAAAGGGTGATTACCAATGGTAAAAGTAGAATCACTGGAAACTCTCTGGAGATGAGCCATTACAGAGAAAGAGCTAAGAAGGCATGGCAAATCAGAGAGGTGTCATCCACATGCAAACAAAATGGGTATTCATGCTTGTTTGTTGAACAGCTCAGAGCCATCCCTTTCAAACTGGGGAAATAAGAGAAAGGAGAACATGGTTGGCAGATTTGAGGTGGAAAGTCATCTAAGTCCAGTGGCAGCCACAACAGTAATGGAATGGATGGGAAACAGCCTCATGCTATTTTGATGCCAGGAAAACAAGCAGTGACACATACAATAAAAAGCAATGAATCTCTTGCTGAATGTTGTCATCCCTACTGTTCTTTAAATGGTGGCCAAGCAATATGCCCAGTGCTTGGTGGTGCAAATTTGTAACCTTGTTCTTCCTTGACAATTTTCTTTCTGTTTGAAAAAAAAAATGACTTTTCTAGTTTGATCCATTGGTGTTGTCATTCTCTTGGGTGAACTTCTTTCCTTTTTCCAGCTACATGTTTTGGAGTTATTGGCTCATGACAATGTGGAATGTACCCATTTGAAGCTTAAGTCTGTTCATTCTTCAAGTATGTGAACAGGGTAAGTACAGTGACAAGGGGATACAGTGACTCGGAATTGCAGTGTTCCACTACAGCTTACCTGTTAAACATAACCAGAGAAATATACTTTGGACAAGTAATTTGTATGTTAACAATTCCTGGGAAAATGAGAAAAACATTAAGAAGTAAGCTATATCATGTGTAACCATGTTATCTGGCTCATTAGAACGCACCTTGAAAGTTCTTGGGGATGTGACAAGAGATATAAATTCTCTCTTCAACAATTTAAGGGGGGAGCCTTGTGCTGTTCACAACAACATAATACCTTCTTTGCTGTTTGCAGGGATTGAAGCATGATCCAGTTCTACTGTGGGATGCAATTGTTTTGGAAATGCCCACAAAGTGTGGGCATTTCCTGGCCACATTTCTTGGCTTCTGTACTCCAACTACTAACACCAATTGGCTAAACCTTGTGAGTTTATTAAATTTTTACCCTGGTTCCCAGATGGAGGACTTAGGCTCTCTGTGTCAATGCCAACTCTCAGGTCAAGCAGGAACATATCTGTTTTGAACAAAGGCCAAATGCAGAGGTGTAGGTAGGCTCATGAGCTTTGCTTTTCTTCGTTTGGAAAACTGGATTGTTGAATTCATTCTGCAGTTGCCAAAGTTGTAACCATAAAAAGCTCCTGACTTCCATCTAAGAGACAAGCTTGGAGAAACTTATTACAAAGCTCCTGACAACTTGCCTGGTAATCTACTGAGAGTGGCGCAGCTTGTGCTCAGAAACAAGGTTATTACATCAAAATGAGCATCTGGGATTTAACCTGCACTCTAAGAGCAGAGACTACTTGTAGCCTGGTAATATCCATCTTTTATCCATCTTGCCATGTATGTTTGGACTTGACGTTTTGGACTCTTAAGTTCTTCACACTTGTAGAAGCCTGAAAAAGTATTTGTTTTTTGAAAGCTTGTTAATTGTATGATATTTAGTGGACTACAGAGCTATCGCCTATTTTAGCATTTGCTTCCTGGATTAAATTTCATGGATTTCACCATTGGACTCAGTTTCAAACTGCTTTGAACAGGATGGGGTCCTTTCATAGCACAAGAATGCATCATCTCACTTTAAGAAACAGGGATTAACCATCCCTTGTTAGAAATGGAAACGAATTTTAAAAAAAATTGTGGTTCATCATTATTCGTAATTCATCAGGGCTCAAGAATTAACAAATTGATAAATTGATAAATTTTAGTGACAAAGTGATGAATCAACAAATTGATTTGTCTCCCCTTTAAAATACTATTAAAAAGACCACCCCCAAGGTATCTCAAGTCCTCAGATTTCTAGGTATGCTTCCTTTGATGCTCCTCTACATCCTAAAAGTTTTCTGAGGATTGGGGTTCATATGTCTGTATTATGTACCCCCAAAGAGCTTACCCAGGAAAGTGCCCCCCCCTGGCACCTAGAGACAACAAACTTGCAGAGAGGCTTCTTCCAACTCTCCTCTACAATGCCTCCATGTTTGGTAAATATATTGGGTTTCAGACATGAGTTATACATGTACAAAGTGAAACTGTCCTTTAGCAACTGGCTTAGGAAAACCCAGTCTTCACCAAACATGAAGGTATTGTAGAGTCAAGTCAGGAAAAAAAAATCTCTGTAATATTGGAATCTCTAGGTTCCTGGGGAGAACATTTCTGGGGTGGAGGTGGAATGCATGTCAGGTGGGGATGCAGAACTCAGATGCCAAAACTCCAATCTCTACTCTACATTATGCACACATTCTCTTCGTTCACCTCATAGGTAAGAGAACAAGCCTAGTTCAGTGTCTGCATGTATCCCCCTACAGATCCACCTTGAAAGCTGGTGGCAAGGAACACTGTGACTCTATATGGTGCACATTTTTCCAGAGCTAAAAAAATAATAATAGTAATCCCTAGATCCTTTGAGACTCCCAGAGTATATGCTGGTCTTTGCACACTGCTGTTGTTCAGGGTATGGATTGGTCTGGACTTAAGAAAAAAAATAAAGGCCAGAATTGAGCAGGCTTCATTCCGGACTGTCTGGGAAGCATTTAAACAGCCCCCCCCCCCGAAAAAAAATCCCAGCACCAGCAAATGGTGGAATTCACCTACCCTACTCACCTTTCAATCAGTTAACTGGGACCTTTTCTGGAAGTTATGCTGTGGGATTGGACATCTAGTATGTAAGGGGAGGAGGTGTACTGATCCTGGGAGTTTCCTTTATTTCATTTTGACAGTTTCTCCACTTTGGGAGAATCAGACCCTATCCTCATGGTATGGATCCCCTTATAGGATATTGGGGTGGGCAATATAAGGTGAAGCATGCACATGCTTGCTTCTACAGTAATTAGTAGAGGGTCCTTGGAGTAGTCTTGGCCTCCCAGCATGCATCTCCTGTCATGCTCTGGTGTATCCAGCACACAAAGTGCTGTTGTTAATGATAGTGGGATATCCTCAGCCAGTACTTGCAGTACCTAATGTTTGGATGTGGTCAATCATGCTTGCAATGAGTGGATCACACTTCTCTGTAATTCTCAGAAGGCATTTTGCAATGTCTTATTTCTGCCGTTCTTAAAGTCAGTGTGGTGCAGTGGTAACTTAGTGCTTTGGAATACAGCCCAAGAGACCTGGGCTCATATCCTCACATAGCTGTGAAGTTCCCTCAGTGAATTTTGGGCAGTCATATTCTTTCAGCCTTACCTTCCTCACAGCAGCTTGCAGATCTCAGGTGAGGACAGCCACATAAATCACACTGAAGCCACTGGGGGGAAGGCAGGATACAAATGTAGGAAACAGACTCATCTACTCTTGGAGAAAAACCTTAATGTTTATAGGGAGATGTCATCTTTTTCATCTTGTTCTTAGGACCTATTCCTTGCCTTTTTATTATACATATGAAGAGAACATCTGAACAGCAATTGTATACAACTATTTTCCTTATATGCTGGATGTGTATGTATTAGAAGGTGATTGTGTGTGCAGTGTGGGGTAGATGGCATTAGTCAAATCTCATAAACCCCCAAGTCTCATGAACATTCAACACCAACTGCAGAAACTAACTCTTACATTGTATGACCTGTAAGAAATCTATCCAGCTGTTTTCTGTACTCTGGCCTATCACACAATGCTCTGGTCTCTGAATGCTTATTCAAAGCAATTCAAAGTACTGGAAACTGAAAGCATCTGAAAGTCTTTCAAGTAGCTTGGAAATTCCATTTTTTGAATTTAATGACACATATTTCTAATCTATCACCACCACCTGTCGTTCCTTATTAGAGATGGGCACGACTTAGCGGTATTCCCGTTTCCGTTACTCGGTTCCGTTACTCTACGGAAACGGTAACGGGAATTACTCCACCAGACTTCGAACGAACAATTTTGGTCTGATTTGTCGTGCTCGTTCCTTGCATCGCGCAATCGCGCGATGCCACGCGGCACAGAAAAAAAGTTTTTAAAAGTTAAAAAAAAACCCGGTTCCCGGCCAAAAAGCAGGCGGAAAAATGCCTGCCGTGCCTCAGGGCACCTACCAGAGGGGTTGTTTCTGGAGGTCCCCGGCCTCCCCCCCATTCCCCGTCCTGGGCTGCTCTGGTGGGACTCGCCGCAGGCTCGCAGCCAGCAAAAAGCCCAGTCTCGCCGCCGGCTGCCGCAACTAAAGCGCAAGCAAGCGGCACGGACGGCACAGGAAAAAACTTTTAAACTCTCCCCCCACCCATTCCCGGGCCAAAAAAGCAGGCGGAAAAATGCCTGCTTGACTAAGGGTGCAGGGCACCTACCGGAGGGGTGGTTTCTGGAGGGGGGGTCCCGCCTCCCCCCCCCCCCGTCCTGGGCAGCCGGACTCGCCATGCCATGCGGTGCGGGCGGGGGATCCAAAATGGGGCGGCGAAAGCAATATTGTTTTTGAAATTGTTGTCCAAAAACACACAAGCACAACAGAAACACGCAAAAATTTATAAACTGCCAGATTTTTCACAGTAGCAGTGGGTTTTTTCTTGCAACAAAATGTCTCTCCTCTCCTCCTCTGTCCTCCATTGATTTTATTTTTTTTTTTTTTTATTTACACCTGCGCAATGATGGGCTGGCCGAGTGGCCAGCCATGTGGGAGTGGAGAACCATGCAAATTTTTGGAGCCATCCCACCAGTCGCATGGCCACTTGGCCATGGAGACTTCTGGGATGTGCCAAAAAGCCCCCTAAAACCTGCCCTAGCCCCCTAACCCTAACCCTAATCCTTGACTCCGTACCCATACGTCACAGACTGTCTTCTTAGTGGGTCAGAGAGGCACCCAGAGGTGCAACCCACTAGCCCACCGTAACCTTACCCGTCACTAGCCTAACCCTAGCCCTTGCACTAACCCACCTTAACCCTAAGCCAGATCTACTTGCATTGCACTACACGCAAGTACGATTCCCTTCTTTGTGAGACATGGCGGTGCGAGAGCCTTAGGCATCACCCTATGGCTCTGGGTTCACTCACTGGTCTCACTGTCTGCAACTGGTATGCATATCCATATGGCTATGCATGCCATTTTGCAGCAGCAGGTGAGGAGGGGAGACCCCCATGTTGAGGGGTCTCTTGGAGCCTGCTTCCCCTTCCTAGTGGGTGAGGATAGGAGGAACCCACGGGTGCCTCCAGGAGCCCGCTTTCCCTTTATAGCGGGCCAGAGGAGGCACCCACCCCACAGAGGTGCCTCCAGGAGCCCGCTACCCCCCCCAAAAACCAGTACTAACAAAAATGAAAAAACAAAAAAACGAACCGACTAATTTTTGCGAATTTTCACGAAAAACGGAAACGACCCGAAACGGAACCGGCCCGACTAACGACAAGTCGAAAAAAAAATTTTTCAAGTCGTTCCCTATCTCTATTCCTTATTATTTTCTTGATTTTAAGGGCTTAATGTAAGTTTTAAGAATCATTGCATGCTATCGTTCAATAAGCTCTATTTTTAGGTCCACTCTTTGTCAATGCAGAACATTCGATAAACATTGCAAGATCTCTCCCTTTTACAAAGCTAGCGCAACAGTTTAAGTTGTTTTGATTTGCAACTACCTTTGATGTTTATGGTAATACATGCAGGAATAAGCCCCATGTCTGAAGGAATGTGGTTCCATTGATAAACAGAGGAGGTGTAATGTACATTCTTCAGGCTCAGCATTATTAATGAGAATTTATATTCAATTGGAAAATTAAATGGCACTTAATAATTTATTGCAGCCTTCCAATGCATCAAATAATAATAGTATATCTTTTGTTTTTCCTAGTATTGGTGCATGTCTTTGTTCCCCATTTTCTCTGAATATTTTATTTGCTCTGCTAGCATTAAAATATTGTAACATTATTTAGCTAAACATTATTATTTTAAATAGATGCTAGCTATATAACTAAGGAACTATGTATTTCTTAATTTATACTTTACTGAAACAGTACAGTAGATGTTCCAGTGAGGTGGGAAAGCCTTATCACGGCTTTTGTTTGATTATCTTTTAAAAGTAATAACTGTATCATCCTTGCCTTGAAAATTTGCACCTCTGGTCTAGCCAGAGAGGCTTTCCTAGCAACGTAAGATAAACTGCTGCTGATGAGTAAAAATGTGTGGCACAAAGGTGTAAGCCTGATAAAACTGCAGGGAGATATTTTGCTGAGTGTAAGAGCTAGACAAAGAGCCACCATTCTCATTCAATATGATAGAAAAGAATTTGCCTTTGAAAAGGGTTTCAGAGAAAGAAAGAAAAATATTAGATAAATATTTACCAATAAAGTTCTGGAATCCTTTGCTTAACCTATTTCTCAGGTACATCTTATCTTTCACAACAGAATCAGCTCTGTGGCAGAAGGCAGCCATCCAGGTTTCCTTTGCTTCAGTTAAGGCCAAGGAGAAAATGTCATAAGGTAAAGGCTTCTCATGCGGCTTTTTTAAATCGGGGTCGAGGCAGGCTGAGAAAGTGCAGAGTGATGAAGAGATGTGCAATGGAGCGTTCACAAAAAACATAGCCAAAAGACATTTTAAAAGGCTTTAGGAATGGGGCAAAGGAACGGGAAGGTGGGAGATTGGAGGGCAAATCATGGTGTAATGTTAGCTCCCCTTCCCCCGAGCTGAACAACCCATTCTGTTCTTCCAGAGCTGAAATTGCTAGCTTTGGTGCTTGGGTCAGGCTGAATCTCAGTGCACCTTGTTTTCTGACTCCTCTCTTCCTCCACCAACTATACCAGCCTGAAAAGGTTCCTGTTCTACCATGGGAATAAACAAATTCCTCTTTCAAAATAAGGAGCGCCACTCTCTCCTAGTGGAGGCTGATGGTCACTGTTGTTGCTAGGACAGCAGAGCAGTCAATTACAGATGAGTAAATGCTACCGTAATGGGCAAAAGTGGATGTTTGTATATTCACACAGATGTTCACATACAATGAGACACATATTCTCTCTCTCTTTCTCTCTCACACACATAGGGGCTGGCTGGTCTTATACACAGGTGCTCATGTCTGTCCCATTCATTCAACAATACACATTTAGTAACAACAACAACAACAACAACAACAACAACAACAACAACAACAACAACAACAACAACAACAACAACAACAACAACAACAACAACAACAACAACAGAGTTTCTAACTCTGGAATAAGGATAGGCAGCTTATAAGATTCGTCTTTTTATGTAAGCACATGGTTATCATAACGGTAAAAATTGGGGTAAAATTTGATCTTTGAATCAGGTTTAGCAAGTTTTGCATCAATTTTTCAAGGGGTAACTGCATAACACAAGATTGTTTTGATATTGGGTTGTTTTATTTTGATCAAAAGCAAGGTATTTTATTCTTATGCCAGAGGGCCATTTATTTTAATTCATATGTCAAATCGATTTAATTTAAATCAATTCAGTTTATGAGAATGCCTCAATTGGCATTTTTTAAATTAGCCCTTGTGCCAGTTGTCCCTGCTGCTGTGGTGTTATTATTATTATTTAAGTCTTATTATTTGGTATAGCATTATTCTCGACAGCAAGATTTTTTTAAAGAGTAAAACAAAGTTTTTCCCTGTTCTCCTTCAGTGTTGCTACCACTCACCCTCCAGCTGGATCTAGGTATCTGAAGATGGCTCCCTTGTCAGTGCAAGGTTTTAAAGAAGCAGTTTAAAATGCAAGCGCAGTTTATAACATCAGAATTTGGCTGTACATTAGGCAAACAAGCTCTTGTAGATGTGATGAATTTGGCTTTCTCAATTTAATTTGATTTTGTTCCTTACAGAACTGATGCCTCTTATGGATCCTAAAAAAACTGAAGTTTCCTGTAATTTGAAGTACTGTGTTGAGGAACAGATGTTTTGGGTTAGAGAAGTGGTTCTCAACCTGAGGGTCCCCAGATGGTCCTGCAACTCCCAGAAGTCTTCATCACTAGGTAGGCAGGCCAGGATTTCTGAGTTGCAGTCCAGGAACATCTGGGGACCCACCAGCTGAGAAACTACTGGGTTAGAGCATTCACAATCCAGCATTGTTGGGATTTAAAAGCCAGAATATCTGGAGAGCCAAACAGTGCCCACCCTTTCTCTCATGCATTATGTTTCAAAGGTTCTCAGTTTACAGAGGCCTTCATTGTGCCTGCTATGCAACTGTGACAGTCATGGTCTGAACTTGGGTCCTGTCATTCCACAGCCCATGGAGTAAATCGGCTCTGGAAGTTGTTTTCTTGGGAATATGGTCTCCAGGCAGGGTAGTGTGACAAAACCTTTCCAGTCTGCTCCAGTGTAGGCTGCAAACTGGGACCCAAGTTTCTGAAGCAGTCATGCTGTCCAGTGTCAAGATCCTTGTCCCAACCATAAACAATTCAATGAGTCATACCCAATGGTGATAGCTATACTTTTGACACATTATCTCTTTTGGAATACTTGCTATCTCTGTTCTATGCTTTGTGTACAAATGTAGCAATGCTCAATTTCAGGTAGGGCAGATAAGCTGAAAATATCTAGGCTAAGTATAATTGTACTCTCCATTAATATAATAATAGCATCATCTTTATTGCATCTCATTATTTGTGGAACACTAGCATTTGTGATCATCAGTGCCACATTGGCAATTAATTTATTTTAGATCATTTTCTTAAGTGGCAGCAGCAGCAACAACAACCTTACTGCTTAATGTGGTGATACTTTTGTGTGAATAGCAGGATGAATATTGTTGAACTTGTTGATTTCATTGTACACACAGGAAACAGAGTTTGGATTTGTAACGAATAAGAGAAGCATCAGAGAAGCTATTGTGCAGAATGAAAATTCATTCTGACTGATATCTAAGGATGGGATAGTTTATCTAATCTAGCCTCAGTATTTGCACTGCCTTCGGATAAATTCTTCTCCAGAAGGAATAAATACTGGTCATGAACCTCCACAAGAAGTTCTATTTCACATCTCCCTGTGGGGTTATAAATTTTGCAGGGATTAGTTTTTGAAAATTGTGGGATCTGGTCACAAGCTAAATTCCTGGAGAATTGTTTTTGTTTTATGTTTTGCCTACGAATTGCATTTTCAATGTAGAATCCTTGAAGCTTTTGTCAGTTTATATTTTGCTAATATACGAACAGCCTAAATCGTAGGAATCTTTCTTTAGTCACAGGAAGCTTTAAGATCTTGATAATGTTAAGCTTCTAAAAGCCATGTTCTGTAGATAGCATATGAATCAACACAATGTTGTGATGTATAATAAAAACCAAGAGCATTATTTCCTATGTCAGGAGGCCTTTTCCTTCCACTTAAGGTAGCCAAAATTTAAGTGTTCCTGTAAAACACAAAGCAGATTCAGAATTGCACCTTTTCTACACCCACTATAAATGTACAGTGTATTGCTACAAAGGCATAGAGGTCTTTGTCTATTCCCAGCAGGCTTGTAAAAATGTCTGCAGACAAGCAACTCTCATGGGCTAATCTAAAGATTGATCTATAGTCCTAGCAAGTACTTTCACCAGAAGGTCTCTCTGAGAAACAGGAGTAGGATGAAAGAGATATGGCCTCTCACAAATCCATGAGGGGCTGTGTCAGGGAGTGGACCCCTGATGGTTCACATGATCTCTTCCATTGTTGTGATTCTGTTACCACTTCACTGCTTCCTGTCACTGACATAAACCTTAAGTACTGTGTTCCTGATGTCATAATTACTGACCTCTGTCATGGTCCTGACAGTGGCCCCACTTGCCTCCTTTGTTGTCCCAATCCTGTCATCATTTATCTCAGCTCAGTCTCCCGAGGGTGAGGTGACCTGGCTGGCTTGAAGAAGGTGAATTGAGCAATTAAATAGCTTATATTTCTGTTTCAATGTTCTTTCAAACAGACATATAGAGAGATAGGATTGAAGTGCCCCTGCCCTGTGGAGTTTCTTGAGCCCCTGACAGATTCAGATAGATACGTTTATTGGTTGATGAATTGTCACCAAAATAAAGAATGTTCAAACTAGAGATGGGCATGACTTAGCGGTATTCCCGTTTCCGTTTCCGTTACTCGTATCCGTTACTCTACGGAAACGGTAACGGGAATTACTCCGCCAGAATTCGAGCTCGAACCAACGAACGAACAATTTGGTCTGATTTGTCGTGCTCGTTACTTGCATCGCGGCGATCGCGCAATGCCAAGCGGCACAGAAAAAAAGTTTTTAAAAGTTAAAAAAAAAAAACGATTCCCGGCCCTAAAAGTAGGCGAAAACTGTCTGAGGGCACCTACCAGGCCAGAAGGGTGTTTTATTTGGGGGGGGGGGTTTCCCCGCCCCCCCCTCTCCTTGGCTATTGCTACTGCTGCGCTGCTGGTACCAGGCTGGGAGGGGCGCATCCATTTGCCATGCAGTGCGGGGGATCCAAAATGGCGACCGCAATATTTTTTTTGAAATCGTTGCCCAAAACCCCACCAAAGCACCACAGAAACATGCGAAAATTAGCTATTTTAAATGCTTGAATTTTTACAGTAGCAGCAGTGGGTTTTTCTTGCAAAAAAAGTCTCCGTTGATTTTATTTTATTTTATTTTATTTTATTTTATTTTATTTTATTTTTTTTTTTTACACCTGCACATTCGCAATGATGGGCTCGCCCATGGGAGTGGACCATGCAAATTTTCCACCAATCGCATGGCCACTTGGCCAGGTTGACCACAGGGACTTCTGGGATGTGCCAATCGGGCATAAACAGCCCACTAATCGTAGCCCAAACCCGAACCCTAAGCCTAAGCCTAACCCATACGCCAGTACACTGTCCTTCTAAGTGGGTCAGAGAGGCACCCAGAGGTGCACCCCAATACTCACCCTAACCTCACCCGTAACTAGCCTAACCCTAGCCCTTGCGCTAACCCGTCTTAACCCTAAGCCAGATCTACTTGCATTGCACTACATGCAAGTATGTGAGACACAGCGGGTGCAAAGAGTCTGCCAGTCCGTCACTTGTGGCTCTGCCTGACTCCTGCAGCTCCCTCCAGGAGCCCGCTATCCCCCCAAACCAGTACTAACGACAACGAAAAAATGAAAAAACGAACCGACTAATTTTTGCAAAATTTTGCAAAAAACGGAAACGAGCCGAAACGGACTGCCTCCGACACACAACTCGAAAACGTCATTTTCCCTAGTCGTGCCCATCTCTAGTTCAAACATGCATATATGTTAGGAGTGTAATAGTTGCCCTTCATTTTCAAAGAAGACAAAGTCTATCAGATTCAATCTGTGATCACAGAGAAATAGAGTGACATTTGGACCACTTGAGGAACAATGTGGTGTGATTTGCTTCCTGGTTATTATACAACACATAGAGGAATGCACTCTAGCTTGACTCGTACCTGTGCCCAAGCTGGACATGACAGGCGCAGCTATAGGGCTGCTACTATTTTGGGCCAGGCTGAAATGATTATCCAGCAGAAGAAAGAGTCACTTTGAAGGAAATAATTCTGCTTTAAACTATCCTTCCTGCTGCAATCTGGTGCATAATTTGGAAGCGATTTGATCACACTCTCAGATTTACTATTTAAGGAAGGATAGAAGAAGAAATAAGTGATTAAGGCTGAGCTATGGCCACACTGATGGACAAACAAACTATCTCAATGGAACAACAAACTATCAAAATGGAAGCCCAGAAAATACAGAAGCAGTGGAGGAAGATATAGGCTTGTGGGGCTGTTGATAAGCTGCATCCTTGCATTCTCTTCCTTTCTGCATCACTGATTCATTTAACCAAAATATTTGGCCCCTTGTTTGACATCATTCACCTGGGACTTCAGTTCAAAGTGAGAGCTTCCCCATTGGCATGGTCAATATTAAATGATTTAGAGTTGTCTTAACCTATCATTGCATTGCTTTCTTCATGTATATTATCATAGGTGGTGGTGGGGAAGCTCGTTTCCTTAATGGGTGAGATTTTTATGATTGATCTACTTTTCTGTACTTTTCCTGGAAATTTTGCAAATGTGACAATCATGGAACACCCCCCGTTTCTATTTTGCACAATTGTAGTGGCATAAAATAACTTCTATTGTGTGCAAAACAAAGTTGTGCAAAAATTACTAAGTGTGTTTTATTTTGCTACTGTGGACACTAGTAGTCTTTTCCCTTTTCCCTTTTCTTTTTCTTTCTTTTGTTTTTTTGTGCTATGTCATCTTTGCTCCCTTGTAGGACTCAGAAATCTTGCATGGATTCATCCTCTTTTCAGCAGAGTATTGTTTGTCTCAAGAAGCTTTTTTTTTTCATGAAGGCCAAGTATTTGTCCCACCTCAGTTGGGGCAGATCCTTGAGCCACGTAGCTGCACATGAAGATCACAAGAATCAGAGACTTTCCATTTTTAGATAGATTTCAAATTCTTTATTAATCATGAGTTGCAAATAGAGATGGGCATGAAATGAAAAAAAAATTGTTCCGTTATTCGTTATTTGTTTTGTTATGTAATGAAACAAATAACGAAAATTGTGATGAAATTGGAACGAACCGAACAGAACCACAAAAATTAGGTTTGTTACATTTCATTTTCATTAATGGCAACTAGACATGGGAACGGAGCGGCAAAATTTTCGTTTCCGTTACCGTTTTTTTCAGTTCCGTAGGTAACGGAAATGGTAACGGTAATTAAGCCGTTACAACTCGAACTCAAACCAAAAAAAAGAAAAATTAGGTCGGTTTTTTTGTTCCTGTTTGTGGCATCGTGGAGATCGCGCAATGCAAAGCACAGGAAAAGTTTTTAAAAGTTTTTTTTAAAAAACCCAACTCCCTCCCGGCTGAAAAGGCAGGTGGAAATATGCCTGCCTGAGGCTTTGCCACCTACCAGAGGGGTGGTTTCTGGGGGGGGGGTCCATGGCCTTCCCCCCTCCTCTCCTGTCCTGGGCTGCTGGCACCATGCTGGGGGGGCATCATCCTCGTCGTCTCGCCATGCCATGCGGTGGGGGGGGGTTCCAAAATGGCGACCACAATTTTTCTTTTGAAATCGTGGTCAAAAAACACACAAAAGCACCACAGAAAGATGTGAAAATTTATTTATTTTAAATGCCTGAATTTTAATAGTAGCAGCAGTGGGTTATTTATAGCAATAAAACATCACATTGATTTTATTTTATTTTATTTTATTTTTTATTTTTTTAGACCTGCCCATGTGGGCTGGGCATGGGATGGGACCATGCAATTTTTTTGAACAATTCCACCAATGGCATGGCCAGGTTTTGACTGACAGTTCTGGATGTGTCAGAGGGCATAAAAAGCTGAGGCACCTTCCAGAAGTCGCAGTTGGGTCTTGGATGTGGAGGGAGGAGGGCTGTGCTGTGCTGGAGATTATTCGAGGAGGGAGGCCTGGGGGCTTTAGACTTTAGGCAGGCAGGGAGGGAATAGATTTTTTATTAGAAAAATTTCTTTGATTCCCTGCATCTTTGTCTGGTGAAGGGAAGCAGTTAGGGTTTTTTATTTGTCCTGTTCTCTGGCTGTTTGTGGGGACTGGGAGAGGAGGATTTTTCTGATATTGGATGAAGGGGGAGGGTCGACTGAGAGTGGGAGGTGTAGATTTATTTTAAAATATATTATATACTACCATTTATTTTCTATTTTTCCCAACATCAATTTTCTTGCACACACACACATTTGGGGTGCAAGCCAAGAACAGAACCTCTATCCTAAGTGGAGAATATTTTACAATATTATTTAGTTTACTAATTACTTACTTCATTGTTTGTTTTTAAACTTGTTGTGCTGTGTGTGTGTGTGTGTGTGTGTGTGTGTGTGTGTGCCCTTGAACACAGAGACACATTCCATTTAAGTGGATCAGAAGAATTCTGAAAATTATTTTGAGTTAATTCCCTGACTACAACTACTGTTTGTTTGTTTGTTGTGTTGTTGTGTGTGTGCTTGAACACACAGGCAGGCACATTCCATTTCAGTGCATCAAGTGGAAATCCAGAAAATAACTAAACTATTTTTATTTTATTCTCTGAATGTGCCTGCATGCACTGCAGATTTGCTGACTGAGTGCTGAGGAAGGGGAGAGCAGTTCTTCTGGACTTCCGGTCTGGATTTAGTTTCATTTCAAATACTACCATTTGTTTACTAGTTTTTCCTCCATTTCAGTGGATCAAGTTGATTTCCGAAATTAGAAACTTATACCAAGGGCCAGCAGGACAACATTGAAAGCTCGTACAAAAGAACACAGTGTGAGAGTAAGCTTGTGGGTCAAAAGGATAAGTTTATTAATCCAGAAAATTATTAAACTATTTCATTCCCTGATCTACAACTACTAAACTATATTGTACTTACTTACACCCCGATATCTTTCTGGGGAGGCATAGTACCACACTACTGTCTTTTCACTTCAGGCTTATTTTTGGGTCTGGCTGAAGCCACCTGTCCAGCTGCACACACACACATTTGGGGTGCAAGCCAAGAACACATTCAATTTAAGTGGATCAGAAGAATTTAGAGAATTATTTTCAGTTTATTCCCTGACTACAACTACTGTTTGTTTGTTGTGTTGTTGTGTGTGTGCTTGAACACACAGGCAGGCACATTCCACTTCAGTGCATCAAGTTGAATCCAGAAAATCATTTCTAGTTCATTCCCTGATCTACAACTACTAAACTATTTTGTACTTACATCCCGATATCCTTCTGGGGAGGCATAGTACCACACAACTGTCTTTTCATTTCAGGCTTTGGGGCCTGGCTGAAGCGACCTGTCCAGCTGCACACACACACACATTTGGGGTGCAAGCCAAGAACAGAACCTCTATCCTAAGTGGAGAATATTTTATTACAGAATATTATTTTATTTACTTTACTAAATAATTACTTACTGAATTGTTTGTTTATAAGCTTGTTGTGTTGTGTGTGTGTCCTTGAACACACAGACACATTCAATTTAAGTGGATCAGAAAAATTCAGAGAATTATTTTCAGTTTATTCCCTGACTACGACTACTGTTTGTTTGTTTGTTGTGTGTGCGCTTGAACACACAGGCAGGCACATTGCATTTCAGTGCATCAAGTTGAATCCAGAAAATAACTAAACTATTTTTATTTTATTCTCTGAATGTGCCTGCATGCACTGCAGATTTGCTGACTGAGTGCTGAGGAAGGGAAGAGCAGTTCTTCTGGACTTCCGGTCTGGATTTAGTTTCATTTCAAATACTACCATTTGTTTACTAGTTTTTCCTCCATTTCAGTGGATCAAGTTGATTTCCGAAATTAGAAACTTATACCAAAAGCCAGCAGGGCAACATTGAAAGCTCGTACAAAAGAACACAGTGTGAGAGTAAGCTTGTGGGTCAAAAGGATAAGTTTATTAGAATAGTTTGTTACTTAACACAAATATAAAAAGAAAATACATTTCTATAACTTTGAGAAATAAAAAAATGAGGAGGGGTGGCAGAGCCAGAGGGAAGGGCAGGGGGACCCCCATTAAATAAATAGGGGCACATTTCTGAAGCAAGGCACAGGAAGTAGGGCAGATAGTGATATTGCTGCCACTCCCTCTCCAAGCAGCAGCTGCACAACCAGCACGACCGGACCATCTTCTGTCACTGAGGGAAGCATGGATGACTGCATGTGAGCCCCATCGCCACCAGGCTTTGACATGGACACACACCCCGTTTATCAGGAGGAAGACAAGGACTTGGAATCAGAAATGGGCTCTTTGCATCTACATATCCTGGATTCTGAGGACCTATTGGCAGGAACAGACGAAAGGCAGGCTTCAGGCACTGATGGAAGGAGCAGCCCTCTTTCCACCCACAGTACCACCAGTGACAGCAGCAGTCAATTGTCCCAGCAGGGTACAAGCCACACCACCACCAGCACAGCAGCGGCAGGCAGTACCAGAGGGGGCAGTACTTTCCATAAACCTCGTGGCTCTCTCTGGGAGCATTTTGATAACAGCCCGGAAGACTTGCGGCTTGTGGTGTGCAAGAAATGTGGGGTGGTCGTACGCAGGGGGAATGATCCCAAACACCTCTCCTCAAGTGCCTTGCATAGCCACCTTATGCGAAGGCACCCTGGGACTCTGCCTGGGACAGTGTCAGGCCCTGGTTCCTCAGGGAGGAAGAGAGGGGAAGCAGGCATTGAGAAGGACTCCAGAGACAGCTCCGCTGAGAGTGGGAAGAGGCAGGCCACTCTGCAGGAAGTGGTGCCACTGTGTGGGAGTTTTGTCAGCCAACGAAATAGGGCCAAGGCACAGGAGACCACCACTCACGTGGTTGGTGAAATGGTGGCCATGAACGGGTTGCCCCTCTCCTTTGTGGAGTCATCAGGCTTCAGGCACCTGATGAAGCATGTGGCTCCATGGTACGAGCCTCGATCCCGGCGTACCTTCAGCAGGCGGGTGATTTCCTCCCTTTTTGAGTCCGTCAGGGACCTGGTCCGGGCCCTGCTGCAGGCGGCCAGAGGAAGGAAGATCCACTTCACTTCCAACCTCTGGACCAGTGGGCACCACGGATACCTCTCTCTGATGGCTCATTGGTGGCAACCCAAGGAGGTCCTTGACACCAGGGCATCCCAAGAACAGCTGCAGGGGGAGCCACAAGGGAGCACCCCAAGAGGGTACAGGGTGGTGCTTCTCCAGGCACAAAGCATGGAGGACAATGCCAAAGGCATCCACATTGCTGAGGTCCTCAAGACAGCACTGCGAGAGTGGGCACCCGAGGGGGAGGTCAATCACGGATTCATGGTTACTGATGCAGGCTGTAACATGATCAACAGGGCTCCATGGCATCGTGTGCGCAGCACACATACTGCACCTAGTGGTGGGCGATGCCATTGGGCTGGGAGCACCAAAGGACTCCTGGGATGTGGGGACCCTGGAGACCAAGCCCTTGCTGGACAAGTGCAGGAAAATAGTCGGGCACTTCTCACGCAGCGTCAAGGCATTCAGTATGATATGTGAGAGGCAGGCGGAGGCGGGCCGACCAGAGCACGTCCTGATCCAGGACGTGACCACCCGGTGGAACTCCACCTACGAAATGGTCTAGCGCCTGGTGGAGCAGAGGCAAGTGGTCGAATGTGTCATGTCCCACACTCCCGTCCTGCCTGAGGGAAGGGTGTTGGACATTGGTGCTACCGAGTGGCTCGCCCTCTCCCAGATGGTGGGTATCCTGCAGCATTTTGAGGAGACTACCCACGTCCTCAGCAACTACAACGCCAGCCTGGGCCACGTACTCCCCCTGGTAAATGCCGTTCGCCAACGCCTGTAGGCCAATATCCGGGAATAAGCTGATCTTCTCCCAAAGTGCAGGGCCTTGGCAGACAGGCTGTTGACTGGCGTGGATACCCGCCTTAGCCCACTGAGGAGGGAAAAGGTGTACCAGATGGCATGCCTGTGCACCCTCGCGTCAATGGTTCCCTGGCTGGCAGCGCTGCCGACCTAAACTCCTGGAAGATGGAGGTATGCCGTCAAGTCCGCAGGGCTGTCTCAAATCAGGCCCAGGCGTTCCCGAGGGCGCACGGAAGCCAGAGCGTTGCAGAAGAGGAATCCTCACAGGGGTCCTTCTCCTCCTCTACTGCAGGAGTGTACACCCAGAGACCAGGTTCCGTACCAGCAGCCAACTACCTGGCCTCTGCCCTAGCCATGGCAGTCTCCTCCTCAGTGAAGGTAAGTGAGGAAGAAGAACCAGACCCTGCTCTGACCATGGTGAGGGAGTACATGGCCGAGCCCCTCCAACCCCTCACCTTGGACACACTCTACTACTGGGCCAGAAAGGCAGACATCTGGCCTGCTCTTTCGACTGTGGCGTTGGACATCTTGTCCATCCCACCCACCAGTGTCCAGAGTGAGTGTGTCTTCTCCCACATGGGAGATGTCCTGAGGGCGTGCCGCTCTCGTTTGGACTCAGAGACTTCCTGCCAGCCTGCCTGCCTTCCTGCTTGCCTACCAGCCTACCTGCCTGCCTGCCTGCCTGTCTGTCTGCCTTCCTGCATTCCCACTCAATTTGAAGGGTTTGATTACTGCCCAATTTTTATAGGCCTTGCCTGGCTCCAAACCAGGGAGGACCACTCAATGTGTCATTTGGAAGGGTCTGTGTAGGCCCAATTTTTCTAGCCCTTGCCTGGCTCCAAATCAGGGAGGACCACTCAATGTGTCATTTGAAGGGAATCATACTGTATATTTTTCTAGCCCTTGCCTGGCTCCAAACCAGGGAGGATCACTCAATGTGTCATTTGAAAGGGTCTGTGTAGGCCCAATTTGTCTAGCCCTTTGCCTGGCTCCGAACCAGGGAGGACCACTCAATGTTTATAATTTTGAACCGGAGAAGACTGTTGGGGTTGCAGCCATGCAACTTCCCCTAACCCTAACCCTAACCCAATCTACTCAATGCCTGTATGCCTCCCATCCTAACATTCCACCAGTGCAACGCAGTTATGCCTGGCTGTCTGCTCTGCTATATGACTTCCCGCCCTGCCTGAATGCTTCGCCTGCCTGCCTGCCTTCCACCTTTGTCTGCCTGAATGCCTGTAATTCCGCTGCATGTATGGATCAAATAAGGGCTACATAATTAGTCCCATTTTTTATAGGGCTTCCCTAGTCTTTGTAGCAGCCCAGGACTATTTTTTTCTAGGGTCAGTGTAGGCCCAATATTTCCCTGTTGGCCATGGCTGGTCTGAGTGTAGTACACCCCAATACCTGCCTTCCTAGATGTGGTCCTCCCTTCTCTGGGGTTTTGGAGCCACTCTCTGCTTACAAAGTAGTCAGGATGCACTTTACAACAACCTACCTCAAAGACTGATTAGCAGGGGCCTAGCTCTCCTTACAGCCTTAAAGAAATAGCCCTGTTCTCCTGCATCCACTCTGTCTCCTGGGTTGACAAAACTCGGTCTCCTAGGGTGGAGAAACTCTGCCTCCAAAGGCAGAAACTAATCCTCCCTTCTGGCACTTTGGCATTGTGCCTTCCCTAGCCTGGGTGGGTACCCTGCAAGCCTGCCTTCCTACCTGTAAGCCAGACTGCCTGCTTCCCTGCCTGCCTGGCTGCCTGCCCGCCTCTCTGCCTACTTGCCTGCCTGTTAGGCTCCCAGGACTCCAGGCTTGGAGGAGGCCTTCCAGGTGCTTCTCCTTCAGCCTATAAGTGTTTCAGTGCTTCAAGTTCAGCCTCCAAGCTGACATGTGCCCTGTCGGCCACTCTCCTCGACTTCCCCAGGCAGCAACCCCAGCTGCCCCCGCCTCTAGGTGGAAAATCACTTGAGGAGACCAACTCTGTCTCCACTGGGTTGGTGGAAGTGGTCTCCTGGATATGAAAACTGGCCTCCAAAGTAGGGGCTGAAAGAATCCCTCCCCGTTGTTCCCCGCCGTTCTGGCTTCTTTGCTGCATGCGTGTACTCTGTGTCTCCACTGCGTTGGTGGAAGTGGTCTCCTGGGTAGTCAAAATTGGCCTCCAAAGTAGGGGCTGAAAGAATCCCTCCCCGTTGTTCCCCGCCATTCTGGCTTCTTTGCTGCATGCGTTGACTGTGTCTCCACTGGGTTGGTGGAAGTGGTCTCCTTCCTGGAACCTTCGCTGAGACAGAAAAGTACCAGGCTGAAAGAATCCCTCCCCGTTGTTCCCTGCTGTTCTGGCTTTGTGGCTTTGCTGAAAGCAGACAAGAGCAGCTGAAGGTAGGCCCACATGTCCTCCGGATCATGCTGAGCGGGAGGGAAGACAACACCGAGACCACTTCTGTTCCATGAGAACCGGGCTCCTTGGGACACTCCAACTGGTGATGATTCCCCGAGAGATTGAGGGGAACTCATCCAGATGAGTGTGTGTGTGTGTGGGGGGGGGAAGCATCTGAATCTCTGACCACTAGTTGACCAGGGTGGCATTTGCTTGGCTCTACAAGGAGTGTCATGGGGAGGGGACATTGAGAGGAGTAGAGTAGACCCTCATCCAGATTTGGGTGAGGAACGGAATACTGTGTTTCCTGCTGCCTCTGAGAGGTGGAGGGGAAATGGGATGCATAACGGCTTCAAAACAAACAAACAAACAAACAAAAGTATAACAGGCAGCCAGACCAAGTAGGGTGGCCGGTTCAGTCAGTGTTGACCAAGAGAAAAAAAGAATATTGCATTCTGCCCACTTTGTTTGCTTTATTGCATAGGATGCAGTCTTATGCTATGATATATTTATTAAATATATTATTCATCACCCAGTTTAAAGTGTTTTCTGCCTGCTCTGGGTCATTGCGGGACGCCCCCATGCTCTGGGAAGTCAAATCGCACTAAATCGCGGTAGAAATGACAAAAGATGAACGAAATGTCAAAACGACAAATTTTCAAAAAAATTTCACGACAAACGGAGACAGAACGAAACGGACCCATTCTGACAAACGAAAAATCAAAACGTCATTTTTTTCTGGTCGTGCCCATCTCTAATGGCAAAACACAATGAAATAAGCTGTTTTTAAATGTTAAAAAACATCCTGAATATCCGTAAAAACCCAGTGATAATTATTTATTCTGCCTGATAATACCCACCAGGGGGCTTGGGGTACTTAAAACATGCATTTATGTCTTTTCTAAGATCCCTGTATTTTTTTTTTCCTTTAAGGGGGGTTAGGGGACATTGACCCAAAATGGGTCCCAGATGCCTAATATTGATTTTTTGGGTATGAAAATGCCGTGGACATCTGTAAAAATGCAGTGATAATTATTTGAAATTATTACCTACCAGGGGGTTGGGGTCCTTAAAACGTTTGTTTTTGTCTTTCTCCCATCACAATGTATTTTTTCTTTTCCCTTTAAGGATGACACAAAATGGATCCCATCCACAAGATGGATGCAAACCATGTGATGGGATCATGAACATTCTTGGACAATTTCAACCAATACCAGGCCCAGTTTGCAGACTGGGTAGATGTGGCAGCCATAGAGGGCATAAAAAGCTTTGGCATCCCCGGCCTCCTTGCAGTCTGCAGTGGGAGTTAGGGTGGGATTGCTGTCTCTGCGACTCGTTACTTTAGGCCAGCCAGGCAGGTGTGTGTCTCTGTGTTCCTGCTGGCTGCATCCTGGCTCTTAGGGGAGAGAAAGAAGAGATTTCTCTTGCAGCCTCCCTGTGTGCATGCGTACCTCTCGGTGAGTACCCTCCCCTGCCCCGCAGTGCAGCCACTCTGCGGCTGCCTTACGCCTTGGGCAATGCCCGCCGCTGCCTTTGCAGCCGCCCTGCATACCTAGTCTATACTGTGTCTCTGCCAGCATCATTTTTTTTGTGTTTTTCCCTCTGGTCTGGGGCGTTGGGGGACATCCGTGAACAGAAATGCTTTAAGTTGTGCAAAAATCGGGTAAAAACAAAAAACAAAAAACAAAAAAACAAATGAATTTTTTTAAAAAAATCATGAAAAACAAAAATGAACTGAAATGGACCCGCAACAAATGAAAACTGAAACATCATTTTTTTTATTTGTGCCCATCTCTAGTTGCAATGTAGGGAAAAACCCAACAAAATAAAACAAACAAAAACCATGGAAGCATTTCACAAATAATGAATTGCAGCCATTGCTGCCTACAAAGTAAACTTTTTATGTTCTATTTCTGGAAGTCTCGCTTTTTATATGCTACAAGAGAATTTATCAAATTTGACAGGCCTTTACAAAGAAATCCCTTTAAATGCAAAACACATTACAGTGTACCATGCCCAGGAATGCCTCAAACACCTTCCTGCTCCTTGAACTTTGCAACAGTTCATGCTTGTAACTGGCAAGAACATCTGAAAAAGAAGTGTATAATCTCATCATGAAGTCATTATCTTTCTCCACCTATTCTCTATTGAAAGAGTTATTTGCTACCAGGTGGGGAAGAGGTGATTCAAAATAGAAACCAATCAAATGGGAGCTTCATTTTCTTCAGCCCTAATTCACAATTCCGTTTTCATATTATACGTAATAGCCAGGGAGCTATTGGGTTTGTGTTCATACTTTTTTTCCTGTTGGACAGAATAGTGTAGAAGGAATTGATGCCACTCTTCTTTCTTAGGCCATGATAAGGAGGCATGATACAATTTTCTCTCACTTCATACTCTGTGTCCATTACCAGAATGACAGATAACTACCTCTCCTGTTAGCCCACTAAGGTAACATTAATAGCACAAGGTTTTCCAGGACTCAAGGTTTCAGCTGAAATCTTAGGGATTATCACACACCTTGTGTAGAGGCAAATCTCAGGATAAGTGACTTTGAAGGAGCAGAAAGTCAGAATGTATTTTGTATGTGATTGTTTTAAAGCTTGGTGTCATAGCTTTGCTTGAGGTTTCCAGTGAAGGCAGGCACTGTCCCTTGAACCCATCAATGATGAGGAGAGGCTGGATCTTACATTTATTTATTTATCTATCTATCTATTATCTATCTATCTATCTATCTATCTATCTATCTATCTTCTATCTATCTATCTATCTATCTATCTATCTATCTATCTATCTATTCTGTTGGGTGGGTGGGTGGTTGAATTGATTGGCCCTCAGAAATCTAGACCAAACACTACATCTCAGTACTTGACCCATCTGAGGCCAAGCACCTGAATCCTCAGATAAAGATGGCTCTGTGGATTAATCAGAAGAGTGATGAATGCCTCAGGTTGAAGGCATCATCTTGGATAGGAGCTCCCTGACAAAAATTGTTGACTTTAGGGTAAGACTCTTCAGAAGAAGTTTACTCAGGAGCAAGGAGGCCCGTTGTGGGAAATATTTCCTTCTAGGGAATCCAGCAGGTCAAATCGTGCATCTAAGCTCTGCTGTCAACTGGCCAATGTAATTTAAGCTCTCCAGCAAGTGGCTTCCATATCTGACATATATCTGATACTAGACCTCTCTATCTAGTTCCAAGTACCCTACCCTATGCATGTATTTGTTTAGATACCAGTGCAGGAAATTCATGCTTTCTGTCTCACTTGAGTACACACATAAATAAGAACCAATAGATACTGGTCTACAGTTGTTTTGCGAATTTCTCTCCCCCATGCTATGCACAAGTGCCCATTTTCTGCTCTCAGGGACTGGAAAGCTCTTGACCTAGCAACTCTGCAAACCACTTCAAGCTATTTTGACTCTTGGCATTTAGCTGCTTATAAGTTCCTTAGCCTGAGAGTCTGGGGGATATTACTGAGTTATCTTGCATTTTGAATTGGCATCATTTCCAAGGATGCATTAAGCTCCCTTTGCTTTCAGAAAATGGCAGCTCCTGCCAAGTCCTCCCTCTAAGCAACTAGAGAATTTATTGCAAATATAGAAACTGGAGCAAGTGACCCAAACGCCAGTGCATGGGTAAGCAGGACAACAATGTACTTGAATTCTCTTTGGACTCAGGTTTTAAAATGTTTTTCAGTAAAAGCAATGCCGCAGTAACCCCACAGACATGCTTTTCTCAATTTGCCCTTTGAGCACTATGGTCTGGCCTGCACACATTCTTGTATATCAAGGGATGAAATCTGGAAGAAAAGACTGCACTAGCAGCAGCTAAACAGCATCAGTCAAACAAGAAATAAATTTGGGCTCAAAAAAATTGTTGTGAGGAATGTTTCCTGCTTCATGCTTGGCAACTGTTATGCTTGCCAGCATAATAACAGAGTAGCTATTACTTGATGTTCTCTCCCACCTCCAAAATATGTTCGTGTTATAATAATCGCGGTAGGATGCAGCTAAAACCACTTTATTTCAAAGCAAAATGAACCAGTTGTAAAGGTGGTTCTTCGAGTGGACCTTCGTGAAGCCACACAGATGGGATTCCCAGGCGCCCCTGCGCCAGAGGTCGGAACTTCCCTAGCAATAGGAAAGTTCATTAGTCTCCGCCCCCGCACCCTGCTCATGTGCGTGGGTGTTCCCGCCTAAACGCCTCACTTCCTCTTGACCACCAGGATGACAGGTAATGGATGTACCAGTCAGGGTGTGACAGTCCGAGGGGAGGCGGGTGGGTGCTGTGTGGTTTCATGAAGGTCCACTCGAAGAACCACCTTTACAGGTAAGTAACTGGTTCTTCTCCATTGTGGCCTTCGTGAAGCCACACAGATGGGTGATTGAAAACAGTACTCACTGGCAGGAGAGTAGTCATGCCGTCACAAAGGAAAGCACTGCCCTCCCGAAGGAAGTGGCCGACCTCATGCGGGCATCCACTCTGTAGTGGGTCATGAAGGTTTCAGGTGTTGACCAAGTGGCCACCTGGCAGATGTTGTCCAGGGGCACACCCTTCAGGAAAGCCGCAGAGGAGGCCAAAGCTCTTGCGGAATGTGCCCTGATGCCCATAGGTAAGGGAACCTTAGAAAGCTCATAAGAGAGCTTAATAGTCTGCACAACCCAGTGGGCAAAACGTTGGGAAAAGACAGGAGAACCCAGCACGGAAGGGTCATCGCACACAAACAGTTTATTAGACTTTCTAATAGATTTGGTCCTAGAAACATAGAAAGCTAGGGCCCGGCGGACATCAAGGGCATGCATGTCTCGTTCAATCCTGGTAGTCGGATTGGGAAAGAAGGCTGGCAATATAATTGGCTGTGAGACATGAAAGGAGGAAACCACTTTCGGCAGGAAAGTGATATCCGTGTATGCCACCATTCTGTCCTGGTGTAACTGCAAATATGGAGGGTCACACCTAAGAGCGCAAAGCTCGCTGGACCTTCTAGCGGAAGTAATGGTCACCAAAAAGGCAGCTTTTAGGGTGAGCAGTCTGAGGTCCGTAGATGCCATTGGTTCAAAGGGAGGGCGTTGCAAAGACCGAAGGATCAAGGACAGGGACCATTGAGGTGGAATCGGTTTCCTGTCAGGGAAAGTGTTCTTGAGACCCTTGAGAAACTGCTTCATTCTAGGGTGTCTAAAGAAGGACACTGCTTCCGAAAACTGTGGTTGGTGAGCCACAATCGCTGAGAGGTGGACCCGAAGACAAGCAGAGGTAAGTCCAGAATACTTCAATTGAAGGAGGTATTGCAAGACCCAGGTAAGAGAAGGATTAACCAGGTCAAACCCCCTATCTGCCGCAAACAGAATTGTTTCCACTTATAGGCATACTGTCTGTCAGTGGAAGGCTTGCGGCAAGAGGCAATAATCAAGTTGATCAAGGTAGAATCCTCCAGGCCGCGAGCTGGAGGTGAGTCAGATCTGGGTGCAGCACTTGGCCCTTGTCCAGTGAGAGCAGTTCTGGAAACTGGGCAAGGCGTAGATAGTCTGAGGAGATTTGTAGGAGGGATGCAAACCAGGGCTGTTGAGGCCACCAAGGAGCTATCAGTATGAGGTTCGCTCTCTCCTGAAGGGTCTTTATGACTACCCTGTGTATCAGAATCAGAGGAACAGGAGGGAAGGCATAGAGGAGGTCGTTCGACCACGGGAGGAGGAGTGCATCCCCCAATGAGTGATGTCCTTTTCCTGCCCTGGAGCAAAACTCCTGGCATTTGGTGTTGGATTGGGAGGCGAACAGGTCCACACGAGGAGAGCCCCATTTGCTGCAAAGGAGGCTGAAAGTCGTGGGATGGAGTTCCCATTCGCGAGTCGCCTGAAGACATCGGCTGAGTTCGTCGGCGTCAGAGTTCTCCTCTCCAGGTAAGTGCATCGCAATCGGGTGGATGTTGTTGGAGATGCACCAATTCCAGAAGCGGATTGTGAGCTGTAGAAGACCCTATGAGTGGGTTCCCCCCGTTTGTTGATGTAGTACATGGCAGTTGTGTTGTCAGTCACCGCCAGTACTACATTGCTGGAGAGCTGTCGGATGAACGCCCGGAACGCCTTGAAGATTGCCAGCAGCTCCAGCTCATTGATGTGGAGCTGTTGCTCCTGCGGAGTCCAGGTATCGTGGATGGAGTGTGAGAGACAAACAGCACCCCAACCTGTGTTGCTGGCATCTGTAGTTACTTGATTGGTGGGAAATGGATTCTTGAAGGGATGACCGGAGAGGATGTTGGGCTGGCAGGAGCACCAGCGAAGATGATGAGGTAAGTCTGGAGGGATGGTGAGGAGATTGTTGGGAGGGTCCCGAAGAGGGTCAAAATGTTGGAGGAACCAGGCCTGGAAAGGTCTGAGTCGAAGCCTCGCATGCACCAAGACGGAGGTCATGGAGGCCATGAATCCTAATAGTCTTTGTACCTTGACTGCTGGAATGTTGTGATGTGGACGGAATTGTTGCAGTAGGTGGAGGGTTTCTGCAACCCTGTTCCATGGAGGGAAAGCCATGGCTCGAGTAGAGTCCAGAACAGCGCCGATAAAGTTCACTACTGGTGAGGGATTGAGATGCGACTTCTTGTAATTGACCTGCATGCCCAAAGATGTCGAGGACTGTGGCGATGTCTTGGTGTGCCTTGTCCTGTGAGACTGCGATGATCAACCAGTCATCGAGGTAGGGGAAGACAATCACTCCCAGTGTGCGGAGGTACGCAGCCACTGGTGCCATGCACTTGGTGAAGACTCTTGGTGCTGTCGCTAAACCAAATGGCAGAGTGGAATATTGAAAGATGTCTTCCCCTACGGCGAATCTGAGCAGGTGACGATGAGCTGGGTGGATCGAGATGTGGAAGTACACATCTCATAGATCCACAACCACAAACCAGTCTCCCCTGCGGAGGAGGGGATGTTCTTTTCCAAGGTTACCATTCAAAACTTTTTGTAAACTAAAAATTTGTTTAGGTACCGCAGGTCCAGGATAGGGCGCAGCCCGCTGTCCTTCTTTGGGAACGTGAAATAATGGGAGAAGAGTCCATGATGAGCAACGGTCCTTGGGACTCTTTCGATGGCACCTTTTTGAAGCAGCGAAGACACCTCTTCCAGAAGTCAAGGAGATGGAGTAGTGCAAACTAAATTCCCCAATGGGGGAAGGGAAGCCAACTCTAACAGGTAACCTCTTTGAACAACAGAAAGGACCCACTGGTCCGAAGTGATGTGACGCCAAGCAGGGAGGAACGGATTGAGACGGATGGATGAACAGTCAGTAGTCATCTCGGGAACGTCTGCCTCTGGGCTTGGCAGAGGTGGAGGTGGATTTGGACTTCTTTGCCTTTGTGGAAAATCCAGAGAAGGTAGAAGAACGGGTAGGGCGGTCGCGTTGCTTCTGCTTGGAGGAGGACTGGCTGGAAGGAGGCCAGAAGCACCTTCTTGGTTGAAAGCGAAAGGAAGTCTTTGGTCGAGAGGGAATGACGTTTAACTTTTTGGCATTGTCTTGTTTTTTATGCCTGTCCTCCTTGAGGTCATCAGTTGTGGTATTGAATAAGCCCGAGCCATCAAAGGGCAAGGACTCTATTTGGGCCTTGTGGTCATTGGTGAGACCAGTGGTGCACAGCCAAGCATGCCTTTGGAGGGTGATGGATGAGTTGAGAACCCTCGAGGCAGCATCAAAAGAGTGCTTAGAGGCATGTATCTGCTGGGCAGCCAAGGCCATGGATTCTTCATATAAAGCCAAATCTTCAGCACGCTTGTCCTCAGGGATGGGCTCTAGGAAGGAATGAAGGTGTGTCAGCAGATCACGCTGATAAGCACCCATGGCACCTTGGTAGTTGGCTATCTTATGCTGGAGAATAGCATAAGAGTAGAGATATCTGCCAACTGTGTCCAGTTTCCTTCCTTCTTTAGAAGGTGGAATTGGGGTCTGTTTGGTACGTGATTGTATCTGCGAAGATGCAACGACCACCGGGTGTTTATTAAGATAGGGTGCCTTTTCATCATGCACACGATAGAGTGCTTCGAGCTTGCGAGGAACTGCAACAGCCGACATAGCTTGAAAGGAGTCTTCCACCATAGTGAGGAAGGATGGGATTGAAGTTAAGTGGACTCGGGCCGTCTCCTCATTCGCAATTCTCCCAAAGATATGGCATATTCGCTTGGGTTGAGATTGATGAATTGGTAGGTCGATGGTTTTTGACATACGGACCAGAAAGTTGGCATAATTCCTCATTGATTTCGAAGAAGAAGGAGGAGAATTCTCATCAACCTCTGAATCAGGAGAAGTAACTAACTGTAGAGATGTCGAATCCGAGACCTCAGATACAACGGATTCGACGTCAGAAGTCTCATCACGGGCTGAACCAGAAGAGGATGCTACCAACGCAAGCTGGTCGGTTTCGACAGGGTCCAAAGTATGGATGGATCACTGCTTGCTGTCGAAATGGAGGGAAAAGGCCGGGGTGGGAGGAACAGCCAGAGACAGAGCTTGCAAATGGTGTTCCTTGTGCCTTTTCTTCTTAGGTGGTGTGGTCAAATCCGACGCCTCCTTCGTCGGTTTTGGAGGAGTCAAAGCCTGCACTACAGCAGAAGCCACAGATTCAGTTTGCGTGGCAGTGACAGTAGACTCGAAACTGACCGACAGGTTCGGGAGAGCAGGCTGCAGCTTAACATGCTTGCACCGAGGCTTCTTCTCTGGTTTGGGGGACGAACCCGAAAGAAACGTCGGAGGCAACGAGGACGCACGCTCCTTGAATTCGGTCTCCACTATCGGAACGGGAGACGAGGCCGCCTTCTAGGCCAGGGATGGAGAGCGCAATGGAAGCTCTCTGGATCAACCGGTCCCTGTATCCGAAGTGGACCGACAGGTCCTGGAATCCATAGTCGGAGTCAAGCCCATTAGTGTAATGTTGGGAGGGAGGGCTGCGTCATCGTCGGATGACTACTCCGAAGGATCCGAGGGGAGCAACTCCTGGTACTTCGGTCGAGATGCCAATGGAACCAAGGACGCTGCCGAACCAGAAAACTCGGTTTCGACCATAACCGAAGGGGAGGTCATAGACGATGTGAAAGCCGGTGCGGAGGTCGAACCCGAAAGCACCATGGAAGTCTTCAGTGGATGTAACAACGATTTCGAAGGTTTCGAAGGCTTGGAGGACTTTGCTAGGGACGGGCTAAAGGAATGTTTCGGTTTCGATGAAACCACACCCTGCAGGACTGGAATTTTCTTCGGTTTGTCTACTCGTTCAGACCCCTCTGACTTACGGGCCACCTCGACAGATTTCTGCTCCATTGGTTGAGGTCAAAGGGAGCGTTCTAAGAGGTAGTTGGCCAAACAGTTGTGGCAGTTCTTGAGGGCCTGCGAGCTGAATCCTCTACAGATCGGCAAGCCTCGGTTCGATGGTGTTCACCGAGGCAAAAAAGACATCGGTCGTGCCCGTCTGTGTGAGGAATCTTGGCCCGGCAACCAGAGCAATGTTTGAAAGGGAGCGCGAAAGACATGAGCCAAAGACAGTCCAAGATCAAAGCCAAACGGAGAAGAAAAATCCTAAAGAGAAAAATCGCATGTAGACCAATGGAAAGGAACCTCTAGCTGTGGCGGTTAAGAGGAACTGAGGCGTTTAGGTGGGAACACCCACGCACATGTGCAGGGTGCAGGGGTGGAGACTAACGAACTTTCCTATTGCTAGGGAAGTTCCAACCTCTGGCGCAGGGGCGCCTGGGAAACCCATCTGTGTGGCTTCACAAAGGCCACGATGGAGAAGTTTGGTTTAAATCAATCACTGGGATCAAGCTTATCATTTTACCTTCAAACTGTACAAGACTATATGTGTACCTTTCTGACAGCCCTTTGCTCGATATTTGGAACTCTGTGATCTGTGTTGTTGGTTAGGGTTAATCCTGAAAAAAACATTTGGCCCTAAGGAATACTGGTGCAACCTGAAGCAAGCATTTCTGAAACAAGCATTTGGCCCCAAGGAATACTGATGCAACCATGACTGGGAAGGAGCCCAGAGGGGGTAGATTCAGGAGGCGGCATACTTTCTAATTTAAATTTTTACAGAAAGACTCACAATTCCTTTTCTATCAACCAGTTCAGACCATCACTGTGAACTGAGGTCAGAATGTCCCCTGGGAATAGGATGTATGCTATATTAATAGTCAGGTAGAACTGTACCTTTTGGCATTCTGGCCCTAATTGATCCTTGTGGTGCTGTGGTTAAACTGCTGTACTGCAGCTGTAACTGTGCTCATGACTTGGGGTTCAATCCCAGGTAGCAAACTCAAGGTTCACTCAATCCTATATCCTTCTAAGGTCAGTAAAATGAATACACAGCTCACTGGGGGAGGGGTCTGTGTGAAGCCTGCATAAATAAATTGTAAAGTGCCCAAAGAGTGCTTTAAGCACCATGGGATGGTATCTAAGCAAAACACTTTGCTTTGCTTTGCTTTCATTTGCAGTTTTCTTTGGCTTTATTTTTAAGTATTTTGAAGGTGGAGGAGGGAACAGCAGCTACTATACAGTTGCCATGAGTTCGTGGTCACTATGTCATTAGGTAAGCACAGACTTTGGAGCAGCATCATTTAAGAGGATGGCTAAGCATTCCTTTTTCACCACGTGGATTCCTTCCCCTTAATCTTTGCTACTGCTTTCCCTAAATTGTTGAGCTAGGTAATCGTTTTTCAGATACTACATTTTCCAGGAAGAAGAAGAAACAGCAGCAAATGCTGTAGTTTTGAAATCTAGTGCCTAACAGCCGTTTTACCAAATTTTCACTACCATCTGTGGTCATCTTGCCTGTCCAATGATGTTTTCTTTGTAAGGCATATAGATAAAATAAGCCCAATTTCTTTAAATAGCAAGTCAGTACCACAAACATTTGTTGGTAACAAAACAAATAAAATTGTCTCTCAATTTTATTATTTTCAGAAAAGTAAGGATAATTGCCATCACTTAAATAAAACAAACCCGGTGTGATTAGGGTAAGTTCCCAATAATTTATGTGAAATACTTAAGGAAACCCTTGGTTAATAGGATTCTGTTTGGTTTGCTAAGTTTAAAACAAATGTCTAAGAAAGAGATGTTATGGTATTTGGCTGTGCTGTTTGCACGATTCAGAGCACCACTTCGTAGCATAGATAATCTTTATTATTCTCCTGTAGATTATTCGTGTTGTTCTGCAGTAGAGCATTTTGTTCATTTAGAGCTTTTAGCAATTGGACATTTTGGGGCAAAGGCAATCAAGCATCCTTTGACATTCAGCACTTAGCTAAGATGGGGGTTAATTGTGGTAGCCATTGTCCTGTTGGGCTTCCATGGACTAAACAGTAAGATTAACATTGAATTGTTTTGCTCATGCCAACATTGATTTTGGAAATGGAACATGGGTTTTCCTCATGGGACAGCAGTATCTGCACAACTTGAGTTCCTATATTATCATGCTGAACTGACTTTCAGCGGAAGCTCAGTAGGCCTCTGTTCAACTTTACATTTAATGTTCCTTCTTCTTAATATATGCCATCACTGTTGTGTTTTGTTTTTCACTCTCAAAATTGTGATCTGAAAAACTCAGATTAAACTAGTAACATTGTTGCTTGTTCCAGTGAACAATTAGAATTACTATATCTTTGCCTTCCCCGCTTCCCATCCCTAAATCCCTGTTCAGCCCTTCTTTAAGTATCATAGAATCATAGAATCGTGACGTTGGAAGGGTTAGCAGGGTTAGATTTAGATGAAGAGAGGCCCTAGGCTGGTGCACTTGTGAGGTCTCTCCCAATCCCCCACCCTCATGACTAGAAGAAACTGGAAGTGTCGTAAATAAAATTGAGTGAAGCCAAGGATGAATATGGCTATTTAAAATTTTGCAATTCACAATTTCTCCTCTAAAGGACATACAGTATTACAGTAGGACTCCTGTATCTGTGGAGAATTGGTTCTGGGCTGCCCTGAAGATAATGAAATCCAGGGATAAGAGTAAATGCTTTGTTCACCCAGCCTGGAAATAAAGAAGCAAGATGTTTGTGGGATTAAAATTGGGCCATAATTTATTGATATGAATTCACTCAATTCAACTGATAACTTCCCTTAAACAAGGGGGCCTTAATGATTCCTAATATTATTAGAAGGGCACTGCCCATCTGTTCAGCACCTCTCCCAAACCTGCAGTCTGGGCAGCCCTCATTCCTAATCTTTGAACCTATTTATACCTAATACCTAATGTCCCTAATTTACTAATCCATTTCCTAATTAATATTGAGGGCTACCGGCCCAATAAGGATATATTATTCAATAACTTTAACCTGACTTAATTATTCCTTATTCAGGCTTTATCAGTTTGCTTGGAGTCCTGTGCTTCTCTCTGAACTAGTGTGATGTGATATTGGACCAAATCAATCCCAACATGGGAAAACTGTCTGTAATGGTTCGTGGCTCAGCCTTGACCTGGGACACCAGCAACTTGCCTAACCACTGGGTCAAGTCATAGCCACTGCTGTGGCTCCACACAATGGCAGGGTCCATTCCCTCCATTCAACCTGGCCCTTTCAAGGCCCAGCCATTGATGTGGCTCAACATGATGGCAGGGGGCATCCCCTGCATGCACACTTGGCCTGTTACCAAGGCCCAGCCACCAAGATGGTACAACTCAATGGCAGGGGTCATCCCCTCCATTTCAACAGGGCCCATTCAGGGCCCAGCCACTGGATTGCAAGGAGATCAAACCTATCCATCCTGAAAGAAATAAACCCTGAATGTTCACTGGAAAGACAGATTTTGAAGCTGAGGCTCCAGTACTTTGGCCACCTCATGAGGAGAGAGGAGTCCTTGGAAAAGTCCCTGATGTTGGGAAAGATTAAAGGCAAAAGGAAAAGGGGATAGCAGAGAATGGGATGGTTGGATGGTGTCAGTGATGCAACCAATATGGATTTGACCAAACTCCAGGAGGCATGGGGTTACAAAGAGTCGGACATGACTGAATGACTGAACAACAACAAATTATGAGTTTTAACATTGTTGCTGTTAAACTAATTAGCAACAATCCATGGATAGGCAAATGGGGTGTGTGGCACTGGCTTAAAAGTTCCTGTGTGTGGTTTTTATTCTGCTTTTCAGACCTTGTCTCATAAAAGCTTACCATATCCTTCCAAAGAAGGTTGTTAGAGGTGGAAATGATGTAACAGCCTTAACTACTGGTGGTGGTGGTGGTGGTGTGTGTGTGTGGGGGGGGGTGACCACCCAAAAGTTCTAGCTCAGACTTTGCATAAACTGAAATAAACTTCTACTTAACTGCTTCAGAAAAAGAAGTGAGGCCCTTAAAAGAAGACAAAACACTCTGGAGGAAGATATAGGAATGTGAAAACAGGACTGTGGTGTATAATTTGAAATGCAAAGTTATTACGCTTAGTGAGAGTCACTCCCTCTTATCCTGAAACAGAGCACTCTTATATTAGCATACTGTCTCCCACCTGTGTGTGTGTGTGTGTGTGTGTGTGTGTGTGTGTGTGTGTGTGTGTTGTGTGTGTGTGTGTGTGTGTTGTGTTCCCTGGTTGTCGCCCATCCAAGTACTAACCAGGGCTGACCCTGCTTTGCTTCTGAAATCAGGAAAGATTGGATGGGCTTAGGGCATTCTTAACTAGACAGTGAGGGAGAGAAACACAATTATCTCTCTCTCTCTCTCTCTCTCTCTCTCTCTCTCTCTCTCTCTCTCTCTCTCTCTCTCTCTCTCACACACACACACACACACACACAGAGAGAGAGAGAGAGAGAGAGAGAGAGAGAGAGAGAGAGAGAGAGAGAGAGAGAGAGAGAGAGAGAGAGAGAGAGAGAGAGAATCACTGCCAGTAGCACTGCCAAGATGGATGGTCGGCTAAAGCATACAGGTACCTCACCATCTGTTTCATATGTGCTAGGGGATGAGACTCTGTCTAGGTGGCCATGGTGGCAATGACATCAGCAGAAGCAGCAAAAGTTCTTCCACTTCAGCTGAAGCGGAGAGGCAGGATTACAAGTTTCTTCTATGGCTTTGAAATTTCTTTGTTGCAGTATCTCATGGATTTAAGATAGCCTACATTAATGACAGTGAGGGATTTATCAAACATTCTTCTGCTTCTGCTTCTCAGCATCATGGGTCACCAAAATAAACAAACAAAAACAAAACAAGCATGAGACATCTTTGTCTAGATGTTGATTGGAGAAAACAAAATATGTATTTATTTATACAACTTATATGCCTCCCACTACCCAAAGGTCTCTGGGTAGCTCACAGTCAATGCAATTAAAACAAGTAAAATTTTAAAATGCCAATTAATATTTAAAATTGTAAAAACATTTACATACAAATACAATACCATAAATATTCCCATCAAGACCCACAATCTATGTTATATCAGTTAAAAAACTTCCAGAACTGGAAGATTTTTGTCTGGTGCCAGGCAGATCACATTTGGGAGGGCATTCCATAGCTTGGAGGAAGCTGCCAAAAAGGTCCTTTACCTGCAAGCCATCCCTTTCACCCTTTCAATGTGAGAATAAGAAAAATAAATGGATACGGTAGAAAGTTTTTTGGTTTGGTGGTTTCTTTGTTTGTGAATTAACATATTCAAGGGAAAGGTCTTGGAGTGATGCTCTTTTTCTGAATTCCCTCCTAACTTCCATTATAGATTTTCTATCTTGGAAATATGTAAACAGAGAAACACAGAACCAGTGAGTATGCTGTGATTGGCTTTGAAATACCATGTGATCGTTTTTCCCCCCAGACTGTGAACTGTGTGAGAGTTTTGCTCAAAAAAAGAGAGAAGGAAGAGAGAGCTCCGTTCTTCACGGCTAGCTAATTCCTTTGCTTGGACTTTTCAAGATATGATATTACAAATAGGCAGAGGCTTTTTGCCTGTTAGATTTTAGAATAGTAATATGTAAACAGAATAGGGTTTCAATTGTATTATTTTCAAGATAGTTATATTACTGCAAAAATCTCTGTAACAGAATAATATTTATTTATTTATTTATTTATTTATTTATTTATTTATTTATTATATTTCTAGACTGCCCATCTTCCGAACAGAACTCTGGGTGCTTTACAATTAAGACAAGGTAACAAGGAAAAAAAATACAAGAAGGGCAAAAGTAGTAATAAAATAAGGAGGGATGAGACCTTCCGCAAAAGACAGTGCGGGCGGCAAAACATAATAATAATTAAAAATTAAATAAAAATTAAATAAAAAGGTCGCCATATGCCTTTTAAAAATCTTTTTGGAATCTTTTTAAAATCTATGAAGTTGCCTGATTACCTGATTCCTTAAGGTAAGCGTGTTTATACCTCACAAACAAGGCTGGGAGTCATAAAAAGAACTCAGTGTGGTGTGATTTCAGAAAAGGGATTAACATCTCCAGGTGTCAGCATTAACTCTCGGCTGAGCATCCTGGGTTGGCTGAATCTGGGTAGAGACCCCCACACACTCTCTGCTGCTTTTTGTTACAGTGAAAAGGAACCTTAAATATACCATATAGCTAGCTGAATCTGAGAGACTTTATTTTACAAGTATTCTGCTTCATACCCTTGGAAAGGAAGAGTTCATGTTTTCCCAGAAGCATTCTTTTTCTCAAGACCTCAGCCGATTTAACTTGAAATCTAGTTTGGGTTTTGTTGCTGACCCTTTTGGAATAGAAACTGGCGTTAGTTCTATTTGCATTGACCAGTTCTTTAATGTGTATGCACAACACAAAACCCTGTTGGCATCCGTCAGTGTTGGATAGAACTGAAAAAGGAAGTGCATGAGCCTTGGACATATTCTGTTACAGAGGAGTATGGGCTTGGCTATCTAACTGATCCTGAGTGATCTTCAGCCCATCTTTGACAAGAACATCTCACTCCCCAAAGCCCTGGATGGAAGACAAACTTTCCTACAGACCACCCCGCTCCCAACCTCAAACAGATACTAACACACAAAGGATTACAAAACAGCAACATAGACGGAAGAACTAAATCTTGCTGCAGACCCAGATGCTAACTCTGCTCACATATCTATTCTGGCAACATGTCACAAGACCTAACAATACCACTTGTGTGATCCTCAACCAATGTCTTTTGGTAACCCTCTGCACTCTACATTGGAGAAACAAATCAATCTCTAGGGAAAGAGATCCACAGTCACAAATCTGACATCAGAAACCACAATGCACAGGAACCTATCATTTCAATCTATCAGGACACTCTGTGGAAGATCTGAAGGTCACCATTTTAGAACAGAAATAATACAAATCAAGAATACAGAGGAAAACAACTGGGATAAAATACATATGCATGATGGACAGTCATTATAATAGACTGAATATAGGTCATGGTTCCTTAAGTCATTACTAAATATAATATTACTGTATTGCCACTGCTATTTTCTTCACTATTACTAAGCCTATTTTTCACCACAGGGCTCTAAGATAAAAATTGTCTATAATTCCTACATTTCCTTTACTCATCATTTCTATATTTAATATTCTCCTTTTCTCTTAAACTTTAAGTGATTCCTCAGTCTTCAACTCCGCCCTTCCCTCTCTCCACTCAACTTCACCCAGGCCTGTTTTTCTGTCTCATGAGGAATTTTTAAAACAGAGCCCCAAAACAACATTAGCCAAAACACTGCATGCAAATGTACCATGCACCCAAGAGTGAATGAATATTTGGTATAAAACTGACATTGTATTCAACATTTCATTCTGTTGCTATAGTATGTCTGAAGAAGTGGACTTATCTATGAAAGCTTTCATTATAATAGTCTTTAAGGTGCTACAAATTTTTTCTTTTCTTTTCTTTTCTTTGCATTTTACCACATAATTTTTTGCCTCTTCCAAAACTACACCTATAATGTTACATCCACTGTTCCGCTTACCCACAACCCAAGGTAATACATTGGCTAGGTCTGAACTGCTGGATTGAATGCTGTCACTCTTGTTAGATAGATATTAAAAAATTGTTAAAGTAAGCCCAGGTCAAGCTCTCTTTCTAGTTTGAATTTATGATAATGAACTTCATCTCAAATCCTTGCCAGTTCTGCATACTGTATTATGAAAAGAGGGATTAGAATATGCTGTAAAACAAAAAACAAAGAGTATGCTAAACAAGCTTATGAGAGTGCCCTGTTCGTATGCCACTGTGCTGTGTTAAATCTTGTCACGGCACATCACCCAATGATGTAACCCATTATTTGCTTTCTATTTTTCAATGGCTGAGCAGTCACCCAAGACAAGTACAATGTCTTCCAGAAATTTTAATCTCTCTAATTCTGCCAGAGTAATAAGCTTTTAAGACATCAAAGTGCTTTTTATGTCCATCTATCTTTAGACCTTGAATGCTTGCCAGGCTGACCTTTGCAAAGGTTTGTGTCATAACAATAGGTCAGTGGTTTTAGTGTTTCTTCCCAATGAACAGTAATCAGCTGCAGAATCATGTCATACTGTGGAAGAACACCTGATGAGGATACAAAAGAGAAACAATAAGAACTACTGCTGCTATGTTCTCAGAATTCTCCACCCTGCTCACAAGGAAGAAATTGGTACATCATTTCAGCAAATTTCATCAGGGCAAAAGCTGCTTTCTCACAGTTTTAGGGTCAGATTAGCAGGGGAAATGGCAGCTGTTGTTTTAAGAAGTTTGGAAAGAAGCAGTGCAAAAGAAGAGTGTTGTGTACAAAGAACTTATTTCAGGAAGGGGAAAAATACTCAAAAATGTCCTGTAAGAAATTTTCACTCTGCTCAGGTAAAATATAGCAAAAAAGCAGAACTGCCTCATCATTACATTGCTGTACATTATTCACACATGTCACCAAACATCCCTATTACTTTGTGTTTGAGTGAGAAGTGGTTAACTCTTGGGGAAAAAATACGTTTTTGGAGTCTTCTCTTCCTTTGTGTCACTTTGTGAATGGTAGAAAGCAGACGAGGATCTCCAGTAGACCATCTTGACTGGTGCCATTGGTGTTATCAACATCCCGGCTCCCCTTTGCCCTTTCAAGCTTGCCATTCTTTTTCCTGCTGGGAACATGGGCACAATATTATGCAGCAATATAAGGCTGTTTACAGGTGTTTGGGGTACAGAAGCATAATATTCCACATACATAAACCAGAGTTTTAAGATAAAAGACCCAGTTAAAAAAATCATTTTCATTCCCACTGTCTGAAGTTAGATGCAAGTGGGAAATTCAGGAAAGGACCATAGATGTTACATTCTTCCCGCCCTTTTTGATTGCTGCTACCTTTTGGTCACCAGAGATATAGTATGCCTAATCAATCCCTGTTGTCCTTTGAGGTCTAACAAGAACTGTGGATTAAAGTAGGTTTCTTTCATCACGCATATAAAATAAACTGAGAAGGCCATGCATATACACTTGGGCTGTAAACTGATAAGATATTTGTGTATGGATTAAGAACCAGGTGTTTAACTTAACCTTCAAAGTGCTTGCATATTAACAAAGAGCTTTAGTGTAGGTGGTTTTTGAGAGGGTGATGGAAGATTGATAAAACCTTATCAGATAATTTGCCCCTGCAATTAATATTTTTGCCACCAAGTGATGAAGTCAAGCAGTAATTTTCAAAGTGTACTCTGAAAAATCCCATGGTTACAACATAATTCTACACATGTGGACTCCAAAGTAATCCCCACAGTGGGTTTAGAGTCTTAGACATTTTAAAAGTTCTCTAAATACACCATTTGGGCTGAATTCCAATTGGATACTTTAGAAAAAATGGCCCTCTATGTCTCAGATCAATTTGGAGCCAGCATGCATCAAGTTAGATCCAAAACCTGAGTTGAGATTTAGAAATCTGAAGATTTGTGCATCCCACAGAATATCATTAGATGTTGAATAATGGCTTTTTCTTTTTCTTTATCAGTATTAAATGCAAAGACAGGGGTGGGAGATAAAAAGTCCCCCTCCCACCAGTCATCCTAGTGAGATGGTGAAACTACCAGGGGGGGGGGGGTCCCAAGCTAAAAACTGGTACATTCTCAGAATGCCTCTTCATAATTTAGGAAAAAGGACACATAAATTATGATGCTTGAAATCCAATTTCAGGTTCTCCTTTTGAAGTAGTGTAGGTACTGTCTAGGGAAAAAACATTTCACGACCAGCTGTTCTTCACTATGTCTCTTGCCTCTATATCATGACACCTATCATGACACCTCTGTCCATGGTCCTGTCTTGCAATGAAGGTATTCTGGTGGGATAATTAACCAGATTTAGGACTGTTCAACTGATATATTTTTTGTTTTATTCATAGACTGTGCCTGCTTTGAAGAAATGCAAGGTCCTGGTTTTGACTTTCAAAGCCCTCCACGGCTTGGGATGAGAGTACCTGTCGGAGCGTATCTCTCAGAGGTTGACTGGGATCAGACCCACAAGAATGGTGCAGGTGTGCTCACTTAGGGTGGACACACCCAGAGAGGCGCAGAAGTCGCTCACACATAACTGCCCCTTCTCTGTGGTGGGCCCTACTCTGTGGAATCAGCTACCTAGTGAGCTGCGCCTTGCAGTGTCCCTGCCCACCTTTAAAAAAGCCTTGAAAACCCATCTCTTCAAGGAGGCATATGGCAACCTTTTTGTTTAATTCTTTTTTCCCCTCTGTGCTGCCCACGCCATTCTCAGTGGAGGGTATTGTACCCTCCTATTTTTACTGGTGCCTCTGATTTTATGCTCGTTTGTTGTTGTTGTTATTCTTTTTTTAGTGTTCACCGCCCCGAGTTCTGTTTCGGAAGATGGGGCGGTATATAAATAAATAAATAAATAAATAAATAAATAAATAAATAAATAAATAAATAAATAAACCTAATTTGATGAGATACTGGTCTTCCTCTGTTTAGCACTGGTCAGGCCTTATCTAAAGTAATGTGTCCAGTTCTGGACACCACACTTTGCAGTCCCACGGCGAAATAACACACAAGACAACTTATAGGGTATAACTGCAGGCAACACTTTATTTACCATAACATGTTCAACACAGTTCATGTCAACACATAACTTACTGAGGGGCCTGCCACTATGCAGGTTAGAGTTGGTTCCAGGGGGCTCTCCTGGGACCCCTCCAACTATGGAGCCTTTGGGCGAGTCACACCCCCTGGGGGCTTGAGATGGCCACAGATCCCCAGGGCTGTCCAATTCCCTCCCCCTTGCCTGGGTCCCAGGGCTGCATTATTTGTGCCCCATGGCCCAGACAAGGCCTCCAGATGCATCCTCCCCTACTGCTGTAATCTTTAGGTTGGCAGCGCTCGGGGTCGGATGGGCCCAGAGGGGATCTTAGAATTTGACTCATGGAGGAAGTCCCGCCCACCAAGACATGCCGGCAGCCTGATCTTAGAGCTCTGTGCCGTGATCTAAAAAGAGCTTTAAAACTACTGTTTAAATGCCGTGGTGCTGTGAGTAATGCATCAATAAATTACTCGGGTGTCAGGAGAAGCAATATATGTGTTTTTGTAGAGTAGATAAACTGATTTATAAGCAAAAGGAGCTACTTTCGGTTTTGCCTGCTTGATTCTGCTGGCCGCTGGCTGCTTAGAAAACTGCATACCGGCTGCTTGGAAAGTTACCAGATGATTACAAACAGTTAGACTTTCTTATGCCTGCCTTTTGACTAATTATATGCCAGGTAAGAGAGCAAAAAAGAAACTCCAGCCAATAGGTTGGACTAGGAAATTATCTGACACAGCATAAAATCGCCCAGCTCTACAGCGTATCGAGCAGCCCCCAGACGACGGAGGGGTAAAAATGGTGTCAGGATCTGAGAAGGGAAAGAGGGAGACTACCCCTCCCCCCGCAGATCAAGACTTCATGAAGGAACTGCGTTTAATCAGAACAGAGCTAGCTAGAATCATGAGTGTTAATCAACAGGACGTGATACGTAGAATGGATGGCCTTTCAAAGGATCTCCAAAGCACTAAACAAGATTTATCACATGAAATAAAGTTAAATGGCCAGCGGCTTGATAATTTGGCAGGAGAATTTAAAAATCTGGAGATACGTGTAACGGAAAACGAAACTCAAATTAACTCTCAGAAGCAGGCTTTACTCAAAACTAATAAGAAACTGACTTATATTGAAGATTACTCTCGCAGACAAAACGCCAAACTGATTAATTTTGTTATTCAAAAGAAGGGGGCATCATTAAAACAGGAAGTTTTAACCTGGTTTAACTCTTTTCTGCCCAAACAACTAGAGGACGACGATTTAGAGAGAGTTCATTATCTGGGCAAGTCAAGAGATGGGGCCCCAAGACCAGTGATAGTAAGATTTGCTTCTTATGTAAATAAAGAGCGTCTTATGTCTTCAATTAGAGCCAATCCTAATATTCTTAAGAGAGGAGATGCAACTGTGCAAGTTTTTCAAGATTTTTCTAAAGAAACTGCTGATTGGCGTAAATCGATGAGACCAGTCACAATCATATTAAGGAAGAACAACTATCGCTATTCTTGGGGCCACCCCCTATTTTTGAAAGATTGGAAAGGCTCTGTTCAACACAGTATTCACTCTCTAGAAGAAGGCCAGCATCTTCTTGAAGCATGGAACATACAAGACAACTCAGGTTCTGCCTGTCCTCCCCCGGGAACTTCAGTGGCAACATCAGGACAGTGAATTTCTCTCTTTTTACCCCAGCTCCAGGAATCTTCGATGAAGATGAAGAATATTTGAAACTCATTTAACTTACTCCTCTCTCTTTCCCCCTCTCTCACCTCCTATCATCCCCTTTTTTTTCTTCTTTTACTCTTCTCCCTCTTTTCCCTTCCACTTCCCTCCCCCCCTCTTCCCCCCCTTTTCCCCCCCAATTTTAATTTTTGTTTTTGGGGTGTTTTTTTTTCTTTTTTCTTTTTCATTATCCCTTTTCTTCCCTTCCCCCCTCCTCTCCCCCCTTCCCTTTTTTTTTTTTTTTTTTTTGAGGGGGTGGTGGTGGTGAGAGGGTGGTTTAGAGGGGGGTAGAATAAACTTATAGAATTTACAGTAACACGCTACTTAAGAGCTAATGAGATCTAGGCTGGCTAATGTCTGTGGACGACCTCCTCCCTCCCATCCCCTTGATGCACATGCTAAACAGTGTGATAGCTGGTGGGGTGGGAGAAAAGAATAGTTTTTTAGGGTGGAGGATTAGATTTATTTTAGTTTATTTTTTATTAATTGATGGTGTTTTTACTTTTGTATGCACAACGGGACCATTCCAGAATATTGAAACCAAAAGAAATAGGTTATGGGAAAGTTTATAAAATTAGCAACGTTGAATGTAAAAGGTCTGGGGTCATTTTCGAAGAGAAACAGAATCGAAGCGATGATCAAAAGGCACAAAATAGATATTGCCTTTTTGCAAGAGATTCATCAAATAAGAGATGGTATTAATGAATTAAAAATTCCAAATGTTGATATTTATGAAAAAAAGCTTTGGCACATCTAAAGCAAGAGGGGTTGCCATTATAATCTCAAGGAATTGTGAATGTGTTGTTGAAAATGTGGTAAAAGATTCAGAAGGTAGATATATAATATTGCAAGTTCTAATGGGGAAAGATCATTACACTTTGGTAAATCTGTATGCACCAAACGTTAACCAAGGCCGCTTTTACAATCTCCTTTGGGATCAGATTGAATTGGTTAAAAAGGGGTATTTAATAATGGCAGGGGATTTTAATATGGTCTTAGATAAAATTAAAGATAAATCGGTATGTAAAAAGGAAGAGTGGAGGACAAGACACACAACTCTAGCAAAGTTTATAAATATAACAGGATTGAAGGATGTCTGGAGAGAACTGAAAGGAGATGAAATAAAATACACCTTCTACTCACCAGTGCACAAAACCTATTCTAGGATAGATTTTGTGTTTGTTTCACAGAGCCTAATACCCAAGATAAATAATACCGAAATTGAGATCATAAAAACATCTGATCATGCTTTAATGTCGATTGATTTAGCAACAAATAAAAATTATAGAGAAGCTAAAAGGTGGAGAATGAATTTAAAAATATTTCAACATCCAGAAGTGCTGGAAAAGGTTAAAAAAGATTGGTTGGAAACTTGGGATATAAACGAAAAGGCAGGTAGCCAAACGCCAATCATATGGGACACCCTGAAAGCGGTAGCTAGAGGCCTTATCATAAAAGAAAATATTAAAACTAAAAAACAGGAAGAACTCAATAAAAGAAAATTAGAAAAATTAATAGCAGATTTAGAATCCCAATTCTTTCTTACTAAGGATAATAAGATACTGAGGTTGATTGAAGCAAGGAAAAAAGAGTTTAGAAGATCTAGATTTACAACAAACACAAAGGAATCTTCTGTACCTAAAAAGAATTTTTTTTTAATACAGCAACAAGAACTCAAAACTTTTAGCCAGATTAGCACAGAAAAGACAAGACAAGAATACAATAGGGATTATAAAAGACTCCTCAGGTAAGACATGCACACAAATGAAGGAAAAGTTGTTAGCTATACAAGAGTTTTATCAGTTGTTATATACTGCAAAAAATAAACCTAAGGAGGATATAGAAAGGTACATCACTAAGAATTTAAAGAGGGTTTTGGAACAGGAAGATATGCTGGAAATGGAAAAGCCTATTACAGACCAAGAGATAAGAGAGGTAATAGACAAATTAAAGAATAATAAAACGCCCGGAGTGGACGCTCTGGGACCTGAATTTTACAAACTTTTCAAAGCAGTATTAATACCTAAATTAAAGAAGCTATATAATGAAATTTTGGATGGAGAACAAATTCTGAGATCTTGGACCCATTCTTTAACTATTTTAATTCCAAAACCTAATAAAAATTTAATGGATATTGGGTCATATAGACCAATATCCTTATTAAATCAAGATGCTAAGATTTTCACAGCAATTTTGGCTAAAAGAATGAATAAATTTATAGCTAAATATATTAAAGAGGATCAATGACGTTTTATCAAAGGTAGACAAATGGCAAATATTATTAGAAGGAATGTGAATGTTCTTTATGAAATGGGAAAGAGTACTACTAAAGCTGGGATGATATCTCTAGATCTTTTTAAAGCTTTTGATTGTGTTCAATGGCCCACATTAAAAATATTGTTAAAAAAATGGGGATTTGGGAAATCCTTTTTGGGAGTAATAAATCAACTATATTCAACGGGCACTTCCTCAATAATAGTTAATGACGGATTGACTGAACAAATTACCCTAGGCCGAGGAACTAGACAAGGATGTCCTCTTTCTCCAGTCCTTTTTTGTATTGTTATAGAGCTCGTAGCAAATGCCATAAGGGACGATAAATCTATTAAAGCTATAGGGAAAGATGGGGCAACTAAAATCAGTTTATTCGCGGACGATGCTCTTTTGACTATTGTAAACCCAATAGAGAATATTCAAAGAGTAAAAACTCATTTAGAAGAATTTGGACAAATAACAGGATTATGTGTAAACTGGCAAAAATCAGAGAGTTTATTGTTCAATTATGGAAAACATGACTTAAAGACAATTGAAAAATCTGGACTTAAACCGGGAAAAAGCATTAAATATCTAGGATTAGAACTCCATAAAGAATTTACTAAAACTAAAGAAAGAAATATTTTGAAATTAGAAGAAGAGATGAAAAACAAATTATTATCCTACTCTAAACTAAAATTATCGTGGTTTGGCAGAATTGCATTGATAAAAATGAAAATACTTCCAAAAATTAACTTTATTTTTAAAATGTTACCGGTTCAGTTTTTAGAAAAGGAAATTAAAACTCTCCAAGACATGATAAATAGGTATTGTAATGCAGGAAAAAAAATCAAGAATAAATAAAAGTCTATGGTATAGATCTCAGAAAGAAGGAGGAATAGGTATACCCAATATAAAAAATTATTATATAGCCAACCAACTTAGTTCTTTCGGGGAAATTCTTTTTAAACCACAGAAGCTAATATGGTGGGAGCAAGAGTCTTTGGATATAAAGGGGGAAATAAACAAGTTTTTATTCACGGAAGTTAAAAACAAAGTAAAGATTGACAACCCACTATTGAACAGTTTAATTGTTACATGGAGAACATATAGGAAAATCTTGTCTCCGAAGGGATCCCCACTGGCTTTAGTTACTGACTTGGAAAGCTTTCCAGACAACTTGAAGCATTATTTGGAGTTATTTAAAATTAAGAAAATAGCTAGACTAAAGGATTGGATGCTCAAGATTAAAACAATTCAGGATATAAAAAGTATTTTGCAACCCAGTGATTTAACATGGTTAAATTATATTCAACTAGGAAAATGGATGAAGGACTGGGGAAAGAGAAATAATCAAATCAGAGAATGCACAAAATTTGAACATTTCCTACTATCGCTTGAGTCTGAACAGGAAAATTTAGAGAAAGGAATAACACGTAAAATATATAAAATACTAGGGGAATTATCAGAAATGAAGGAGTTAAACACCTTGAGAGAAGTTTGGAACCAAGACCTTAATGTACAGATAGAGAAAGAAGACTGGAAGAAAATTTGGAATATGAGAATTTTGAGATCATTATCGGTCAGGATAAAAGAAAACTACTTCAAATTGGTTTCTAGATGGTATTTAACCCCAGTAAGACTAAATAGAATGAATCCTGCTTACTCTAAGATATGTTGGAAATGTGAAAAAGAGCTTGGTACTTACTTGCATCTTTGGTGGGAATGTGAAATAGTCCAAAGGTTCTGGAAAAAAGTGTTTTTAGAGCTAAGTAATATGATTAAGATGGATATAGATTGTAATCCAGAGATAGCTTTATTATCATTGTTAACAAGTAAAGATTATGATGTTACAACAAAGGAACTAATAGCAAATTTTATGACAGCTGCTAGATTAATTATAGCAAAGAATTGGAAGTCAAAACTAGAATTCAAGATGGAAGACTGGTATAATGAACTTTGGGATATAGCTATAAACGATAAACTGTCCTGCAGTTTAAAGGTTAAACGAGGAGAAATGAAAAAAGACATTTTCTACGATATCTGGGGTAAATTTTTAGATTATGTACTAGTCGAAGGAAAAGGGAAAGAGTCCACGAATATCTCACAACAATTCTGGAGAAGAGAACTTTAAAAAGACTACTAGAAGAATAGAAGATGGAGCAACGAATAAGAATGTATGGATGGCCCCGTGGGATGGGGGTGCACTTATATTGTTTGTTGTAGGTTTTTTTTAAATTTTCATTTTCTTATGTCGTTGTATGTAGTTTAAAATTTAATAAAAAAACATTTTAAAAAAAAGAATTTGACTCATGAGCTCCAGCCCCTTGGCGCAACTGCCAGTGTGACCATGGACTTCTCAAACCTAGGGGAAAAGCCATCCCCAAGTGCCAGCATGGGATAGGCGAAAAATCCATGCTCCATTTAGCCAATTGTGGAGTAGGTCAAAAATTCCTATCCGGCCCACAAGGTAACCAGTCAGTCTCATGCTAGCACTGTTAAACACAGTGGATGGGTGGGGGATGCACTGGTTGTGAAGAGGCTTAGGCCCAGGTGGGGGTTGCCTTTCTAGGCTTGTCCCGCCCCCATCAGGAATCTTGTTTACTCCCCATCTTGCAATACTTACTCAGGGGGAGGGCAAAGAAACTACGGTAATGCATGTGCTGCCTCAGAGCGAACATTAAGAAGGATGTCAGCAACCTAGAGCAAATTCAATGAGGATGGTCAGGGAACTAGAGACCGAGCCCTATGAGGAAAGACTGAAATAAGTAAGCATGTTTAGCCTTGAGAAAATTAGAATGAGGGGATATATGATAGCAATTTTAAAACATTTGAAAGATAGTCATACAGAGGAGGTGCAGAGTTATTTCTGGTCATGCAGGACATGAAATAGTGGCCTCAACTTATAGGTTTAGACTGAATATCAGGAAAGCCTTCCTAACTGTTAGATCAGTAGGGCAATGGAACCAAGTATCTCAGGAGGAAGTGAGCACTCCAACACAGGAGGAATTAAAAGAAAATAGGTAAACCACCTGTGAGATCTGCTTTGATTTGGATTCCTGCATTGAGCAGGGGGTTGAGCATGATAGTTCCCTTCCAACTCAATTCTTCTGTGATTCTATGACTTGTGTCAGGTGCTATGCAAAGCTTTAGAGACTACTTCTATTTAGGTAGGCACATGTAACAGAGCAGCTTGAAATGGTAGAAGTCCTCCACACTATGCAAAATGTAGTTGCCAATAATAGGGAAGGATCAGCACCTCATGCATGCAAACTTTATCCTTTGGGGTTCTCACTTATATATGTCCTCAACTACTTGAAGTAGAGTCAGTGGTCATCCACATACTTTTAATAAATCTGGCATGCATATCCCACTGCTCTTCTTGTTTATTACTGCTCTTGTCCACACTTTCCACTTTTAAAAAAGCCCACCACATTTTAAAAATGTGAGCATAGTGGAATATGGCACCTGCAACTCACAAAAACATGGTTTTCATTACTGACAATACTGTAGAGTATCCTCTTGTGTTTGTTAATCTGAAAGACATCACAAACAAAATAACTAGGCATCTTCTTTCTGTTCAGAATGTAAAATGATGCAAGTAAAATCATGTTAAGTGACAGTGATAAATTGCAACTAATTAAGGAGGTGTTTGTTATGCGACATGCATTTCCTCAGGTGTGGTGTCACCTCCAAAGTTATGCTTGTACGAAAACCAGCAAAGGACAATGTCATGCAAACTCTAATACCCAAATAACGAATATTATGTCCACTCACTGACCATGAAACAATAATCCTTCCACAATCACATATACTTCATTCCAATAGTATTATACCTTTAATTAATTTTTAACTGTATGCCAATAAATCAGTTCTGACTTATGGCAATACTTTTCAGAGTTTTCCAGGCAGAGAGTACTCAGAAGTAGTTTACCATTCCTTCCTCTGTGGCCTACCTGGGACTGTGCAGCTTGCACAAAGCAATATAGGCTGGTTCTCCTTGAAGGAGGCACAGTTGAGCATCAAAACCCAAACCTCTGACTCTACAGCCAGATACCCAAATCACTGAGCTGCCCAACCAGCTAGTGTTCTAACATTTCCATATAATTTATCATATAAGTTGAGGGGAAGAACAATGGAAAAGAATATTCCACAATGTAAAAAAGAGAGTCTAGACTGTGATGAAAAGCTTCCTCTTTGCCCAGAAGTTCTGGGGAGTTCAGTTATCATTTAGCTTCTCTTCTTGATGCCAGCAGATCTGTCTACTGCACTACTATAAATGTCACCTTTCCTGAACATTTCTAAGCCTACACATGAAATGCAAATGATCTGTTATAATATTAGTTCACTCTGGGCATTATCAGCAGCATTTTGCTCCACTTTCTAGTTACACCCAAATCACATTCATACTTCTGAATAGGTTCCATTTTGCACATTTGTCAAAAGACCATGCCTAAATTTCTATACAGTGGTAACTCTACTTATGAGTGGCTCTACTTACAAGCATTTCAACTGAAGAATGGAAAACCATTGGCATTTTAACTGCTGCCTCACAAATTTTACATGCAGTCTGCTCTACTTGCAAAATTATCATTATTTTTTATTTTTTAGTTATGGCTACTTATGCGTTGTTCAACTTATGAGCATGCATTCGAAGCAGATTAAACTCATAAGTAGAGGCACCACTGTAATGTATAAACAAATGTATTAAAAACTATTACAAATGTTTAATGTCATTTTGGACAGTGTAATGCTCTAATGCACACAGTATTAGCACCTCAACATGTTGGATGTAATGTGTATTAGCCAAAGTTGTAAAGTGGTTAGAGTGTTAGACTTAACTTGAAAGATCCACTCCACAGATACATGAAACTCATTGGATGACTTTGGATTAGTCATATCTCACACCCTGAATAACTTTATAAGATTATCATAACAATAAAGGAAAGAGGTGGCAAGCTATGCATATTGCTTTGAGCTTGTTGGAGGATGCCAGAATCCATGCAAGAAATAAATGTGCATTTTTATATGTCCCATATAAGAATCCAAGTACAAGTGCTGTAAATCTGATTTTATGGCTTCTTCGGAACAGCCAGATGGATTACAAAATAACAATGTCAAAAATTTGGAAAGACATTCTGTAGAACAATATAATAATAAAAATTATAGAGGGCACAACATAAAAGTTTAAAATGAACTCAGTTTAATGATATCTATTGATTGTTTCTTTTCCCTGTTTTTGAAATATTATGCCACTCTCATACTTAATGTTGTAGTGAATAATTTGAAAAATTAAAAATAGTTCAATAGTAGTATTCCTTTCATTCTTGCCGTCTATTCTTATAAAATGTGTCATCATTATGTTAGGAGACTGCAGGTATGGCAAGATTACACCAATAAAATAGGAATGTTAGTATGCTGGGGAGGGGGGAAATCTACTGACATCATTCCAAGAAGTCTATTCAGGATAAAATGGAAAGAGACTTGAGTGAAGAGGCCTGTAGAGCTGGTTTTCATGCAGGTGAATGTGCTAAACACCAGCATGAAAACTCTGCCAGAGTTTGGGCAATTTGATCTGCCAGCGGAAGCTATAATAAGGGTGATAAAGACTCAAACAGGCAAGGATTTTTTTTTAAAAAAAATAGCTGTATTACATATATACAAATATAACAGAGATTCAGCAACATTTCACCTCAGCCAGCATATCAACATAACATAACACAGATACAGAGCATGGCAACCTTCTCACCAAAGGTCCAAAGTCAACTGATTTATGGAGTCTTTTTATACTTTATCATAACCAATCAGGAAACGGGTTACCTCATATTGTTGCACCTACCTTGCATCAGCATTGCTCATTACATTCATTCTGTACACCTGGATTTCACAGTGATTCAGCATTACACATTTGACTCCATTTTACAAATCAATTAAATACATTATGCAAAACACCTTTAAACAAACCTCTTCTAATACAAAATATTTTCCTCTTTAATATCTGTCAGGCTCTGCCATGACCATTGGAGATGAAGGAGAACAAGCAAACAATTTTTTCCTTGAAGAAGGGGAAGTGATCTGAAGTGGAAGTGGCCTCAGGGTGACAATCTACCAATGTATCAGGAAAAAAAACAAAATCAAAAAGAAAAATAAAGAAGATAAAAACACTGCGGGATCTTAAAAACTAACTGGTATATTTTAATGTCACCTGGTCATAGACAAGTCCACTTCCATAGACATAAACATTGCAAATATTTATTTATACATTTATACATACTGTACTCTCTCTCTCCGTGTATGTGTGTGGAAACCAAGACAGGGCAAGATGGCTGCCCGTCTGTCACCTGCTCTCAGTGATTATGATAAATGTGGCATTGCTGCATTTATTGTAACAGTTCTGAACTTGTCTTCCTTGAAAGAAATGAAGAGTTATTTGTGCATCCTATAGAAGCATTCAATTACCTGTCCTTACTGGATCCCCCATTTCCAAGAAACCATGCTGCCAAATGGCCAGCTGGTGAATGAACCCAGAATTCCCCAACATACTACCTTGATTTCGCACTAAATGTTTACCTCACGTGAACTTAAATGTGAAGTAATGGTGGTGGTTCTTCCTCAGAAGAAGAACATTTGAATAATATTTATGAACTCCAAGGGCATTCCAGTAAGTTTATTTACTTGTTGCGCAGTGGTTAAATGCCTGTACTGCAGGTAAAACTGTGCTCATGACCTGGTGTTCAGTCCCCGGTATCTGGCTCATGGTTGACTCAGCCTTCCGTTCTTCTCAGGTGGGTAAAATGAGTACCCAACTTGCTGGGGGGCAATGTGTAGCCTGCATACTGTAAATAAAACTGTAAACCACCCAGACTACTTGAAGTGGTATGGGGCGGTATATAAGCAGAACACTATTGCTTTTTATTTAAATAATAATGATCAGTAGAGATGGGCACGACTTGAAAAAATTTTTTTTCGAGTTGTCGTTAGTCGGGCCGGTTCCGTTTCGGCTCGTTTCCGTTTTTCGTGAAATTTTGCAAAAATTAGTCGGTTCGTTTTTTCATTTTTTCGTTGTCGTTAGTACTGGTTTGGGGAGGGGGTAGCGGGCTCCTGGAGGGAGCTGCAGGAGTCAGCCAGAGCCACAAGTGACGGACTGGCAGACTCTTTGCAGCCGCTGTGTCTCACGTACTTGCATGTAGTGCAATGCAAGTAGATCTGGCTTAGGGTTAAGACGGCTTAGCGCAACGGCTAGGGTTAGGCTAGTTACGGGTGAGGTTACGGTGAGTATTGGGGTGCATCTGGGTGCCTCTCTGACCCACATAGAAGGACAGTGTACTGGCGTATGGGTTAGGGTTAGGGTTAGGGTTTGGGCTACGATTAGTGGGCTGTTTATGCCCGATTGGCACATCCCAGAAGTCTCTGTGGTCAACCTGGCCAAGTGGCCATGCGATTGGTGGAAAATTTGCATGGTCTACTCCCATGGGAGAGCCCATCATTGCGAATGCGCAGGTGTAAAAAAAAAAAAAAAAATAAAATAAAATAAAATAAAATAAAATCAACGGAGACTTTTTTTGCAAGAAAAAACCCACTTCTGCTACTGTAAAAATTCAAGCATTTAAAATAGCTAATTTCCGCATGTTTCTGTGGTGCTTTGGTGGGGTTTTGGGCAACAATTTCAAAAAAAATATTGCGGTCGCCATTTTGGATCCCCCCCCACCGCATGGCAAATGGATGTGCCCTCCCAGCCTGGTACAGTCAGCAAAACCTGGCCATGCGATTGGTGGAATGGCTCCAAAACTTTGCATGGTCCACTCCCATGGGCGAGCCCATCATTGCAAATGTGCAGGTGTAAAAAAATAAAATAAAATAAAATAAAATAAAATCAACGGAGACTTTTTTTTTGCAAGAAAAACCCACTGCTGCTACTGTAAAAATTCAAGCATTTAAAATAGCTAATTTTCACATGTTTCTGTGGTGCTTTGGTGGGGTTTTGGGCAACGATTTCAAAAAAAATATTGTGGTCGCCATTTTGGATCCCCCGCACTGCATGGCAAATGGATGCGCCCTCCCAGCCTGGTACCAGCAGCGGAGCAGTAGCAATAGCCAAGGAGAGGGGGGCGGGGAACCCCCCCCCCCCAAATAAAACACCCTTCTGGCCTGGTAGGTGCCCTCAGACAGTTTTCGCCTACTTTTAGGGCCGGGAATCGTTTTTTTTTTAACTTTTAAAAACTTTTTTTCTGTGCCGCTTGGCATTGCGCGATGCAAGTAACGAGCACGACAAATCAGACCAAATTGTTCGTTCGTCCGTTCGAGCTCGAAGTCTGGGGCAGTGATTCCCGTTACCGTTTCCGTAGAGTAACGGAAACGAGTAACAGAAACGGAAACGGGAATACCGCTAAGTCGTGCCCATCTCTAATGATCAGGATCATTTTGTATGTCTGTTGCTTGTTCTTATTGACCTCTGCTTGGACTGGACTTTTTCTAAAAGCCAGCAATGCTTTAAATCAATAACAAATTAGTTTATTTAAAGAGAATGCACTGTTAGCTAGATCTTGTTTAGGTGCTCTACCATCTTGCCACATTAGATTTTAGTTGGATTAGGACTTAAATCATATGACAGAAGGTTTTTGGATAAAGGTATCATGTTTCTTAAATCTGAACCAGTATTGTGCTTAGATTCAACACCAGATTAAGAGAAACCATTAGATAACTTCTCCTGATTGCATGATTATGCATACTCCTCCTGCACCATGATTACTGCACAAGTATGTTAATCGATCTAGTGGGAAAGAAAAACACTTGAGGGCACTGTTCTCCCATGGGAAAACTGTAATTTGATTATCTGTTCGCAGGTAAGTGAACAGAAGGTACTAGATTTGATGATGATGATGATGATTACTCCATATTCTCTAAGGGGTAACTATATCCACTTGACCTAGTATTACATCGGTTAAACGAAGAGGAGCTTATTTAAGTACAATTAAACATTAAGATATTGACATGAGATCATCATTGCTTTTGTTTTGAGAGCTATTTCATAATTCCAGATGAACAGGTTCCTCTTGTTCTTTTCAGCCTCTCCTGGTCTAAGATTCATTGTTCCGCTCTGGGGATCTATTCTATATCGCTATTCATTCCTAGTTAATCTCCCCCATTGTAAAATCCAGCTTGTTAAGTAGGCTCTGGATGCGTGTTGACACTTTATAAAAATGTCTGCCGCAATTTCTAGTACCACCTGAGGGACCAGTCCCATCCCTTTCCAATTTTCATTTTAATACTATTCAATACTATGGTTTCAGAACATTGCTACCATCATTTTACAGCATTCTTTTTATCACTATTCTGTTATATTTCCTCAAAAACGATCTTCAGGCTGTGTCCTTGTCAAACTTGTGACACATCTTTTCACACAGAGGATTCATCACCTAATGTCAGATGTCAGATGTCAAATGGAAGGTAAATGGAAAGCCTAAAGAAATTATAAAATAAAGATGTATTTTTAAATAGTTGTGCAGTTTCATTATCCAGAGTCAAAATCAGACAAAATAGGGGGGAAATGGTATGGATGGGGGAGGGTATTTTTTTTTTAATTTACAGAATGATGTATTGACTAGCTCAGTGAAATTTTAAATATCTCTGCTCTGTTTAACAGCAAAGTTTAACACTTGAAAGTCCACTTCAGCGATGTTTTTTTCTCCTGTAGATTTGTGGACTTACTTTATTTATTTATTTATTTATTTATTTATTTATTTATTTATTTATTTATTTATTTATTTATTTATTTATTTGGCTTTTATACCGCACCACCTGGCAAAAAAGGCCACTCTGAGCAGTTTACAGGGTTAAACAAACAGATACGTCCAGTCAATATAATAATATATTAAAATTTACAGGCAAAAATCAAAGAAAAATAAAAGAAAACAAAAGACACAAAACATGTGGCACCTTAAAGACTAACTTTCATATTTTAATGTAACATTTCATGGATACGTCCACTTATTCGACATATAGCATCAGAATCATTCTTAGATATTTGCCTGCAAATCTTAAAATTTACAGTATTATATAACAAACAAAATAACAACACTAAGTCAATCAAGATCAATAAAAGCAGAGATGAAGCAGAAAACACAATAAAGTAAATGAGCAGCAAGACATAATGGCTGAAACTAATAACCCAGGAAAGGCTTCCTAAATCACCTTGTTTTCGCTCTCTGGAAACCCACTTCTCCAAATGGGGGTGCTTCCCCCTAAAGTGATCTTCCCAGAAGAATGGTTGCTCATAAATGTAAAGGTGTAAAAGAAAATCACCAGTCTTATTAAGTGAAGTTTGGATGACATATGGTGTGATTCAGAAACCCCTTCTGGCTGAAAATTACACCTGCAATTTCAACTGGGACTCTTCTACCGAACAGATTCCTCCCACCCATCATGTGTTTGTATGACTCAATCATCACATACCACCACCTTCATCCTAGAGCACAAAAAGGAAGTGTACAAAGCAGTTTGTGTCCAGAATACAAATTTAAATGAGCCTGACACATATAACTTTCTTTCTTTCTTTCTTTCTTTCTTTTTCTTTCTTTCTTTCTTTCTTTTTCTTTTTCTTTCTTTCTTTCTTTCTTTCTTTCTTTCTTTCTTTCTTTCTTTCTTCCTTCCTTCCTTCCTTCCTTCCTTCCTTCCTTCCTTCCTTCCTTCAAAGAAAAAAAAAGAGTTCAAGGATGCCTTGTATACAGACTCTGTCTAAAGTTGCTTCCATTTCTTTTTTGGAGTCTAGATTGTTTCCCTGTATCATAAATAGGTGAAGTTTGGATGACAGATGGTGTGCTGAGGGTCTTTCCCTCTTTTTCTGCCAGTTTTGTTCACCTGTTATTTATTGTTGTTTTTAATTTTGCTGTAAATCACCCAGAGTTCCTATTGGAAGATGGGTGGTATTGAAATGAAACCAACTAACCACCACCACCACCACCACCACCACCACCACCACAACAACAACAACAACAACAACAACAACAACACAGTTCAGTGCAAAAACAAACAAAAGGTTGGATCTATTTTTATTTTCTAATGCAAGTTAATGGCCATGGTGCCTTAAAAGAAAGAAAGAAAGAAAGAAAGAAAGAAAGAAAGAAAGAAAGAAAGAAAGAAAGAAAGAAAGAAAGAAAGAAAGAAAGAAAGAAAGGGATTGCTCTCTCTACGACTCGTTGCTTTAGGCCAGCCAGGCAGGTGTGTGTCTCTGTGTTCCTGCTGGCTGCAGCCTGGCTCTTAGGGGAGAGAAAGAAGAGATTTCTCTTGCAGCCTCCCTGTGTGCATGTGTACCTCTCGGTGAGTACCCTCCCTTGCCCCACAGTGCAGTCACTCTGCAGCTGCCTTATGCCCTGGGCAACGCCTGCCGCTGCCTTTGCAGCCTCTCTGCATACCTAGTCTATACTGTGTCTCTGCCAGCATCATTTTTTTAGTGTTTTCCCTCTGGTCTGGGGCATTGGGAGATGTCCGCACACGGAAATGATTTAAGTCGCACAAAAAGCGGGTAAAAACAAAAAACAAAAAACAAAAAATGAAACAATTTTTTTCAAAAAAATGCAAAAAATGAAAATGAACCGAAACAGACCCGCAACGAAAAATGAAAAAACGAAACACCATTTTTTCGATTCGTGGCCATCACTAGTGCCCATCTTTAGATTTCTCATATTTGTTTCTTCTTGACATGTGCAATCTCTACAAGTGAACCTAAAGGAGTCTTTGCCCGCCAGAATATTGGTGCATATCTGTCTTCCTGGGCTTCTCAAACCCTGAATGCTACAGGATCCCTATAATTTTATAAAACAATTCCTACAGATACTGTAGATATATTTGTTACAAAGTGAGATCATTAGAATTCCAGGAACATATGGGAATTCTATCATGAACATTATTAAGAACAGTAGTAGAATGGGAGGAAGAAATTAACAGTTATTAGTGTTTGTGGATCAATCAGCAGCTCTGTAGATTTTGGGACATCTCATTATGTGTTTAAATTCCTGCATAGCCAGCAATCTAATATTATGAGAGGCAATTGTGTTTGTTATATTATTCACAATGCAGTGAAGCATGCATGTAAACATCTGTCCTATGATTTGAAAGCATTGGTTATTAAGATTTTAATGAATTTTCAGCTTCGGGGTGGGTAGGAGGGAGGGAGAGCCCAGAAGGCAAGCAGTCTGTTTTGTGTCTTTTTCTTAAGGAGTTTGCATTCATTCTTTCTCTTTTTCTATCTTGATTGTAATTATTATGCTATTATCTTGTTTTTACAGAATGCATCAGTCTCCTAGTTAGGAGTAAATGAAACTGTGTCCCAGTTCTCAGATCAGGTCTGCTTCATTCATTTGGTTGACATTAACTTTTTCCTCTCCTGGTTTCCAAGTAGGGATTTCAGAACACACACACACACACACACACACACACACACACACACACACACACACACAAAGGGAAAGAGGGAAATATTTGAAACAAGAAGGGAATCTTGTGCAAACTTTTTAAAAACCCCTTTGAACTGGGAGAAAACATTATCTCTAAGGTACAATCTGCCCTCAGTGAAGCAACAAAATGCCCCATGTCCTAAGAGGTGGTGTGCAGACATTTGTGGCTTTTATGCAGAAAACCCAGAGCCAGAAAACTAAAAGTGGAATAATGGTAAAGTAAAACGATGTAAAATAATAAGGAAACGTGGCTCTATAATTCCTGACTATTTGAATTTTTTTGGGGGGGGGATTCTCTCAAATAGAGCAGCTGTGTTTGGGAGAATTTCTGTTTTGCTGCACCACAATTCACCCCCCCCAAAAAAAAAAAAAAAGTCCAAGGCTCTTTTTTTTCATCCCAATATAGTGCATTGGCCAACATAGAGCTAATGGAATTCCTCCCATCCCTTGCTAATTTTTTTTTTGGCTCAACATCTACTGGTTTGGTTTTAACAAAGAAGCTCTATTTTCTCGAAAGTCTAAAAATCAGCAAAGCCTGGCTTCCAGTACTGAAAACTACAGCCTGCAAAAGATCATAGTTCAATGATTTCCACCCAGCTACAAGCACCAGTGATCAGTTCACACAATAGAACAGCCAATGACACCCATCAATCACAGCAAAGGATCCCCACCACCATGTAATTTGTTAATCCCTCCATCACAATACAATGACTAACACCTGCAGATACCGGTCACAGAGTCTTATGAAACATCAGGGAAAAAAATTCCAGAACACGACCAAATAGCCTGAAAAACTCACAACAGCTATAAAGAAACTATAGTTAAGTACAACTGATTTGTACAAATCTGGGATTGACATGGGGTTGGAAGGGCAATTTTGAGATTCCTGTGAAAATTATTCATTCCACACTTCATGAAACTTGTGAACTTAGAACTGGTCCCTGGCAAATACCATGGTCCTACTGTATTTTTTAAAAAAACAAAAAACATGCATTGAAAATATTTTTAAAATATATTTTAATAGAACATAGAACAGATATCCATACGTTCAGTCATTTATGCTGTGAGATTACTGATTTTTGCTTTCTGATTGGGGATGGTCCTACTTGATGTTAGTAGAACTTTGGTGCCTATATTATCTCATAGTCTCAAGCATTCCACCTATCTTGGTCCAAGCTGTTTCAAGGAACAAACCTTCCTTTGTGAGACTGCCCAGCTGTTATCATCCTTAGGAGAGGCTTTTCTTTTGTCCCCATGGCCTTTACCGATTTGTATGGTGGGGACATGGGAGAGGGTCTTCTTTGAGGGAGAGAGCTTCATGGCTCAGTGGTTAAATGCATGTACCGCAGCTAAAACTGTGCTCATGGCCTGGAGTCCAATCCTAGGTAGACGGCTCAGGTTGACTCAGCCTTCTAGCCTTCCGAGGACAGAAAAATGAGTACACAGCTTGCTGAGGGGGGAATGTGTAGCCTGCATAATTAAATTGAAAACTGCCCAGAGAGTGCTTTAAATGCTATGGGGTGGTATATAAGCAGAACTTTGCATTGCTTTTCCAGTAAGTCCTGCTTGCATCTTGCAAATTAATAGCTGTGCATTCCTTTGTTCAGGCAGTCCATCTCATCTTAGACTTTGCCCTATTTTACTGTCTCCATTTCCCCAAGAAATACAGTGGAACCTTGACTTACGTCATTAATCCATTCCAGTGGTCTAGACTTAAGTAAAAAATGACTTAAGTCAAATGAATGTTTCCCATATAAAGTAATGGGATAGCGGATTAATCCGTTCCAGATGATGAAAAAGACCCCCGAAAACAGCAATTTAACACAAATTTGACTGGGATAGGAGATTCCTTCTGGGGATGTAAATGAAATGTCTCTTCAAAGAGAGGAGGAGGAAGTGGAATTATAGTCCACGAGTTATATGCCTCCACTTTTTAATGTTCATAGCAACAATGTCTAACATTTAAGTTTTACTGATTTTTAACCTGACGTTCCAAGTTCTGAACAACTCTATGCTTACCATTAGAGTCCCACAACTTTACAGCTTCCCAACTAAAATGCTTCCATGACTTCTGCAGCCAGATTTTTTACAAGACTGAGCCGACTGTCTAAACAGCGAGGCCAGCCCAGAGCTCCCGGCCCTTCTTCTCCTCCGGCAGCAGTGCCGGCTTCGGTGAGGCCGAGGACCAGCTCCAGGTGCTCTGAGCTGGCCTCGCTGAAGCTGCCACTTCCGGAGGAGGGGAAGAAGGCAGGAGCAGTTTGGAGGCAGCAGCCGCGATGCTGGGTTGTGGCTGCCATCCAATTCCGGTGCCTTGCACCGGGGCTCCGAGATGTAAGTCAAAGTCTGCGACTCAAGTCAAACAGGCCCCTTCTTGCTGCAAGTCAAATATGATGCAAGTCAAGCAGTATGTAAGTCAAGGTTCCACTGTACTGCATTTTCTAGTCAGTTATGTATAATTATTATGGTGTTTAGACTTGGCATAATTGAGCACCCACTTATTCCCCTTTCTGACTCTCTGTGGTATCTGTAAGGCTTACCTCCAGCACCTCATTTCAAATGCTTTGACACCCCCCATGTTTCTTCACTGTCCATCTTTCATATGGCATTGATTGTTTTCATCTAGGTTTTAAGGGGATTTCAAACCAACTTGCAAACTTCCTGACACCCTTTTTATTTCAAAAGAGGAAAAAGTGTGGCCTCAGAAACATAATATTGCACATTCATAAACCATAAAGAGCACCTTCTGATTAGTATATGAAAAGTGGACAGCGGGCTATATACAAGTTTCATTTAATCAATGTATTTGAAAAGCAAATTGGCCAGTAATTGCCTAGGCGTATAACTATATCAATAAAATGCTGAAAGTGAGAATATTTTGGTCATGTAATGAGAAAGAATTTCAGATTTTTGCAAATGATCATTTCGATTAAAACAAATGGGGCTGGGAAGAGTTGGAAAGGGTAAAACTTATTGGCCAAAGAACCTGGAAACTAGTTGGCATGTACTACAATGTCATAGCTTAGAGCTGCCCCATCCAAAGGTAGTATAGGCTGTGTTATGTTCAAGTATCCTCAGTATCCATTCCATTTTCTGTGTTTCAGTTCTAGGAGTTCTTATGGGAAAAGACAAACCCATATTCTTTTACAGGTGTATTCTGATACAGTAGCCCAGAGACATAGCTATGTAATAAGATGACACTGTGTAAATGAACTCTTGGCCGAGTTCATAATGATTTCAAGGGAGCAGGTCAATACAACATATTCAGATAATTTCGGTGGCTGACAATTACTTTGCCTCTCTGTGAGTGCTTTCTTCAGAAGCCAAGCCTTTTGACGAGGAATATAAAAAAGATGTAACCCACATGGTGCTGACTCTTTCATTGCCTTTCTGAAGTTGAGCCCTTTTTATCCCACGGCATGGTTGCTTCCTAATTAGAAAACAAAATCCAACAAACATTTGAATATTTATTTATTTATTTATTTATTTATTTATTTATTTATTTATTTATTTATTTCATTTCATTTCATTTCATTTCATTTCTATACCACCCATCTTCCAGCAGGAACTCTGGGCGGTTTACAACAAGATTAAAATCAAGAATACACTACAATAACCAGATCAGAGAAAGCCAAAACAATAAGAGGGAAAACCCTTAGCAAGAGGCGTCAAAATGGCGGGGGAAAAAAAGATTAAATTAAATTAAATTGAATTAAAGGTTGCCAAATGCCTCCCTAAAAAGCATGGTTTTAAGCACTTTTTTGAAGGCAGGCAGGGACTATGCAAGGTGCAGCTCACTCGGAAGATGGTTCCACAGAGAGGGGCCCACCACTGAGAAGGCACGGTTGCGGGTGAGTGACTTCTGTGCCTCCCTGAGTGTGGCCACTTGGAGTGAAATGAACCCCTGTACCTTTTTTGGATATTCCAGCCAACAAACTTTAATGTTTTCCACCAATCATAGCCTGCTAGAGATATACAGAGAAGGCATTACTATTACTAACATATAATTTGATTAACAGTCCTACAGCAATCAAGATTTGATGCTAAGTCCACTGGATCCCCCAAAGCTGTATCCATGCTCAGGATATATAACAAGAATTGATGAGGCAGACTTTCATCAACACTTCATCCTAATGTTCATGCCCTTTAAAAGATTCTAATAAAATATTGTTTGCATAAGTAGAGAGCATTTATTTGCATATGTGTACAATACAGTAATCTCTACTGAGATTGCAGGAGCCATCTTCTTAATTATTTCCTTATTTTCATTTACCCTTTTGTGTTTAGGATCCATATTATATCAAGGTTTAATTATCCCTCCATTTAGAGCAAGGAAATGAGTATATTTTTCTTTCAGGCTCAAGTTGCATAGATACAGTTTGCATAGAAGGAAAATTATGAAGTTTCAGTTGGGTTGTGTGGGAACCTTAGGAGTTTTGGGACAGCAAGAAGAAGTTTTTAATTACCTAATTATGATGTTCAATATTTATTTATTTATTTACAAAAAAAATAGCCACCCCACTACCAAGTGGTCTCTGCAGAATAGTAATACATTATCTATATGTACCTCAAAACACTTTTTAAAGGTCTGATCTGCAGCAAGTCTATGCCAGTGGAGCTTCTTTGCCCTCCCCACACAAATTAATGCAAGACGGGGAGGGAGAACAGAGGCTGGGCGGGGCTACCCTATAAAAGGGGTAGTCAGGCTGGGCCCAAGCCTCTTCACTGAGAAGGCATCCCCCAACCACCCACCACATTATTCAGTACTATTGTGAGTGAAACTGGTCGTTTTTGGGGGCTGGATAGGAATTTTTTACCTGTTCCAAAATTGGCTGGAAGGGGCAGGAGTTTTTCGCCTATCCCCCACTTGTGCTCGGGGGTGGCCAATTCCCTTGGGGACATGAGGAGAGCTAGAATTGTTCACTCAGTGGAGGTGTAAGATGATAACAGTTGGTGAGTCAAATTCTAAGATCTCCTGTGGGCCCATCCAACCTTCGAATGCTGCGGATCCAGAGATTACAGCAATGGGGGAAGGATGTGCCCGGAGGCCTTGCCCGGGCTGTGCATTATGAAGAAAGCAGTGTGAGGACCCAGGTGGCGGGGGGGGGGATTTTGCTGGCCCTGGCGGACCTGTGCCAACCACAGGGCCCCCAGGGGGCATAGACTCACCCAAGGCTCGTCGGTCGGAAGGGTCCCGGGAGACCCAATGGACCTGACCTCAAAGATACACCTGCAGGCCCTTCAGGTTACTGTTGACATATGTTATTTGAGTTACAAGTTAATAGAGTGTGACCCTGGTCTTTATACCCAGTGCTGTTGTATTGCATGGTTATTTTGGGCTGGGAGGGCAATGCTTGTTTGACATAGTTTATGAGTTCACAAAATTGAATAGGATGTTAAGGAAATGTAAATGTACATGTAAAACATTGCATTGATGAGTCAGTGGGTGAATAGGTGAGTAGGTAAGTTGATTCACAGGGATCAAATTACTTAGCCTTCCCTACGGGCAAGTGCAGATTGCAGGCACCAAGGGAGAAACCTGGGAGGATGAACCAGCCCTCCAGGATGAGGATATTCACTCCATCTCTAATTAGGGAGCTAGCTATGTGGCACATCTGTCAGGTGAAGTTGTGGAATAGTCAGCTGAGCAAGAACTCCTTCCCATCAATTTGTTTGTGTCCATCAGCTCAACCATGTTCCAGTGACGGGCATCTCATAAAAGGCTAGGCAAAATGGTGATAACTAATTTTGAAATTATGCACAAGGGGTCAAAATCTGCTCCTAAGGCTGTGACAAGGAAAGCAATTAACTTGTCATTTCCTAGGCTGTGTTTTAGTTCTGTGTGCATGTCGCTTCTAAGCAATTTCCTTCTGGAAATTCTTTTGGAGAATTTACTTTTCTGGAACTGCTTCCACTGCCATTTGGTGTAGCAGAAGATGCCTATTTACAGCCATGTTCCTTCGTACTCTCCCAGGAAATCTCCAGCTTCTAGCCCAACCTACCCTCTTCAGTCTCAACATCATCATACCCTCTCTTCTTATCTGTAGGTGCCAGTTCTCCTCCCTCCCCACAGTGGGTTGTGCTTTTCATTTTTCACACCATCGACATGCCATAATTTTCCAATGAATTGACTGGCCCCTTGGGCTCGACTAACCAATTTCAGCTACCAAACTTTCACTGAACAATTGTTGTTAGATGAAAACACACTGTACTTCCTGCCAGGAACACAGACAATTTTATGACTGACTTGAAAGGCAATGAGAGAGAAAAAAAATTGAAGTGTTGACACATCTGTCCTGGTTTCCATCCTAATTTTTCATGCACATGTACACTTGTATGATTAAAAAATAAAATAAAAACATTGTGCCTCAGTAAGCAGAGCTTTATTAGATAATTCAATTTTTTCCAGGTCATCTCTCCTTTAAATAGGGTCATATGTCAGTGGTGTGCAACATTTTTCCTTTAAACCTTATGCAAAACTCAAAACATAATGTGAACGGTGCATTTGTACAGAACAACAGATTCACATTTAATGTAATGATGAATGGGTTAAATAGATATATGCCCTATGCAGACATTTGAGTTCTGCATGAAATGAATAAGTGAAGAGATAGAGCGCACTAGTTCCATCTCCTTTGTTGTCATTTCCATCACATATGGTAATTGTTATATTTAAGAGGGCTGTGGTAAGAAGAAAGGGAAATTTCAGCTACTGTAAATAGCAGCGTTTTACTTGGGTCCTTAGAGCTTCCCTTCATACCACTCTGAACCACTTCCTACTCCTGGAATCAAGATCACAACTCACCCTGGCAAAACAATGACAATATAGCTTTATTCAGCCATTAAGGAAGCATCTACAGCCCGTACACATTGAGAGGAGCGTGTTAGTTGCATCCTGCTCTATCATTTGTGATGAGCACAGGAATACAACAGCTTGAGCAGATTGGGACTGTTTTACCCTTGTAGGCTCTTCACATGAGCTAGAACTCTGATTCTGGTTTTTTTGGACTCATGTGTAGTAGATGCTTCCTGGTCGAACTGCCTCTTGCTCTTCAAACATTTATGATTTCTTGTTCAATGTGATGATGAAGAGCATGGAAATAGCACGGATCCCTCAAAGTGTGTGGGCTTTGCACACTTCCTCAAGCACTGAATAGAGCTAAAATGAGTCTGTGCATCTGATCAGTAGTATTCCCATGGTAAATTAGGTTGCATAAAAATCACTTAAGTGTAGAGGCTTTCAAACACTGATGAAAGCTTTTGTAGCTAGTGCAGTGATGCTATTGTGCAGCAGAGCAAATCAACATTCTACAAGGCAATTCTAAAAATGGGAGCAACCCAAACAACAAATTATAACTTTGAAACTGGACTTCAGTTCTGCAACAAAGTTGGCACAGGTGTAGCAGGCAGATGGATCTTGCACTGGGGAACGTTTTGACAAAGGGTATTCGGGTCAGGATTTTTCAGATTAAAATTATTTACGCACACACCACAGAAACATTTGAGTAGACCGATCTTGCTTACCTTGAAAGAGAATGGTAGACCCCTCTCACTTTTAATGGAAGGAGTCTAGCCTGTGTAGGCTGAAATATTTATCCTCAAAAAGACATTGAAAGGGGTATAAAACTGTTATAAACTGAGGATGCATGGAACAGCCTTACCAAAAACAGCATTTCAAATCAGATACATTGTTGCAACTTCATGAGCTAGAAAGGGAGATATTTGGAGGGCATGAAATGTCATCAAAACAGTCAAAATACAGATTTTCTTTAAAGAGTCAAAACAACAACAGCATCCCGAAAACAATAACAAACACCAACAACCAGGCTTGCTTTAAAGAAAGCAAGGGAGCAACATTTCTCCAGAAATGGACATTTTGCCATCTACTGTATATCTAGGGAGCCAGCATACAATTTTGTAAGGGAATTAAGTGTATTTGAGCAATACTCACACAATTTCTGAGACTATGTTCCTTTCTATAATCCTCAAAAGAAAAATCACCTGGTTTGGAACAATCTTAGTTTTTGACTTTGTTAATTCCCAATTAGTAGACTCCCAGGAGGATAATGTTTTTAAAAGTCCTTTCTGGACAAAAAAGTCATTGGTACTGGGAAAGAGATTCTATGTCTGCTTATAAAAAAATTTAAATATATTTTTTAAAAAATGGAGAACACATATTCTGAGGTTTAGTCATCCAAGCTGTGAAATTACAGCTGCTTGCTTGCTTACTTAACACTTGTCAAAAACTGCCCTGAAAATGGCTTTGTGTTTGGTAAGTGGATAAGTGATTTGAGAAAAAATGAGCAAGTTTCTGTGATTTTCCATTGTATGGGGTCATTTCGTGAATGGCAATATGCACAAGAAGGCATCTCTTAGACCATCTTGACTGCTGCCATTGGTGTTGCCAGCGGTCAGGCTTCCCTTTTCTATGTAAAGCTTGGCACTCTTTCTCCTGCTGGCAATGTAGATACAAAAATGTGTACAAATATTGGGTTATTTCCTCGTGTTTTGAATCATGGATAGAGAAGCACAATATTTCACACACATAAACCATAGGCTTTTTTAAAAAAAGAACTCAGCAATATATTTCATCCCTTGCACCCTTTTTCAGAATATAGGCACAAATCTTTGCACATTACAGTTGGGTACTACAGTAATCCCCCGTTACTTCTCGGTTTGTATATTGTGGTCCCTATATAGACAGAGGATTTCCATTTAAAGAGAAGTTACCTGCATTGAGCCTCTCCCATCCCCTCCTGCAGCTGCGATCCCCCCATCCATTGCCCTGTCTGCAAACAGGCTTCCTCCACAGAGCCCCTCCACACCATCCCTGCTACCCCCTTCTCCTATGTCCCCAAAGTGGTCTCCTCCTGGGAGCCTCTCCCCTCCCTTGGTATAGCAGGGATTCCACCCTCACCCCAATCACCTCATTTGCAAAAAGGTATCCTCCATGAAGCCTCTCCTGCATTCTGCAGCCAAGATTCCCCAGTCCCAGTCCCCTCGTTTGCAGAGGTCTCCTCCATGAATCCTCTCCACTCCCCTTCTGCAGCCAGGATTCCCCAGTCCCAATTGCCTCATTTGCAAAGAGGTCTACTCCATGGAGCCTCTCCCCACCCTTCCCTGCTGCCTGGATTTCCCCGCCCCATTGCCTTATTTGTAAAGAGACAAAGGAGGTCATTGGGGTGGGAGAATTCTGGCTGCAGAACGGAAGGGAAGAGGCTCCATGGAGGAGACTTCTGCAAATGAGGGGATTGGGACTGGGGAATCCTGGCTGCAGAAGGGGAGGATTGGGGAGAGGCCCCATGGAGGAAGCCTCTTTGGAAACAGGGCAATGGTATCCACATATTGCAGATTTTCCTTTATTGTGGTGTAGACATGGGCACGACTCGGTGAAATTTTCATTTCCATTTCCGTTTTTCGTTTCCGTTATGTAATGGAAACGGTAACGATAATTAAGCCATCAGAACTCGAACTCGAACCGAAAAAAGAAAAATTTGGTCGTGTTTTTCATTTTCGTTTGTGGCATCACGGCGAATGCGCAATGCGAAGCACAGAAAAAGTTTTTAAAAGTTTTTTTTTAAAAAAACCCCGACTCCCGGCCAAAAAAGCAGGCGAAAATATGCCTGCCTGAGGCTTTGCCACCTACCAGAGGGGTGGTTTCTGGGGGGTCCCTGGCCTTTCCCCCCCTCTTCTCCTGTCCTGGGCTGCTTGCACCAGGCTGTGGGAGGTCATCCTCATCGTCTCACCATGCCATGTGGTGGTGGGGGATCAAAAATGGCGACCAGAATTTTTCTTTTGAAATCGTGGTCAAAAAACACACCAAAGCACCACTGAAACATGTGAAATTTATTTATTTTAAATGCCTGAAAATAGTACAGCAGTGATAGCAATGGGTATTGATTTTATTTTAATTTTATTTTACAGGGCTGGGCATGGGATGGGACCATGCAAATTGTTTGAACCATTCCACCAATGGCATCGCCAGGTTTTTGACTGAACTTCTGGATGTCTCGCAAAAAAGCTTCCAGAAATCGCCGTCGGGTGTATGGATGTGGTTGAGGGAGGAGGGCTGGCTGCTGGTGCTGGTGTGATCCAATCGAGATTGAGGAGGGAGGCTGGAGGCTTTAGGTTTAAGTTAGGCAGGCAGGGAGGGAATTGAATTTAGAAAACAATTTCTTTGATTCCCTACAGCTTTGTCAGCTGAAGGGAATAGCAGTTTATTCTTTATTTCTTTTCTGGCAGTTTGTGAGGATTTTTTTTCTGATATTGGATAAAGGGGGAGGTTCAACTGGAAGTGGGAGGTGTGGATTTATTTTAAAAATATATTAATACTACCATTTATTTTCCCCAACTTCAATTTGCTTGCACACACACACACTTTTGGGGTGCAAGCAAGAACAGAACATCCTAAGTGATATCCTAACTGCCCACTCGCCCGCTGCCGCTGCCCATCCGCACCTCCACCCCGCCCGCGCCCCCATAGGGCACAAAAATACACGGCCCTGATTGCGGGATCCCCTATGCTCTGGGTGAAGTCAAAACGCGCTAAATCGCTGTGAAAATGACAAACGACAAACGAAACGATGAAACGACAAAGTTTTGAGAAATTTCACGACAAACGGAAACGACCCGAAATGGACCCGTTCCGACAAACGAAAACTTGAAACGTCATTTTTTCTGGTCGTGCCCATGTCTAATTGTGCGTGGTCAGAAAACACAACCCCCATGATAAATGGGGGACTAGTGTATCTTTATTGTACCACTGAAATTTTGTTAAAAATCTGACTCTTGAGGCCTTCCATGACTCTTCTTAAAGCTGGGGTTTGCAGAACATAGGACTAGATGAAAAATTTAAAAGTCCCCAAATCACCCTGACTGGGTGTTGAAGCTACAGGATCTGAAGTTAAACTAAGGTTTCAAAGTGAAGTCTGCAAGCTCCAAAAATCAGTTTGAGAATGTGGTAAAATCAGGTTTCATCTCAGGGAACACAGAATCAATCATCTCTGTCTATTTCTGTAGAAAAAGAAGTGTAATTTATTCTCTGAACTGCCCCCTGCTTTTTCTCAAAGCACATGGTTCCTGCTCTCGCTGGTAGCACAAGCCCATGGAAACACAGTAATCAATGGAGATTAAATTTAGGCTTCCCACTAGGCAAAAAATCAGTCAATTTAAGATAGATTATCAGTATTATCTTCTAGTAGGAAAAGGTGCCATCCCGAGTGTAGTGCAGTCATTCTCGAGTGATGATAAATCATAATCTAGAGATGAACTATATCCTGAGTACGTAATCATAGGCTGAATCATTTTTGTCACTTAAGCCCAAGTGTAAAACAAAGCAGTACTTTTGCTGTCTTTCGCTACAAACAGAATTTCAGCCCTGGTATGCTTCATAACAAAACAAAAGCTGCAACAGAGATTTGTGGTCCCAAAGCAAGATTCAAACCCAGGGTTGGCAGAACACCTGTTCTGGATCACCAAAGTATCTTTTTAAAAATACATTTTTATTTATTTTCTACACTAAATTGCATAAAACAAATATATTGCTTGTCTCTTGTCGTGTTACACATTCAATCACAGTTTTTTGCAACATTTGAGCCCAATATAATTCATATCTCCTTTTCCAGCTTTTATGAGTATACTTTCATACTTAGTTTCCTTACTATCTCATCCCTTTTCTATCTATCTTTACTTATATCTATTTTAGTACAAAAATATAGCCTATCTAATCTCAACAATCTATTCAATCTCATTGTTTAGCTCTTCAGTATTAAGCAATTTAGAATAGATTTGGCTAACCATATATATTCTATATATAATCCTTAATATATTTACCCATTCTTCCAAAGAGTACCTAATCTTAGCAATCATCTCTAAATCAAGTTAATACCTTATGGGCTATTACAGGAGAGCTACCTCCTGGTCTATATGTTTCACTTTATGTAAATAAGTTATTGTTTATACCCAACTGCCTCTATTCTATTAAAAATCCAACAAATTAACATTTATTTATTTATCAGGTTTGTCTTCACATTTCCATTTTCCATTTCCCATATCATACCAATTAACTAGTGGCCTTAGACAATCAGAATACAGAAAACATTTTTAATGTAATAAATTCACTAAGCCAGAAATTCTTTCCCCTGCCCCCAATTTTCCCTTTTTCTGCCAACTCCAACTTTACCTTATCTTCACAGGTTGTTTTCCCCTTGTCAAATCCATAATCTTCTTGGGTTGTTGTATTATCTTGGTAGTAATCTTGATGGCTGCTCTGCTACTGACAAAGTCCAAAATTTTCCTCCCCCCCCCTCCTTATTAGGTAAGACATATGCCCTTATCATGTGTACTTGTCACATTTAAGGGCTTGAAGTCTGGACCATTCTTGTCATATTTGTCTTCATGTTGAGATCCACCATCTGTTATAATTTAATCTCCTGATTTGAGCTGATTTCAGTAGATGTGTTTATCATATTTCGTGAATTTGGCATATTGAGTGATTTATCTTGCATCAAACTTGTTGTGTTTGTCTGTAGATTAAGATCAGGTGTCTGGTTTAATTCATCTCTTGATCAGAACTAATTTCAGTTTTTTTCCTAGAGACCCAGTACTATCAACCACTCCATCTTGATGTTTATCTTACAGTGTTGCTGTTGTAGTTATCTGCAGACTGCATTTTGGTCTCTGTTTTGCCTCTGTGTCTTTATCAGAATTGAAGGTCTCTGTATCTTCAGAGGTTGAGTCAGTGTAGATTTCTATAATTTTTTGCAAACCACATAAAATTATGTTGGCAAAATCTTCTTCTGAGATGTTTTCCCAATTCATTGTGTTTTATAGCTCACAAGAATGGATTAATATTGTTTGCAATAGTTTCTGCCACTTAGTTTCCAAAAAGAGAGGTACAGAGGAGAGTAACTAGACTAGATTGAAGCCAAATGTTTTTAAAAAGTGCCGTTATTCTAAGGTCAGACGGTGTTTTGTGGGGGGAAAAAAAAAACTTTCCCAACACTGCTCTTATAGTTGCATCTTTAAATTCAGTATATAGAAAGCATAGAGGCATAAGGTAGTTTCTTTTAATTTTTTTCTTTGAATCCACCACATATAAAGAGCATCAAAAACACAAAAAATATTTTTCCACAAGAAGAAAAACAATAGGCAGAAAGACAAGTTCATGAAATAATGTGAAAATAATCACTTCTTTTGTGTGTGTCTTTCAAAAAACATTCACCCCTTCTTTGCTAAAATCCGCTTCTTCGGAGGGAGGGGGTCTAGTGCTTATGTGAACGAAAGATTTCCAGATACCAAGGAGAAGCTTCACATAGAAATAAATAAAAGCATTTTACTCATGACACACCAAATATTTACAGTTTTAATGATCACTGATCCGATTTAGTTTGTGTTAAATCCAGCATTGTGTCCACAGTTATAAACGAACACCAGTGGGTCTGAAGAGGCGAATCCTCTGGTCATTTGTAGGCTTGACATATGAACCAGCATTTTGAACAAGGAGAGATCTTCCTGTCCATGGATCACATGGGAGCAGGAACCTCTACTCTTTAGCTTTGTTGCTGCTTGCAATTAGAAAGAAATAAGAGAGCAGGGTGAGTCCCTGCACCCTGTCAAAACATGTTAACATTGCTGGATTTGATAAAGATTGAACCAGGGGTAATCTGGTCATCCCAAAATTTCAGCAGAGCCAGTTGAAAAGGCAGAGCTCCCATCTATGAAATACCCATACACGTACATTTTACACTCACATAGTTGGATCTGTTTGGCCTCCTTGGCATCTAGGTACCTGGAAGTTGGAGCAATTTTGTGGATAATCCATTATGTATGTTCAGTCAAAGGAGTCCATTAATCATGGGATCAGTATCTGTGGATTCACTTACCTACAATTTGAAAATATTAAAAATATTAAAATAAAAACTATCAGAGGAAAAACCCCTATTTCCACATGTATCACCGGGGGAGGGGGGCAGAGACTGTGCTATGAATGCATGTTAGTGAAAAATACTAAGTGCCCAGATCTCTCCTCCTCCCCCCCCCCACTTTACCATGGTATATGTGTAGGGGGGTGGAGCCAATCCTCAGAGGAAAAAGGGGGAGTCAAACAACAATAAAAAAATTAGCACACAGAAAATGGTAATTTAAGCAAAACTGAATTTGACAGGTTGGGGCATTGGTTTCCAAGATGGAGGGAGCAGCAGCACCCATTCGCAGCGGTGCTGGACATTTTGTTCCTTTTCCTTTTCTCAGTTATTTTATTTTGTTTCTCCCCTCTAATTAGGCACTGGCCCCCATCAGTGGCCATAGGGGTGTGGAGTGGTGAGGGGCTACGGAGGTCACAGAGGTTGCGAGCCCCATTTTCCTCCCCCCCTCCTCCTCCTTTTCTATCTCCACCTGAGCCTATCTCCTCTCACTACAGGCTTGCGTCCTGGGCTCGTTCCACCTTGCCGAGCTGCCTGACCCTGGCTTCGGCCGTTCGCCATGGTTCCTTAGGGGTGGCCCCCACTGATAAGTGGTTCTACCTTCTCTTGCGGACCCCCCAACAGACTCCTTGCTGGCTTTCTGCTGCCCTCTCGGAGGCAGTGGCTCGACTCGGTGGCGGCAGCGGCAGCGGCAGTTGTGAGGCTTCCCTGCCATGTTGTCGGGGTCCAGAGAGCCCGCCTGGAGTTGGAGGTGGTGGCCTTGTATTGCCGGCGATGAACGGGGGGGTGTGCCCAGCTCCAAGGCGGCGACCACAGCTTTATGGCTGTGGACGCTCCCTGGAGAAGACAACTGTATCTCCCGAAGGGTGGTGGCAGCCCAGCCATGAGGTGGTGACTGCAGTTCCATGGCAGCGGATGCTCCCGGCTGAAGATTACCCTGGTCTGGAGGAGGAAGCCCTGAGCTGACTGAGGTGGAGGCTGAGATCGATGGCGGCCCTACCGGCGGCCCTACCTGGTGGGAGCTTACCTGGACTGGAGGTGCCGCCCGGCTGGGGGGGGGGAGGTGGCGGACTGTGCTGGCGTGCCGACCAGAAGGACTTTGATTTCATCTCTGCTCTCGTTTGCCTCTTGGGCTGGAGAGCTGCCCAGGGATGGCTCAGGTGATGGTCGGTGGAGATGGCCTCAACTGTTTGATCTGTGGCTATGATGAGGGGAATTTTGAACTCTAGGACTTTGAGGATTTGGAGGCGGTGTCCTGCCTCCAGGCGGTGGACCTTTAAGTAACATCCCAGACATTTTTGGCGGTCTAGTTCGAAGTAACATCTTGACCTCCAAGTAACATCTTGGACATTGCTGGCGGTCTATCTTCAAGTAACATCTTGGACTTCCAAGCCATCTTGGTCTGCTGCTCTCTCTCCGGAACATGGCTTCCTCCCGCCCCTCTCCCCCTTTCTCCCCCCCCTTTTCTAAGTTATCCTAGCCCGGAAATGCCCCCCGGTCCCCCCTCCCCCTTCTCTACCATCCTGACCACTGACTTACAGGCCTTTATATTTATTACTTTGCTTTTACTTTATTATTATTATTATTATTTTCCTTATTATTTTCATTATTATTAGAGTGTCTTTTCTTTTCCCATGTGCTTTGTTTGTATATTTATTGTTCAGCCTTGTTTGTATTTTTGTACTCCTGTATTGTAGGTTTTTTTTTTTTTTTTGTTTTTTTGTCACCATTTTGGCAGGGACCCCTATTCCTGTGGTGTCTGACCATGGGAGGTACGCTTTGAGCAGGGGGTTAGTCGGGTTAGAAGAACTCGGGTCCAGCAATTGATGCCGGTCCCCAGTTCTGATCCCACACCCACCTCCACGTATCAGGGAGCCACTCCGCTGGCACCTCTGGCCTGTCCTGCCTCCTGGTTAATGCCAGGTTGGTTCACAATAAAACCCTTCTCATCCACGATGTCATTGTGGATGAGCGAATCGACCTGGCATGTATTACCGAGACCTGGATGGGTGAGGAGGGAGGGGCCTCCCTTTCCCTGCTGGGTTTCAGGTCCAGTGGGTGGGCAGGTCAGAGGGTCAGGGGGGTGGGGGCATCATTTACAGGGAATCCCTTATTAGCAGATCTGTGACATTGGTGTGTCACGGGTTAGAGAGCCTCCATCTATCGGTGAGTCAGCGAGATAGGTTTGGTATTGTGCTGGTGTACCGTGCTCCCTGCAACCCAGCCCAAACCTTTCCAGAGACCACTGAGTTCGTCACGGCTGCCCTGTTGAGGTCCCCCCGCCTTCTAGTGGTTGGGGACTTCAACGTGCATGCTGAGGCAGAACTTTCAGGAGCTGCTCTGGAATTCATGGAGTCCATGGCCTCTATGAACCTATCTCAGCATGTTGTATGCCCCAACCATAGTGCTGGCCATACCCTGGACCTGGTCTTTTCCTCCATGCCATCAGATTCCTTTCTGAGGGTTGGGGGCATTTTATCCCAACTTGTGTCATGTTTAGATCATCATCTGCTAAAATTTTCCCTGTGGATTGCCACCCCGCCCCACGGAGAGCATCTGCCCTAGGTTTGGGCCCACCCCATAGGCTCCTTCCCGTTTCATGCAGGCCTTTGGGGAGCTTTCCGGGGTGAACTGGCTGACAATCCAGTTGAAGCCCAGGTGGAAAGGTGGTATGTGGGTGCCGCCTGGGCTGTTGACTGGATCGCCCAGCACTTCCTCCGATGTCGAGCCCACTCCTTGCCGTGGTTCACGTCTGGGTTGTGGGTGATGAAGCAAGAATGGAGGAAGCTTGAGTGTGTTTGGAGAAAGGATCGGACAGAAGTGAATAAGGCTGCCCTTAAGCGGCTGACTGGCCATTATGTTCACACGATCAGGGATGCAAGAACAGCTAACATCTCCCGGAGAATTGGTGAGGCCTCAAACTGCCAGGTGGAGTTGTTCCGGGTGGTTTGAGACCTTTCCAATCCTGGTCAGCCTGGTCCTCCTTCTAGTGATTTCACTAGTGAGCAATTCACAGCCTATTTTAGATCTAAGATTGAGGCCATCCGCTCCGATCTGGACTCCAGCTGCACTGGTCCCTCCCTGCATATCCCGGGGGCCGCACCTCCTCAGTTTCCTTGCCTGGTTGAATTTGGGCCTGTATCACCGACGGAGGCCTCCAGGGTTTTGGCTTATTGCCGGCCGGCGGCCTCCCCTTTTGACCCTTGTCCAGCCTGGCTTATTAAATCCACTGGAGGGAACATGCTGGAGTAGGCTTCCTCTATTGCCGCCACCTCCTTCCAAGGAGGGGATTTTCCCCTCTTGTTTGAAGGAGACGGTGGTGAATCCCACACTGAAGAAGCCCGGCTTGGCTTTGGACAATGTTTCCAGCTATCGTCCGAGTGCCATTGTTCCCTTCCCTTTCATCCAGAGGGTGGCCGCCGTTCGGCTACAGTCATACCTGGAGGAAAATCATATCCTTGATCCTCTCCAGTCTGGTTTCAGGCCATTTTGCGGAACTGAAACTGCCCTGGTCGCTCTGCAGGATGATCTCCTCAGGGAGGCTGACAGGGGGTGTTCATCCCTGTTGGTTCTCCTTGATCTTTCAGCTGCCTTTGATACCATTGACCATGGTAACCTACTGGACCAGCTCGCCGAGGTGGGTATCGGGGGCTCAGCACTCTGCTGGCTCTGGTCCTTCCTTGACGGCCGGCTCCAGCGGGTTTAGTTGGGGGATGAATTGTTGGCTCCTTGGATGCTCCCTTGTGGGGTGCCCCAGGGGTCAGCAATCTCCCTATAGTGTTCAATGTTTATATGAGGCTGTTGATTGAGGTCATCAGGAGATTTAGAGTTCGCTGTCATCAGTATGCTGATGACACGCAGCTCTATCTCTCCTTTTCTTCTTCTGCAGTGGAGGCAGTTTGCTCCCTCGATCTGTGCCTGGAGGCGTTCTTGGAGTGGACTACGAGTAACAGGCTCAAACTTAACCTGGAGAAGACTGAGGTTCTGTTCTTCGAGGCGCCCTCGTCCAGGTACAATGGCCCCCTCCCTAGTCTGGGGGGAATTTCCCTCCAGCCTACGGACAGGGCCAGGAATCTGGGTGTGGTCCTGGACTCAGCCCTCTTCCTGGAAGCCCAGGTGATGGCGATCACCAGGGCTACTTTTTTCCAACTCTGCAGGATCGCCCAGATCTGTCTGTATCTCGATGAGTCATCCCTGAGAGCAGTTGTGCAGGCCCACGTGATTTTGAGGATTGACTACTGCAACACACTCTATGTGGGGTTTGCCTTGACTCTTGTTCGGAGACTCCAATGGGTACAAATTGCGGCAGCCAGACTGGTGGTGGGTGCTCATAAATATGACCACATTACCCCAGTTCTGGCTCGCCTGCACTGGTTGTCCGTGGCCCTCTGGATAAGATTCAAGGTATTAGTTTTTGCTTTTAAAATCCTCCACGGCTTGGGTCCTGAATACCTGTTGGAGCATATTTCCCAGAGGTCAACAGAGGCCAGACCCACTTGAATGTCACAGGCACGCTCACTCAGGGTGGCCATGCCTAGGGAGGCATGGAAGTCGGCAATGCGTAGCCGCGCCTTCTCGGTCGTTGGCCCATCACTATGGAACCATCTACCTAGTGAGCTGCACCTTGCATCATCCCTGCCAGCCTTCAAAAAGGCTCTAATATCTATGCTTTTTAGGGAGGCTTTCAGTGACCATATTTCTGTTTAAGTTCTTTTTGTGTGTGTGCCTGCTGCTGCCTGCTGAGGGGTTCCCTCTTTGCCCTATTGTCCTTCTGCTGCCCCCTCATTGATGTTTTATTTTTTTAACTTATGTTTTTATTTGTGAACTGCCCAGAGTCCCAAAAGGAAATGGTGCAGTATAAAAGTACAATAATATATATCTATATCTATATCTATATCTATATCTATCTATCTATCTATCTATCTCTATCTCTATCTCTATCTATCTATCTATCTATCTATCTATCTATCTATCTATCTATCTATCTATCTATCTATCTATCTTCATTTCCATTTTGAATATCTGAAAGCAAATTGACATCTACTTCAGGAACTAGGGTACCATTAAAATGGATCTAGTGGATTGGAAAGCACCAGGTATGGCCCTGCAATATGGTAATGGAAACTGATTCACAACTGGAGCCTAGGGGTCCATGGTGGGAGCTGACCAGGCTTAGGTGAGGCAGATCCCCACTCCCCCGGGGGGTTGCAGAGACACAGAATGACATATACCCATGTGGTCTCCGAAGATGTGCCATTCTAAGAGCTCTCACAGGAAAGGCCTCCATTGAGAGGGTGCAACCACATTGGGTGACATGGAGCTAACTCAATGTTAGTCAGCTAACTGCTGCTGTAAGTAATAAAGTTGTGGCATTTTTCCTTCCAATTTGGTATGTGAGTGTTAATTATTGCAGTGGGAAGACAGTCGGGTTAGCAATAGGGTCACAACTACAGGACCAGTTTGTTTGTTGTTTTTGTATTTTAAACATGAGTCTTGGTTAGGACCAAATTCAAAATCCACAGATGGGCAGTACTGTTTTCAGGATCACCTACAAATACCCAAACCAGGCAAGCTTTCAAGATCTCATGAGCCTAGATAGGGAGGGAGAAAATCATGGATGTCCCAAACAGCAGTCATTCATGAATCAACATCCAGCCTTAGACAAAATGAGAAGGCAGCCTGAGAGTTGACAGCTGAAACCCTTTCATGTAGTCATGCTAAAAGTTCATCCCAGTTTTATTTCCTGTTTTACTTGTTTTATCGCTGTTAGCTGCCCAGAGTTCCCTCTGGGAAGATGGGTGGGATATAAGTTCAACAAATAAATAAATAATAAATAAATAAATCCCCCCATAGCTTTTTACCTAGATAACCACATTATTCCCATAACTAAATTCTGGGTTGCACAAGTAAGAATGTAAAGTTATTGTTTTCAGCTCTGTTTCCCCCCATTGGAAACAGATGCTGTTTTATATGGATGTTTGGAACGATCCAACAGGACATATTGGTTCATGGTGTTTGTCCCGTCTTCTTTTCCACTTTTAAGAGCTGCCCTTCTGTAGACTGTCATCTTTAAAGGGAGAAAAATAGAGATAGGGGACATTATACATTTTTTCATTTTTCTGCCTCCCCCCCCCCCCTCTAAGAGATATTGAAGTTGTGGCTCATGGGGGCTCAGCGGTAACTCCTGTTAAGTCGGTCAGCTTTTCTCCGAGGATTGATAGCTGGTAAAAAAGCATATATTGCCTCTTTTGCTTTCTAGTTTGAAATAATGCCAAAATCAGCAGCAGAATTTCTGATTTAGGCAATGGAAGCCCTGCATGAGTTTTCTATCCCCAGTGAAAAGGCATCAAACACCTTGTATTTGACCAGGTGTTGTGGAAATGTGCCTTTGGCTGTTTTCCCACCTTTTGGGCAGCAGGCATGGCTTTGAGTTTTGTATCCTTTTTACTTGTTTGCTCTTCAGTGTGTTCCCTTGTGTAGCAGCTGCCATGGAATAGCCTTTGTTCAAAGCAACTGCAAGCTGTGTGCTCATCTCACACTCATTTTGACACTCGGTGCACTCTGTAGGTTTGTTTCACCTGGCACTTGTTGCAATATTCATACTCCAAGCTTTCCCGTCCTTCAAAGGTGAAGAGGTGCTTATTTTGTTTTGCTTCCCCCCCCCCCATTTCTGCAACACAACTGTCAAGCAATGTGACTGAAGGTGATCACATATGTGGCCACATGGTAAAATCATTCTCAGAAAGCAGAAAATGGAGGCAGAATTCAAGGGACCAGATTGGCAGCCACTGTATCCCCCCCCCTCAACTTAAGAGCATTATTTAAGAATGAATCACAATGGCAGGTGACATTGCAAGATATGATGGACTTGGGCAAATGCAGGAAATGCAAACATGGGTAAATTAGAAAAAATAAAAAGTGTACTGTTTACAAATTATTTCTGAATGAGATATTCTGCTCACTAGCAGTTAACTGGAGCTGGAGCTGGTTTAGTGGTTTAAGTAGCTTGCTGCGGAGCCAGAGTTTGAGAGCTTGATTCCCCACAGTGCCTCCTGTGAGTATAGCCAGCCTATTTAACCTTGGGCAAGCTGCACAATCCCAGGACACTCCCAGAAGAAGGGTGTGGTAATGCACCTCTTAAGTATTTTCTACCAGAAAAACCTGAAATACTCAGCTCTACCTCTCGTTCTCCACCAATCCAGGTGAGGCGGTTTCTGTTCTGAACTTGTGTCTGGACCAGATAATGGACTGGATGAGGGTTAATAAATTGAAACTCAATCCAGACAAGACGGAATTGCTGTTAGTGGGTGCTTCATCAGCCAGGCTAGAGGGCCACTTCCCTGTCCTGGATGGGGTTGCACTCCCCCTAAGGGACAGGGTCCGTAGCTTGGGGGTGCTCCTGGACCCTGGTCTAACTCTGGAAGCCCAGGTGGACTCGGTGGCCAGGGGCGCCTTTCTCCAGCTGCGGAATATATATCAGCTGCACCCCTACCTGGATGAACGGAGCCTTATGACAGTTACGCATGCACTGGTAACATCCCGTATTGATTACTGCAATGCGCTTTACGTGGGGCTGCCTTTGAAGACGGTTCGGCGATTGCAACTGGTTCAGAATCGTGCTGCACGGCTGGTGAGTGGTAGGGCCACCAAGGAACACATCACACCAATTCTGTATAACCTTCATTGGTTACCAGTTGCTGCCCGAGCCCAATTCAAAGTGCTTGTTTTGACATATAAAGCCCTAAACGGCTTAGGACCTAGATACCTGAAGGACCGCCTCCTTCCATATGAACCTACCCGGCAATTAAGATCTAGTCAGGGGGCGCTCCTGAAAGAGCCATCCCTTAAGGAGGTGAAGGGGATGGCTTGCAGGAAAAGGGCCTTTTCAGCAACTTCCCCAGACTATGGAATGGCCTACCAAATGAGACTCGCCTGGCACCGACGTTGCTAACATTTCGGCGCCAGGTAAAAACCTTCCTGTTCCAAAAGTTTTTTTTTTTTAACTAATGATTGTGGGTCCTGATGGCAATTTTAGTGGTGTTTTTAATGTATCGTATTTATTGCATTTACATGTTTTTAATTATTCTAATTTTATGTATTTTGATGTTTTAATTGTCCATTTTGATTGTGAGCCGCCCAGAGACCTTTGGGTAGTGGGCGGCATACAAGCTGACAGAATGGCATATCATGATGATGATGATGATGATGATGATGATGATGATGATGATGATGATGATGATGATGTTAACTGAACACCAGTATGATGTAATTGATAGAGGGTTGTACTAGGATTCTGCAGACCTCAGTAATGGAAACTGAGCTCTGTGTGTGTGTGTGTGTGTGTGTGTGTGTGTGTCAATGGGAAGTCATTTTTGAATAACATATATATCTCCAAAGCCCTATTAGAGTTTCAGTCAGCTGGAAAAGATGGCACATAACAAATGACAAAATGATTAATTGAACAGTTGACTTTTCTCTACTAACTTTCCCATTTTTGTGGAAATGCCAGTCCTGCACATTTTCTCTCCAGAACACTTTTCTAGGTTAATTCAGGTGGGCACTGGGTACTTCCTTGCAAAAGCCACCATGAGCTAATGGTGCACAAGGGCACGGAAGATAATCTATACCTCCATGACATCAAACTACAGGTGATGCTTGCTAGGTGCTTTCAGAAAAGGGAAAGAAGATGATACGAGGCCACAATATAGACTCCACTGCAGAGGCAGCAATGCAAGAGTATACACATGCAACCCCCTCTCCCCCCCCAAAAAAGAACAAAATCAGAAGTGTAATGAAAGTCATTTGAAATCATTTATAAAAGCAAGGTCAGGACTAGTAAGCATCTTTGTTAATACTGCACTATCACGCATGTAGTAACTCCTTGAACAGAATGCTATGAAGATAGTTGGCAGAACTCCCCTCTGAATTGGTTTTTTAGTCAATTTAATTATGTTCTGCATGTCCGTCAATAATATTGTAGGCATTTTAATCTCAGTCATGTGTCTCTGAGACTTCCTTTTGCATATCACAGGAACGGGTAGTTCCTAACATTCTACTTTCCTCCTGTTTCGCTGGATTGCTGCCATGATGTATAAGAACATGTGTGGCCTAGTTTGAAGACTAGTGTGTTCTATTTTATTTCCACTGAAACTTCCAAGTAAGTGTGCTTGCTTGTAGCCGGAGGCTTAAATAGACTAGTAGTACAGCTGATGGAGTCAAGAAATGTGTCTGATATGAATAGTGTCTGTTAGGCAGCTTAAGTACTATTAGTGCCATTCTTGTCGACAGTAGTTACATTGAAAAGAAATTACTTGGGAAAGCATTTTTCATGCTTGATTGACATGTAGATAAAGGCATTCTTGGTGTACTAAAACCCATTTCAAGTGCTCTGTTAGCATAGTGAGGAGGCTGTGAAGTGTTCCTGAAGTGTTCCAATTTGAGATTGCCTCAAAAGATTGCCTCAATGACTGGAGAGAGAAAAAACTGGACTTACTGTTGTGTTGGTTGGCCTGTAATCATGGGAGCCAAGAAATTAGGAAGTTCTTTTTTTGGTGCAAGAAAAGAAAGCTGAAAGTTCAGGTAACATCATGAAAACTTCATGTTGCTCTGTTCAAGCTACAGTTCCTCAACCTATAACAAAAAAGAATAAGATCAAAATTCCTAAAATGGCCTTTTAAAATTGCTTCAATTTCTTACTTGGAAGGGAGAGAGAAGTAATGAGCTAAAATGTCTGTGAACATAATGTATAATTGCAAATCATCAAGTCATTTGAGATTTACAGCACCCTTTGTATGGTTCTCTGGATACAAAATACTCAAAAGTGGTTTGCCTGGCCTTCCTTCTGGTGGCGCTCTGAGAACGTGGATCTAGTCAATGGCTGCAAAAGTGACAGAACACAAAATTCCATCAGCCACTTATGATCTGGGGAACTTTTCTGGCCCTTCTCTTGGGAAGCACACTTCAAACCCTCAGCCACCATAGGCTGCTTTCACACAACCACTAAAATCCACAGCAAACTTTGATCTGTATCGCCCTTCCCCCGAGCAGTCACGTGGTTGATGTTGCAGATCAGATGTTCCCACGGTCATGTTTTGAAAATCCATAGCCATTCTGATCCCATGACTGAGAACCACAGCAAAGACACCATAATTGGGGGCAAAAACGTTTTTGTGTGGATTTTCCATGTTCCCATGGACTTGAGTAATGGTTTAAAATATGCATCGGAACAGTGACAAGGATTTTACCACCTCGAGACCAGGTACTTGTAAAATATGCTGGGTCGTGGTATAGTGGGTGTGGTCACACTTTTTTGTTTAAAGTTTGCTGCTCATGGGAAAACAATTTTATGCTCTGCATCTGTGAGCACTTTGTAGCGGATTTTAGTGGTCTTGTGAAAGCAGACATAATAGCGAGGTATGGCAGCAGCTTGATGACTATCCCTGGGGAAATCGTATGAAAGATACAGGAAAATGCAAACAAGTTTACATTCTGGAGTCAGAATCCTGAATGGATTTAACATGGGTTCATTTGGAAGAAACATGGCAGGTAAGTAAGAAGTAAGTAAGTAAGTAAGTAAGTAAGTAAGTAAGTAAGTAAGTAAGTAAGTCTATCATTTTTAATTGAACCTCTGATGCCTTAAAAGAATAAATGTAAGTAAGTAAGCTGAATCCTGCCTGGGACTCAGACAACACCTGGAGTCTATGATGGAGAAGTCTAGGTCATTTTTTTGGCCCTCCTGAATTGAACCAGTGACAAAGGACTGATTGCCTTAAAAGGAGGACCAAAATTTAGCAATGGCGGGATACATCAGGAGGAGGGAAGAGCAAAAAAAACTGGCTCTCTTGTGGCTTAGCTGTTAGTCGGGCCAGTCCCATTTCGGGTCGTTTCCGGTTTTCGCGAGTTCTTTTTTCATTTTTTCGTTTTCGTTAGTAGGAGGAGGCCCTCCTCTGGCCCGCTGAATCCTCCTGGAGCCTGGGACTCTCCAAGAGACACCCCTCTACATGGGGGTCTCCCTTCCTCACCTGCTGCTGCTGCAAAATGCATGCAATAGCCATATGATGGCAGTGCAGACGTGAGACCAGTGTGAGAGTGAAATGCCCCCTTCAGGTCAGGCATGTCCAACAGAATTGTACTTTGGCCAAGCAAGTAGATCTGGCTCCTGATGTTTAGTGACGGGTAAGGTTACGGTGGGCTACAACTCTGGGTGCCTCTCTGACCCACTAAGAATTCTAAGCTTAGATTTTAGCCAGTGACAAAGGACTCCATGCGACTGGTGGGATGGCTCCAGAAATTTGCATGGTTGTCCACTCCCACATGGCTGGCCACTTGGCCAGCCCATCATTGCGCACTGCGCAGGTGTAAAACATAAAATAAAATCAATGGAGGACCAAGGAGTTTTTGTTGCAGAAAAAACACTGCCTGCATTAGATACAAAAACAATATTGCGTTCGCCGCAAACCAGAGCCCTTAGTCAGGGCAGCCTGCTTTTTTGGCCCGGGAATGGGTGGGGGGAGAGTTTAAAAGTTTTTTCCTGTGCCGTCCGTGCCGCTTGCTTGCGCTTTAATTGCGGCGGCCGGCGGCCGGCGAGGGGCTTTGGGCGAGCCTGCGGCGAGTCCCACCAGAGCAAAAATGAGGCTCCAGAAACAACCCCTCTGGCGCGATGCAAGTAACTCTTGTGGCTAGATTTCGTAGGTTCGAGCTCGAAGTGGGGAGTCTTGTAGCTGGAAGTCCCTCTAACTCAGGGGTGGAGTTGGGGCAGAGCACAAAATGAGTGGAGATGAGAGTGTATTTGGACTACTACTGACAAAATATACTTTGAATGAACAATCTCTTTTATAATTTTATCATTAGTGCCTTTCTCAGCCCCCTCCCCAGTAGAATTCCTACATTCAAACACAGCTTCTGCAGCAGCTGTAGAGTAGTTTAACAAGTGTGACAAAATCCCTCTGGGTAACATGTTGAAGAGCAAATTGATGTGCAAGTTATCATATAAAACCAAATTGTTTATAATTATTTGTATTCAAAACGCAGTGTTGATTAAGATATAGATCAGTGATGGTGAAACTTTTAGACACCAGGTGCCCAAACTACAATTCAAAACCCACTGATATAGATGGCCTATGACCAGGATAGGGAATTCCCACCCATCCATCACCCACAAAGGGTAAGGGACTCCTTCTGCCGAGTCCATGAGTTGTGTCATACTTCATCTCTCCCTTGCATTGTTTATGATGTTGTCTATGATCATGAATGGATGATGTAATATGCAAGTAAGCCAGCCATGGATAATAAAAGGCATGCAGAGGGAAGTTAACAGTGATAAAAAGCAGACACAACAAATATAATTGAAACAAATCTCTAGAGGGATAGCAGTTAAGGCCCAGAATTCTTTGTAACAAAACCAGAAGAGTCTTGTGTTATCCTAAAAGTGCCACCAGGTTTTCTTGACAGAAGAAAAACACAATAAAAAATCAGCAACAACCAAGTCAAAGTCACCCCTAACACCAGCCCAGCTTCAACAGCAAATATCTAGCTGAATAGAAATGATTTTTCTTGCTGGCAGAAAGATAACAGGAAGGGGGCTAGCTGAGGCTCCCTTGCAGGGGCTCAGTTGGGGGTTTCTTTATCAGGAGAACCACACATCCAAACCAGCAGATTACTGTTTGCTCCAGATCATGCATGCAAGGAGGCAGAAATATATGTGGAAGAAGAGACATAGTTTTTGCACATCCCAAGCTTAGAAGTCAAGAAAGCAGTAATATGTCATTGAAAAATTGTGGACTATTTATGATCAAAATCTAAAACAAATTGTGACAATAACTGGGACTGACAGACCCACAGGAAGTGGATTGGGGTGGCCTAATATTTTCTCTACAGAGGTGAAGGAAGCAGGATACATGAGGCACACAAAGCTCTCCTTGGAGAGCCAAACAATGTCCAATGTAATTGTTGGATGGAATTCTGTGTGTAAATGGAATGTCTAGCAGTATAGCTTTATTGCAATGGATTGTGGTATACTGTGCTATTATAGCATAATAATGTGATAGCAATAATTTTATGCTATTTTATTGCAATAAAAACTGCAGTATTGCTTTTAAACATTAGAGAAGATCATTAGCGCTGAGGGAGGGGGATTCTACTTATCTACCTACAAATGTACCAGCTGTCTCAGCTGAACCTCAGAAAGTGAGCCATTAAAAAGGCCTGAAAAACATAAAAGAATGAATCTGCTTTAAGATCATGTTCCATAAATGTTAGTCATACAGCTACAAAGCGGAAGGTTGAAGCCATGAAACTATTAAAGGCAGCAATACTGCCAATTTGCAAGAGGCTATGAGTAACTGAGCACTAGATATTGCCAAAGCTTTTTGGATGAGGGTGAAAGAAATATAGATAGAAACATAGAAAACAAGGCCTTCATGTATTAACATGTTTCTTCTGTGCTGTATGCCTTTTGTTTTGATTTGGTTTATTCCAGAACCTCTTGGTTCCTTTGTCAATTTTCTGGTCTGAACCAATGGCAAAAGCAACAAGCCAAAACTGTGTTCCAGCTGCAACCAATTCTCCAAGATGCCCTCTTTTTTATGTCAGACTTTTCCTCTTACCCATTAAAAATATACTCACAGAGCCTGTAAACCTACAGCAAATGCCATTCATGGAAAGGCCAAACTTTCCAACTTTCCAACTTAACAGACCATCACTTTTACCCAACGGTTTCTTATATGAAACAAGAAGTGGGAACTAATAATAGTCATATTAGTAATGGTTGTAAGATTCAAGTTTTTAAAGATTTATGAATGCCAATTTTTAATTTCATTGATTTTTTTTTCAAAATTTTGTAGATTAAGAAAAAGAGTGGAACAGAGATTCAGGATAAGTATGAGTAGGATAATATATGTTATATAAGTAAAAGAGATGGGCATTTTTTTTGTTTCGTGTTTCATCTTTCATTTTGTTACAGAACGAAACATAAAATGAAGTGCCCTTAAAAAAAAGAAACAAAACGAAATGGAAATTTTTGTTTCATTCTCTTTCATTTTTGTGCATTATTTAGTTGGACAAGCACCAATCTCGGCACTTGTCAAAATAAATAATAAAAATAAGTGCCAAACAGTCGGTGGCAGTTGGTGTAAATTTTTTTTAAAGTGACAATTGGCCCATGGGCCAGCTGGTCAGCATGAGGTTTTCTAAGAAAAATGCCAACTGGCCCACAGTCCAGCTGGTCAGTGTGAGGTTTAAAATCACCCATTGACTTACCTTGCCTTTCCTCTCATGGGGCTAAACTGAACCCAGGAAGTAGCCTCCTATGCATCATCCTCCCTTCTCCCTCATGCTGGCTAATCAGACAGGGAGGTGGGATGATGCATGTCCCTGCCCAGCTCCTGATTGGCCAGTGCCAAGGAGAAGGAATGATGATGTATCAGAGGCAACTTCCCTGGTTGGAGTTTAGCCTCGCACTTGGTACGGCAAGGTCAGTCAATAGGTGATTTCATTTTGGAGGTTGAGTCCAGGTTGAGCTATCAAAACCAGCTGGGTGGTGGTGCAGAGAATCGGAGACTGGAGGAGTGAAGCTTTTGAATTTCCCACCTCAATAACCTCCTTACTTCACTCTCTGGTTCACAACAGGTCTGAGATGACAAGCATTGACATTAGCACTCTCCCTCTCGGACCTCTGCTGTGTTGAAAGCTCAGTGGATTCCCTGGGATTCCACACACAGCAGGGGTCAGGTCAGAGAAGGTGAGCACTCACATCAGTGCTCATCTTCTTAGACAGCTGCTGCTGTGTTGGAAGCCCAGGGGATTCCCTGGATTCCCACGCAGCAGGGGTCTGAGAGGATGAGCGCTGATGTCAACCATCGCCTTCTCAGGCTGCTGCTGCTGCTGTGTCAGAAGCTGAGCAGCAAAAACCTGCTCCCTTCTCAGGAGTCACCCCTCCTCCCTGCTTCCCAGATGGTTTTATTTTTGGACAGGTCAGGGAGTGGAGAACCCCTTGGAATTTTACTCCACATGGTGTCCATCCTAGAAATGCAGAAATACCCCTGAACCATTACAATGCCCATCCCACTTACAACTGGGTTGCAGGTAGCAATCAAGGTGACATCTGATTGCCAACATTCTGAAAGAAAATTTGAATAAGCAGATTCCTAGGTTCTCCCAAACTCCTTGCCTTGATCATCAGCCAGAGGAAAAGAAAGTGGACATTTTTATATAGCAGATTCTCTATAGTGGAGGCTATTCGTGTCTTAATTATGCATGGTAAAGTCAATTCTGATATTTAATGAACTTTATTTTTTAGAGTTTCCAAGGAAAGCTCAGTGAGTAGGGTATTTGGCTGGGATGCTGGGAGTTAATTCCCTATTGTGCCTCCTGTAAGTATAGCCAGCCTGTCTAGTCATGGGCAAGGAGCACAATTCCAGGAGGTGATTAAAGAAAGGTAAACTGCCTCTGCACAATCTCTACCGAGAAAACCCTGAAAATCATTTCCATAAGTCGGAATTGACTTAATGGCACACAATTACTATGATGCTTATTAGGTACAGAATAGCAGAATTAATTTACCATTGCCTTCTTCAAAATAGCAGAATTATTGTTTTCGAACAGGAAAGCACCGCAAGGCAAGTCTGTCTCAGACTTGGTTACAATCCTGTTTGCACTAATTCAGCATTGTGCACATGAGAAGCTGAGTGCGGACCTTATCAGGGACAAGCTGGTAGCAAGGCTTCAAGGCAGCTGCCTGTCTGAGACATTGCAAACTGATCCTAATCTCACCCTAGAAACAGCCAATGACCTACAATGTTCTTCTATAGAGCAACAGCAGGCTACGTTCAGGAAAAAGAACTTGCAAGACAGGATGTGACCTTGTCAAGAAAGGGTAAACCCACATTCAGCTTGCATGTTTCTATGGACAGATTTTATAGGAGTAAAAGAAACATAGTTCAGAAGAAAATACCAATAATAGATGGGTTTTGTTTGCCCCAATGTCCCAAAATCAAATGATGCTTGTGGATAGACTAATGTTTGCAAGTTTTGTTGCAAGTTGTTACTTGTGATTCCTAGAGTATGCCCTGGGTTTCAAAATTGGAACCCCTCTGGCTGAGATGTTAGCCAACAAGCCCTCACTATCTAAGAAATAGTCAAAGAGTCAAGATAGCTTTTGGGGTTAAATTAGTTTTCATTCTTTGTTTGTGTTAAGGATTTCTGCTGTTCAGATGCTCATGGTCACAATCAGCTTATTGCTGCAGTAAAGGAAAAAAGTAATGCTTACTGTACTATTATATTTTTAGAAAGAACTGTTTTTATGCTGCTCTCTACTTAGGTTCTAAAGCATATGTATGTAAACAAAGAGAACACATATGTTTATAGATATATGAGAAAATATAGTACTGTATAGGAGAATATTTTTTTTTCTACATGTCTGGACCAGCGTGTCAGGGAAAGCTTAGTGCCATAGACTAGGTAGACTGGCCTCTTTCTTTGTGTCAATTCCTGTTTCCTTTCATCCTCTTCCCTCAGTCTTTCTTTCTCTTATATTTTTGTCCTGAGAAATGCTGCATGCTTCTCTCTCACATCTCCGCATATGGAAACCACTCATGGACTTCTCCTGAGTAACCAAATAGACATTTGTTCAGTTTTGATTGGCTTTGACTGGAACACTTTTTGTTCTAAGCCTCTCAATGCACACACTAACAAGTCATTGTACAAGCAACATCTTCTGAACTGATTCTGCTGCTTCATTTACAGAAAAACAGTCTGTGTGGTTGCCAGGATTAAGGAAATAGCTCCAGCAGAGAAGTGAAAACTGAGGCATCTGTGGTGATATGAGAGTAACCCCCAGCCTGAGCCATTTATGGTCTCTGTCTTCCTGTCCTTGGCAGAAATATAGGTCTGACCTTTTCTATCAGTTTCTAATAAAAGCAGATGTTTTTTAAAAGAGCATACTGGTATCTCTCAGCTTCCAGGTATATCAGGCATGCTTATCAACAAAAGAAAAGAATTTTTTAAAATGTCAGATAGTAGCTCTAGTTTGCAGTTTTTCCAAAATATTATTTGGGCAGTTTATGGGAGCCTTGAGCTATCTGCACATTACCTGAAGTCTAATACAGTTCCTCATGTGGTGGTGACCCCTTGCCCTGCTTGGAAGAGGCCACAAGCCCCCTTTGGCAGGTTACTGCCACAGGTGCCATGGAGAACTTCCCTCTACAGGCACTCTCAGCCAATCACAGCCTCTGGTACCATTGAATGACACCCCCTCCAACCTATCATGCTATAAGTCACTCTTTACCCCCCTTCCTCCCCCTCCTCCTCCAGACCCAAGCCGCTTGTTCCTTTTTCTTCACTGGCTCATGGCGACTTCTGTGAAATGGTCATTCAACTACCAAACAGGTCCCGACCCCCAGGTTGGGAACCACTGCCCTAGAGTAAGTTTGGGGGATAACATGTCCTTAAAGCAACTGATCTCTAAATCTTCAGATTCCTATCTTGTTTTTGGTTTTGGCATAATGGTCCAGACTTTGGACAAATGGTTACAGCCCAACAGCTGCAGATTGAATGAAAGTTACAATTTATAATACATTTTTCAAAAAAATCCATGGGTTTTATTAACAAAATAATAGATGTAGGGCTTACTAGGAGACCATCTGAGATAGGGACAGTTAAACCCTTAAGAATTAGCTAGTCAGTTCAACTAACAAACTTCAAGAAAATGGCAATCACACAAAGACAGGCAGGGAGCCCTGACCTGGACCCCATGCCATTACAATGCCAATGGAAAATCTATTTCAACCAAGCACAGATTTTAGCTCTGGGATGGATTACTTCAGCATGCCTGAGGAACACATTGTCACCCTACCACATCCCACATCAAGGTCCCAAAATAACCCCTTGAAATGCCCAAGCTCGCTTTCCCCTTAAACTACAGTTCTCAGTGTTGCCTTCATTGAGAGCTACAAGAATTAAATATATCTGAAACTGAATGACAACCGGAATGTAGATATTCTATCAAATCTTGTCCGTGGATATATTTCAAAATAAATTATGCATAATTGATTTGGGCCATTTTGAAATTCATTCAACTGAACTGGGAGAAAGTTCAGCAAGCATGTGTTTAAGCTAGGCTGCACCATGACTTTTGTACTTTCTGCCCCTTCTGTGAGAAACTCTAGATGAAATGTGTTTAGCATCTTTATGCAGCAGGATAATGTGTTAAGAATTTCATGCTACATCCTCCAAACTGCATGGCATAGTGTAATTTCAATGGAACTTAGAGTTTTCATGCCCATTTTTTTCCTTTCCAAATTCTGTTTGAATTTATAATAAAAATATGGAAGTACAATGAACCAAAAATTATACTCTTGATCCAATTTTATTCACAGCACATTTGCTACAGATTTGTGCTTCTAATCCTCATTCACAGTTCAACTCTTGGGGGGGGGGAGAGAAAGTTTTGACTCATTCCATCCCTTTTATACAACTACTACTACTATTTAATGGTAACAATGGCCAAAACTTGTAATAGCATTTCATTAACGTTACAAAAGGGTTTTATAAATGTAACCCAATTAAGCTTATAATGGTTTCATGGAATTAAGAACAATAATTCCAAACACTCCTTTTAAATGCAAAGAAGAAATGAGGAAAACCTACCATCCTTGTCTGATACAGCAGCACTTTGAAAAAGTGTTCCATTACTCTGGTAGAGAGATGTAAAAAGAAGGAGAAAAATATATCATAAGCCTCAATATTACACCCAACAATCTTTATTCAGGTGTTGGCAGCAGAGTAACTTGGTCAGCAGGGCTGACTCAAAAGCCTTCTAAGACATGGTAACCTGCATCATGATAAGCTGTGCCTCTGAATTGAAACCCCTTGCTGTGCTGTTCTTTTTTCATGGAGAATCTGTGGAATTCTATTACATCAGAACATGCCCTGCAGTACAATTATAGTAGGACACCAGTATCTGCTGTGGATTGGTTCCAGGCCTTCCCGTGGATAATTAAAACCATGAATAAGAGAAAACACCCCCCAAAACTGCTATTTTGTAACAGTAGCTTGCTTTACGGCTGCTGTTTGTGACAGTAGCTTGCTTTGCAGCTGCTAGAATATTTATTTATTTTTTCTCTTCCAGCTGTGGATAACTTAATCAATAGTGGATATGCGGGTCCTACTGTAGCTACAATTCATTTCATTTCATTTTATTGCAGTTTGCACACACATATACTAGTTGTAGTATTTAATATGTTATTTTTATTAAAATATAAAATACACATAAAATGAAACTAACAAATAAAAACAAATAAACTAACAAATAAAAACTTCATATATACATATATGCAAATATACATACATATATACATACATCAATAAATACACAAAATGTGTTTCTCCATCAGAACCCTTTGAAGACATGCTGTATTTATTTCATTTATGATGCCCCATTCCACTTCCAAACCTCCATTGCACATGACCCTACCTTTTAATTAGAGATGGGCACGGAACAAACATTTTTTCGTTTCCGTTAAGGTTTGTCGTTTCTGTTACGTAATGAAACAACAAACGAAAATTGTGATGAAAATGAAACGAAAACGAACAGAACCACAAAAATTGTGGTCATTACGTTTCGTTTCTGTTAATGGCGATGCGCAATGAAATGAGCTGTTTTAAATGTAAAAAAACGCCCTGGACATCCGTAAAAATGCAGTGATAATTATTTATATTGTCTGATAATACCTACCAGGGGGGTTGGGGTCCTTAAAATGTTTGTTTTTGTCTTCTCCCATCGCGATGTATTTTTCTTTTCCCTTTAAAATGGATGTCGCCACCAGCCACAAAATGGAGGCAAGCCATGTGATGGCATCATGTTGAACCAATAGCATGCCCAGGTTGCAGACTGGGCGGGCAGGTCTGGCAGCCACAGAGGGCATAAAAAGCTCTGGCAGCCCCCCTCACCTTGCAGTCTCCGGTGGGAGTTACGGTGGGATTTCTGTCTCTGTAACTCTCGCTTCAGTCCTGCAGCCTCCCTGTGTGCGTGCGTGCTGCGTACCTCTCGATGAGTGCCCTCCCTTGCCCCGCAGTGCAGTCACTTTGTGGCTGCCTTGCACCCTGGGCAACGCCCGCCACTGCCTTTGCAGCCTCCCTGCATACCTAGTCTATACTGTGTCTCTGGCAGCATCCTTTTTTTTAGTGTTTTCCATCTGGTCTGGGGCGTTGGGGGATGCCTGCACACAGAAATGCTTTAAAAATTGCGCAAAAAGCTAGTAGAAACGACAAATGAAAAAACGAAAAAACGGTAAAAAAATTTCCAAAAATTCACGAAAAACGGAAACGAACCAAAACAGACATCTCAATGAGAAACGAAAACCCAAAATGACTTTTTTTATTCGTGCCCATCTCTACTTTTAATTAATACATAGACAATAAAACCTTCTCAAATATTGCTCAAGGTATTTTATTTATTGAACCCTTTTAAAACTTTATATCACAAGTTTATCATTACTACCAATATTCCATACTTCTTTATACCTTTCACTTAATTGAAAGTAATGCTTTCAATTAAATTAAATTTTCATTTAAACTTTTTTTCAATTGATTTAAATTTTTATTTTCAAATTTATGTATAATTAATCGTGCTTCTGATAATAAATTTGTTATTAATTCTTTTACTGCCCAGTCCCATTGTTCCTTATCAAATATTGATAATAACAATGCTGTTCTCAAGGCCATCTCTAAATTTAACTCCAGAATTGAAATAATTTCTCCAAAAACAAGCTTGCAGAATTTCATTACATTTTTACAGGCCCACCACAGATAAAAATAAGTACCTATATAAATATCAAACCTCCAACATAAAACTGAAAATTTACCATATATATATATAAATTCAAATTTACCATTGTTAAAATATCATTTCAAAACTAGTAAAATAATTGTCTTTTATTTTTTACTGACATATATTTTAATATTCTTTTATCTTTTGATTCCTGACTCTGGACAGAGCTCAGCTGAGGAAGAAGCTTGTGACCAGAAAGAGGAAACAGGGAGAGGAAACAGGAGTTTCTGAGGGGGGATAGGAAGGAAAGATAGGTAGGAAGGAAAGATAGCTAATTAGCTCTCCCAGGGGACACTGGAGATGGAAGAAAACCCAAACAAAGCTAGAAGCAAAGGAAGATGACACTCTTCACCTGTGGAATTGCAAAACTGATTCTAGATTCTTGAGGAGGAGTCAGCTGGACAGCATAAAGTGGTGACCCCACAGGATGGTATGACAAAGACTGAAGCACAGCAAAATACAGTCACGGAACCAATGCCCTGAAGAGGAGATTAGTTGTAATAGGAGATTCCCTACTGTGTGGAATGGAGGCTAAGCTATGACCATAGATAATAGAATAATGAATTTGGAAGGGGTGTATAAGACCATCAAGTCCAACCGCCTGCTCCATGGAGGAATAGAAATCAAAGGATATCTGCCAGGTGGCTCTCCAAATTTCTCTTGAATGCCCAGTGTGGGAGCACTCACCACCTCTTGAGGTAATTGGTTCCCCCTCCCCGACACACACGGAGAGATTCATTGAAATCTGGCTTCCTGTTACTTGAGCCCATTGTTGCGTATCCTGCACTTTGGGTTGAGTGAGAACAGATCCTGGCCCTCCTCTGTGTGAGGAGTTTTCAACTATTTGGAAAGTGCTATCATGTCTCTTTTCAGTTTCCCCAAGGCTAAACATGCCCAGTTCTTTCAGTTTTCACTGAAAGGGTTTCATTTCCAGCCCCCCTAATCATCCTTGTTGTCTTCCACTGAACTTGTTCCAATTTGTCAGCACCCTTCTTGAAGTGTGGTGTCCAGAACTTGACACAGTACTCAAGATGAGGCCTTGCAAGTGCAAAATAGAGAGGAATTATCATCTCATGGAAATTGGAGACTATCTATTAATGCTGCCTAAAATATCCTTTGTCTTTTTTGTGGCTACATCACATATTCAGCTTATGATCTACAACAATTCTAAGATCCTTCTTTCTTATAATATTACAAAGCCAGTTGTCCACCATCTTGTAATTGTCCACTTGTCTTCACTTTTCCCCATTGATTTGAACAGAAGATTTGAGGACATACATGATTTTAACTAAGAAATCAGTAAGTCTTTAAATTTGACTGGATTGTCATAATCATAACTCAGACTCTGGCTTAAATTTTAATATTTCAGTTTAAATCTAGATTTTGCTGCCCTCTCTTTTTCTCTCTAGATTTTATTATACTCTGTGAAGGAAATCCTGCAAATTTTTGGTTGGATTTTGGTTTTGCATTCCTGGTTGAACAGATGTCCTTATAATTCACAATTAACCCATTCTGTGGCTCCTTCCTGTTTTCTGATAATTGAGTCATGGCAAATGGACTTCTTGTGCAATCGAAGCATTTTGCTACTCGTCCAAGCAGGAGCAAAACTTTTCGATCACACAAGAAAAGAATGTAAATGGTACTATTCATTATAGTCAGTAGGTTTGACCTAGATTAAAAATCTATAGACCAGTCCATTTGTGATATACATCAGTTTCAAACACAGTCATTAAACCATTCCATCCTATTTCAGCATGAAGTATCAGTTTGTTCTGAAAATGAAGAACAACCATGATTCCCTCAAGGCCCATTGTTTTAATGATCTGCTCTAAATATGACTAAGTATGGATCCAACTTTCCATGTGTCAGACAATGTTTGTCAAAATTCAGCTTTATACATGTGACTAAAATAGTTTAGGCTATCTGTAATTAAAATAGTTTAGGCTATTAATTACTGATTCTATGAATGAACTGGTCAAGTGGGAATTTAGATATATAGATATTTCAGCTATATGGGGGCTATTTGTGGATTTGGTGCTGCTTTACATATTATTTTCCAATTAAAACCATGTGTTGTTATTATAATTGGACAATAAATGTACAGTATTTCCTCAGTTGCTTCTTTTATTGAACCAACAGCTGAGCAGTAGAAGCTTGAAAAAGCTGCACCCGGCCAGCAACAGCATCACAAGTTTCTGGCAGTGGCTGCCTCTCTCAGGTTTATCCTGTTCTGTTGCTAAGTAACAGCAAGAACGTAAAGCTTCATCTTCCACACCTTTCAAACTGTGGTACCTAAGATGAGATGTAAAATCTTGTCTTCTCTTTCCTCAACTTCAGAAATCAAACATTCTGACGGTTTTAGCAGTGGGTGCATTAACACAAAATAGAGCATATAATAACATTATAGATTAAGTACTCCTACCAAAGCTTTGCTTTTGACTTTTGATTCTGAGGCAAGGAAGAATAGGAACAGAAAATTTAAAATAATAATAACGGAGTAAAGGCTTCATCCCAACAAGTCAATCAGATGTATTAAGTCAACATCCAAAGGTACTCTCCCTTCCCACCTCCTCAGGTGGCCTAGTTCTGCCCTGTCAGGTGCTTTGAGTTCTTGTGTATTAATGGAATGAGCAAACATAATCCCTTTACCTCTGCTTTTCTCATCCTTCCCTCTGACTACAGTTTGTAAAGTAATATGTTGCATGTATTTAAAATGTGCACATTTTTTATTAAACAGTTCCACACCGGTCCACCAGTGCGAGAAGTCTGGTGCACAGAAATGGCACCCAACCAGACAGTTCCAAAAGGACAGACTACAATAAGCACACTAAAGTTTTGTCTGAAACTGGACTCCTAACACATTCCTAATCTGATTTTTGGCCACTGACTATAGCAGCATTGAAAGACTGTCTTTGAAACACAGACAATCATCACATAAGTGTAGATCCCTTCCTTGGGGAATTGTTTTACATACATAATAGAGATGGGCACGACTTAGCGGTATTCCCGTTTCCGTTTCCGTTACTTGGTTCCGTTACTCTACGGAAACGGTAACGGGAATTACTCCCCCAGACTTCGAGCTCGAACCGACGAACGAACAATTTTGGTCTGATTTGTCGTGCTCGTTCCTTGCATCGCGAGATCGCGCGATGCCACACGCGGCACAGAAAAAAAGTTTTTAAAAGTTAAAAAAACCCGGTTCCCGGCCGAAAAGCAGGCGGGAAAATGCCTGCCGTGCCTCAGGGCACCTACCAGAGGGGTTGTTTCTGGAGGTCCCCCGCCTCCCCCCTCATCCCCCGTCCTCGGCTGCTCTGGTGGGACTCGCCGCAGGCTTGCAGCCAGCAAAAAGCCCAGTCTCGCCGGCCGCGCCGCCGCAATTAAAGCGCAAGCAAGCGGCACGGACGGCACAGGAAAAAACTTTTAAACTCTCCCCCCACCCATTCCCGGGCCAAAAAAGCAGGCGGAAAAATGCCTGCTTGACTAAGGGCGCAGGGCACCTACCGGAGGGGTGGTTTCTGGAGGGGGGGTCCCGCCTCCCCCCCGTCCTGGGCAGCCGGACTCGCGAGTCGCCATCGCCATGCCATGCGGTGCGGGCGGGGGATCCAAAATGGGGCGGCGAACGCAATATTGTTTTTGAAATCATGGTCCAAAAACACACAAGCACAACAGAAACACGCGAAAATTTATAAACTGCCAGATTTTTCACAGTAGCAGTGGGTTTTTTCTTGCAACAAAATGTCTCTCCTCTCCTCCTCTGTCCTCCATTGATTTTATTTTATTTTATTTTATTTACACCTGCGCAGTGCGCAATGATGGGCTGGCCAAGTGGCCAGCCATGTGGGAGTGGACAACCATGCAAATTTCTGGAGCCATCCCACCAGTCGCATGGCCACTTGGCCATGGAGACTTCTGGGATGTGCCAAAAAGCCCCCTAAAACCTGCCCTAGCCCTAACCCTAACCCTTGACTCCGTACCCATATGTCACAGACTGTCTTCTTAGTGGGTCAGAGAGGCACCCAGAGGTGCAACCCACTAGCCCACCGTAACCTTACCCGTCACTAGCCTAACCCTAGCTCTTGCACTAAGCCACCTTAAAGCCAGATCTACTTGCTTGCATTGCACTACACGCAGCAAGTACAATTCCCTTCTGTGTGAGACATGGTGGTGCGGGAGCCTTGTGCAGGGAAGGTATGACCCTATCACTCTCTCACACTGGTCTCACGTCTGCACATTATGTTATGCAATATCCATATGGCTATTGCATAGCATTTTGCAGCAGCAGCAGGTGAGGAAGGGAGACCCCCATGTAGAGGGGTGTCTCTTGGAGCCTGCTTCCCCTTCCTAGTGGCAGGAGGCACCCACGGGTGCCTCCAGGAGCCCACTTTCCCTTTATAGCGGGCCAGAGGAGGCACCCACCCCACAGAGGTGCCTCCAGGAGCCCGCTACCCCCCAAAAAAACCAGTACTAACGACAACGAAAAAACGAAAAAACGAACCGACTAATTTTTGCGAATTTTCGCGAAAACCGGAAACGACCCGAAATGGGACTGGCCCGACTAACGACAACTCAAAAAAATTTTTTTTCAAGTCGTGCCCATCTCTAATACATAATATGTATTTATAAGTGGCTCATTACACTAAGGAATAAAATCTCAGCTATTTCATTTAGTAATTATTGCAGTACATTGTTATTACAGTTAAATCATTTTACTGATCAAATTACCTAGATTCCCTGTACGGTTCAGCATGCGTTGACAGATTATGTAAAAAAATACTACAGAGCCAGCATTATTGGAGGTAAAGAACAAGGAGGTGTTTAAAGTAAAGCAAATAAAGGGTCAGTACAGGAAAACAATGATGCAAATACGAGCTGATAGCTGGCATAATAAAGCATTGCATGGGTAGTTCGTCAAAAACATCACATGAGGAAAAGACCTGGTAATGGCTCACCAATGGAACACTGAAAAAAGAGAGTCAGAAGCCCTGACTTTTTTAGCTCAAGAACAAGCTATCAGAACAAATGCAGTTAAGGCTAGAATAGAAAAATCAGTTGAGTACCACACATGTAGACTCTGTGTAGAGAGGTGGATGAATCAACCATATATTGAGTTGTTGCAAGAAAGTTGCTTAGAATGATTACAAACAGCATCATAATGTAGTAGCTCAAAAGGTCCACTGGAATTTGTGTCACATCTATCATCTGCCTGTAGCAAAAAACTGATGGGAGCATAAGCCTGAAAAAGTGATTGAAAATGAGCATGCAGAATGAATTTGGGACTTCCAAATACAGACAGACAGGGTTTTGGGGCATAATCCCCTGGATATTACGATTGTGGAGAAGAAGAAAATGTGGATAATTGATATTGCTATAGCAGGTGATAATAGAGTCACCGAGAAACAACATGACAAAAATTACCCGATATCATGATCTGAAAATTGAACTTGAAAAACTCTGGCATAAACCAATACACCATTAATAATAATAATAATAATAATAATAATAATAATAATAATAATAATAATAATAATAATAATAATAATAATAATAATAATAATAATTATTATTATTATTATTATTATTATTATTATTATTATTATTATTATTGAGAACCTGGTGGCCTCAGTTTTTTTAAGAGACAGCCCAGCCAGCATGCACCTGCCTCTCAGGTGTGAGTGGAAGTCATTTGTAGAAACCTGACTTCATAGTACCTTTCTCATAGAACAAGATAAAAATTGTACTATTCACAATTTCTTATAGTTAGTAGGTCTGACCTAAATTAAAAAGTTATGGGACAGTCCATTTGTGATTTCAACTGCATTCAGTTATAAGATCATTTTATCCTGTTTCAAAATCAAGCAGCAGTTTGTTCTGAAATTGAATAACAGCCATGACTACCTTAAGACCCATTAATTGATGGGTCTTCTCCAAGTATGTCTAACTGTGGATCCAATGTTCTATGTGTTTGTTTATTTATTTATTTATTTATTTATTTATTTATTTATTTATTTATTTATTTATTTATTTTGATGCTTGTTTGTTACTTTTTAGAGGTAGCCTGGCCAGTTCCCTTTTGGCTGCATCTGCACATGAACTCACCTCTTAGCTGAATGATTTGAGTTCCCCTAATTTTAGTACACCTACTCAAAATATGATTGGGAAAGGATGCTGCATTTTACATAGTAAAGGACAGTTGGAGTTTATTTATTTAAATTATATCCTGGATAACACCATCTGCCTCAAAGACCACTCTGGGTGGTTTACAAAATTATAAAATGCAAAATGATAAAATGTGAATAAATAAAATCATGAGAACATAAATCAAATAAAAATACATTAAATCAAATTAACATTAGCATAACCTTTGGCAGTGTTGGCGAACCTATGGCATGGGTGCCAAAGGTGGAACTCGTAGCACTTTCTGTGGGCACCCAAGATCACCCCTTCACAGCCACCTGTATTCAGGTTAAATTGCTGTATTGGCACTTTATGAAAAATTAGTGGGTTTTGAATCACAGTTTGGGCACTCGGTCTCTAAACGGTTCACCAGCACTGACATATAACATAAAAACAAATCATAAATCAAATAATAAAGCAACAAGAAAGAAAAACGACCACCATGTTCAGAGAGAAAAAAATCACAGTCTCAGAAATGCAAGTATAAATAACAGAGGATAAAATCAGAAACAAAAAGATGCGTAGGTAATAAATAGAGTTATAAATGTTGACAACACTGGTGGAAGCAGTCAAGATGATCTAGATTCTATCGCATATCTACTTCTACTAACACTTGGCAAAAACCAGCCCTGACAATTGCTTTGTGATTGGATAAGAAGTGGTTAAATGGGGTGTGAGAATGCCAGCCTATACAAAGGGGTCTGACTTCCAGGTCAGCGGACGCATCAGTCAGCAGCTAGCCATGCTCCCAATCAGTGTTGGCAAATATCCAGTGGCTAGTGTGGCCAGTAATATAACTTAGAAGTAGGGAAGCCTTCGTCTAAGGCCAAATGTAAACACTGCCAATATAAATGTGCTATGCCTAGCCTGCTGTAGATTTGCTATCTCAAATGAATGTAAACAAAGCCCGAAGACACATTCAATCTAAAAGGCAAGTGAACCCTGATTGGTCAAAGAGGCGACATGTGACTTTTTTCTCATGCTGTGGACAGAGACCAAGAGACCGAGAGATTTTTCCTGAATGGATTCTGCAATATGAACTAATGGACTTTTATTTATTTATTTATTTATTTATTTATTTATTTATTTATTTATTTATTTATTTATCTACCACCCCTCTTCTGAAGGATCTCCAGGCAGTTTACAACACCAAATAAACAGTAATCAAACATTTCAATAATATAGTAATAAGAGTAAAAGAGACAAAAATATATATGAATAAAATTAACAATTGCTTTGCAATGTAGTTTTAAAGTAGAATTAGTGAAGCTTTTGCCTCTAAAAGTTTGCTTTAGATTTCATTGAGTTAGGAAGGGAAATCATGGTGTTATACTTAACACCAAAAATATAAAGAACTTATAATTGATTTTAGGAGGAAGAGAGATGTACATCTACCACTAAACATAAATGGTGAGGAGGTGGATAGGGTTGGTAGCTTTAAATATCTGGGCACTTACATCTCAGAGGACCTTTCATGGACTGCAAACACCAACATGGTTGTGAAGAAGGCACAGAAGAGGCTGTATTTCCTGAGGATGCTCAGGAAGGTGAATTTATCTCAGCATCTACTTCTGTCCTACTATCACAGCACCATTGAGAGTGTCCTAACCTATGGCATGCTTTCATGGTACATGAGCAGCTCTGTAGCGGTCAAAAAAGCTTTACAGAGAATAATTAAAATTGCCCAGGATGTTACTGGGCTCCAGCTACAAACCCTGGATGACATCTTCACATCTCACTGTTTGAAGAACTCACACAACATTCTGAGAGACTCTACTCATCCTGCTCATAATTTCTTTGAACTGTTGCCTTCTGGCAGAAGATACAGAACAATTAAAACTCGGACTACACGTCTTCCGAACAGTTTTTATCCCAGAGCTATAATTGCACTTAATAATGAACTTAAGGACCACCAGCATTGAGCACTTGGACAGTATTACCCAGCCTGTTGTGTTGAAGCTTGTGTTTTTAGGGGTGGGTGGTGGGTGGGGGAGTGTTCGGGGATTTTTTAATGGGTGTGTGTTGAGGGGATTTTTTAATGAGTGTGAGAGTGTTCTGGGATTTTGTGTGTTGTGTGTGTGTGTGTGTGTGTGTGTGTGTGTGTGTGTGTGTGTGTGTGTTGAATCTGGTCTCTGGGTGTCTGAATTTCGTTGTATGTGTATACTGTGTATACACAAAATGACAATAAATGATGATGATGATGATGATGATGATGATGATGTCTTTATTTTCCAGTAAGAGAATATTTCTATGAAATCCTTATTAAATGCTTTTACTTATTTTTCAATTGAAGGTGCCTTGCGGAATAATTATTCTGGTAAGTGAAATAGCCATCCCAGGCTGGGAGATGAAAAGAATCCAAAGGGATATAGCTTTTGTTTCTCCAGATGCCTGATTTCAGCAGCTGATGTTGATTGATTACAGATGGAATCTGGGAAGAAAAATGGCCTTATTCTGGTGCGTGGACAGGTCTGGTAGGAGGCCCCCTCACCTGCACAATTGTTCCTCCAAGGACACAAGAGGCTTATCTGAAACTGAAGGTAATGGACAGATAACAGCAGTCAAAATATGAGGGACTCCTGCATGCAGGTTTTTGTTTGATTGTAATTTACTAAATGGAGGAAGCTTACCCCTAATAATATGGCGGAGAAATTTAACTTCATTAATTTCTCAATAAATGTTCACACTGAGATTATGCTAAGAAATAATATAATGCTAACTACAATACTAAGTAAATAAAAAGCAAAAGGCTTTCCTGTAGATGATATGTCCAACTATCATCCTATAGCCAATGTTCCCTTCATGGGCAAGGTGGTGGAGTGAGTTGCTGCCATGCAGCTCCAGTCATTCCTGGAGGAGAACCTTGTCTTGGATCCTTTCTAGTCTGGGTTCAGGCCACGTCATGGGACTGAGACAATCCTGGTTGCACTGTAGGATGACCTGTTGAGGAGGGCTGATGGGGTTGCTCTACCCTGCTGGTCCTTCTTGACCTGTCAGCAGCCTTTGATACTGCCAAATACGGTATCCTCCCGGGTAGGGTCTCTGAGGTGGGGATTGGGGGTTTAGCCTTTGGCTGGCTCCACTCCTTCCTCGAGGGCCGTGCTCAGCGAGTGAGCTTGGGGTGATCTGTCGTCTCTCTGGACACTCTCTTGTGGGGTGCCTCAGGGGTCGGCTCTCTTCCCCATGCTCTTGAATAGAGATGGGCACGACTTAGCGGTATTCCCGTTTCCGTTTCCGTTACTCGTATCCGTTACTCTACGGAAACGGAAACGGGAATTACTCCACCAGAATTCGAGCTCGAACCGACGAACGAACAATTTGGTCTGATTTGTCGTGCTCGTTACTTGCATCACGCAATGCCAAGCGGCACAGAAAAAAAGTTTTTAAAAGTTAAAAAAAAAAAAAAACCCGATTCCCGGCCCTAAAAGTAGGCGAAAAACTGTCTGAGGGCACCTACCAGGCCAGAAGGGTGTTTTATTTGGGGGGGGGGGGTTTCCCCGCCCCCCTCTCCTTGGCTATTGCTACTGCTGCGCTGCTGGTACCAGGCTGGGAGGGCGCATCCATTTGCCATGCAGTGCGGGGGATCCAAAATGGCGACCACAATATTTTTTTTGAAATCGTTGCCCAAAACCCCACCAAAGCACCACAGAAACATGCGAAAATTAGCTATTTTAAATGCTTGAATTTTTACAGTAGCAGCAGTGGGTTTTTCTTGCAAAAAAAGTCTCCGTTGATTTTATTTTATTTTATTTTATTTTATTTTATTTTTTTACACCTGCGCATTCGCCCATGGGAGTAGACCATGCAAATTTTCCACCAATCGCATGGCCACTTGGCCAGGTTGACCACAGAGACTTCTGGGATGTGCCAATCGGGCATAAACAGCCCACTAATCGTAGCCCAAACCCGAACCCTAAGCCTAACCCATACGCCAGTACACTGTCCTTCTAAGTGGGTCAGAGAGGCACCCAGAGGTGCACCCCAATACTCACCCTAACCTCACCCGTAACTAGCCTAACCCTAGCCGTTGCGCTAAGCCGTCTTAACCCTAAGCCAGATCTACTTGCATTGCACTACATGCAAGTATGTGAGACACAGCGGGTGCAAAGAGTCTGCCAGTCCGTCACTTGTCGCTCTGGCTGACTCCTGCAGCTCCCTCCAGGAGCCCGCTACCCCCTCCCCAAACCAGTACTAACGAAAACGAAAAAACGAAAAAACGAACCGACTAATTTTTGGAAATTTTCGCAAAAAATGGAAACGAGCCGAAACGGAACCGACCCGATTAACGACAACTCGAAAAAATATTTTTTCAAGTCGTGCCCATCTCTACTCTTGAATATCTATATGAGGATGCTGGCTGAGGTCATCTGGAGTTTTGGAGCTTGCTATCATCAGTAAGCTGATGACACACAGCTCTATCTCTCCTTTTCCACCTCTGCAGTGGAGGCTGTCCAGGCCCTGGATCGCTGCCTGGCAGTGGTACTGGAGTGGACCAGGACCAACAGGTTCAGGCTCAATCCTGGGAAGACCAAGGTTCTGTTCTTTGGGAGCTCTCCAAAAGGGTACAGTGGCCCTCTCCCGAGTCTGGTTGGGACTGTCTTCCAGCTGGCAGATACAGTGAGGAATCTGGGCATCGTCCTGGATCCAGCGTTGTCCCTGGAGTCCCAGGTGGCAGCCATGTCCAGGTCGGCCTTTTACCATATAAGGCTTACCTCAATGGGGACTCCTTGAGGACAGTTGCCGTTGAACCTTGTTCGGCGACTGCAGTGGGTACAGAAAGTGGCAGCCAGATTGGTGGCTGGTGTGGGCAGATTTGATTGCATCAACCCAATTCTGGCTCACCTGCACTGGTTGCCAGTTGCCTCCTGAGTAAGGTTCACGGTGTTGTTCAAGGTGTTGGTTTTGGTTTACAAAACCCTCCATGGCTTGGGTCCTGATTATCTGGCAGAGAGTCTCTCCCTAAGATCAGAACTGCCTTGGCCCACCTGATCCTTCATGGCTCTCTCGCTCTGAGTGGCCACCCCCAAGGAAGCCCATAAGTTTGCAACATGCAATTGGGCTTTCTTAGTGGCTGGCCCTGCTCTCTGGAACAAACTACTGAGCAAGATATGCCAGGCTCCTTTCCTGGCATCATTCAAAAAAGCTGTTAAAACCTGGCTGTTTAGTGACATCTTCAGCAATTGCTAGGGTGTGTATTGTTCTCCACCGTCTTGAGGTTTGTGCATATTATCAGTTGTTTTATGCCTCTTGCCAATTATCTCTTTGTTGTTGTGTATTTTTTCTTCCTTCTTTTTCTTGTTTGTTTGTTTGTTTGTTTGTTGTTTGTATTTCTCATGCCTTTTATATGAACTGCCCAGAGTTCCCTTTGGGTATACAAATATTAAATAAATAAATAAATAAATAAATAAATAAATAAATAAATAAATAAATAAATAAATACAATGTCCAAGGGAAGAGGGTTTGAGATAGTAAATATGGATAGTATGATGTAGAAGGAAATAGAATGCTTAAGGTCTTAAGTACAGACAGTTTTCAAGTTTTTATTTTTTTATAATTATAGAATAATTCAGGTGAGAGACAGGGGGTGATCTCTCTTTCAAGGACATGAAGTTCCCTGGCTTCTCACATACCCACAGGGCACAGCTCCAATATGAGCTGGATACTTGGTCTCATTGCCATTATTGGGAACGGGGTTGGATGAGGGAGGGGGTGAGGGTGGGAGGGTACAGGCACAGGGGAAGTAGGAAAGCATGAAGACAGGAACAAAAGGAGAAGCAATTAGACAATCTTGTTTAGTAAAACATCATGACAAGACAAATATGATATATAAGAAATGTGTTAAAAGAATATTTAGAAAGATTATGTTTGAGAAAACAGCTTACAAAATTTATGAAAGTAATGTTGGATAATCTCAATATAATTTCATGAAATACAAATGGTCTAGGGTCACGAGTTAAAAGATATAGGGTGATCAAGGCTATTCAAGAGCTTGGAGCAGATGCATTTCTGCAACAAGAGACTCATCGGAAGAATCAAAAAGGGATAATTAAACATCCAATGTTAGGCAATCAATTTACTACAAATGGAACAAATAAAGCCCGAGGAATCATAATAATTTTCATGAGAAATTGAAAATTTTAAGTGATAGATCAAATGAGCGATCCTTATGGCAGATACATTATATTGAAGGGAAAATTGGAAAATAAATTACTGACCATAAGCTCTTATTATGCCCCTAATACAGGTCAAGCAAAATTTATGCCAAATATGCTAAGAGATGTCAGAAATTTTGCCCAGGGAGAAATCATTCTTGGGGGGGATACAAATTGTATTTTAAGTCCCTAGCAGCGTCCCTGCCTGCCTTTAAAAAAGCCTTGAAAACACATCTCTTCAAGGAGGCATTTGGCGACCTTTCTATTTATACATTTTTTGTTGCCGCCCATGCTATCCTTTGTGGAGGGTATTGTACCCCCCCTATTTTTATTGATAGTTTGCCTCTGATTCTCATGTTTGTTTGCTGCTGTCTGTTTTAAGTGTACACCACCCAGAATTCCTCTTCGGAAGATGGGGCGGTATATAAATGTAATAAATAAATAAATAAATAAATAAATAAATAAATAAATAAATAAATAAATAAATAAATAAAAAAAAAACAGCAAAAATAAAAAAGCATCAAATGAGGGTATTAAAATTGGGAAATTAATAAAGAGATTGGGGTTAATGGATGGAAGGATACATTTAAACCCCAGACTGAGAGAATATACATTTTTCCCTAAAAGATATACAACTTATGTACACCATACACCAATAAAACTTTCATGGCCTGATGAAATCAGTAACAAATCTAGAATTTGGACACCGAGCTGCAATACATGTTTAAACACAGAAATTATTGAAATAAAGATATAAAAATAATTTATGATGTATACAATAAAGAAGAATGTAAACTAGCACTATTGTGGGATAAATTAAAGGCCATTTACATTGAAAATTCATTATGGAAGCTTCTAGATTAAAAAAAGAAAAAATAAGCTTCAAGAACAAGTGGAAAATAAAATGAAAATGCTGTCAGTAGAACTTAAAAATTCAGGATCAAATAAGGTCCTTATTGAACTGACAAAAGCTAGAGCAGAGTTACGAGGCATTAGATGTAGCTAGAGTCCACACTGCTATAAATTACTTAAAGAGAGAAATGCTATGAATATGGGAATAGAAATACCAAATTGCTATCATATGCAGTTGAAAGAAAGGCAGCAAAAAGAACTTTTTTCTCTAAAAACAAAAGAAGGAACAATAGTAAATTCACAACAAATTTATGTAACATTTATGTAATATTACAAAAATCTATATGAAGCAGAAACAACATCTGATATATACTCTCGGAAATTTGTAATTTCATTATCAATTATAGAGATGGGCACAAAACACCAAAATGGAGTTTCATTTTTGTTATTCAGGCCCTGGGGCCTATTTTGTTTCATTTAATATGACACGTTTTTTTTTAAAAAAAAATGTTTCGTATTTGTTTGTTTCTGGGCATTCCGTGGCTGCAGGGAGCCCTACTGGGTTGGGCGCCGCCAGCAGCAAGCCTACCGGGAGAGCGTTTCCATGGCCACTGGGAGCTCAGAGCCAGCAGCAAGATTGCCGGGAGAGCATTCCTGTGGCCAAGGGGAGCCTTCCTGGAGTGGGCACTGCCTTAGCTGGCGGCAAGCCTGCTGGGAGAGCAGTTCTATGGCTGTGGGGAGCCTTCCTGGGGCCGGGCACCGCTGGAGTCAGTGGCAAGCCTGCCGGGAGAGCGGTCCCATGGCCGTGGGGACCCCTCTCGGTGCCAGGTGCCGCCAGAGCCAGCGGCAAGCCTGCCAGGAGAGTGATCCCATGGCCACGGGGAGCCCTCCTGGAGCTGGGCACTGCCAGAGCCGCCATCAAGCCAGCCAGGAGAAAAGTCCTGCAGCCACGTAGCACTCAGGTGGGGGGAGAGAGTGGGCTTTTAAAATCTTCTCCTCTGCCAAAGCTAGCACCAAGCGGCTACTGGGTGCTGGCTCTTGGAGGGGGGAAGTGGGGGAGACAGCACACTCTTCTTCCCTCCACCCCGTGTGTTGGTGGGGATAGCGCGCTGTTTAAACTCGTTTCCAGGCTCCCGAAGGTAGCAGGAAGCAGCTGCTTGTTGCTATCTTCCGGACCCTGGAAACAAATTTCAGCAGCGCACTCTCCCCACCACCACCTGGGTGGTTGAGGGAAGAGTGAGCACTGAGCTGTCAATCGCTGGACCCCTTTAAACCTGGTGCAGGCAGTACCAGGGGGTCCCCCTGGTACTGACTGGGCCGGTTTTAAAGAAGTCCAGCAAATGGTAGCCCGGCAGGAATCCTGTGAAAATGCTAGGGAGGGCTGTTCCAGGGATCGAGCTGCCCTTCCTAGCATTTTCAGAGAGCTCCTGCCGACCTGTCATCGCCTGGGCCTCTTTAAAAATGGCCCAGTCGCCACCAGGGGTTCTCCCCAGTGCCAACTGGGTCATTTTTAAAGGGGCCCAGCTGATGACAGCTCAGCCAATGACAGCTAGGCAGGCTCCCTCTGAAAATGGTCAGGACGCCAGCGGGAGAGCTCCAAACTGGTGTCCCGACCATTTTCAAAGGGATCCTGCTGAGCTGTGGGAGAACCCCTGGTGGCGACTGGGCCATTTTTAAATGGGCCTAGCCGATTACAGGGAAGTGGGGTCTCTTTAAAGGGATCTTCCCTGCAGTGGATGACAGCGCCCACTCAGTGCTGCCATCCACTGCAGGGGGAAAAGGCCAAAAGAGACCCTGCTCCTCGCCTCCTCATGCGGAGGCGGGAAGAAGGGTCTCTTTGAGGTGCTGGCCCCAACCCTCTTTCCCCCAGCCAAAGTTGCACAAGCACCACACACACACACACACACACACACACACACACACACACACACACACACACACACACACACACACACACACAATGAATAACAAATCAATGAATCAACAAATCAATGAAACAATTTTTTTTTAAAAAAATTTAAAACGAAACAAAACAAAACAAACTGAACCCTAAAATGAACTGAACCAAAACGAATCACCATTTTTTTGGTTCGTGCCCATCTCTAATAATTCTCATTATTTACTGGGGTAAATGAGAAGCTGCAAATTAAGAGGTAATTGTGAACTTTATAGGGACAGCAAGGTTTGACATTGCTAAAAATTGAAGATATGCTCAAGATCTTTCACTACAGAGATTTATGAATAGGACAAGGCAAACAATGCTGATCAAAAAATTAACTTAAGTTTGAAATATATAAAGGATAAATAAAGCATGGTCAATGCATGGAAACCTGGCAACCCTTACTAAAATATATGAATGACTTAACTGAGAAATGACATGGTTTAGGAAATAATCTAGATTGTTGGTCTCTTAATTTTTAGGATGGAAAAGTGAATTAGGAGACTAATTGTAACCATGTTAAACTATGTAAATAGCTGGTGCCTGAAATGCTAAACTAATTAATGAGGAAGATTTCAATGTATGTTACTATGTTATGTAAAGGTTCCTTTTTTTTTTGTTTTTTTTTTGTCTTTTATCTTTTCCCTTTTGCTTGTAATGTGAAGAATTGTTAAAATAAAGGAAAAAATAAGAAAAGAAATGGCTAAATGACAGAAAAAAGAATTCACCTTCTGGGATTCTCCCTTCTGTGGTGTCACTTTGTGACTGGCAGTGAGTCAAAAAAGATATTCTTAAACCATCTTGACTGCTGTTCTTGGTGTTGTAAAAACTCAGGCTGCCCTTTTGTATGTATAGCTTGGCATCGTTTTTCCTACTTACAATGAGAGCACAATATGGTGCAACGATATCAGGGAATTTCTTATCTTTTTGAATTGTGCTTGCAGAAGCACAATATTCCACTTTCAAAAAACAGAGGTTCTTTGGAGAATTCAATATATTCAAAAGTTAATAATTCTGGGGAGCATTGAAGATAGCAAGAAAAAATGGAGACCAGAATTAGACTGATGGATCCAGCCAAGGAAGCCGTGGTCGCAAGTTTGCGCCAGCTGAGCACTGTATCATCAGGAATTTGATTTTTCTGTAATTGTATCACACCCAAAGAAAGCCTTAGATATTCCCTAGCATGGTTTATTGTCATGTCTTTCAGAGGCATATGGGTAAGGGCTTTCTTTTCATGCGTGCAATTCTGTTTCAGCATCTGCCATTGTTACATCAAACAATGCTTGGCAGCTAACTGGATCCCTAAGAAACATGTCAATCATCACAGTCATTCTGCTTCTGTAACTTTGGTTAGCATGTAGTGTAAGCGAAGGACTGATTCATCTTCAGTGAGCATGATTGATATGCAGCATATGTGTCTTTTGATTCCTTGTGTTGCAACACTTCAAAGCCACAACCGTTGCTAGAAGTAAAATCACATCCACAGGTGTTGCACAAATAATGGAGGGAGGGGAGGGGAATCCTCAACTAACCTGAAGATCTAGGAAAGTGCTATAATCCAGCTGCTGGGAATGGCAGTTGTTTCTTGTCAGATGTTCTCTGATGCTGCTGGATTAATAACATTCTCCTCTAGTGTTATCATCCCCCACGATGACAGGATCACTTTGAGTAGATTCAATTTGCCTATTTTGTCATCCAAACTATTTTTAATGGGATCTTAAATTGTACTTCAGAAATCTTTCCAGCCCTTCATTTTTACCATTCACAGACCTAACTGGACAAAGCTGAAATGCTGAATTAATGTGCAATGACCAGAGCCAAACTCATTCATAAAATGTGACCAAGCATCCAAGATTGCCCAGACATTTTTACAATATTTGTTCTGGGCTAGAGATGGGCACGACTTGAAAAAAAAAATTTTTCGAGTTGTCATTAGTCGGGCCGGTCCCGTTTCGGCTCGTTTCCGGTTTTTGTGAAAATTCGCAAAAATTAGTTGGTTTGTTTTTTCGTTTTTTCGTTGTCATTAGTACTGGTTTTGGGGGGGGAGCGGGCTCCTGGAGGCACCTCTGTGGGGTGGGTGCCTCCTCTGGCCCGCTATAAAGGGAAAGTGGGCTCCTGGAGGCACCCGTGGGTGCCTCCTATCCTACCCACTAGGAAGGGGAAGCAGGCTCCAAGAGACCCCTCTACATGGGGGTCTCCCCTCCTCACCTGCTGCTGCTGCAAAATGCTATGCAATAGCCATATGGATATTGAATAACATAATGTGCAGACAGTGAGACCAGTGTGAGAGTGATAGCGTCATGCCTTCCCTGCACAAGGCTCCCGCACCACCATGTCTCACACAGAAGGGAATTGTACTTGCTGCGTGTAGTGCAATGCAAGCAAGTAGATCTGGCTTTAAGGTGGCTTAGTGCAATGGCTAGGGTTAGGCTAGTGACGGGTAAGGTTACGGTGGGCTAGTGGGTTGCACCTCTGGGTGCCTCTCTGACCCACTAAGAAGACAGTCTGTGACGTATGGGTACGGAGTCAAGGGTTAGGGTTAGGGCTAGGGCAGGTTTTAGGGGGCTTTTTGGCACATCCCAGAAGTCTCCATGGCCAAGTGCCCATGCGACTGGTGGGATGGCTCCAAAAATTTGCATGGTTGTCCACTCCCACATGGCTGGCCACTCGGCCAGCCCATCATTGCGCAGGTGTAAAAAAAATAAAAAAAATAAAATCAATGGAGGACAGAGGAGGAGAGGAGAGACATTTTGTTGCAAGAAAAAACCCACTGCTACTGTGAAAAATCTGGCAGTTTATAAATTTTCGCGTGTTTCTGTTGTGCTTGTGTGTTTTTGGACCACGATTTCAAAAACAATATTGCGTTTGCCGCCCCATTTTGGATCCCCCGCCCGCACCGCATGGCATGGCGATGGCAACTCGCAAGTCCGGCTGCCCAGGATGGGGGGAGGCGGGACCCCCCCTCCAGAAACCACCCCTCCGGTAGGTGCCCTGCGCCCTTAGTCAAGCAGGCATTTTTCCGCCTGCTTTTTTGGCCCGGGAATGGGTGGGGGGAGAGTTTAAAAGTTTTTTCCTGTGCCGTCCGTGCCGCTTGCTTGCGCTTTAATTGCGGCGGCCGGCGGCGAGACTGGGCTTTTTGCTGGCTGCGAGCCTGCGGCGAGTCCCACAGAGCAGCCCACTAGGACGGGGGATGGGGGGGGGAGGCCGGGGACCTCCAGAAACAACCCCTCTGGTAGGTGCCCTGAGGCACGGCAGGCATTTTTCCGCCTGCTTTTTTGGCCCGGGAATGGGTGGGGGGAGAGTTTAAAAGTTTTTTCCTGTGCCGTCCATGCCGCTTGCTTGCGCTTTAATTGTGGGCGGCCGGCGGCGAGACTGGGCTTTTTGCTGGCTGCGAGCCTGCGGCGAGTCCCACCAGAGCAGCCCAGGACGGGGGATGAGGGGGGAGGCCGGGGACCTCCAGAAACAACCCCTCTGGTAGGTGCCCTGAGGCACGGCAGGCATTTTTCCGCCTGCTTTTTGGCCGGGAACCGGGTTTTTTTAACTTTTAAAAACTTTTTTTCTGTGCCGCGTAGCATCGCGCAATCGCGCGATGCAAGGAACAAGCACGACAAATCAGACCAAAATTGTTCGTTCGTCGGTTCGAGCTCGAAGTCTGGCGGAGTAATTCCCGTTACCGTTTCCGTAGAGTAACGGAACCGAGTAACGGAAACGGAAACGGGAATACCGCTAAGTCGTGCCCATCTCTATTCTGGACAATGAAATGAATATTTGTGGTTTCCCTCAACCAAGAGATTGATTGTCAAGATTATATCAATACATTTATATATGCAAAAAAAACCTGTCCCTCAATTATGGGAGTTGCAACAGTAAAAAGTATCTTGAAAGACTAGCATACAATTCTCTTACATGTTAGAAAAAAGTAAAGAAATAAAAAAAGATTCAATTATCATTGAAGAGCACATCTGTACTTTAAACACCATATTTTAAACTCTAACAATGGTATTGTGGTTTGCCTAACTCCTACATCATACTCCATAGTCTGAATCCTTGCATATTCCTACTAGTTTGATAAGATGATCTGTTGACATGAAAAACAGGGCTTGGTTACATATGTGAAAAGAACGCCAGTTATACCAATCTTTTCATATTTCTGTTGTACCAGTGCACTTTTTTCAATGGTCACATGATAGATAGAAGCCAGCATAGACGTTTCCAAGGAGTTTTTTATACATAAAAAAGGAAATGAAACGTGAAATTTCCAAGTGAGAGATTAGATAGATAGATAGATAGATAGATAGATAGATAGATAGATAGATAGATAGATAGATAGATAGATAGATAGATAGATAGATCACATTGTTTTTAATGGCAAATATTCATTTATTTCTATTTGAACCATTCTATGAGGTAACACTGATCTTTAATTTTGTATTGATCCATTTTTTTCTTTTTTTTGTGCTCTTTGTAGCTTTAATGTTACTTTTTAATGTTCTAAGATGCTTCTTCTAATTCTCTGTCCTTAACTTGAATATTTCTTAAATGCTCTGGGCTGTATATAATCCCTCATTATTGTACGCCGCCTTGGGTCATTTTCCAAGGAAAAAGGTGGGTTAAAATATTCAAAATAAAATAATAAATAAAACAAATACTGTTTCTTGAGGCAATTAGTTGTCCCTTGTCCTTTAAAAAACAAATAAACAAAACAAAAAGTGATATATTGATAGGCTTACAGAGTAGAACCTTCTCTTCTCCCACCTTCCTCTTCTCTCCTTTACTCACACATTTTCCTTAATCCCTGCATATCTTCTTGACTTTCACTTTCCCTTTCCCTGTCAAGAAAAGGAAGCAGGTTCTAAAAGACATACAAAATGGAGGATTGAGAGAGAGAGAGAGAGAGAGAGAGAGAGAGAGAGAGAGAGAGAGAGAGAGAGAGAAGATTTTAATGCTACACTCCTTTCTTAACCAATCAAAACAAGACATATCTCCCTTTCATATTCTCTTTCACCTGCAAATGGGAGGAAGGGTGTCTCCTTCCAGCTGACTCCTTCTGAGCTATATATTCCTGTTATTTTAAATAGTAGCAGCAGTTGCAACTAGAAAGTTACCAATATCTCTTTAAAATGGGGGCACAGGTTAAGTGGCTGCAGAAGTGGCTGCAACTTCCCAAAGCCTGACTCCTTGGCAAAGGAAACAAATTGATAGCAAGGTTCATATACACTGAAATGATAAGAAATGAAGAGATGTATTGTTGGTATAAATTAAAACAACCCTTTGAGTGAGGGTGGAAATAAACCAATTGCCAGGGCAAATGAATCTATGTTGGCTGTGCATTGTATAACTAGAAAATTATGGAACAATTGAGGGGGAAATGGCCAGATCAGTATAACTGGGATACTTTTGGCAAGTGTGGACAAACACTTAACTCAGGCTCCTTTTATTTCAGTGGAATCATTTAATAATCTTAAGAATGGCTCAAATTTTCCAGTTTGCTATATAGTTAATAATCCAGCAAATACGTTCCAAATGTGTTTAGTGAAAACTTGTCTTAATTGTATCTTCTATACTTACAATGCACACCAACATTTGTTATCCTCTACAGACCATTCTTATTAGTTTAAGCATTATGATCAGTTCACCAATAGATAAATTTTAAAGAGGATGAATTAACAGCTTTTACAATTCAGCAAGCAAGAAAGAAAATCAATCATCCAATACAGTTAATTGGGACACTAAATCAATGTTTGAACTAGAGATGGGCACGACTTAGCGGTATTCCTGTTTCCGTTTCCGTTACTCGTATCCGTTACTCTACGGAAACGGTAACGGGAATTACTCCGCCAGAATTCGAGCTCGAACCGAAGAACGAAAAATTTCGTCTGATTTGTCGTGCTCGTTACTTGCATCGCGGCGATCGCGCAATGCCAAGCGGCACAGAAAAAAAGTTTTTAAAAGTTAAAAAAAAAAACCCGATTCCCGGCCCTAAAAGAAGGCGAAAACTGTCTGAGGGCACCTACCAGGCCCGAAGGGTGTTTTATTTGGGGGGGGGTTTCCCCGCACCCCTCTCCTTGGCTATTGCTACTGCTGCGCTGCTGGTACCAGGCTGGAAGGGTGCATCCATTTGCCAGGCAGTGCGGGGGATCCAAAATGGTGACCGCAATATTTTTTTTGAAATCGTTGCCCAAAACCCCACCAAAGCACCACAGAAACATGCGAAAATTAGCTATTTTAAATGTTTGAATTTTTACAGTAGCAGCAGTGGGTTTTTCTTGCAAAAAAAAGTCTCTGTTGATTTTATTTTATTTTATTTTATTTTATTTTTTTTACACCTGCGCATTCGCAATGATGGGCTCGCCCATGGGAGTGGACCATGCAAAGTTTTGGAGCCATTCCACCAATCGCATGGCCAGGTTTTGCTGACTGTACCAGGCTGGGAGGGCGCATCCATTTGCCATGCAGTGCGGGGGATCCAAAATGGCGACCGCAATATTTTTTTTGAAATCGTTGACCAAAACCCCACCAAAGCCCACAGAAACATTTTTTTTACATTTTTTACAGTAGCAGCAGTGGGTTTTTCTTGCAAAAAAAAGTCTCCGTTGATTTTATTTTATTTTATTTTATTTTATTTTATTTTATTTTATTTTATTTTTTTACACCTGCACATTTGCCCATGGGAGTAGACCATGCAAATTTTCCACCAATCGCATGGCCACTTGGCCAGGTTGACCACAGAGACTTCTGGGATGTGCCAATCGGGCATAAACAGCCCAGCCCACTAATAGTAGCCCAAACCCGAACCCTAAGCCTAACCCATACGCCAGTACACTGCCCTTCTAAGTGGGTCAGAGAGGCACCCAGAGGTGCACCCCAATACTCACCCTAACCTCACCCGTAACTAGCCTAACCCTAGCCCTTGCGCTAACCCGTCTTAACCCTAAGCCAGATCTACTTGCATTGCACTATATGCAAGTACGTGAGACACAGCGGGTGCAAAGAGTCTGCCAGTCCGTCACTTGTGGCTCTGGCTGACTCCTGCAGCTCCCTCCAGGAGCCCGCTACCCCCCCCAAACCAGTACTAACGACAACAAAAAAATGAAAAAACAAACTGACTAATTTTTGCGAAATTTCACGGAAAACGGAAACGAGCCGAAACGGACTGCCTCCGACACACGACAACTCGAAAACGTCATATTCCCTAGTCGTGCCCATCTCTAGTTTGAACATAAGTGAGCCTTCTCTTTCTACGGTTGGGCATTATATATTACTTGGATGTTCCTGTTCTACATGAGAAAGAAAGGAGATTTTTGTTTTAAGTACATCTGGGATAACTTTCAAAGGGCATAAATTTTAATGAGGAACTTAGGAAAAACTTCATGTTGCCTTCTGGCCACATACCTGACAGTCTTCCAATCTTTATTTAAAGAACTATGCCTCACCACAATATAAGGTTTGGCAACCCTTTTAGCATTAAAATGTAGGCTCTTCAAGTTGCTCTTCTACATTTCATTGTCTCTCTTTTAACCCATGATACCATTAAAGTATTGATTCTTCTGACTACTTTGGAGTTGTGCTGATGTTACTTGAAAGTATATGATGATTGGAGGGGAAAGAGCAAGATCAGGTGCAAATATGTATTACACAAAGTCAGCTGAAGCACATTTTTCTAAATATCAAATATTGCTATCACTACCACTTTTTATGGGGCCCTCCCAAATTATTTTTCTTCTCTGGGACAAAATTCATTTTGATAGCCACATAGTGTCATATGCAAGTTTATGCAGCAAAGGTGTATTAAATGAGGATTAGTTTACCAAAACATGGGTTGAGTGAGCACTTACTTTGATGTATTTCTTGACTAAGACTTTCTAAAATCTCTTAATGCTTTCATAAGCATACTAGAAAGAATGTAAGGTACTACAAAATAGAATGTGTAAGAGAACATAAATGATTCATTAGGCCATCAAGAGAGTCTAAATGTTTAGTTCTTTAAAATCTGTGTGTATTCGGACATAGCTATGAAGCAGAACTGGGCTTGCACCTTTTCCCCCGTGAAAGACTCCTGATCTTTAATTATTACATAGCCGATAAGTGTGTCATGGACCCATTTCATTTTGGCCCAAATAGTCCTCCTCAAATCAAAGTACAGCATACCACAAATTACAATGGCCTTGCACAAAACAATATTGAAAACAGTTCTGGAGCATCTCTCCTTGTCTTCAGCAGTAAAAATATAGTAGTAACAGATTAAATAATAAACAACTTGCTTTCCTTTCATGGTACCCCTTAGGCATGATGCCCCTGAGAAGCTGCCTTGTTTTGACTAATGGATGGGTCAGCCCTCATTCTTCCCATTGTGGAAGTACAGTAACTTGACATATTAAGTAGAGAGAGAACAAGGACACAAAGGAATCAGGATTTTCCATCTCTATACATGGTACTGGTTTTATATCATTTTAATATCCCATTAAGGACCAATGATTATGGCTAGTATTTAAGGAAAATGAAGTCAGCAATCTCTGGAGAACGATAGGTTCTCCACCCTTAGAATCATAATCACAGTAGCAGTGACTGATGCCATATGTGTTTTCTGTGTATGAATAAATGATGCTGACCTATATGTAGCAAAGATCAGTCTGAATGTTGAAAACACCACATCATCAGTCAAGACGGAATATAGAGGATAACCTTCTTTGGTCACTTAATTACAAGTAGAGGCATTAAAGAAGAGAAAATCACAGAACCTGCCTGCTTTTAAAAATTAATTGACCACATCTGTCCCCCAAGCACAAAGTGGGTATCATATTATTTTTCAAGACATTCCCTGGGTATTTATTGCTTGGAGCAAAAATGGGGAAACACACCTTGGGAAAAGACACAATGAGGAATACTTGGAACCATTTTGGAATGGTTGTAGGTCACAAGCTGAATATAAGCTGTGAAAGCGTGGGGTTTAGTGATTTCAGCAAGTGATTTCAGCTCTGTGACATAGTTTGCTGGAGACAGCTTCTATGGTAACAACTCTTTATTCAGGGAGAGAACAAGGCTGGGGACTGGGGAGAGGGAGCTACATTTATAGGAACGAGGACAGGCTAGGAAAAGATACATTTTGGAGGGAACAATTACAAGCAATCACAAAGCTGCCTTTTGGCGGAAACCAATAGGATTGAGGATCCAAATGCAGCAACTAGAAATAACCAATAGGCCTGTTCCCTTTGGAACAGGAAGGCAGTTACTTCAACATAAACAATTACAGATAATAGGAATACAGATCAATACACAACATAAGCAAACTGTGTGATGTGGTTGCAAAAAAAAAGCTGATGCTATATTAAGATGAATTAAGAGAAATATAGTCTCCAAATCCCATGAAGAATTCCCAGTCAGGCCTCATCTTGAATACTTTCTCCATTTGCGAACACTGCACTTGAAAAGGGGTGCCAGCAAACTGGAATAAGTTCAGCAGACAGTAACAAGGGTGATCTAGAAAATGGAAGAACAAACTCTATAAGGCTAAAATAAGTGAGCATGTTTAGCCTTGAGAAAAAGACACGGAAGGGAGATACAATAGCAAAACCTGAAAGACGAGTTATGTTCACGATCATCTCTTTGTGCAGGACATGTAATAGTGATCTCAAGTTAAAAGAAGCCAGATTTTGGTTGACTATCAAGAAAAAACTTCCTATCATCTCAAGCTTCGTTGTTGTGAATGGCTACCCCAAGGGAGGCCTAGAAAATGACCACCACAGGAGTAGTGCTTCTTGGTGGTGGCTGTGGCATAGTGGAACTCACTACCTGTTGATGTACAATAAGCTTCCTCCCTTCTGTCCTTCAGGAAGCATGCCAAAATAATGCTATTCAAAGAGATGTTCAGGAACACCCTCCCTCTCTCTCCCTCCCCATGCTTTTTCTTAGCTTTTGCTGCCCATTGTGTGCATTTTGTTATATTATGCTTTTGCCTGCTTTTGTTATTGACACTGCAATGAATGACTGTGGGTCTATGTTGTGGATTTGTGTTTGACCTTTATAAACTGCCCAGAGTAGCTGCTTGCCACTAGATGAGCATTATATAAATTCCATCCATCCATAACATAAAATGATGGTACTGGAATTTATTACCCCAAGATGTGGTGGGTGTTCCAATGCTGCAGGCATTCAAGAGAAAATTAGGCAACTATCTATCTGACATATTTTGACTTGGATTCCTGCACTGCGCAGGAGGTTGGACTGCATAGGACGATTCCAACACCATTATTCTCTGATTTTATGATGCTATGTGTTCTCTCACACACTGTATGTGAGGAAAAGAGATGGTTTCAGTGCAATCTGAAATATATAGCTTGGTTGTTGTCTTATATAAATTTGAAGGTTATAACTAATGTTAGAGGCAAAGTTCATCTTATTTTATTTTAGCTGAATAATTCAACACAACATTACAATTTGGACAACAAATATACCTAAGCATACTTTTCCAGAACTTAATTTATTCTGCCAGTTAGAGATGGGCACGACTAGGGAAAATGACGTTTTCGAGTTGTCGTGTGTTGGAGGCAGTCCGTTTCTTTGCACCCGCTGTGTCTCACGTACTTGCATGTAGTGCAATGCAAGTAGATCTGGCTTAGGGTTAAGACGGGTTAGCGCAAGGGCTAGGGTTAGGCTAGTTACGGGTGAGGTTAGGGTGAGTATTGGGGTGCACACCTCTGGTTGCCTCTCTGACCCACTTAGAAGGACAGTGTACTGGCGTATGGGTTAGGCTTAGGGTTCGGGTTTGGGCTACGATTAGTGGGCTGTTTATGCCCGATTGGCACATCCCAGAAGTCTCTGTGGTCAACCTGGCCAAGTGGCCATGCAATTGGTGGAAAATTTGCATGGTCTACTCCCATGGGCGAGCCCATCATTGCGAATGCACAGGTGTAAAAAAATAAAATAAAATAAAATAAAATAAAATAAAATCAACGGAGACTTTTTTTTGCAAGAAAAACCCACTGCTGCTACTGTAAAAATTCAAACATTTAAAATAGCTAATTTTCGCATGTTTCTGTGGTGCTTTGGTGGCGTTTTGGGCAACGATTTCAAAAAAAATATTGTGGTCGCCATTTTGGATCCCCCGCACTGCCTGGCAAATGGATGCACCCTCCCAGCCTGGTACCAGCAGCGCAGCAGTAGCAATAGCCAAGGAGGGGGGGCGGGGAAACACCCCCCCCAAATAAAACACCCTTCTGGGCTGGTAGGTGCCCTCAGACAGTTTTCGCCTACTTTTAGGGCCGGGAATCGTTTTTTTTTTTAACTTTTAAAAACTTTTTTTCTGTGCCGCTTGGCATTGCGCGATCGCCGCGATGCAAGTAACGAGCACGACAAATCAGACCAAATTGTTCGTTTGTCGGTTCGAGCTCGAATTCTGGCGGAGTAATTCCCGTTTCCGTTTCCGTAGAGTAACGGATACGAGTAACGGAAACGGAAACGGGAATACCGCTAAGTCGTGCCCATCTCTACTGCCAGTTGAAATTACCATGAATAAAGTATTTACTAGCCCAGATTTTAATTATGTATTTCAATCCACATTTGGAAACCCTTTAAAGTGAATCACTTATGTAAGGAGATGTTTTGGAGCAGCTGTGAAAAGGAACTAGCAGCTCACATTCAGATAGTCTATCTTGTTAGAAAGCTGCTGATATTTGTCAATAGGTGTTTTGGTGCTTTGAACAGCAGAGGACCAGTAGCACTGTGATAAATAAACTTGCTATACTGACATTTACTGACAAGAATAGGTCAAAATATTTTTATTTTTGTCTGACTGTAAAACATCAAACAGCTTATAGGTGCACACAAACCCTATTTTTGCCACATATCTACTCAGCAGTTTATGGCTAACAGGTATATAGATAGGAGACAGAAACCTTTAAAATGGGATGAGCAACATCTGATCTTATAGTTGATTTTTGAACTTCACCACTCATAATCTCTCACCATCACTTAAGGCTTCAAGGAGTTGCATTTTAACAACTTGTGGATGATTGTAAACAAGAGGTTGTTGTGTGTATTTATTTATTTGTTGAAGAATTAAATCAATGAATTCTCCAACAAACAAATACATAAATCCAACAACCTGTGGTTTACAAATGTAGGATATGTTGTGCTTCTGTATCCATGAATCAGAATGCTGAGAAATGGCCTTATCTTGAAGAATATTATCATACCTGTGCTGCTGGCAAGAAAAAGGGATTCTAAGCTTTCCATAGCAAAAGGTAGCCAAAATGTTGGCAAGACTAATGGCAGCAGATGGTCTACATACAGGATTCCCTTTTGTGCTCACTACTATTCATACAGTTATTCCAGACAAGGGAAAATCCCAGCAGTTGACTCCTTCTCTCCCCCAGCATCTAACAATTTCTCAGCCAAACCAAAGCATTTATTTATTTATTTATTTATTTATTTATTTATTTATTTATTTATTTATTTATTTATTTAGTTTTTTAGTTTTTTAGTTATTTAGTTATTTAGTTATTTATTTAGTTATTTATTTAGGCTTCTATACCACCCATCTTCCCAAAGGGAACTCTGGGTGGTTTACATAGACTGAACAAGTTCAGCCAGCCGGCAACACATAAGTAAAACAACAGTAGACATACAATAGTAAAATATAAAAATTAAAAAATCTGACCCTGGCAAGTGCATATGGCTGATTGTCCTAACGGATGGCGGAAAAAGAAACAACAACAACAACAACAACAACAACAACAACAACAACAACAGCAGCAACAAAACACTACACTAGGTCACCAAAGGCCTCCTGGAAGAGCCAGGTCTTTAGCGCCCTCCGGAAGGTTGGCAGGGACTCTGCAAGGCGCACTTCGCAGGGGAGGTGGTTCCAAAGAGAGGGAGCCGCCACAGAAAAGGCCTGATTCCGAGTTGAGGTTTTCTGGGCCTCTCTGGGCGTAGGCACCCGATGCAAGTGCGCCCGCGACATCCTCGTAGGACAGGCCGAAGTTGACCGCTGGGTGATTCACTCTGCCAGGTAGTCAGGTCCCAAGTCATGGAGGGTTTTATAAACTAAAACCAGGACCTTGAATCTAATCCGGGATGCAACGGGTAGCCAATGCAGGCGAGACAGAACCGGGGTGATGTGGTCGAAACGATGCACACCCGCCACCAGCCTGGCCACCGCATTTTGCACCCGCTGCAGACGCCGGAGAAGATTCAAGGGCAACCCCATGTGGAGCGTGTTGCAATAATCCAGCCTCGAGACCACCAGCACTTGCACGGCAGTTCTCAGGGAGTCCCCATCCAGGTATGGGCGAATCTGGGCGATTTGGTGGAGGTGGAAAAAAGCAGTTCTGGACATGGCCACCACCTGGGCCTCCATGGTGAGGGACGGGTCCAGGACCACACCCAGATTCCAAACCCTGTCCGCCAACTGGAGGGAAACACCTTCCATGCTGGGGAGAGGGCCTTCATAACTGGAAGGGGAACACCCGAAGAACAACACCTCGGTCTTCTCGGGATTGAGTTTGAGTCTGTTAGCCTTGGTCCAAGCCATGACTGCATCCAGGCACTGGTCGAGGATCTGGACAGCTGCCAGTGGCCTCACATAGATGTTGAACAGCATGGGGGAGAGAGACGAGCCCTGCAGAACCCCGCAAGGGAGTGTCCACGGGGCCGACAACGTGCCCCCATGCTGCACATACTGGGGACGGCACTCCAAGAAGAATCGGAGCCAACTGCGAACAGTGCCCCCGATACCCACCTTGGAGAGCCGGTCCAGTAGGATACCGTGGTCGACGATATCGAAGGCCGCTGACAAATCCAGGAGAACCAGCAGGGTAGAGCAACCCCTGTCGGCCCCCCGGATGAGGTCATCCTGCAGCACGACCAAAGCTGTCTCAGTTCCACGGCCAGGCCTTAACCCAGACTGACAAGGGTCAAGGAGCTGATGTTCCTCCAAAAAAGTCTGGAGTCGGATCGTGGCCACCCTCTCGAGAACCTTGCCCATGAAGAGGATGTTGGTGATCGGGCAATAGTTGGCCAATACGTCCGACACCATGCTTGGTTTTTTGAGAATGGGCTTTACCATGGTCTCCTTCAGTCGAGAGGGGAAAAAACCCTCACTGAAGGAGGCTGTGGTGATGGTAGACACCCATTCTGGCATACTCCCTCCGGCTGCTTTTATAAGCCAAGACGGGCAAGGGTCGAAGGGGCTGGATGCGGGCTGGCAGTGGGCAATTGCCCTGAAGGCCTCTGAAGAGGAAACAGGCCCAAACTCAACCATGCGAGGAGAACGGGGGGTGCAGTGTCTGGTGGTGCCTAGGGTGGACTAGAGCAACTGGAGTCGAGACCGGTCCGGATGGCCTCTATCTTTGATCTAAAAAAGGCTGTGAACGTCTCACTACTGAACTCAGTAAGAGGAGGCCTTGCCAGACTAGGATTGGTGAGGTCTCGAACCACCCGGAAAAGTTCTGCCTGGCAGTTCGAGGCCTCACCAATTCTCAGGGAGTAGTAGGATGTTTTGGCCTCCCTGATCGCACGAATGTAGCGTCTAGTCTGGATAACAACAGCAGCCTGATTAAATGCCGTCTGGTTCCTCCTACAGCTGCACTCCAGCCTCCTCCACTCCTGCTTCATTGCTCTCAACAACGCCGTGAACCACGGTGAAGATCGAGCTCTGCAATGGAGGGGGCGCTTGGGGGCCATCCGATCGATGGCGCGGGAAGCTGACTCAAACCACTGATCGGTCGCTGGTTTGGCCAGATCATCAGCCAAGCTGCCAGAAAGCTCCCCGAAGGATTCCTGGAACTGAAATGGATTCAGAAGCCTCCAGGGGGAAGGCCCGGACAAGTGGTCCAGGGGTCCCCGCAGGGAGGGACCGCGACCGACAGGGAATAGGACAGCAGGTGATGATCTGACCATGACACCGGGAGGGAGACAATATCCCTTACCTCCAGATCAGAATCCCCCAACATGGAGGTAAATACCAAGTCTAGGGTGTACCCTGATCTGTGGGTGGGACAAAAAACATGCTGCGATAGACTCATGGAGGTCATGGACTCCATAAATTCCAGAGCCGCACCAGAAAGTCCATCACTGGGATGCACATTGAAGTCCCCAACCACCAACAGGCAGGGGGACTTCAACAGCGCCGCAGTGATGAACTCCGAGAGCTCCGGTAGGGATTGTGCTGGGTTGCGGGGAGCTCAGTAACCCAGCACAATGCCAAATATATCCTGCTGTCCCACCAACAGGTGAAGGCACTCTAATCCCAGACTGGCCAATGTAGAGGCCCTGCTGACAGGAATAGAATCCCTGTAGGCGATGGTGACCCCTCCCCCCTTTTGACCCTCCGATCTGCCCATGCCTTGAACCTGAAACCCAGGCAGGCACAGCTGGGTGAGCGAAGCCCCCCCTCTGCTCCCACCCAGGTCTCGGTAATGCAAGCCAGGTCTGCCCTCCCATCCAAGATGGCATCATAAAGGATGGGGATCTTATTGTGGACCGACCTGGCATTCATCAAAAGGCAGGACAGGTCGGAGGTGCTGGCGGGATGGCTCCAAGACACGTGGCAGTCAGTTGGGGGGTCAGAACGCGGGACAGGCGTGAGCTGCCTGACCCAGGTTTTTCTCACCTGACTAACCCCCCAACTCCTAGCGTAACACCCACGGCCCGACACAACGGAAATAGTGGTCCCTGCAGACATGGTGACCTGGGGGGGGGGGAGAGAGGGGAAAATGCTATGAATAAAATAAAATGACAACAGCACTATATCAAAATAACAAGCAATCAAAGAATGCAACAATAAATGAAATACAATAAACCAATAAAACACAAATAAACCAATAAAATACAATAAACCAGTAAAAATAGAGGGGGGAAAAGCAATAATAATAATAAATAGCAATAAAAAGAAAAATAACGTCAAGCATCAAACAGGCACACACCAGAGCAGATGGATAAAAGAGGGGGAGGGAGCGAGAAGATAAAACAGGCATAGAGAGACCTTGAAAAGGAGAGCAGCCACTTGTGGAGGCTTGAGCAGATAATATTAACCAGAAGGTCAGCCAGGTGGAACCGAAATGCGACCTTGATGATGATAACTGCCTCCACTGACTTCTTCGACAGGCGGTTTGCAGAAATAATCAACCCCAGCATCCGAATTGCAATCCCCCCCCTCCAGCCTTGAATCCCAGATACAAACTATTAGGAGTTACAGAGTCCAGACCCAGTTGGAAAAGCACCCAAACTAAGTTTGAATTAGCTTGAAGAGCCAAGGAGGGCGCAAGGAACAGCCATCAGTACTAGTTCTCGATGACAGGTCACAGCTCCGCAGGTCTCAAAGCGTGAGAACTGGGTCAGAGTCCCCCAACCAGCCAAAAAGATAAAACCACAGGGTACACAAACTCCCAGCAAAGATGGTTATCATGATGGTAGGTCCTCCTCCGGAACGCCAGACCCTGCCCAGGGTCCCCGAAAGCAGCCAAACCATTGCCCCACCATGTGGACAATCGAAGTAAGCTCCGAAGCCACGGACCCACCAGCAGAGCTTAGCGAGAGATGGTCCACACACAATCGGGGAGGGAGGCAAGGAAAGCGGCAAGCCATGATGGTGATAGGCAAAAACAGGCAACGACCACCGCGGGAGCCGATCCATTGCCCTCAGAAGCTGACGGGACCCCCCGGGGGCCAAGTGCTTGAAATCAGCCGCATCCTCCCCGCATCCTCCCCCCTCCGTTGTATGCACGCCAGGCCATACACAACCACGGCAGAAGGAGGGGGGATCTCGATCGTACTCCAGAGGCTCGCGCCAAACTTGGAGAGCTCAATGCAGCAGACAACGCAGCTGGAGAGAGTGAAGGGGTAGGAGCCAATTTGGAAGCACCAGACAGGAGGCGAGCGGTGGGTGGAAGCCAGCACCAGCAGCCAGCCAAGATGAGACCAAGACGCCATCACAGCCCACAGTTCTGCCGAAGGCTCCCGATGGTCGGAGTTCCAGAAGAGCCGAGCCTCCGAAGCTTTCACCACCCAGGCAAACGCCCATTCCAATGACCCGAGGTGGAAATTGGGTGTTGGGGGGCAGCTTACGGCAGGCGAGTCCCCTAGCAGATGGAGCCTGGCTGGTGAGAGGGGGTCATAAAACCAAGCCTCAGTAGTGGCGGCATGACCGGGCTCCGGCATTCCAGCTTCCAACATCTTCGGGGCTCCTATAGCCACCATCAGCAAAGATGACACATGGCAAACAGGCACTGGCAGAGGTAGGCAAAACTCCAGCTAGGCGAGGCGAGGGGGAAGGAGCGCTCGAACTCCATCAAGGGAACGGCTTGCCGCGGGACCAGCATCCCAGCAAAACTTCTTCTGGCATTGCCTCAAATCCCGAAACTCAGTCTCAGACTCGAGGCCCCTTTTAAACCCCTCCTAAAAGCTCTGGCGGGCCCAGCGTGACTAAAAGAAAAAAGCACAGGGCGGTAGCTGATGAGTGAAAATTCCGGGCGTGCCAGGGAGCAGCCACCGTGAACAACCGCTACCGCCATCCATTATTATTATTATTATTATTATTATTATTATTATTATTATTATTATTATTATTATTATTATTATTATTATTATTATTATTATTATTAAAGAATAGTAGTGAGCACAATAGGGCATCTGACTGTTGGCATGAGTGTTGCCAACAATGGGGGGGGGAAACATTTTTACCTTTTTAAAAAATCATGCAACTCTTTTCCCCAAAGTTCCTCGAATTTGTTACAATGCAAGAGCAGACTGTCTACTACCTGTGTCAAATTAGCTGCTGTTACAAAGTCCTGTTTCAAAGTTATATATATATATATATATATATATATATATATATATATATATATATATATATATATATATATATATATATATATATATATATATATATATATATATATATATATATATATATATATATTGGGGGGCTGCCACAATTTTAGAATTCCCTTGTAGAAGGTTGATTTTCTATACTGCATAATAATAGATGCACTGTTCTATATAATATAGATGCACTGTACTCCAGAATCATATCTTCTGGAGAGGCAGTGGCATGTTCTCTTGGTAGCATAAAAATAAGGTATGAAAACTGGTATCTCTTCTCAGAACACTGGTATATTTTTGGTATGAACTTATGATTAAATGATTACAATTTAAAAAATATATATATTTATTTATTCAACTTTGTACCAACCATCGAGCCCTAAGGCTATTCTGGGCAGTTTACAACACAGAATGATTTTAGAATGATAATTTATATCTGTTGCAGTTATATCATTAAACAGTTCTGGACTACAAAGGTAGTGTTAAAAGAGAACATTCTACACTAAAGAGTCTAATTTTATTTATTTTCAATTTGTATTTTAATGGGATAACTTTATGTTAATTTAAATATAAATATGATAGTTACTATATTCAACCATGTCCTATAGCATGTTGTATGTACGGCATCAAATTTAACACCTAAATTTCAGACTGACCGAATTGAGCAAACTTAAAGCAATGTGGAATAGTAAAAACATATTGGTTCAGTGATCAGGGCCTAAGATTCAGCAGACCTTTATTCAAAGCCCTCCTTGGCCCTGAAGCTCAATGGGTGAGCTTATGCCACTCACATTCTCTCAGTCTAGCAGGGTTGTTCTGGGGAGAAAGTGAGAAGAATTAAAACCATAAGGAGCATCTTGAGCCCCCTGGAGGAAAAGAAGAAAGCAAATAAGATAGCCTGTGAGTGACTGCCAGGATCTATATCTGTTTCCATAAATTCCATTGTGCCATGCATTCTGCCACTTGGTAAAGGACAAACTGTGATGTCACATCCAAGGCAAAGCAACTGGCAACATTTTGCAAACAAGTTTCCATTCTCATTAGCTGTAGCTGTAACCAAAGGGTCATAATGCTGAGTAACTCCGCGCAGGACTGGTATACAAAAATTGTCTCTTAGCCTAATATTTGTGCATTTCATTTATCAGGTAAATTAATATTCCTAGTGTACTGCCAAAAAAATGACACTCTTGGTGAATAATAGTGTGGAGAAAAATCAAATAAATATAGATGCAATTAAAACATAAGAAAAAAAATTAACTCAATTAAAGATCCATCAATAGGAAAAAAACATTACCATCCAACTCATCAAAGACCTCTTGAGCAATAACCAAGCTAAATGTCAAGGACCTGTCTGAATAATATGAAAGACACCAGGGAGAGGGGGAGCCTAGTCACCCTTAACAGAAGCTTCCACAGTGTGGGAATGGCTGGGGGTGGGGAGCCTGATTTTGGCTCTTCATTTTCTCATGATCTCAACAAGAGAGTTGCATAAATCAGAGACTGGCTGTTCTCCTCATAACTGGAAGACTTGACACTCAGTTTCAGAAAATCTTGAGAAAAGCAAGGACTTTTGTCAAGATATGTAGATGTCCTTGCTAGGTCTGTCTCTTAAAATTAAGGCCCAGAATGCAAGCTGCAAATGCAAGTAGGCTTTATGGTCTACCCCTGCTGGCAATAAACATTCTCACAAGCATGGGGAAGGAGTTTGGGGATTGCCACAGGGTGTTGTATTGAGCAGGTGTGCCCACACGTTATGTAAGGAGCCAGTTTTTCATTTAAAGTGACATTTTGACCTCAAGATGCTGCAACATGACCATCAAATTGCTTCTGAATTTTAAAAAAATGTGCAGAATATTTTTGTTTTCTTTTGAGGAATGAAAGGCAGGCATTGTAAATGTAAACATAAAAGTTTGTCTGTGGCAACAAAAAGTGGGTCATTTATAACAGTGGCAGTAGAACAAACAATCTTTTTACAAATATTATTTGTCCAAACTTTCCCATATCCATCATTAGACATGGGCACGACTTGGGGAAATTCTCGTTTCCGTTTTCGTTCCTCATTTCCGTTTCGCAACGGAAACGGAAATGACAATTAAGCCGTCAGAACTCAAACTCGAACCGATAAACGATAAATTGGGTCTGATTTGATGTTGTCGTTTATGGCATCGCGCGGCGATCGCACGATGCCAAGCGGCACAGAAAAAAAGTTTTAAAAATAAAAAAATCCTGATTTCTGGCCAAAAAAGCAGGTGAAAATATGCCTGTCTGAGGGCACCTACCAGAGGGGTGGTTTCTGGGGGGGGGGGGGGTCCCCGGCCTCCCCCCCTCTCCTGTCCTGGGCTGCTGGACCTGGTACCAGGCTGGGGGGGGGCATCAGTCTCGTCGTCTCCATTTGCCATGCGGTGCGGGGGGATCCAAAATGGCGACCGCAATATTTTTTTTGAAATCGTGGTCCAAAAACCCACCAAAGCACCACAGAAACATGCAAAAATTAGCTATTTTAAATGCTTGAATTTTTACAGTAGCAGCAGTGGGTTTTTCTAGCAATAAAACATCTCCATTGATTTTATTTTATTTTTATTTTTATTTTTATTTTTTTACACCTGCGCAATGGGATGGGACCATGCAAATTTTTGGACCCATTTTACCAATTGCATGGCCAGGTTTTGACTGACACTTCTGGATGTACAGTCGCAGTCCGGGCTTGGATGAGGGTGGAGTAGGGCTGTGAGTAGCTGGCTGCTGTGCTAGTTTCGATTTCGCAGAGCCTTTAGATTTTTCAGTTAGGCAGGCAGGGAGGGAATTGATTCAATTGAATTTTTAGGAAATAACTCCTTTCATTCCCTGTCTGCTGCGGGGAATAGCAATGCAGTTTATTCTTTTTTATTCTCCTGCAGTTTTATTGTGAGGATTTCTTTTCTGATATTGCTTCAATGGGGAGGTTTGACTGGGAGGGGAGGTGTGGATTTATTTTAAAAATATATATTTATATACTACCATTTATTTTCTATTGGTTTAAAATAATATTCTAATTGAAAGAAGTGAGAGGCTTTACTGAAATTCTTCAGGGAAGATTAAATGCAGATAATAAAAATAAAGGAACAAGCAAACATGGCTGTTTCAAATGAGAGGGGAGTCAATTTGAGTAACATGCATAAAAGAAGCCACAATAATCCTCTTCCCATCCACTTAATATAGAATATTTCCTTCAGATAAGTGCCATGAAGAAAAGGGAGCGTAAATTGTGATGTCCACCAGTGGAACCTAATGTCTCATGCACCAATTTCAGTAGGCTATAGTTCAAGAATCCTTACACCTGGGTTAGGAGATTTTGTGCCTGCCAAATGCATTTGAGCCACCACTTCCATAATTTGTGACCACTGGCCATTGTAAGTGAGTCTTATAGGAAATATAGTACAAAAGATCTAGAAAGCACCAAGAGTTCCCCCGGGAAGATGGGTGTGGTACAAATTTAGTAAATAAATAAATAAATAAATAAATAAATAAATAAATAAATAAATAAATAAATAAGGTTACTATGTTTTATGCTTTTGCCATTTTGACTGAAGACCAGTAGTAAGTCGCAATTAGAGCATGCCCATTGAATCATTGGGGATTTAGCAAGTCAACCCCTCCATAAATTAACCTGATTCAATGAACTTACTCTATCTGTGACTTACCACTGGATTTCAATCAATATGCTTTTAACCTACAAAGGTTAAGATATACTATATGAAGTCACTTGTGCATTATTTTCTGACTCCAGGGTGTCTAGTATGCCAGGATTCTAGCAATAAAGTTAGTATGGTGGTTGGGACTGGGTTTGTAAAAGGCCTTCCTGTGCATTTAATGTATTTACTAAGCCTATTGTTTATTTTCAAAAAAGGATTGATTTGCTGATAATCTGATTTGTTCATAAATTCAAAAGAAAGAACTTGAGATAGGAAATAAATCAAGTGTGAGAAAAAGCAAATGGATAGATTCTCAAATCTAGCCAGTGGACACAGAGTGCTTAACTCTTCTGATCTGGTTTTCAATCCCTACATAGATGGGTTGCCATCTTTGGTTTCTCCTCACAATCTTCTGATACAACATGCGATTTTGAAGAGAGGTAATAGATGTCCTTAAAATTGGGGAAGCACAGATGGTTGGTTTAAAAATGTAACACAACCTTTTAAAAATATATATATTAAAAACCTTAAGTTTAAAAACAGTTGGATATTGGAGATAGAAAAACCGACAGATTTATCCATTGAAGTGCACGTTTCAAGCATCAAACTCTGTGTGTAAGAATCCTATATTCCATCCTGATGGAACATTTTTAACTTTCATCACAGAGTTAAACAAAATAAAGACATTAGCATCACATTTTGTTAAACTCATAACAATCTCCTTTATTTCAGAAAATGGTAATAAATCATACATGCATTTAACCGGACTAGTGACACAGAAATCTGATAAAATGTTCATCAGCGGAATAATGTTTAAAATAATGGAGAAAAATGCAGGAACGGCTAAATATTTAGACATACCTGTCTCCGAAGTGCATCATAACACACGAAGAATTTGATGAGCTGTTTCAGTTTTCTGAAGTGAAAAACAATCCATCATTTCAGTTTATGACTTCTTTTTTTTTAAAAAGGTGAGGCCTCAGCACAACACTTGGCTACGTCACCATTTGTGTGGCCATGGGGATCTCAGGCACATCGCTCAATGCAGCATTTGGGTGGGATGGTGTCCTTGGGGTCGCCTCCTGTTAATCTCGGACCCATGCACTTTGGCTTGTCTGGATTCACTAGGTCTGCCCCTGTTGAGGCTTCAGTGCAGACACACGCTGAGCAACCTGAGATAGCAGTGTGACTGCCGACTGCAGTGGAAACTGCTGTGCAGGTTGATTTGTCCCCATCTAAATCAGACACTGTCACTGCATCCAGTAAGTCAGCGCAGGATGTTCTACAACTGCCTGAGGGTGATGCGTCTCTCCCTTTGGGAAACCATCTATCGGATGTGATGATCGATAGGATTGTAGCAGGCAAATATGTAGACTTATTTGACCTGCTTAACAGGGAAATTGAAGGCATTGCCTTGGACAAATTTGATAAGGAGGACAGGGACAGAATTAAGAGGAAGAAGTCTGATAAATGCTTTCTGCATTTGCAAGTGATATGTAGATTATTCCATTATTTGACATGATTCATCGGGGCTTAACAGGGAAATGATGAAGGTTTTCATCGTGCCTTGGACATAACCCTTTGGATAAGGAGGACTACTGGGACAGAATAGTGGAAGAGCGAGTTAGAATCCCGGGGCGGGCCAGCCGGTTCAACCCCGGCTGGTCTGATTTGAATGTAACAATAAAGGGCAGAAAGGCAATGGCTTTCGACACATCTGCATTTGCAATTTTGCCCTAAAAAAATCAGGTAACAATGGTAAGCGAAACCCTCCTGTCCAAGGCTAGTCCTATAAAAGCCCTGATATGGCACCTGTATTATTCGATGGTTTCCAATATGGCTTTCATTACTTTGGGGACATGATTGGCCCGTATCTTAAATCTGGGGCATGGAGGACGTTGAATGTTGACTTTCAAAAGGTAAGAAGATGATAAGGGAGGCAAAGAAAGACACTGCAGCAATGGGTAATTCTTCTTTGAATATGTTAGAAGTAGAAAACCTGCCAGAGAACCAGTTTCTGTGGTAGGGTTTAAGCTTGGACATTGCAGAGGAATGAGTTCTTTGCGTTTTCTTCACGTGGGACTTGCCCGGATAGCAGCCGCCCCTTTGGACGCGAGATATGATAAATTGAGGATCCCACCTCGATGGCATCCACCCAAGGGTTAGAGGAACTGAGAAATGATAGTGGACACTCTTATACAAATATGCGAGTCAAAACGCCTGCTGGAGGACTGGAGGATAGCAGATGTCACACCAATTTTTAAAAAAGGAGGGAGGGGGGACCGGGGAAGATGGGGAAAGCCAGCCAAGAGTTTAAAACACATAAAAGAACCCCTTGCTGAGAGGAAATCAGCATGGTTCTGCTTTCTGACAAACCTTTAACAATAAAATGAACAGCATGTGGGTGAACAGGCATATGTCGGATTTTCAAAACTTTTGACACAGTCCCTCACCAAAGGCTGCTAGAAAATTGCACAGTGCAGCCTCTGCCTGAGATCCCGGAAACAAAGTAAAATGGGAAATTTTCAGGTAACAATGGGAATAAATGACCTGGAGACAGGGATAAACAGTGAGGTGGCCAAGTTTGCATGACACAAAACTTTTCCGTGTGGTAAAAACCAGAGAGATTGTGAAGCGCTCCAGAAGGATCCTCCCAAACTGGGGGACTCAAATGCGTTTTAAATGTAACCTCGCTAATGCATATTGGGGCCCAAATCTATCAACTCATGGGCCCTAGTCCGTGATAAAAGAGATGGTGTGTTGGTGGACAGCTCCATGTAGGTGTCTAAGGTGGCAGTGGAAGGCCAATTAGCTAGGGAGATACAGCCAACATTTCTGTGATACAAAACAATAGTAGGCCCCACGCTGGAGTATTGTGTACAATTCTGGTCACTGCATCTCAAGAAAGACATAGTGGAACAAAAGGTGCAGTTTCCAATATGGCTTTCTGAAAAAAGGCGATTGAGGGGGGATGCCTACAAAATAATGTAGGGGAGTAAAGATAGAGTCAAGCTCTTCTTCTCCCGTAATCTTAGGGGACATACACTCAAATTTCGGGGGGAGAGGAGGAATTGTAAAAGAAAGTATTTTTTCAGAAATGGAACTCCCTGCCACACAATGTGGTATGGCATCTGACCTGGATGCCTTCAAAAGGGGATTGGACAGATTCCTGGAGGAAAAGTCCATCACAGGTTACAAACCATGATGGAGATGTTGGGCAACTGAACTCTCCCCAAAGCCGGACGGGTTAGATGGGCTGGGCCCATGGCTTTGATGCTTATGCTCACCTTCGCAGCAACCTTCGCAGCAATGTGGAGTTTCCCCTCTAGGGGTTGTTCCAAAGAAAACCTCTGGTGAGTATCGTTTAATACACAATCTTTTGTATCCTTCGGGGGCTTCAGTTAATGACATGATCCCCCAGGAACTGTTTAGTGTGCATTACACATCTTTTGATGCTGCAATCAAGATGGTGCGTAGCTGTGGGCCTGAGGCAGTGGTTGGGAAGTGCGATATAAAATCTGCCTTCCGGCTTCTGCCTGTTAACCCGGCTGATTTTGAGTTGCTTGGTTTTGCCTTTGAAGGTAAGTTTTACATGGATAGGGCTATACCATTTGGTTGTTCAATTTCATGTTCAGCGTTCGAAACCTTTAGTTCTTTTGTTGAGTGGTTTGTCCGCTTTCTGACTGGTGATTCTCATGTGGTGCATTATTTAGATGACTTTTTATTTGCAGGTCGGGCAGGGACACAGCAGTGTGCTGCCCTTATGGCGGCTTTTCATGATATGGCTCAGGAACTTGGCATGCCTTTAGCTGTAGATAAAACTGAGGGACCCGCCACTGTTTTGACTTTTCTGGGGATTGAATTGGATACTATTCAGCAATCCAGTCGATTGACAGAACAGAAGCTTTCTGAGCTTAGGACCCATTTAAGCCACGTGCTTTCACGTCGTAAAGTTACCCTGCTTGAACTTCATCAGGTTGTGGGTCACCTCAACTTTGCCTGTCATGAAGTTGCACCCGGCAGGGCATTTTTGCATAGACTGTGTGATGCCATGGCGGGGTTGAGGCGTCCTCATCATAAGTGCAGGTTATCTGCTGCTATGAAGGCTGACTTGAGCATGTGGTTGCGGTTCTTAAGCCGATTTTAATGGGTTTGCTTTTGGCGATCTGAAGTCTTATCGGCCTCTGACTTGCAGGTGCAGACCGACGCCTCTGGTGCCCTTGGATTCGGGCTGTATTTCAGAGGTCGCTGGGCTCACGGCACTTGGTCGGACGAATGGCACCACAAAGGAATCACCAGAGATCTTACCTTTTTAGAATTGTTTCCTATCGTGGGAGCATTATGGATTTGGGCTGATCAATGGGCTAACAAGGCGGTAAAATTTTGGTGTGGTAATATGGCTGTTGTTCATATTGTCAATTCCCTATCTTCTAAGTCACCTCGAGTTATGCACCTGGTCAGAGCCTTTACCCTCCGATGCCTTCAGTTTAACATCATATTTCATGCTAAACATGTCCCGGGTGTTAAGAATGATATTGCTGATGCATTGTCATGCCAACAGATGTCGCGGTTCAGATCGTTGGCACCTCTGGCGTCCCGGGACCCCGATATTCTTCCGCCGGAGGTAAGGAGACTTGGAGGATAGAGGCTAACCGAGCCATGGGATTGGCGTTGACTCCAAGCACCCGTCGATCCTACTTGGCCGCTTGTGCTGAGTGTGCGCGCTTTTGTGCCAGAGAAGGGCTCTTTACTATGTGGCCTGCTTCCTCTGATCAATTAGTTCATTTTGCCGTGGACTTGCATTTTAGGGGATTAGCCCCTTGTACTATTCAGGGCAAGATGTCGGCACTTTATTATTATGCAAAGGCACAGGGCTATGAACTTCGTAATTGCCAATTTAGAATAGCTAATATGATTGAGGGTTGGTCCCGGGAAAAGGGGAAGTTCAAAGACTCAAGGACGTCCATTTCGCCCCAGATGTTGATTAAGTTAGCTCTTACTTGGCCTCAAATTTATTCTGACCATTATGAGGTGGAGTTGTTTCAGGCAGCTTCTATTACTGCCTTCTTTGCTGCTCTTAGAGTGAGTGAACTGGTTGCTCGTTCCCACTCTGACCAATCTCAAGATGCCTTACAGTGGTCCGATTTGGATTTCTCGAAAGGGCAGGTTTCCTTGTGCATCTGTTGGTCTAAGACTGACCAAAGAGGCAAAGGGAAACTGATACACCTTGGTAGGTGTTCAGTTGCTCACATTTGCCCTGTGTTGGCCCTGCATAATTATGCCATATTGAGGGGCAGTAATCCGGGTTATCTCTTCGTACATAAGACCGGAGCCCCGTTGACCCATTTTCAATTTTGGAAGACCACCAGGAGGGCGCTGGAGTCTGCCGGCATATCCGGCTGGCATTTTGGTACCCATTCTTTTCGCATTGGCGCAGCTTCTACGGCTGCCACCATGGGCATTGATTCTGTGGGTATTCAGCAGATTGGAAGGTGGCGATCTCGCCAATTTAAGACATATGTTTGGCCGTTCATGGACCGGTGATTCCGGGCCAGTCTCTTCTTTTCTTCTCGTTTCAGGTGCCGTGATTGGAGAGCGGGCTCGAGTTGTGATCTGCGGCCATAGTTTTATATTTTGGGCTGCCAAGTTTGCTGCTCGCTCCGGATGTGGCCGAGATCTTGCCCTTGGGCGATGGGCCGAGTTGGTGTGGAGGGAAAGATGGGGGATGTGTTGGGATGGCCTTTTTGTTGCTTCCATGTTGGATCCCCCTGACCGTCCACCGGCCATTATGGTTGTCCACCTTGGTGGCAACAATCTATCCCTAATGTCAGGTAAAGCCTTTATTATTCGAATAATTGATGCCCTGAGAGCTTTTAAAGAGCGATCACCTTCCACCAGGATCCTCTGGTCTGCCATTATCCCTCGTTTATTCTGGAGCCCATCTCATCCCCCGCAAAAAATGCACAAGGCCAGAAAAGGGGTTAATCGGGAGGTGTCTCGCTTTCTTTTTAATTCTGGATTGGGGTCAGTTATTTGGCACCGTAATATCACGGCTCGTGATCCTGAGTTGTTTCGATCTGATGGGGTTCACCTGTCTGATAAAGGCCTTCAGACATTCCTTGACAATTTAAAATAGGACCTGTTGGCCAAGTTGTTTGGCTGTGTTGGGTAAAGAGACTGTCGGTGTGTCTCTTTTGTGGCAGTTAGGGCAAGCGGTTTTGTTATTTAAGTAGGCACCTCTGTTATACAGCACCCGTTTGGTGTTGGCAGCCCTCATGGATAAAAATTTAAGCTAGGGTGTCAAGTCTTATTGTTAAAAAGGAGCCCCCCTTAGGTAATGAGGGCTGCCAGTGTTTATGAGAATTGAAGGTAAGATGGTGTTGTTACTGTTTGGCACCTTACCAAAGGCATTATTCTTTCATGCCAGTTTAATCTCTTATTATCAAGCAGAGGTGCTGATTAATTATAACATAGAATTATCCACCACTTGCCCCATGGCACAGGCCCTCTTTAATTTGCAGTTATTCTTTACAGTTAAATAATGTTATAAATAAATTGCGGCCCATATTAACTCCATAAACATTGTCTTGTGTCTTTATTTCTTCTGGGGAGGCAAATGATTTTTAAAAAAAATACTGAAGTGAACAAGAAAACACGACTACTATTTAATTGCCAGTATAAACTCATTACTCCGATGGCCAAGAACCAGCTGAATTGACTCTAGGCCAGCTAAAACTTTGCTGAATGTAAACCCTCCAAGCCTAGAGATGTAACCTAATTAAGAGTGTGGCACTGCTTATGCACAACAAGGCACTCAAGTTAAGAGAACTCAGCTTTTGGCTGAATATCAGCAAAAGCATTACAGCAGATGAACCCATGAACTCAACAGATGGTGAGTGCTCCAACACTAGAGATATTCAAGAGAAATTTGGACAACCACCTGGCATATACCCTTTGATTTGTACTCCTGCATGGGGCAGGAGTTTGGACTTGATGCCCTTGTAGACCCGTTCCAAACTCACTGTTCTATGATTCTATGAAGATGTTGGCCATTTGTAATGTGGCCTCTCTTTTGCCCCTCCCCTTCCCACACTTCTTTCAACTGTTCCACTGACAGAGTTTATCTTCAATTAAGGGTTGCTGCTTGCAGAACTCTGCATCACCCAGCAAAAGAGAGTTCTGCCAGAAGAAGGAGATTTCTGCCAAGTGAGGAAACTTGGGCTTCGTCCTAACCCTACCTTTCTATAGCAAAGAATTAGAATTGTACTTTGGGCTATTATTTCCTGTCAAGAGCTACTAAGTGTGCTTCCCTCTCTGTTGTCCTTTTGGTACTAAACAAATACATTTTTTAACCAAGCACTTCCTTGGACACAGCCAGTTGGTTTTCTGTGGAAGTCTCTTTAACCTGTTTGGTGTTGGCCACGTTCTTCCATTGTTCTGTTTTCAATGTGTGCTTATTTCATGCTTTAATTAAGCTTTGGTCTCAACCTGTTCATTATTTAGAGTAATATTTTATGGAGAGAGCGTATTGACTAACTAATTCAATAAATTAATTTTAAGTGAGACATTGAGCAAGGACAACACCACACCGAAATTAAAACAGTGTTGCAGTTGGGAAAACTGGAGTCTTCCAATGGGAAAATAGCAAATGAATACAACATCAGTTTTACACATATAATGCAGCAAATTTATGACAGTGATAACTGCCCTCTGGCTGACAACTGGCCTGCAGCCATCAGATAAATCTATTGAGGGCAAATGTTCTGTCAGTGTTGAAGATTTTTTTTCTCTCCTTCTGAATACACGTAAGTTGGGAAGATCTTTTACCACAGGAGAGGAAACATCTAATTTTGCTGCCATTTTTATTTTATCCTCATGTTCAAGTCTTCCCACTTCCTGTTCCCTCCTAGCATACACATGCAGAGAATGAATATAATGGGGGGGGGGAGATGGACACATTTCAGTTATCTCTATTGATTATTAAAGGTTTCATATTCTCCATACCTTTGCAAACCAACTGAATTGACAGACTCTGCCTGTTACATTTTGAAGAATCCAGGAAGGCTGAACAGAAAGTAGGGAAGAGGGAAGTGAAAACACAGCACTGGAACTGAGCTGGGAACAGTTGGTTGGGGGGGGGCTGCCCATCACAGGATGGGTACCAAACTGGCCAAACTGGTTTGGTAGTGCTTGGAATTGGAGCTCAAAATGGAACTAAATGTGGGTGATGCTGGAAATCTGGTAATGACTAATCTACAGTACTAGGACGAAGGAGGAGGAGCAAGAGATGGTGTGGATTAGGACTAGATCTACTGTAGTGTTAGATCTACAATTGATGATTACAGGTGCATTTTTGCTGCACTCTCTCACACACCTTAAGCCTACTTATTAGCATTGAATGTACAGAAGAATAAAGTTTGTGGTATTTTATTATGAAGCCCAGAATGACCCTCTGTACCACTAAGCTCTCCCATATTTCTGTGTGAAAAGGCTTTTGTCTTAGTTTCTGGATAAGTCTTTGAAAGACAAATATGATCAGGAAAGGTCAGATCTCAAAGTTACTTTTTAAAGTTAGAATACCAGATTACCATCAGCTCCAGCTTGAACAATGGAACATACAGTAGAAATAATTTTACATCTCATGTGTTTTACAAGTTAGGAACACAGGGATATTAGTAATTGACAATTGCCTTTCATCCAAATTCCTGATGGCATGCTAATGTCAATATAATCCTCCAGTAAGCAGGGTTCTAAGACCTGTGACCATGGGAGTATTGTAGAGTTGATGGTCCCTGCAGTCACAGAGACTGCAGAGGTACAATGAACAATACCCTCAGAAGGAGGAGGCTCATTCGTGGACTTGAATGAGAGAGCCAGACCCTTTCCCATCACTCATTCCCCAAGAGTGATGCCAGAAAAAGACAAATATGTAGCTACAGAGATTGAGAAATAATGCCTAGCTCGGGAGCAGAGGGTCTCTTTGATAATTAACCATATTAAATAGCAGATAATTTGTCTGTCGGGGGGGTCTTTTATCTGTTGTCAGCCATAAAAAAATGTTGCCATCCTCTGCCAAGTTGGGATTTCAGAGGGAATTAGGCCTTCTTGAGCACTGAACTACTTTTCTCTGATGCAATTCCACACATAGATTTGCATGTGATCATCACAATGATACAGGATGGACCAAATGTGTGACTCCTCTTTCTCACTTACTAACAGAACAGGCATTATATCCATAGATTCATTCTCTTTAAAGCTTTAGTTTTGATCTGTTCAGCCTAGCTCATGGCACCAGCTGATTTGCGCTCCCACCCCAGTGCCAATCAGCTGGTGCCTGGGGTTTGGGAGAGGGGGGGAAGTAAAAGCCTTTTAAAAGTTTTTTTCCTCCCCCAAGCCCTGGGTGCCATTGGTGCTGATTGGTTCAGGGGGGATTGGTTCGGGGGGGGGAGAACTCTTATTTTTATGTGATAAATTTCCTCTTTCTCTTCAAACACCTACTTTTTATATAATATATGTTTACTGTTCTACTAAACTCAGCATAAAGAAGTGATACGATCTATATTACTAGTCAAATGAATTATTCATTTGTTTTCTTCAGAAATAATATTGTACAATTGTTTCCCTTGTGGTAAAGTGCAGCATTTACTTAATATATGCAAGCAGGTATAATATCCATTTTATTTACTAAAATATGTGAAAATAAGTTGTAAGAAATGCAAGATTGAATGGTTGTGTTTACCTATGGATCAATTGGAATGAAAAGTGTTTTTCAAAGTGAAAAATCATCCATGGGTGAAAAATCTATATTCCCATGATGAAGAATAAGACATAGTTTTAGGAACCTAAATTTCCCCATATCAGTTTATTAGATCCCAGTTTGTCCTCACTTCTGTGAATGCTTGACCCACACATTGTCAAGTATTTCTGCAAATGTCCAGTGTTTGTACCAGTAAATTTATGTCAAGGAAGGACAATTTTAACCCTACAACTTTGAGCAACCCTGACAAGTATAGCTAGGATTCTAGTAATGTCAGTCTATAGACATTCTATCCACTCTGCATTACTTCAAAGGAGGAAAAAAACAATGAAAATGTTGCTTCTCTCTCACTTCTGTCATGCTACAATGAACTTGGGCAAGGTGAATTATACAGCTGTCGATAGCAGAAGTGACCATGTTTGCTTTGCATCAGGTTTCTTAGGAGGTGCTCCTCTCATTTTCATTTTTTGTACATAAGATCCTTCATTTAACATGGAAAGTATAAGCTGTTTTTGGGACCTTCTGTTTTGGATTTCATTTTTATGCTTCATCACATTCTGAAAGCCCTATAGAACCCTTTTAAAACTCTTTAAAATTACTGGGGGGGAAAGCATAGGGAGAAGGCAACATAGAATCTACCTACTCCAAAACCTGGGTAGACTCTGCACAGTGGAAAAAAGTATGTTAAGCAAACTTTGAGACTCAATTAACATGGAGTCTCTCTGTATGCTTTCTAGCTGTAAATTAGCCCACTTCTTCCACAAAGGCACCAATAATCATACTGAAAGTAGAGAAAGAGACCTGAGGGTCAACTGTTAAGTCCTAGCTAAGTGTTTTTAGTTTCTAAGTATTTCATTTCTTCCAACAGTCATTAAGTGGTCTACATCCCCTCCCCACTATAGTCCTTTCTTTGAAGCTGTAGGCTTCTATAGTCCAATTAGCACATTAAGCCTAATGGCCACTATGAAGTAGAGATGTGAGTCTCATAGCCTCTTCCTCTCAGCAAGAAACTGAGGCAGGGAAAACACCTCTTTTCTCTTCACAGAGCCAATTCTTTTGTGGGACAGATTCTAAACAGAATTATTACAATTCTTTTGCAAAATTGCATTTCTCCCGCACATGATTCCCTGGAGAGGGCATTGCACTTCCTAGAATTAAGCAGTTTCTTGTACAAAAGAACAAGCAAAAGAATGGTCTCATTTTCACAGGAAGCTAAGACACTTTGATCATTTAGGGGAAAGTCTTGGTGCGAAGTCTCTGCCTGACAAAACCCAGAAGATCGCAGAGGTCAAGAGATTGTTCAAGTATTCTTCATATCTGTAGGATGAGCAAGCTCTCTGTTGTCAATGTTCATAGTAGTAAAGGTTCAGAGACCATGAACCCTCCCAGCAATACCATATGGCTTACCTCTTCTGTGTCCAGCATGATAGGAGTGACTGTCACTCCCACCCTTCTGTGCCTGGGTTCATCTTGGAGCATTTGAAAGAAAATTCCCTTTGCCAGTGGTAGGAACTTTCTTCTGTCTTAGTTATGCAGGCAGAGTAGAGTGGATGGTGGAAATGCCTTTTATTCCAAAATTGCTGGGGAGAGAATAGATAAGTCTCTACTTCTTACATAATGTGTTCCTGATAGAAGGAGATACTTGGGAATAATGTATTTGTTATGTATGTCTTAATGACCAGAGGTGGAAGTTATTAGTCGTAGTGTATTGTACAATTATTCTAAGAAAGAGTTGAAGAACCTTTGAAGATTCCACCCTCCTTCATCATCAGGCATGCTGGCTGAGGCTTTTGGAAGTTTAAAACCAAAATATCTGGAGGGTGTAAAGTCTCTTCTTTCTTTCTTTCTTTCTTTCTTTCTTTCTTTCTTTCTTTCTTTCTTTCTTTCTTTCTTTCTTTCTTTAGTAGAAATAAAATACTGTGTGAGTTGTGGAATGACAAAGGTAAATCGGTTACATATAACATTCCTGTCCTGTGTTTGACCTAGAACCCCAGAATGGGTTTCATTTTCATGGGTATCATCCAGGGTGAAAATACATCTCACATTGATTATGCTAAATGTTTGTGACAACCAGTGGGTTTTGGACTCACCAATTCAGTAGTTTACTGCATAAGTACATAAAATCAAATGTACAGGCACCCCAATATTTGATGTTAAGCATGAATTATGGAATTACATTTTTTCATACTGGAAATGACACTGTTTTGTTTTTTGTTGTTGTTTTTTTTGCAGTTTTCATCTGATTGCAACCTGTACCTATGCATATTTTAATTCAGCAGCACACTTACTTTCCAGCCTTGAAATACAACCCCCACAATCCTCAACTGCTGGACACGCTTACAGGAACTTTGACGCTGGAGTCCAGCAATATCATGGGACCACCTTAGGAATCATCAAGGCAATATATTATGGAAAGGGCTTCACTAAAACTTTCACCACATTATGCTGCATGGGAAGTGCTTTTCCACTGAAAAACATGGGAAACACAGGAGAGTTTTCCTTCACAGGTAAACTCATGCCACTCATTCTGTATAGCATGTAAAAGAGCACCAAAGTCAGAGAAGGTAATGAAGTCCCCTGTGAGGGCAGCCAATGAGGAAAAGTAATAGCAACTAGAGATGGGCACGACTTAGCGGTATTTCCGTTTCCGTTTCCGTTACTCGGTTCCGTTACTCTACGGAAACGGTAACGGGAATTACTCCCCCAGACTTCGAGCTCGAACCGACGAACGAACAATTTTGGTCTGATTTGTCGTGCTCATTACTTGCATCGCGAGATCGCGCGATGCCACACGCGGCACAGAAAAAAAGTTTTTAAAAGTTAAAAAAACCCGGTTCCCGGCCAAAAAGCAGGCGGGAAAATGCCTGCCGTGCCTCAGGGCACCTACCGGAGGGGTGGTTTCTGGAGGTCCCCGGCCTCCCCCCCATCCCCCGTCCTAGTGGGCTGCTCTGTGGGACTCGCCGCAGGCTCGCAGCCAGCAAAAAGCCCAGTCTCGCCGCCGGCCGCCGCAATTAAAGTGCAAGCAAGCGGCACGGACGGCACACTTTTAAACTCTCTCCCCACCCGTTCCCGGGCCAAAAAAGCAGGCGGAAAAATGCCTGCTTGACTAAGGGCGCAGGGCACCTACCGGAGGGGTGGTTTCTGGAGGGGGGGGTCCCGCCTCCCCCCCGTCCTGGGCAGCCGGACTCGCGAGTCGCCATCGCCATGCCATGCGGTGCGGGCGGGGGATCCAAAATGGGGCGGCAAACGCAATATTGTTTTTGAAATCGTGGTCCAAAAACACACAAGCACAACAGAAACACGCGAAAATTTATAAACTGCCAGATTTTTCACAGTAGCAGTGGGTTTTTTCTTGCAACAAAATGTCTCTCCTCTCCTCCTCTGTCCTCCATTGATTTTATTTTATTTTATTTTATTTATACCTGCGCAATGATGGGCTGGCCAAGTGGCCAGCCATGTGGGAGTGGACAACCATGCAAATTTTTGGAGCCATCCCACCAGTCGCATGGCCACTTGGCCATGGAGACTTCTGGGATGTGCCAAAAAGCCCCCTAAAACCTGCCCGAGCCCTAACCCTAACCCTTGACTCCGTACCCATACGTCACAGACTGTCTTCTTAGTGGGTCAGAGAGGCACCCAGAGGTGCAACCCACTAGCCCACCGTAACCTTACCCGTCACTAGCCTAACCCTAGCTCTTGCACTAAGCCACCTTAAAGCCAGATCTACTTGCTTGCATTGCACTACACGCAGCAAGTACAATTCCCTTCTGTGTGAGACATGGTGGTGCGGGAGCCTTGTGAAGGGAAGGTATGACCCTATCACTCTCACACTGGTCTCACGTCTGCACATTATGTTATGCAATATCCATATGGCTATTGCATAGCATTTTGCAGCAGCAGCAGGTGAGGAAGGGAGACCCCCATGTAGAGGGGTCTCTTGGAGCCTGCTTCCCCTTCCTAGTGGCAGGAGGCACCCACGGGTGCCTCCAGGAGCCCACTTTCCCTTTATAGCGGGCCAGAGGAGGCACCCACCCCACAGAAGTGCCTCCAGGAGCCCGCTCCCCCCCCCAAAAAAACAGTACTAACAACAACGAAAAAACAAAAAAAACGAACCGACTAATTTTTGCGAATTTTCGCGAAAACCGGAAACGACCCGAAACGGGACTGGCCCGACTAATGACAACTCGAAAATTTTTTTTTTCAAGTCGTGCCCATCTCTAATAGCAACCATGAAGAGAATGGCAGGATGCCAGCGAGGCATACCCTTAGTGAGAAATCACTTGCATGCAGTTTCAGAAACCTGTATGATACTTGTAGGATGACAGGGGGGGTTCGCAGAATACATAAGGCACCCTACCCATCTGGCAGGACAGAGCTGCAGCTGCCTTTGCAGCTCAAGTCGGATTGGCAGTCTGTGCTCTTTTTAAATGGTCACCTCTGGGTTTTGCATGCACAATGTGGTGCACACAGGGAGCCAGGTGTCTGATGAATAATGGCAGGATAACAGACATTTCCACTGGGAACATGGAGAGTCTCGCCTGACTACCAAACAGTTTGGAGGAGACCAATTTCAGGAATGCTGCACCTGTAGCATGCTGGCAGAGACAAAGAATGTGGCCCAATTTGGCTGGGAAGGAAAAGCAGTGAGGTACTTTGAAAAGAAGTTGAGAAAGAGATGTGCAAATATTCACCAAATTGCCCAGAAGAGACGCTGTGGTGAAAGGGAACAAACCATTTTGCTTAAAAAAAAAGATTGAAGTGGACATAGAAGAACAAATGGGAACACTATGGATCTTTCTTTTCCTCTAATGGGATACCTGGTAATGTGTTAGCTAAAGCATGTGTAAAAGAAAGGAAAGGTTTGCAGGGCCTTTGGTGTGTGTCTATATTATGTGCATGCAGTACATTTCCACTTTTTGCCAGGTCAAGGGTACCAGCCTCAAGAAACTATCTCCTCTGATCCCTATGAAGAGGCTGAAGGTCAGTGGCTGATTCTAAAGCCACCTAATCTGATGGAATAGTAAATTTCAAGGAATTATAAATGGCAGGCTGGGACTTTCTCTGAAAATGCCTTTTGGGATGTAGATTTAGCTGCTGCAGGGAAGAATGACTGGTCCACATCTTCAACCGATGTCACCTTGGATTTAATTCATAAAAATAATATAGCCATTAATATAGATGATCAAGGCTTCTAAGAAAGATATGTGACTGTGCTCATCACAATGTCCACAACTACCGAAGCAGCTGAGGAACATGAAGGGGAGTGGTATCAGGAGATATATCTAGTCTCGTGCGCTCCCAGACACATCTGGTGGGGCCACTGTAAGATACAGGATGCTGGACTAGATGGGCTGTTGGCCTGATCCAGCATGGCTCTTCTTATGTGCTTATGTTCTAACACAAGGGAAATTTGCCATCTTAGGCTATAGACAAGATGACTCCTCTCCTTTATGTATACAGAAGTGAACCAATGGTTGTACCTTGCCTGGCCATGTACCAACTGAAGGATTCCTGGAGTGTGGCTGGAAGAACCCACAGACCAGTATCAAAGGCAATTAGGCTGGGAAAATAGAGTCAGATCCCTCAGATGAGTGAAACCAAGGGTTTCAAACCCTGATTCAAGCTGAATGTCTACCAGGGTATGCCAAAGAGAGAGCGAAAAAGGGAGTACAATGAAGAAGAACGGAAGCCATCTGAAGACAAAGGATAAGCAGATTGGCTAAGAATGTTTGATGATTGCGGCTTTTTGGGTACCATACTCACTGTAGGGACCCTTGCCCCCTCTATCTCTTCTACTGGCAAGGCACACTGCGCAGCTTTTCTTGAAGAATTAGCCTTTGCACATGGCTCAGATTTATCCAGCAGTTTATTATATCTTTAATTTAACAACAAAGAGCAGTGAAAGCCCTGGAGCTGATTATATCTCAGCTGATCTATTACAGACAAATTCAGATTGGTGGCCCCCAATTTTAGCCTCTTTATTTTATTGGATTAATTATACTACAACTATACCTGAGGACTGGGATTTGTCTACTATAATCCTATATATAAAAAAGGGTAACAGGCAGGATCTGGCTAATTACTGCCTAATAAGTTTGTTAAGTACAATTAGTAAACTTTATGCAGGGTATCTGCTTGGTAAATTATCAGATTGGTTTAAAAGGCAAAATATTCTAGCAAAAGAGCAGGCAGGTTTTTGACCTGGTAGATCGACTGTTGACCAACCTCTTATTCTGCATCATCTGGCAGACAAATATTCTTCACCTAAGGGTGGAGCTTTATATGCTGCTTTTATTTATTTCAAATTTGCATTTGATCTGGTGCCTAGAGATAGACTCTGGAGCAAATTTGAAACTATTTCTATCAACAGGCGCCCTTAATGCTAATGCGGCACCAGCATGAAAATACTCGTTTGTGAGTTATATGCAATAAAGCCAGAATTTTGTCAAATTCAATCCCCGCCCTTCAAGGAGTTGAGCAAGGTTGTATCTTGGCTCCTGGGTTATTTAATTTCTATATCAACAGAATTGTGGGTAGTTTATCCAAGCCCAATTTTCATCTTCCTAAGTTATCTTCCCATTCTATATCAATTCTCTTATATGTGGATGATGCAGTTCTGTTGTCCTTCTCCAGTGTTGGTCTACAGTGTCTCTTGAGAGTCCTCTCCTCCTATTGTGTCAGAGAACAATTAATTGTTAATTATTCCAAGTCCAAGGTGATGGTTATCAGCAGAAGGAGAATTAAACACAATTGGTATACCAATGGGAACCCTATAAAGCAAGTGACTAGTTTTAAATATCTCAGCATTATTTTCCATTCCACTGGATTTTGGCTCCCCCATATCAGATTTGTAGCAATAAATGCCAGGAAAATGACTACTGCTTTACTTAGACTTTTCTATACCAAGGGTGGGTAATATATACCTTCTGCAATGCAGGTGTTTAAGGACAAAGTCATCACTCAAATGATATATGGTTCCCAATTATTTGTGCACACCAATCTGAGTCCCCTAGACAGAGTCAAAACTAAATATCTGAGAGCCTTATTTGTGGTCCCACCATGCGTTTCTAACCTAGCCATTTGGATGAAGGCTGGTCCAATGGTTAATATTTGGTTAAAATTTCTTTTTCTTCCCGAGGGCTTGGCTCAATTGATCCTTTTGGATTCATTCCAATTGAAATGGAAGCAGTTCTTAGTGAATGAGTGCCTGCATCTGAGTTTCTCATTAAATCATGTTACCTCTTTGGGCTATTATAGCGCTAAAGCAGCTATCCAGCAAAAGATTTGGGACAACAAACTTCAAGAGAACTGGAGCTCCCTAATATATTTAAGTATTGTAAGAAATAATGTTGTTGTTTTTTTCCACTCCCCTCTTACTTGAACACAATTTTTGCTCTGAAATTCAGAAGAGCTTTTACCTTACCAAGACTAAACGTGCTACCTTATTTATTTATTTATTTATTTATTTATTTATTTATTTATTTATTTATTTGGGCTTATATACCGCCCGTCTTCCTGGGAGGAACTCCGGGCGGTTTACAACAAGGGGGCAGCAAAACGACAGATTAAAAATAACAGCGAATTAATTAACTAACTAAATAATAAAACAACATGAAACAAAACAAAACAGAACAAAAGGACCAAGGGTGCAGATGGTGGGAAAAAACAAACAAACAAACAAACAAAATACTTTATTACAGTCACCGAAACGCCTCCCGGAAGAGGAGAGTTTTCAGTGCCTTCCGGAAGGCAGGCAGGGAGTCTGCTAGGCGCACTTCTGCTGGGAGATGATTCCACAGGGTCGGGCAGCCACAGAGAAGGCTCGGGTACGGGTGGAGGTTCTCCGAGCCTCCCTGGGCGTGGCCACGCGCAGCATGTGCGCCCACGACGACCTGGTTGGACGGGCCGAAGTTGACCGCTTCTAAATACCTTCTAAATACCTTCTAAATTGCTAGATGGAAGATTTCAAGGGGTACCTTATTACCATTGTCTATACCCCTGCAATAGTGGAGATGTGGAAACCGTGGAACATGTGCTTCTTTATTGTGGATTTTATAGGCACCCACATAAAGATATTTTGTATCTAGTCCTCCAAAAGTTCCCAGGGAGATCTACGGAATTCTATATTTACCATTTACTGGCCAAAGGGGTTCCAAATTTTACAATGGCAGTGGCCAAATTTTGTGTGGCAGGTATGAGAAGTTGCAGTTATGGAAAAACTGACTGGTAGGTTTAAACAATACAGGGGAGAGATAAAACACGATAAATTTCTGAATATATGGCAACCTCTATTAACCTCAAATGGTATAAAAAAAACTAAATTGGACAAATCAGAATATGGATTGGACTGTTGGATAGTTTAGGAATGTTTAATTTGTTGTGTTATTCGGTATTGCTTGTATAATCAAGCTTGGAAAGTATGCATTATCTTAAGTGGATTGTCAATTATTATTATTTTTAAAGTAAGATGTTGTCCATGTCTGAACCCTAGATCCCTAGAGCCTTTTGCAGTTTATGGTTTAATATTTCATATTTTAATTGTTATATATAGGAATATTATTCTTTTGTATTGCTGCTCATATCCATAACTTTATATATCTAGTTTATCAAGTTTATCTATTTATAAATTTTATTCTTGTGTGTTTTACATGATTATTAATTTTTGACTGGGCTTTGCCGCTCATATGTATTATTTGTATTATCCCTGATTTTAGATTGTATATGTAGTATTTTGGTCAAAGACTGTTAATAAAGATTGATTGATTGGTTGCACAATGAAAAAGAAAGAAGGGACAAGGGGAAGAGAGGAGGCACTGATGGGGAATTTATGGTTGTTGTTGTTTTTTCAAATATTTGTACATTTATTTTCAGCTAAATTATTGGATGATTAAGGATGCCTGATTCCAAAATAGAACAGGGTCAGTGAGAGTGTTACACTCTCATGTACATATAATCTCAGAACTTCATAGCTAGAAGGAACCTTATGGGTCACTGAGTCTAGGCCCTGCATGGAGGCAAAGTGGGCATCGAAATCCCAACTAGATACCTAAACCACTGAATTATCCAGCAGCAATACAACAGCAAGCAAGAATTCAAAAGCTTATGTGCAAAATTTACACTACAAAGAGAAATATCTGAATCTATACGCTATTTAAAAGGCATAAACTGAAAAGAAAATAGAAAATAATACATTTGTTAAAAATAAAGCAGAATAAACAAGAGAGAATAATTTTCCCTTATTCTATTATTCCAAGAAGTGATAAACAAGGCCCCTCTTTCAGGAAACCAATTATTCTGCTGCTAATTTAATTCTCCTTTGTGGAATTTTAACCCTGACAAAGCTGGAAACAGTCATTTAGAAATAATATTGAAAGCCTGAATTCTTCTTTGTGTATTGGCCTGAAAGAACTCTGAAACAGTAATGGATGGGAAAATAAAATGTTGTACAAATGCTTTAGGATGTTCACCTTAAAGTAGGTGGATTGCATCTCAACTAACTGTTTGGTAGCTTCTGGGAGTTGCAGTCTATTTACAAGAAATACTACATTTTGCATGCATACTGTTGATGTCCCAGTTTAAATGACTGAACAGGGCATATCTTGAATAACCATGGGATCTGAGGATTCTGAGAGTTTCTGTCATGTTACCAAAGTGATAGGCGTTCAAAGCACAAACATTCATAATGGACCACGGATGTAACCTACTGGATAATTTGCACCTCAGCTGCCAGTATCTGTGTTGACCAGAGGATTCTGGGAGTTGTAGTGGAAGAAGCTGCATTTAGTTCCCATAAGTACTGGTGGGGGTTGAACAAAAATCACAGAAAAACAAATGAAAGCAAAAGTCTTCTAGGTGTGGAGGAGATTGAGTACTGAGGTTAAGTTGCATTGCATTGATGAGTTTCTCAACCATATATGAGCTGAATAAGTACAAAGTTTGGGGAAGAGAAAGCTGTCTGATATAAAATATTTGGGTGCAGGAGACAGAGGAGAGAGGGCATTAGTGTCAGGGTAGAGTTCCTTATATTAAGTTAGCCCTACTAAGTGATATATTCTCAGACAGAGATTTACCTGCTGAATTTAGAGTGGATGTTACATCTCCAAATTGTTGGAAATTTTGAATTCTTTGCAATTTTTCTCCAACGTGTCCAAGATTTCCTGTGCTATTTATGCTGCTGTTGAATATTTCTGCCCCCTCACAACAGCAACATGTTGTTGGGGAACTACTTGTTCATCAGTAAGAAGAGTCTGACTGCCATTTCCACATGCCAGAGCTCTAAACACAGTGAACACTAATGAAATAATTGTCTTGATTTTAAGAGGAATTCATTGCCTACATATGTTTATGTATAGAAAACTTTGCAGTGTTAAGGAGATGGATGTTAATTGTGTGTGTGTGTGCGTGTGTGTGTGTGTGTGTGTTTGTATTCATGTTATCTATCTATCTATCTATCATCAATACACATGCACACACACAGAACCATGAATGCAAGGAATAAGTTTTACAAAACTTATAATGGAAAAGAAACTACATCTTCTTGTTGATGGTTAACTTTGTTTTAATTGACTTTAGGCAAAAAACACCCAACAGTGAATGCATATTTAAGGGCTATCCCTCTTAGAGGCAGCATTTTGGCACATAGTTATTTGATTGTGCTGTGTTTGCATGTGTGTGTGTGTGCTCACGCGCACGCGCGCGCGCGCGCGCGCACACACACACACACACACACACACACACACACACACACGAGAGAGAGAGAGAGAGAGAGAGAGAGAGAGAGAGAGAGAGAGAGAGAGAGAGAGAGAGAGAGAACTGAAGAAATTCTGTAATTGTATATGTAGACTGCCCTTGCTACAGTTTTCAGACAATCTCTAAGAATATGGTTATTATGCTCCCAGCAAGAAGAGCACATGAAAGAATGAAATGACTAGGGGGTTACTTTTGCTTGTTACATTCTTGCATATAAATGGGGTTTACATTAACAGCAACTTTCCAAACTTATTTGATACTAGGTTCTCACAGGGAGCAAACTGATCACCATGGTTACTGAATAGTAAATGTATAAGAGCAGAGCAGGGGCAATAGATGTGGAACAGTTTCATTGATTTTGTTTTCTCACTGGGCCTTATTTACAATTAACTACAAGGGCAAAATGTTCCTAAGGATGTTGGCAATTATTAATTCAAAACGCCCTAGATGAGAAAGCTGGGAGTCCACATCTTCAAAATACGCAAGCAGGCTGGGATAAAAATGGATGTCTTTTTGGACAATAGCACTGTTTTTGCATGGAAACTGTCTCATTCAAATCCCTGCAGCTGCAGATTGTGTTAGAAAAGACCCTCTGTGCAGAATGCTAGTCCCAAATGCTAGTCCTATTTGACAAATCATTACCCCATTTACCTCATTACACATAATGAACAGTTCCCTCCTCTTGTGATCATGTATACAGCACACACATCCACAACCTGCAGCAACCACTGCCCCCTCTGCTGGCATGGATGATTTTACTTGCCAGCCATACATGATTTGCCTGATTTCCCCCCATTTCCTTTCGGCCCCAAAGCCAAGAGCTACCTAATGCTAAGACAAAATCCTTGATTCTTCTTCACAGACACATACTGTAGATCTCTATGTGTAAAGATCGAGAACTCTGCTGTTTTAGGCACCTAGATCACAATCGAGGATTTTGGCCTAGGGTTCAGTGCTATTGTGATGATCCTGGACCTCTATAATAATTGGGTCCATAACTAAACAAATCTGGCTTTGTTATAAGAGGATATAACATTTGTACATTTTTGCTATTCCCCATAACTCAATGTAGTCGATATTCTTTAGCTAATTAATTTGGGGAACATTCTTAATAACCTGATTAGAGAAATGTAACAAACATATTTCAGAGTAGGAATATAAGAGGCCCACAGACCTGCTCTGTGCCTAAATTAGGAGAACACAGATCTGGGTCCACCCTCTGTCCTTTTGGTGACATTCAAAACCAATCCTTGACTAAACCCATGACTTGTTTGTGATTTTCACTTCTCCATACAGGTGCCATTTCTGTGAATGGAGATAATCCAACAACAAGGCGAGGCTGTACTGTATTATGTGGTGCTGGCTGCTCTGCTTCATTTTTATTTCCCACCTTAAAGCAGCTACCATGGAACAAGGGGATGATTTTAAAAGGGCCATGGGCACAGTGATCTAAGATGGCTTCTTAAAGGGACAGGGAGCATGCTGTTCTACACTTTCTGTCCTTTCATCCCCCATCATTTATGTTCTCTGCATCAGAAATTAGTGGTACTGCAGCTCTAAGTTTTTGATGATTTAATCAATGACACTGCAGCATGAACAGCAAGGAAGTTTCAAGTCTAGGATAAAGAGCATTCTTTTCTTCATCTACCTTAGTTTCTCTTTCTCTTTTTTAATAAAAGAGATCAGTGGAGGTATCGCTTCACCCTGTGGGTGACTGGTGATCTTTGTTGTACCTGTTCATCCTCAAAATACACAAATACCCTTGATTCAGCACATATATGGACATTTATCCATGTGCCTATTTCTAGTATGGTGTTGCTACTTGGCTGAGTTCCTAAAGTTAAGAACAGCTTGTGAAGGTTATCCTGCATGATGATAACATTAACTCAGCCTTGCAGTCCATTTGTGTTTACAAACTAGACATAACACAAAGTGCACCACAGTTGATTTCTACGTTCTCCTGTTAAATTTTGGTTGCAAGAAAGATTCTAATGGGAGAGAGAAAAAACAATTCTGGTTAAGATTACTCTCTCCTTTCCTTTGCCTTTGTCTTCTCCCTGAGTTATTGGTATGTCTGTGATACATATTACAAACAGAGATGGGCACGACTTAGCGGTATTCCCGTTTCCGTTTCCGTTACTCGTATCCGTTACTCTACGGAAACGGTAACGGGAATTACTCCACCAGAATTCGAGCTCAAACCGACGAACGAACAATTTGGTCTGATTTGTCGTGCTCGTTACTTGCATCGCGGCGATCGCGCAATGCCAAGCGGCACAGAAAAAAAGTTTTTAAAAGTTAAAAAAAACCCGATTCCCGGCCCTAAAAGTAGGCGAAAAATGTCTGAGGGCACCTACCAGGCCAGAAGGGTGTTTTATTTGGGGGGGGGGGTTCCCCGCCCCCGCTCCTTGGCTATTGCTACTGCTGCGCTGCTGGTACCAGGCTGGGAGGGCGCATCCATTTGCCATGCAGTGTGGGGGATCCAAAATGGCGACCGCAATATTTTTTTTGAAATCGTTGCCCAAAACCCCAACAAAGCACCACAGAAACATGCGGAAATTAGCTATTTTAAATGCTTGAATTTTTACAGTAGCAGCAGTGGGTTTTTCTTGCAAAGAAAAAGTCTCCGTTGATTTTATTTTATTTTATTTTATTTTATTTTATTTTTTTACACCTGCACATTCGCAATGATGGGCTCGCCCATGGGAGTGGACCATGCAAATTTTCCACCAATTGCATGGCCACTTGGCCAGGTTGACCACAGAGACTTCTGGGATGTGCCAATCGGGCATAAACAGCCCACCACTAATCGTAGCACAAACCCGAACCCTAAGCCTAAGCCTAACCCTTATGCCAGTACACTGTCCTTCTAAGTGGGTCAGAGAGGCACCCAGAGGTGCACCCCAATACTCACCCTAACCTCACCCGTAACTAGCCTAACCCTAGCCCTTGCGCTAACCCGTCTTAAACCTAAGCCAGATCTACTTGCATTGCACTACATGCAAGTACGTGAGACACAGCGGGTGCAAAGAGTCTGCCAGTCCATCACTTGTGGCTCTGGCTGACTCCTGCAGCTCCCTCCAGGAGCCCGCTACCCCCCCCAAACCAGTACTAACGACAACGAAAAAACAAAAAAACGAACCGACTAATTTTTGCGAAATTTCGCGAAAAACGGAAACGAGCCAAAACGGACTGCCTCTGATACACGACAACTCGAAAACGTCATTTTCCCTAGTCGTGCCCATCTCTAATTACAAATATTGTGTGGTTTTAATGTGTCCACATAAAACTGATGTGTATATTCTGTACCAAAGCCAAGTTAAAGATGTTGCAGTTCTAGCTATTTGCCAGTGTTACTGCAGTATTCAAAGGTATTGTGAATGCAAACAGGAAGAGGCAATGAATAAGCAAGCATGAACAGATACCAATTGTGTGTGTCTGCACACATGCAATCCTATGTGCATTTTTTCTATATCTGTGATTAAAAATGAGAGAGTTTGGGTCTGATATGTAAATCCAAGGGGAAATATAAGAACAATAACTGACTTTACATGAGATACATATTGTGCACAATAGGAATACAAAGATGTTTTTGTGCAAAGCACAATCTAAGACTTTCATATAGAGTATATGATATTTGTTGCAGCTTGGTTCTGCTTTAGCATCTATGGCGCTAACCATGGTGCTGAAGAATGGGTGACACCAGCAGCCCAACAAAAAATCTGAGCAAAAAAGCTGCCGAACATATTTGAACATACTTGAACTTAGAGATCCAACTATGTGTGGATTATTTCATTAGCCAGCCAATATTTTTGTATACACTATTTTCCTGATTTCCCTTCATTTTCATCCAAACCAAAGCCAACAATTTCCCTTCATTTTCATCCAATGCCTCTTTGTCCACAGCCAGCTTTTGCTTAAAGCTGAAGCAAAATGCAAGGAATACTAATTATTATGATTATAGCTGACTGAATTGTGAGTTGAAATACCTGGCTGAAGAGCCAGGGGGTGCGGATTCAGTTCTCCAATGTGTCTCTCACAAGAAAAGCCACCTTGTGTTGTTTGGAGCAAGTTCCACACTCCCACAGCATCACCAACATAAGGGACTGGTAAGCCACATCAGAGTATTTTATATCTGGAAGACACTGATAAAGGGCACCGTAAGTCAGAATGAAATCGACAGGGTATAACTATGAGCCAATTTGACATAGTGGATAGAATGGTGGACTAAGGCTCAGGAGACATTGGCTCAAATTCCGTTTCAACTATCTGGCCCAAAGGCCACTTTGGGTGGTGCACAAATATGATAAAATACAAAGCAGGGCAGCAAAGAGTGGTAGAAACATAAGTAACAAAAATCAAAATAATGTTAACATAGGAATGAACATTACAAATCAAATAATAAAACAACTATATTATAGGAACAACTATAATAATTAAATAAAATCAAATATCCTAATCTCAAAACATATGCAGAACAGCTAAGGATAGTGAAACAAAATCAAAGGAAAATGAAATACAGAGTAAAAAGATCTAGAATAACAATTTAGACTAAATCAACAGTGGTCAAAAGATTGACATTTTGTGTGTGTCTAATTACAGTTTGAATCCAGGTAAGCCAGTTTAAACAGCCAGATTTTCAATTGGCATTTATATACCTGGAATGGGAGTACTTGGCAAATCTCAGATGGAAAGGTGTTCCACAGCTGAGGGGCAACCAGCCATGGCAACATGGTGTGTGTGTTTTTATGTAGTAAAGCCATTCCTCAAATATCTTGTATAACTTGAAAAACCCTATTAGCATTACTATAACTTGATGCAACTTTGTGGTGCATTGCACACAAAAATATTTTTCAATGAAAGGTTTACAACTGAAATGGTGTGTTAGTTATGGATTAAAAGAATTCAGATTGATTTCATTATAGGTTTTTTTATTGCATGTACAGATGTTGACCACACCACTTGAAAAACTGAAAACCTAATTATACAGGGGGGAAATGCAATGAATTTGTATTGTTTTCCCCATCAATCACAAGATGAAACAGGAAATGAGAATCATCCCTGAATCCCACACCACCAATTCCAGTTTTTCGTCCCCAACAGAGACTCTTCAGCTTTTAAAGAAGTCATATCCATTCACATTAGTTCAAAACATGATCACTTTGAACTGATACAGAAAGGAAAGTCTAACCACACACACACACACACACACACACACACACACAGAGAGAGAGAGAGAGAGAGAGAGAGAGAGAGAGAGAGAGAGAGAGAGAGAGAACACTGTTTTGGCAAAGATGAGGAGAGTGTGCACATGTGCGCACATGCAGCCACACACATGCACCAGCATTCAACTCTCTTCTGAGACATTTTCTTCTTCTTTTCAACACAGCTTCTGTTTGGGCAGAGTTCCTTTTTGTTTGCTTGCTTTAACAGATTAACAAGCTCTCCAGTTTGTAAGACAAGATGAGGAAATGGATAACTGAGGAAATAAAAGCCTTCTTAAAGTTGTTCCTTTCAACCATGCCACTTACAAGTGTTTTAATAGAACTGCAATAGAACTACAGTTCAAATGCTTTTGGTCCTCTGCTGTGTGTCCACTTGTACTGAAGTGAACGAAATGGCCCAATGTGATTTCACAGTGATTGAAGATAGAGTTGCATTTCCTTTGCTGTGTAGTTGCCACCCACAAGTGTGTCCTGAACAGCAAACAGAACAAAACAGCAAATAATCATGTGATTGTCTTATGGTGTTCTTGTTGTCAGATTAAAAACAAAACCTGATTGTTTGATGGGAGGGATGTATAGGTACCACAATAAAAGTATGATTAGGAGGCTAAATATATCTTTCTGCCAACCTAGATGAACTGGGGCATGACTGAAGCTTTAAATCATAAGGTATATAGCAACAGTACTCATCCTGGCTTGTTACATCTTCACATGTTTTATTGCTTTCTAGCCAGTCAGCCTGTAGACATAAACCCACATTAAAAGATAATAGTTGGCCTCTAACATAAACACAGATAAACAGTCAGAAAAATATAACATAATAAAACAAACATTTTCAATAAATTATCAAGCTGGAAAATTAACTTGATCAGATTGTGAAACAATCAATGGGTTCCATCCTTCCATGGCTCATTTAAGGAAGTTAGTGGTCCTATAGGATATATAATTGTCTATGCCAGCTAGCAGAAATAACATGGTACATAAAGAGGCTTTTGTTCTTGATCTCATTTATTTAGAGTTGAGAAGACAATGATTCCCTCAAATCCACAGACCGAGGGCACTGTGTTAGAAAATGTACAATGTCCTCCCTTTAAGCATCCTGCTGGGCAATAGCTACTTGTGCTTTGTTGGTGAGCCCATATGGTAAACTATCTTGAGGCAGAACAGCATGGCTAATTTCTTAGGCAGAGTACCCACTGAGTAGCACACTATCTCAGAATGGATGAGGACCGTGGAGGTAGATCTTGGTACTTCTAATGCTATGGTTAAAAATTTCTCTTTTACAGAGTCCAATATTGTGATATTTGATAAAGCCATAATGGGACTCCGTTGAGCATCTGAGGAAGCAATTTAGCTTTATACAATTGTATTAAAGGCACCACCATTTCTTCCATGTAGTTCAAAGCAGAAAAAATAAATAACATACACTGATACCTCAGCAGACAGAGGTACAACAGATCTGAAAATGCTCCTGAATTTTTAAATACCACTCCAAGGTATGAGTTGGCCTCTTCTAGCAACTTCCTGTTCAGCTGCCATCTGTGTTTTTTTCTAAAATTCTGATTGTGTGGCAGAGTGTAATGGCACATATACACTGGATTTTTAAAAAGCCAATTTTAATGAACTGTGGACAAGGATTAGTAAGGTCCTATGGCAGGAGATCCTAACAATAAAATGAGTCCAATAACGATGGGAATTAAAGGGGGGAAATTACCTCATCCCCCCTCCCAAAGAAAAGACTATGGCTATGACCCTCCAGAGAAATGTGAAGACCAAGTGGAGGGGGAAGGTTTCCAGCTGGAGTTTGATAAATAGTCAAGGAATACCTTATTCCCCATGAATGAGTTTGACTCTCCAGGCTGCATCCAAGAGTATTAAAGGACTTGGCTGAAGAACCTTCAGTGCCACTGTGGTGTTGTTGTTTTTAAATAATGGGAACATCATGAGTTACCAATGATTAGAGGACAGTTAATGTTGTCCCTATCTTCTTTTTAAAAAATGCACCTGGGGGAAGCCTGAACAGAAGGGATGTGCTCCCTAACCAAAAGACATGCACAGCTGCAGATGCAGATAAGCTATTTTTTCCACTCAAGTTTCTACCAACTTTGTATATGCCAAGGCATTGGGTTTTATTTTAATTGGTCCTGTCATTTACAGTAAAAATTAAGAAACTTTGTTAACTTCAAGCAATACTCGTGGTCTAAAGTAGGCTAGAGTTTAGTAAGTGAACATTCTCAAGCTTGCACTCTGCATTTGGCAATTAAAAATGTTAACAAGAGAAGTGCAACTGCAAAGTGAAGGGTCCAAAGCTATATATCATTGTCACCTCTGAAAAAGCAATAGTAAGCACAAAGCATACGCGTAGACCAAAGCCTCATTGAACTTGTTTGAACAGCTACCCCAATGTATAATGCTCCCTCCTGTGCAACTTAGAAAATAATGTTAGTCAAACAGCATGTACTGGAGTAATGCTAATTAACTCTGAAGTATAGAACATCTTGTGAAAGACAACCAATTAGCATAGCATATAATTTATATGTTTTTAAAAAATAATTAAAAATGTAAAGAGGGTTCAGCTCATTTTTATGGGAAAAAAACTTTTGAAGTGTAATATTCTTTTCATGCAAACTCAAAAGTCCTGTCTGCCAATTAAGGTCATACGTTTATTGGAACTTGTTGCCATTTAATAGGGAAATATGAAAAGCAACATCAGGGCAAGGGGTGGTGGTGGGAAACCAGACCTTTGCCCCAACCCAATCCACACCCTTCCAATTCAGAGATCCTTGAAAATTCTACTGCAGATGGAAAGGCCTTGCCTGTAATTGTATTCTGCATTGAGCTGAAAGGAGTAGGTTTTTCAAGCAAACCTTCCTTTTGCCTTTTTTAAAAAATTATTCCCATCTGATGTTTTAGAACTTCACTGTACCTTTGGGCAAGGACAAAGACCATGACTGAAGTACTGGGTTGCTGTTTGTACCTTTGCCCACCCAGCCAGGAATAAAGACACAATACACGTTCACTTGGGTTCAAAATGGGCCACAATTTTATTGATAATATAAATTAACTCTGAACTGTGTTTATTCTGTCAAGGGGAACTGGAATGTAGTGCAAGCAGGTACTGTGCTACATTTATTTATTTATTTATTTATTTATTTATTTATTTATTTATTTATTTATTTATTTGTACACCACAATCCAATTTTCCTCAAACAGGAACTCTGGGTGGTTAACAACAATGATTTACCAAACAACCCAAAAGATAATAATAATGGTAATAATCTAGAGAGAGAAAAGAAAAAAATACAACAAAAACCATAATGGGACAAGACAACAAGTACCCGGCAAGAGGGAATAGTAATAATAAAAATAATATTAATAATCAAACAAACAAAGAACAAACAAACACAGGGGACACAACACTTCTAGCAATTTCCAAAGGCATCCTTGAACAGCCAGGTCTTTACATCCTTTTTAAGGGATGCCAGGGATGGAGCCAGGCGAATCTCGCTTGGCAATTTATTCCATGCTACCAGGCCGGCCACCAAGAAGGCCCGATTGTATGTTGCAACCTTACGGGCCTCTCCAGGGGTGACCACCAGGAGTGAGAATGCAATGGAGACACTGGTAGGTCGGGCCAGCTCTGATATTGGGGAGATAACACTCTACCAGATATTCAGGTCCCAAGCCATGGAAGGTTTTGTAAACCAAAACTGACACCTTGAACTTTATTCGGGAAGCAACGGGCAGGCAATGCAGGTGAGCCAGAATTGGGGTGATGTGGTCGAACCTGCCTGCAGCAACCACCAATGTGGCTGCTGCACTCTGCACCCAGTGCAGTCGCGGAACAAAGGTCAAGGGGAGCCCCATGTAGAGAGCATTACAATAATCTATCCTCAACATGACCAGTGCCTGCACAACTGTCCTCAGAGAGTTCTTAGGCATTGAGCCTAAGATGGCAGAAGGCCCAACTGGTCACAAATGCCACCTGGGGTTCCAGGGACAGATCTGGACCCAGGACAACACCCAGACTCCTCACTCTTTCAGCAAGCTGGAGGGCAGACCCACCCAGTCTGGGAAGAGGGCTGCTGTACCCATCCAGGGCAGCCCCGAAAAACAGAACCTCAATAATCTCAGGATTGAGTTTGAGCCTGTTGGTCTTGGTCTCCTCCAAGGGTCTGGACAGCCTCCACTGCAGAGGTGGAAAAGGAGAGATAGAGCTGTGTGTCAGCAGCGTACAGATGACAGCAAGCTCCCAAACTCTGGATGACCTCAGCCAGTGGCCTCGTATAGATATTAAAGAGCATGGGAGAGAGTGTCAACCCTTGAGGCACCCCACAACAAAGTGTCCAGGGGGAGATGATATATCACACCCCAAGCTCACTGGCTGAGCACGACCCCCAAGGAAGAAGCAGACCCAGCCACAGGCTGGACCCCCAATCCCCACCTCAGAGAGCCAGACCAGGAGGATACCGTGGTTGATGATATCAAAGGCCACTCTCAATTGGGGGCAATCCAGTCCACAACTCCAGTGACACCTATCCACCAGAGAGTTGACCGGGACATCAACCTAACTGTCCGGTAGGCCCCCAAAGGCTTCTGAAAACTGTGCAGGATGCAGGAGCCTTCAGGGGTGAGCCCAAATGGTAGGGCTGGGCTCCCCATGGGGTGGGGCAGCAATTGATAGGGGAAAGGTCAGCAGATAGTGTTCTGATCATGACACAGGCCTGGAACACAAGTTCCCAACCCCCAGATCAAAACTCATGTATGTGGAGGCAAACACCAGGTCCAGGGTATGTCCACCACTGTGAGTGGGACTAATGGCAAACTGGGACAGGTTCATGGAGGCCAGGGACTCCATGAACCCCAGAGCCACTCCAGACAGCCCATGCCCAGCATGCACATTGAAATCCCCAACTACCAAAAGGCAGGGGGACCTCAAAAGTGCTGCTGAGATGAACTCAGAGAGTTCTGGGAGGGAGAATGCAGGGTCACAGAGAGCTTGGTCTACTCCACAGTCCCATACCTGTCCCTCTGGCTCACCACAAGGTGTAGACACTTTAATCGTGGGCACACCAATATCATGGATTCTGCTGACTTGAAGAGATTCGCTATAAACAACAGCCACCCCCACCCCCTGACCTGCCCAGATGCTGAACACAGAAGCCTTGGGGGTGCAGATGGGAGAGAGAATCTCCCTGCTCCACACCCACCCAGGTCTCTGTGAGAAACACCAGGTCGGCCCGCTCATTCACGATCCAGTGGTGGATGATGGGGATCATTATGAAATGACCTGGCATTGATCAGCAAACAGGACAGGTTGGAGGTGCAGCAGGAGTGGTTCCCTAATATGTGGCAGTGAACCGGAGGGTCAGAATGGGGGACAGGCACAAAATGCCTGGCCCAAGTTCTCCTTACCCGATCAACCCCCTGGCCCAAAGTGCATCTCCTACGGCTCAACACCACCGGGATGGAAGATCCCATAGACTTCGGCAATCACAAGGAGAAATACAATGGGAGGCTAAAAATACAACACAACTCAGAACAAAGCTAAATAATGATAACCCACCCACCCCCAGGCTAATGAGAACCCCATCTCCCAGCCACAGCTGGTGTGTGCAATAAATGTGGTGTGGTGCACTCATCTGGAGGTGAAATGCCTGCTGTGTGGCTGACTCCACTAAGGCTACCTCCTTAGCTAGGCACCAGTTCTTCTGTGTGACCAGCCCCGTCAGAAGTGTCCGGTGTTGTATGCACACTGCCAGCAGGGCTCAGTACTGGCCAGCTCTGCAGACTTCTACAGAACAGAAATGGGTGATCACAGCTCCAGTCAAACATAGGCATAGAAAGCTCTGCCCTGCCAGATGATCCTGTATGCTCACTCTCTAGAAAACTGAATCAGAAAATCATTAAATCGCCTATTACCTTAAGTTCTACCTACTTGTGTGCATTTCACTCCCTTCTGTCCCTTACCCCCCACCTATAAGCCTGCTCCCACCACTGTGCCTGAGCCCGTTCTTGTTCGAGGTGACTCGGTTACTCCAGATAGCCCCATCATCTGTGTACTCTTCATTGGATGAAAGGGAGGGTGTTTTTAGTTTATTTTCTATTATTATTATTATTATTATTATTATTATTATTATTATTATTATTATTATTATTATTATTATTATTATTATTATTATTATTGTTGTTGTTGTTGTTGTTGTTGTTGTAGTAGTAGTAGTAGTAGTAGTAGTAGTAGTAGTAGTAGTAGTAGTAGTTGTTGTTGTTGTTGTGGTTGCTGCTGCTGCTGTTGCTGTTGCTGTTGCTGTTGCTGTTACTGGGCCCTCCTATTGCCTCCCTTTTTCTTTCTTGGGGGCCATGGGGGTCTGGCTACTAATGAAGGAAAATTAAACTCAAGCCTGACCTCTATGGATCACAAACAAAAACCTCCAGACCACAACACAATTAAAATTACACTCCCAAATAAGGGCTTGCAAAGGGTTGACTTGTTTGGTGGATGCAAGACTAAGTCTCCCCAAAAATGTAAGCACCTGCCAGCGCTCTCTCCCCACCCTAGAAACCATCCTGCAAAGAGTGTATTTCTTCCCTCCCCTGCCCCTTCCCCCCTACCCCGAGTACAGCAGTAAGAACTCAAATGAATTAATTGAAAAAGCACAATGCCCAAAAGAATGGCTTTGCAGCTGCAACTCCTTGGCCTGTCTGATGCACAGGCCAGCTCCAGCAGCAGCCATGAGGCTCAAAACTAGAGATGAGCATGAAATGCAAAAATGTTGTTTTGTTTTCATTTTGTTTCATCTCCATTTCATTTTGTTTGAAACAATTTTTTTAAAAGTTCATTTCGTTTTCATTTTGGTTCATTTTGTTCCTCTGTGTTTTGTGTGTGTGTGTTGTGTTTCATTTCACTTTTTGTTTACTGTTTTGGGGGGTGGGGTGCATATGTGGTGCTTGTGCAACATTTGTGTGTGTGTATTTTTTCCCTCCCCCAAGTCCATGCCAGCTGATCAGTGCTGTGGCAGGAAAAAAAGGTTTTCCCCCACCCCAGTGCCGATCAGCTTCAGCCCACTTGGGAAGGCGGACCGTGGCTCTCTCCCAACCCAATGGATCTCTGCCAGCTGTCATCCACTCACGGTGGAGATCCCTTGGGTCGGGAGAGAGCCCTGGTCCTGGCTCCGCTTGCAGAAGTGAGACCGTGGCCCTCTCTCAAATGCCACCCGTGGCAGAGATCCCTTGGGAGAGAGTCCCGGTCCTGCCTCTGTGTGCAGAGGCAAGAATGGGGCTCTGTCACAGTCCTCCCCCATGGGTGGTGACAGCCGGGCTGTCATCGCCAGTAGGGAAGAATGAAACGAACCTAACCTAACCATTTTTTTCTAAAATCACTATGGGCTTCGTTATTCTTTTCGTTACCTAATGAAATGAAGAACGAATAACAAAATGACCTAAAATTTCATTTTGTGCCCATCTCTACTCAAAACCGAAAGTAATTTCAAAGGCATGCATGCTCTGCTCCTGCTGAGCTCACAATCAAGAAGAAAGAACAATGGAGGAGCTGGGCTAAATAGCCTCCCAGCCCCTCCCTCCAGATCATATTTTTGGCCTGAACTCTATGGTGCCAAGGATCTATCCAAGTGGGCAAAGAAGCCCCACCCACAAACTTGTCTGAGTCAGGGCAGCCACTGTTCCAAACTAGCTGCATAGTTTTGTGTGCAAGTTTAGTATTTCATGGTATAGTTCCTCTCCAATGAGTCCCTCTGTTTTCTCACTATTTAGTTAAAGCCCAGGGCAAGATGTTATGAGATAGGTCTCATCAGAGGTTATGGACAAAGTCTCCTAAGCCCTTTCAGTTCAGGAAGCACAAGTAGCCAGAGAGGCTTGGTATGGGCAAAGAAAAAGAAAAATCACAATAAAGTGGTACCTTGTAAAACGTAATTAATTCATTCCAAATGAAATTATGCTTATAAAAATTTTCCTTTGTACAAATTGTGATTTCCCATAGGAATGCATTGAAAATGGATTTAATCCATTCCAATGCATAGCCAAGGCTAATGAGGTTGCTGGAGAGGATGAGCTGCTGCAGGAGCCTGCAGACAGGAAGGGGTGAGGATGATGGTGGTGGTGGTGGTGGTAGTGCTGCCATTTCTTTTGCCCCACCCAGGCAGTGCTCCACAACCAGCCCCGGCCGCACAGCTGCTTGGCCACCCGCATACTGTCTCTGGGTATGTCTGTCATGGTTGAAGTCTTGGAGACTTATGCCCAGTCACCATGGTGCACATTTGCCTATTTAAAATGGTAAAAACACTTCCCAAAGCAATGTGGCCCCTGGGAAGATGGAAGGCCAGGTTTGCCTCTGATCCCTCCCTTGATCACTGAAGACATCAATTTTTAAAAAGGGGAGGGACTGGAATGGCGAAATTCACTTCTACTTCTACTTTTTGGAAGAAAATATCTGAAGCCTAAATATGATGTGTGGGAAGAAAATGGTCTGAAATGGCCAATTGTTTATATATATAAACAGGCTTTTAGTAGCTATATTGGATATTAAAAGTATATTCTCCCTGAGTTCTTGGCTATTCTTTCAGTGTGTTGCTACAGATTCCTTCAGTGGTTTTTTGATGATTCTTCATTGTACTAATGTATTGTGGTAATACACTACCATAATTCATTTCTAAAAATAATAATAATGTATTGCATTTGTATTATATTTTTAATATTACTCATGTTTTAGTTATTGGGAACTGTCTTGCATCCTATAATGGGAGACAGATAGCATATTGAATAAATAAATACATCAATAAAGTCTTTAATTAGAAGGACAGTGGGGGAAGATAAACCTCAGAAGTTACATGCAACTCGTTAGCAACTTTGCCTGTCCCTAATTTAAAACTAAACCCCAAGTTTGAAATTTTACTCAGAAGCATGCATTTTAAAAGAATAAATAGCCCCTCCAACAACATACCAATACATTTTGTGATTCTAAACACTCATCTCACTTGGTTTTCCATCTCTATCCAACTCCTGGTCAGCTTTTTGAGGCTCCTGAGGGTAAAATCCTCATTAGACCCTTCTGAGGATTAGAGATGGGCACGACTTGAAAAAAATTTTTTTTTCGAGTTGTCGTTAGTCAGGCCGGTTCCGTTTCGGGTCGTTTCCGTTTTTCATGAAAATTCGCAAAATTTAGTCGGTTCATTTTTTCGTTTTTTCGTTTTTGTTAGTACTGGTTTTTTTTGGGGGGAGCGGGCTCCTGGAGGCACCTCTGTGGGGTGGGTGCCTCCTCTGGCCCGCTATAAAGGGAAAGTGGGCTCCTGGAGGCACCCATGGGTGCCTCCTATCCTCACCCACTAGGAAGGGGAAGCAGGCTCCAAGAGACCCCTCAACATGGGGGTCTCCCCTCCTCACCTGCTGCTGCTGCAAAATGGTATGCAATAGCCATATGGATATTGCATAACAGTTGTGCAGACAGTGACTGTGAAGACTAGTGGATGGCACTGAACCCAGAGCCATAGTGAGATGCCTAACTAAGGCTCTCGCACCACCATGTCTCACACAGAAGGGAATTGTACTTGCGTGTAGTGCAATGCAAGTACATCTGGCTTAGGGTTAAGGTGGGTTAGGGTTAGGGCTAGGGTTAGGGTTAGGCTAGTGACGGGTAAGGTTACGGTGGGCTAGTGGGTTGCACCTCTGGGTGCCTCTCTGACCCACTAAGAAGACAGTCTGTGACGTATGGGTACGGAGTCAAGGGTTAGGGTTAGGGTTAGGGGGCTAGGGCAGGTTTTAGGGGGCTTTTTGGCACATCCCAGAAGTCTTCATGGCCAAGTGGCCATGCGATTGGTGGGATGGCTCCAAAAATTTGCATGGTCGTCCACTCCCACATGGCTGGCCACTCGGCCAGCCCATCATTGCGCAGGTGTAAAAAAAATAAAATTAAAAAAAATCAATGGAGGACAGAGGAGGAGAGGAGAGACATTTTGTTGCAAGAAAAAACCCACTGCTACTGTGAAAAATCTGGCAGTTTATAAATTTTCGCGTGTTTCTGTTGTGCTTGTGTGTTTTTGGACCACGATTTCAAAAACAATATTGCGTTTGCCGCCCCATTTTGGATCCCCCGCCCGCACCGCATGGCATGGCGACTCGAGTCCGGCTGCCCAGGACGGGGGGGGGGGAGGCGGGACCCCCCCTCCAGAAATTACCCCTCCGGTAGGTGCCCTGCGCCCTTAGTCAAGCAGGCATTTTTCCGCCTGCTTTTTTGGCCCGGGAATGGGTGGGGGGAGAGTTTAAAAGTTTTTTCCTGTGCCGTCTGTGCCGCTTGCTTGCGCTTTAATTGCGGCGGCCGGCGGCCGGCGAGACTGGGCTTTTTGCTGGCTGGCTGCGAGCCTGCGGCGAGTCCCACCAGAGCAGCCCAGGACGGGGGATGGGGGGGAGGCCGGGGACCTCCAGAAACAACCCCTCTGGTAGGTGCCCTGAGGCACGGCAGGCATTTTTCCGCCTGCTTTTCGGCCGGGAACCGGGTTTTTTTAACTTTTAAAAACTTTTTTTCTGTGCCGCGTGGCATCGCGCGATCGCGCGATGCAAGGAAAGAGCACGACAAATCAGACCAAAATTGTTCGTTCGTCGGTTCGAGCTCGAAGTCTGGCAGAGTAATTCCCATTACCGTTTCTGTAGAGTAACGGAACCGAGTAACGGAAACGGAAACGGGAATACCGCTGTCGTGCCCATCTCTACTGAGGAGTCTACTCTCCCTCCACATTGACACCCATAACGAAAGATATTTATTCATATTTCTTCAAACTGTTACTCTCTCTTACACATGGATGGTGTCAGCTACACAACCAATAGAAATCTCTCTGAAGTCTGGAAAGAGTTAGAAGGACAAACTCAACATGTTTTATTTTTCCTCCAGACCTCAATTCCAGTTTAACTCTTACCATCAGAAAAAAAGGGTGGGTAAAATTAACATCAAATAAAAAAAAACATTTTAATATATTTTAAGGACAGAGTGTTCTTTTTTCTTTTTTTTGACATCAAATCATCAACAAATGATAACGAGGTTGCAGATAAGCTAAATTAATGCTCTGAACCACCCTCCATCACGGAAGATAAAATAGGGAGGCTGTTTGATCTGAGCTGTTCTCAAAGACATGTTCCTTCCCAGTAATAATGGGTTCTCTCAGAAATTGATGTCTCCTGGGGAGAAATGATTTGACTAGCATGAATTTCTATCCCAACTTGCTATGCAGAAAAAAAAGGTAGATGAAGTCAAATAAGAAGTTGCAGTATACATGCAGCATCTCTAGGGTTAAATGGTATATGTCCAAGGCTCTGATGTGTTGAATGGCCAAATTGTAACAAGTCACAGTGATAAAATTTAGGGACCATAGGAGTCATAAAAGAATTTATCATCCAGATAGTCCTACAGCTTTAGGTAGTATCTTTGCAGACACACTAATTAAAAGCAGAATAATCAAGCATCTGGAAAAGGTGACTGATTAAGGTCTAAAACAGCATGCCTTCTTCAAGGGAAACTGTACCTCATTAATCTGACAGAGTACTTGGATGTGTGAATCAAGTGGTAAGTGAAGGTGACCATGCAGAGATAGTTTATTAAGACTTTCAGAAAGACCTTTGCAAAACAAAAGAGAAAAGAGAGGATCCCCATGAGAGCTCAATGGAATAAAATAGCCTGGATTGTAAAGATTTAAAATAGTCCAAGGATCATGAGAAGTAAGACAAGAGGCCCTAGCTTTTGCTTTTCTTCCTTCCTTTCTTCTTTCCTTCCTTTTTTTCTTTCTAGGCCATATTGTGATGTCCTACAGCTTGAGGCAAACCAATTCAACATGTATAGCACCCAAAGTCAAGTATATCAAGCCAAAAATCTGACAAACTGTGAATGTTACTTTTTTAAAAAGCAAAGAAATGTATATTAACAAAGAAAATCTGGAATCTGTTGCCTGAGCTGGCCACTTCATTAAGCCCAAAGGAAGAGCTGGTCCTATCAGAGGGGCCTGTCTGAATTACAAGAAAATACTCTTTTCATCTCCTTCAAACTTCATTCACTGAGAAATATTTCAGTGGCCATTATCTCCCCTCAATGACATACAGAATAGACTTGGAAGAGGGGGTGGATATTTATATGGATCATGAGGGAAGGTTAATATGATTAGTAAACTGGGATATATTAGCAAATATGCTTTGCTGGGAAAAACGTTTTTCCCTGAGGATGGTTAGCCTCAGCCATTTTGAACCTGGGTGTGTTCACAAGCAAAGCTGCTGCTGAGAGAGACAAACAAACAGAAATAAGCTGGTAAGTTTCTGGGGTGTTTGCAGTTGGAGTAGAGCTGCTTTAGATGCCTCTGCTAATTTAAACTTCTAATTTAAACTGCAAAGAGCCACCTCTATTGCTAATTTAAACCCAAGAAGAGTGTAAGGCAGCCTATCTCCAAGCACCAAAAGTCTGGAGAGTTCAATGCTGGGAGGGGGAGGGGGAGGTATTTGTCCCTTTGAGCACAGACTGCCTAGAAAAAGGATAGCCAAGCCGCTTGAGCCTTGGGGGGGGGGTCACTTACATTAAAGAAAACTCACATGGAGTAGGTCGTGATTTGAGGCAAGAATGCACCCAGTGATTTGGCACTATGAAAGGGGTTTTAAAACTTTTTCCCCCTGTCAGAGTGCAGACCAGCTGATGCATGGGGCTTCGGGCAGGAAAAAAGTGTAAAAAGCCCATGGTTTCCCCATGACCAATCAGTTTCCCATAGGAATGCATTGCTTCAATGCATTTCTACGGGGAGAAAAAATGAAATGGAATGAAATGAAAATTTCCATTTCATTTCATTCCATTTCTCTTTGATGGGTCATTTAATTTTTCATTTTGTTAGGGAACAAGTGTGCCCCTGTTTATAATCCATCCCTGTTGTCTCATCTGATTATTCTGGGCTGGGTAGACAATGTCTTTTCCAGTAAGTTCTGCTCAGGTCTTGCATACAACTGTTGCTTCCTTTTTTAAAAAAAACTTTTCCATAGGGATGGGCACCAAAACAAAAATGAAATGCTGTTTTGTCGTTTCATTCGCTAATGAAATGAAATGAAATGAAACAAAATGGGGAAGCAGTGTTTCGTTAGTAACAAAATAAAGCAGCAGTTTTTTTCATTTAAAATGAACCAATTCGTTTCACTGTAAATTGGCTCCCCTGGGTCCTAGAGGCACCAAATTTGGTGTGAACCTTCCTTGGCCTCTTCCCTTTCACCCCATACAAATATTTGGGGATCAAGAAGTTGAATTATTCAACTTCAAAGAGGGTGCCCCAGAAAAAAACATTTCTAATTGCAATGTTATGCGCTTGAAAATAGTGACCCCCAGGTAGCTAGCAGAATGGAATTTACAATGGAGCTTCCTCAAGCTCTTCGCTCTAAGCGCCTCCAATTTGTAATGGAGCTTCCTCAAGCTCTTCGCTCTAAGCGCCTCCAATTTGTAGAGGTTTAGGCTTATATATATCTTTTTTTCCCTTCCACCCCCCCCCCTTGAGTCTACATTCCTTCCCACCCACCCACATTGTTATTCCTACCACCAACCAGTACCAGTTCCCCAATTCTCAACTGGTACAATATGAATGCACCCAGCCATCCCTCTTAATAATGGCCCCACTTAAAAAAAAAAGACCAACAAAATAGAACTGGACCTCCTGTTCCAGTATTCATAGCTGGAGTATTCCAGCAAACTCCTGCCTTCCTCCCAGGCCTGCTGGCCTGCCTGCATGTTATGGATCTGAAAGACCAATTTATTTCTAAGACCTGCCATCGTCTTCTTGATGATGCCAGGAAGATCTACACTTTCTCTTCATACCTGAGGGTCTGAAATGGCCCAGAATATTTGTAAAAACTTCCCTGGACCTGGTGTCTTTTATACCTAGGACATTCAAGAGAGTTCCACTCACATTCTCTCTTCATATCCGAGAGTCGTAGGGCCCAAGCCTGATGCTAAATTCTTGCCTGCCTGCCTGCCTGCCTGCCTGGTGGAGTGCAATTCTGATACAGCCCAATGTGCCTTGGTGGGCTTAAAGGGAAGAGCTTGAAGAAGCTCCACTGCAGTTTCCATGCTGCTAGATGCCTGGCATCAGTATTTTCAAATACTTTTAAATTACAAATGTTTTTTTTTTCTGTGGGCACCCCTTTGGAGTTGATTAACTTGGCCCCTTGTACTCCAAACCTCTGCAAATTGATGGTGCTTCAGGGGGAGAGCTTGAGGAAGCTCCACTGTAATTTCCATGTTGCTAGCTTCCTGGGATCATAGTTTTCAAGCACATAACTTTGCAATTAGAAATGTTTTTTCCCAGGGACACCTCTTTTGAAGGTGTTTTTTTTAAGTTTAAAAAATACCTCCCCACCCTACCCCAGCACCAATCTGCTGGCACCTGGGGTTTGGGGAAGGGGAAAAAGTTTTAGAACCCTAGGGCTTTTAAAACTTTTTTGTTCCCCAAGCCCTGCATGGCAGCTAATAGGTGCTGAGGGGAAGGTTGTTTTTTTTAACCTTCCCCCCCACACCAGCACTGATCAGCTGGCTTGAGAGAGGGAAAAGGTTTTAAAAGCCAGGTGGGGAAAACCGTGGGCTGTTAAAACTTTTTTTCCCTGCCGAAGTGCTGATCAGCTGGTGCATGGAGCTTTGGGCAGGAAAAAAGTATAAAAAGCCCGCGGTTTCCCCATGACCGATCAGTTTCCCATAGTAATGCACTGATGCAATGCATTCCTATGGGAAAACAAAAAATGAAAGAGAATGAAACAAAAATTTCCATTTCATTTCATTCCATTTTTCTTTTTATAAGAATGGGTGGTTCTTAGAAAACTGCTACGCAAGAAATTAGTTCATTCAGTTTATTAGACAGATATAAGGACACAGAGTTACAGGTATTTATAGCAAGAATATAGCAAGCAGGTATCACACACAAAGCAAGTAACACACACAACAAAGATGTTAGTGGGAGTTCCATCACAGCACGGACCGAAACCCTGCTGATCTGGGGCTCCCCCAAAGTGGTCTCTTACACTTTTTATACCTTTTCCGTAACCGCAACTTACACATGATGTACTAATGCTTTCTTAGATCGTACCCGGTTAGCTATCATGATTCTTAGAATGACCTGGCCTTATTCCGTTCATTTCTGGCCTGAAAAAAGGAGAAACAAGTGGAAGTATTGCATATTTTGATTACAATGATTTTAATGCACAGCCAAAGGAGGCCTATTAGTAGGGGTATGCTAGTGATGATTACAAAAATTCTAAGTATCCATTCACTAATGCCTGCAGGTAACCCTGTAAATAGTTGATCAAACCATGTTCCAATTGTGGCCTCAGAGTTTTTGTGATATTTATCTACTACTTGTTTTATGCGTTCTATATTATGTGCCAGAAGTTGTGTTCCATTGGAATGTATACACAACAGGTTTGGCCACCGAGGAGGGCACATACGCCACCGGTCCTAGCTAATATTGTATCCAAAGCAATTCTATTTTGTAAGACCACACCTCTCATGGCACTTAATCCTTTTGAGATAATGTTAAAAGAATCAGTGGTGCTATTAATGAAAGTTTCAAGTATAGTAGCAAATTTTCTACATTGGTCCCATAACATGTGGATACCGGCAGGAGGAAATACAACTCCCCAAAATTTGTCCCAACCACTTTCAAGAATTGTGGACCTTTTGGATCTGTGATACTAATTGGTGGGGGTGTCTATTGGAAGTATTCCTGGCACAATGACTCCTATATAGCCTGTGCCTTCCCATCGTGGGGGTAAGAATTTATATGCTTTGTTGCCACAAATGAAGTAATGACCATCATGGGCTATTATCCCATTATGTCAATTTCGTAAATTGAACAAGATTTGTCCAAATCGTGTATTTGTATTTCCATGTGAAAAGTAAGGAGGTCTTGTTTTCTTAGATCCAAAAGATCCTGTGAAATTACAATTGGTATAATCACAATTCCCCCCATTTAAAATTACAGATTGTTTGTTTGTTGTAAAACCCTCCTTTCTTTAAATACTAGGGGAAGTTTTTGTGACAGTAATTGAGGACAGGATGCATGTTCCTGTATGCCCGGCGCTGTAGCCAATTACTTACTGTCTGGGGAGAATAGAGGCATGCCTTTTCTACAGCAAAGTCTTGTTTTTCTTTATAGATTTTTTTTTGGGGGATAACTGAGAATAAATCAAGACCCTGAGTGTGTCCCACTTCCCTCTTCCTTGTATGTGTGTGCAAAAAATACAGGTCTGGAAGTGGGCTTGTGTAGCCTGGAAGCAGTCATATTTATGTAGTTCAGTTGTCATATAAACATTTTGTCCTGAGATTTTATGGGAAAAGAGTTTAGCTTGTGTAGCCTGGAAGAAACGTTTTGTGTAATTAAAATATAAGAAATTTGTTCTAAGATTTTATGGAAAAAAGAGTTTAGGGACATTTTTATAGAATTTTTTTAGGGAATTTGCTTTGTTTTGGGGTTAATTGAGGTGTTGTAATGGGAAAGTCTATGTGACATTTATTAGGTAATTAAGGACAGGAATTTTGTCCCTGTTTCTGCATAGAGTTTCATAATTCTGCTGTGGAAACTGGTCATTTCTGCTTGTGCTGATTTTGACAGCTCCAAATCAATTTAGTGTGATTTTTCAGGCCAGCATTGACTATTTTACTCCATAGTTTGATTTATGGATTCTTTTCTTCTAACAACTTAAACTTAGAACTATTTCTGCATTTCATTCTAAACTCTCTCTCTCCTTGGTGCCTTCTGCACACATATTTTTTCTCAATCTCTGTTGTGTGTTGTTAAAGTCTGTCATTTATGTCGTGTGTCTAAATGTTTTGTGTGTCCTTGTGCTGTAAGATTTAAAAATTTAGTACTCTTTCATCTTGTCTGTTGTTTGTTTGTTTTGTTTTGTTTTTTGAATCTGCCTTAGCTGGCTCACTGTAATTTTAATCAATTGCCCTGATGTTTATTCTGATGCTCATCAATTAGTGTTGTTCTATCAAAAATATATTTGATGTGTGATTTTGTGTACTCAAATTTGGGCTACAGTGGACCCTTGTTTAACAAACAGCTTGTATCCACTCTCCTGACAAGGACCTCTTCTCAATATCTCTCAGGGGCTCGAATAACAAAATATGAAGCCTTATTAATGTCCTCTAACATTACACTCAAACGCTGTCCTCTGCTAAACCCAGCCTCTCTCCTTCCTACTCCTGCAGATGGTGAGTCACATGACTGTGAGCTTGTGTGTGCATCTCTATCTAAACCACGTGTTGATCTCTGTGACGTTCCTCTAACTAACCCGGATCTTGTTTTGTTTTGTGATGGTTCCTGTTACAGAACAAGGACTGGTGATTTAGTCTGTGGATATGCGGTCTGCTCCCCATATGATGTTTTAGACTCCGGCTCCTTACCTGGAGTCCGCTCTGCCCAAGTGGCTGAGCTTGTTGCTTTGACAGCAGCCTGTCACTTAGCTGCTGGTAAAACGGCTACCATTTACAATGATTCACGCTATGCATTTGGCATTGCTCATGATTTTGGACAATTATGGAAACAACGGGGATTCCTGACCTCACATGGAACCCCCATAAAAATGCTAAATTTGTAGCCGCACTCTTAGATGCTATCTCTTTACCGTCACAATTAGCTATTGTGAAATGTATGGCTCATCAGAGCATATATAAGGATGAAATTGCTGTTGGAAATGCTCTAGTAGACAATGCCACAAAAAGATCTGCCCTTGAGGCACCGGGCAAAGCTGTTCAATTGTTGGTGTTGTCCAAAACTAAATTGAAACCTGTTGATGTCACAAATCTCTTTGAACATTATCAACAAGCTTCTCAATCTGAAAAACAAGTCTGGATAGAGGCTGGTTGTTTACAAGACTCCAGTGGAGTGTGGTGATGTCCTTCAGGACGGCCTGTCACCCCACGATCATTGCTACTTGGGACTAAGCCAATTAGTATAAAAACAGAGATACTTTAAATCGCCATAGTTTATCTCTGGGCAAGGAAAAAAAAACAAGTCAGGGAGCCAAGTTCTGCAGCCTCAACAAACAAAAACTACAAGTGTATGACTATTTCTCCCCTGTTAACCAAAGCAAGAAAATTTTTGACTTACCTTAGCTGGAACCAAGACGGTCCAAGGAGAAGGGAAAGGGGGCAAGCTTAGGGCAGAGGTTAGAGGAGATTGCCAATAGCTGGAAACAAAGACAGTCCAAGGAAAAAAAGCTCTCACGTGGGAGGCAAGCTGAGACCTGTTCACCCTCGCCGCTGGCAGAAAACTCTCCAGAGAAATGTGGGTTCCCGGCCAATGCACCATCTGATAAAGTCAAATTTATGCCTTATAAATTGGGATTTAGGTGGTTCATTATAAATTGCCAATGCACCATTACAAATTGTCAATGCACCATTGGTGGTTCATCAAAATTGCCACGCTGAGTTAGTTATATAGCAAAAGGTTTATTAAAGACAGATAAAAATAAAGCACAGAACACATACAGTACAGAAAACAGGTTAGCTTAAGGAACAAAATATCCAAGGCACAGCATGATCTAAGACTGACGTAATTTGTTTGCCTACACGTGCCTACATGTGCTTGTTTATCAGCTCATGTTCTTTGGCTTATAGCCATTTGGCCTCCAAAGCCTAGAATGACTTGACCCTATGTTCCTAGTTCAAAGCTGGTTCCTTATTACTGGCTAGCCGCCATATGTTGCTCTCAGCAAATTGACACCTTGGCACTATAAGACATGGGTCATCATGACCTTAGTCTTGTTAGCTTGGCTTCATTCAAGCTAACCACAAAATATATGTTGACAGACTGGCACCCATGCTGTAAGATATCGTGCCAAGTTTTAGCTGTTATGCCGAGTTTGCTGGGTTAATTTGACCCTGTACCCTGTCAGCATATTTGGGTCTGCTTATAATATATTTTGATTTTGCTCATGCTCATTCGTCCCTATCACTTTGATGGGTGACTTCATTTTTCATTTTGTTAGGGAACGAAATGAAAAACGAAAAACAAAATGAAACCATTTTATTTTGTGCCCATCCCTATTACAAAATGATAATCCTGTGATCTGTACAGTAACAAAGGAGTTAAACATAATGCTATAAGTTATAGAGCTAGCCCTGGAAAAGTCTGTGGAAAATAATCTGAGGCAATAAATAAACTCTGACAGGCCTGCATTTATGAAGCATGTGGAGAGACGGGAGAGTAAGAAGAAACACCTGTAGTGAATATAAACAGCATTAAAAGCTTGCAGAAAAAGCTGGTGTCTAAAGTTATTTGGGTGAGATGAAGGCCTTGGAGACAAACAGAGAGGATGGCTTTGTACACACAAGAGTGGAAAGGGAAGTACAGTTGTATAACAAGTCTGGCACGAGTACCTCCTCTTTTAGCTCCCTTATAAAGCAGATACTGTATAGAGTTGGGAGGCAAAGCTCATAATCAGTTTAATTATGTTATTTTAAAATGTGGTAGTAATGAAAACAAGGGGATGTTCCTTGAAGCAGGGGCTGGAAATAAAGATGAAACCTAGTTGTTAAAATAGTTCTGAACCCTCTTCTTCTTTAGAAAAGGATTTTCTAAAGGGACAGCCAAATTGTGTATGTATGTATGTGCTCTCTCTCTCTCTCTCTCTCTCTCTCTCTCTCTCTCTCTCTCTCTCTCACACACACACACACACACACACACACACACACACACACACACACACAACCCCCCCCCCAAACACACATTTAAGATTTTGTAAAAACTGCAGAATAAAACTCAACTTCAAAAAATTGCAAAGAGAGGGATAGTTAATACACTGGGATCTGATATGGGTTTACTTTCTCACTGTAGAAAATATCACAGAAAGCTTCTCTTTGCCAGATATGTAGCACGGGAGCCTTTGAAGTAGATTGCCAGGATCATGCATTAATGCATCAGTTGTGAAATCTATCTGAACTCTCAACTGGGGTGGGGGAATCCCCCTAAGGCCTAAGCCAATTCACTAGATGGTGATATATGAGCAGTTTAATGTGTATATAGCTTTATTTTGTTGCTGATCTATGGAGCCATTCTAGTATAAAAGAAGGATGGTGATTTTTGTTTTGTTTTGTGCAATATTTCTGCTGCCATTGCACTGATAGAGCAAATTCCTGCAAGATAGCACTATGTATCTGCACACACACACACACACACACACACACACACACACACACACACACACATATATATACTACAGACTTGAAAAAATTTTTTTTCGAGTTGTCGTTATACGGCCAGTCCCATTTCGGGTCGTTTCCGGTTTTCGCAAAAATTCGCAAAAATCTTCGTTTTTTCCGTTGTCGTTAGTCCTGTCCTGGAGGCACCTCTGTCGGGTGGGTGCCTCCTCTGGCCCGCTATATTAAAGTGGGCTCCTGGAGGCCCTGTGCCTTGCTGCCACTAGGGGGGAAGCAGGCTCCAAAGTTACATGGGGGTCTCCTTCCTCACCTGCTGCTGCTGCAAATGCTATGCAATAGCCATATGGATATTGCATAACATAATGTTGACGTTTGAGAATGATAGGGGTCATACCCGCCCTTCACAAGGCTCTGGCACCACCATGTCTCACACAGAAGGGAATTGTACTTGCTGCGTGTAGTGCAATGCAAGCAAGTAGATCTGGCTTTAAGGTGGCTTAGTGCAAGAGCTAGGGTTAGGCTAGTGACGGGTAAGGTTACGGTGGGCTAGTGGGTTGCACCTCTGGGTGCCTCTCTGACCCACTAAGAAGACAGTCTGTGACGTATGGGTACGGAGTCAAGGGTTAGGGTTAGGGCTAGGGCAGGTTTTAGGGGGCTTTTTGGCACATCCCAGAAGTCTCCATGGCCAAGTGGCCATGCGACTGGTGGGATGGCTCCAAAAATTTGCATGGTTGTCCACTCCCACATGGCTGGCCACTTGGCCAGCCCATCATTGCGCACTGCGCAGGTGTAAATAAAATAAAATAAAATAAAATCAATGGAGGACAGAGGAGGAGAGGAGAGACATTTTGTTGCAAGAAAAAACCACTGCTACTGTGAAAAATCTGGCAGTTTATAAATTTTCGCGTGTTTCTGTTGTGCTTGTGTGTTTTTGGACCACGATTTCAAAAACAATATTGCGTTCGCCGCCCCATTTTGGATCCCCCGCCCGCACCGCATGGCATGGCGATGGCGACTCGCGAGTCCGGCTGCCCAGGACGGGGGGGAGGCGGGACCCCCCCCTCCAGAAACCACCCCTCCGGTAGGTGCCCTGCGCCCTTAGTCAAGCAGGCATTTTCCCGCCTGCTTTTTTGGCCCGGAAATGGGTGGGGGGAGAGTTTAAAAGTTTTTTTCCTGTGCCGTCCGTGCCGCTTGCTTGCGCTTTAATTGCGGCGGCCGCGGCCGGCGAGACTGGGCTTTTTTTGGCTGCGAGCCTGCGGCGAGTCCCACCAGAGCAGCCGAGGACGGGGGATGAGGGGGGAGGCCGGGGACCTCCAGAAACAACCCCTCTGGTAGGTGCCCTGAGGCACGGCAGGCATTTTCCCGCCTGCTTTTTGGCCGGGAACCGGGTTTTTTTAACTTTTAAAAACTTTTTTCTGTGCCGCGTGTGGCATCGCGCGATCTCGCGATGCAAGTAACGAGCACGACAAATCAGACCAAAATTGTTCGTTCGTCGGTTCGAGCTCGAAGTCTGGGGGAGTAATTCCCGTTACCGTTTCCGTAGAGTAACGGAACCGAGTAACGGAAACGGAAACGGGAATACCGCTAAGTCGTGCCCATCTCTAATATATACAAGTGAATACAGATGAAGAAATGTGTAAATATATGCACACTACCTAAAGACCTCTTCCCGAGATCCATCAGAGTCTAGTGAGAGATTAAGCATACTCTCCTGTGCCTTGCCAAGGGCAGAAATTTACAAGGTGGCAGCTTTTGGTCTCGAAACAGAGATCCCATAAGAGTTAAATAATATTTGTTTGTTTTCCTACCCAAACTTTGTGCAGTTCAGCAGGCTGCAAATGAGTTTGCTATTTGTTTGATGTAGGAATACGAGTCTCAAAGCTTCTTACTTTTAGATAGATATGAAGGGGGGGATCATTCCATTGTCCTCACAGTGAGGTTTTTTTCAGATGGGGAGGAGAATCTTTGACATGTCAATGGTTTATCACTTTCAGATCCTGAAGCTAGTTTGTCCTCTGTTTCAACCCTAAATTATCAGTTTTCAGGATAGAAACAATTAAATGTCTAGTTCATTAATATGAGGCTATCAGGAAAATCATGTAGTAAGGGATTAAAAATGTAATTCAGATGCATTTATTTTGAAAGAAAGGAAATGAAGCAGGGTTATTTGTCAATTTCTGAATCCATCTAAAGTGAATCGAGGAAGCCTGATGTGGCACTCAGATTGAATCAGGGCTCTCCAAAGCACTCAATACTGCTTCAATGCTTTGGCAATTTAAAAAGCCGCATGTGGGGGCAGAAATGATGCTAGTGAGCCTCACTTGGGAAATAAAAACATTTTAACTGTGTTGGAGAGTAAGTACACAGCGATACAGGGGCAAGATTAACTTGTAGATTCAACCTTTCCAAACATGGAGTAATGGCCTAAGTACATTTCTCTCTTTGTAAAGGAATTATGTTCCCTGTTTTTTCTATTAAAAACAAGAAAGTTTGAGTTCCTTGGAGAAAAACACCCGTGAGAGAAAAGGTGATAGAAGTTATGATTCTGGCCAAGTAAGTTGAACATGCCAGGAGCCCTCTCTGTTCCTTGCATCTTTAGGCACTGGGGGGGACGGGACATGATTGAGATATAGAAAATAATGCAGGGCATGAGTAAGTAGATAGAGGGATGCTCTTCTCCCTCTCACAAAATACCAGAATCGGGGACATACACTGGTGATGGCATCTGGCCTGGATGCTTTCAAAAGGGGATTGGAAAGATTCCTGGAGGAAAAGTCCATCACAGCTTGCAAACCATGATGGAGATGTGTAATCTCCAGACTTAAATCCAGGGTACTTCAAAGGCCAGATGCAGGGTAGTGGTATCAGGAGGCAGATATCTAGTCTTGTGCGCTACCAGAAGCATCTGGTGGGGCCACTGTGAGATACAGGAAGCTGGACTAAATGGGCCTTTGTCTTCATCCAGCATGGCTCTTCTTATGTTCTTATGTTCTTACAAAAGAAAGTAAGGATAGCTTCTCCTTGGAGAGACAAGAGGGAAATGTGGGAGTTATGGAAGGGACATTAGCAACCCTAAGTGTAGTAGTTGAAGGCTGAAGGAAGATCAGATCATGCCAGATGAAGAACAGAGCAGGAAGCATAAGAAGGTCCTCTCTCTGTACGCTTCCCCATGGATACATGTCTCCTTGCATATATGCTGACTTCCACCCAGCTACTTTGAACAAACAAAATCAAGGCAGCCCAAAGCAAAAGGAGATATCTCGAGAAGCAATGGAAAGTCCAAGCTCTCCCATGAAAGGCAAGATCGCGAATGACAGCCATTTCATGTGTAGGCAGGTTGAGGGAAAGGTGCTCATCTGTTAACGATCTGTATCTAGTACAGTGTGCACGCACTGGATTTTTGTTTCTTCTTTTATTTATTTATTTATTTATTTGTTAGGCTTGTATACCACCCCTCTTCCCGGAGGAACTCCGGGCGGTTCACAACAAGAAATATAAACAAAATCAAAACAATTAAATATCACAATATAAAAACACTTAAACAGGCAGTAAAACCAAACAAATGACAGATAGCAGATGGCGGGAAAAATTGAATTTAGTCACCAAATGCCTCTTGGAAAAGCAAGGTTCCTAAATGCTGGCAGGGACTGTGCAAGGCGCAGTTTGCTGGGGAGGTGGTTCCATAGGGCAGGGCCAGCCACAGAGAAGGCTCAAGTTTGGGTGGATGTTTTTCAAGCCTCCCTGGGAATGGCCACCTGCAGCATGTGTGCCCACAACAACCTAGTCGGTCGGGCCGATGTTGACCGCTGGGCGATTCACTCTGCCAGGTAGTCAGGTCCTAGGCCATGGAGGGTTTTATAAATTAAAACCAAGACCTTGAATCTGATTTGGGATGCAACGGGCAACCAATGCAGACGAGCCAGAAATGGGGTGATGTGGTCGAACTGGCGCACACCCACCACCAGTCTGGCCGCCACATTCTGTACCCGCTGCAGTCGCCGAAGGAGAGTCAAGGGCAACCCCATGTAGAGTGCGTTGCAATAGTCTAGCCTCGAGATCACCAACGCTTGCACAACAGTCCTGAGGGAATCCCCATCTAGGTAGGGACGAATCAGGGCTATTTGTCGAAGATGAAAAAACGCAGTCCTGGACACAGCAGCCACCTGGGCCTCCATAGTGAGCGCTGGGTCCAGGACTACAACCCAGATTCCGGACACTGTCCGATGGCCAGAGGGAAACACCCTCCAAGATGGGAAAAAGGCCTCCATAGCCAGATGGGGAAGTCCCAAAGAACATAACCTCAGTCTTCTCAGGGTTGAGTTTGAGTCTGTTGGCCCTGGTCCATTCCATGACTGCATCCAGGCACTGGTCTAGGGTCTGGACAGCCTCAACTGCAGAGGTGGAAAAGGAGAGATAGAGCTGCGTGTCATCAGCATACTGATGACAGGAGACTCCAAATCTCCTTATGACCTCTGCCAGCAGCCTCACATAGATGTTGAACAGTATGGGAGAGAGAGACGGCCCCTGCGGCACCCCACAAAGGAGTGTCCACAGGGCAGACAAGTCCCCCACCCATGCTGCACATGCTGGGGGTGGCTCTCCAAGAAGGACCACAACCAACTGTGAACAGTGCCTCCGATCCCAATCTCAGAGAGCCGATCCAGCAGGATGCGGTGGTGGACGGTATCGAAGGCTGGTGACAAATCCAGAAGGACCAACAGGGTAGAGCTACCCCTGTCGGCCCCCCGGAGGAGGTCATATTGCAGAGTGACCAAGCCCAAGACTGTCTCAGTCCCCCGACCTGGCCTGAACCCAGACTGGAATGGATCAAGGACCCGTTCTCCCTCCAGAAATGATTGAAGCTGGACTGCGGCCACCCTCTCGATTACCTTGCCCATAAAGGGAACATTTGCAATCGGGCAGTAGTTGGTCAATGCCAAGCCAGTTTTTTTCAGAATGAGCTTCACCACTGACTCCTTCAGGCGAGAGGGAAAAATCCCTTCCCTGAAGGAGGCAGTGGCAATAGTAGAAGCCCATTCGGGCATGCTCCCACCAGCAGCTTTTATAAGCTAGGATGGGCAAGGATCAAAGGGGGTGGACGCAGGCCGGCAATGGGCAAGAGCCCTGGAGGCCTCAAGCGAGGAGACAGGCCCAAACTCAACCATGCGAGGAGACCGAGGGGGTGCAGCGTCAGAGGATGCCGAGGGTAGGCTAGAGCAAAAAAAAAAAAAAAAAAAACACGGTCTGAATGGCCTCTATTTTAGATCTAAAAAAGGCTGCAAAAGTCTCACTACTGAAATCAGTAGGAGGAGGCCTTACCAGACCAGGATTAGTGAGGTTGCGAACCACAACGCTTGGCGGTTCGAGGCCTCACTAATTCTCAGGGAGTAAAAATATGTTTTAGCCTCCCTGATAGCCCGAACGTAGCGCCTGGTCTGGGCTATAACTGCAGCCTTATTAATCTGCAGCCTCTTCCGTTCTTGCTTCATCACTCTCAACTCCGCTGTATACCATGGTGAAGAGCGAGCTTTACAACGGAGGAGGCGCCTAGGGGCGATCTGGTCAACAGCCTGGGAGGCTTCTTCAAACCATTGATCCACCGTGGCTTTGACCGGGTCATCAGCCAGACTGCCAGGAAGCTCCCCGAAGGCCTCCTGGAACTGATCAGGCTCCAGGAGTCTCCGGGGGCGGGCCCAAACAGATGGCCGGGGGTCCCCGCGGGGTGGGGTGGCGATTGATAGAGAGAAAGACAGCAGGTGATGGTCTGACCATGACACAGGAGTGGCCACAATGTCCTGCACCCTCAGAAAAGAATCCTCCGACATGGAGGTAAATACCAGGTCCAGGGTATGTCCAGATCTATGAGCGGTGCATAAAACATGCTGGGTCAGGTTCATGGAGGTCATGGACTCCATGACCTCCAGAGCCGCACCTGAAAGTCTATCACCAGCATGCACGTTGAGGTCCCCTACCACCAGGAGGCGGGGGGATCTCAATAGTGCAGCTGCAATGAACTTGGTGAGCTCTGGTAGGGATTGTGCTGGGTTGCGGGGAGCACGGTAACCAAGCACAATGCCGAATCTGTCCTGCTATCCTACCAATAAATGAAGATATTCCAACCCCGGACTCACCAACGTGTGAGTAGTGTCTCTATATACAATGGCCTCCCCGCCACCCTTATGACCCTCCGACCTGCCCATACCCTGGACCAGAAACCCAGGGGGACACAGTTGGGCAAGCGAAGCTCCCCCTTCTGCTCCCACCCAGGTCTCTGTAATACAAGCCAGGTTGGCCGTCCCATCCTGGATGGCATCATAAATGATGGGGGTCTTATTATGGACTGACCTGGCATTCATCAGGAGGCAGGACAGGTCAGAGGCGCTGACGGGATGGCTCCGAGACATGTGGCAGTTAGTTGAGGGGTCAGAACGGGGGACAGGTGTGAGTTGCCTGGCTCGAGTTCTTCTTATCCGACCAACCCCCCAACTCCTAGCGTATTCCGTAGGCAGCTGCTAATCTTATTTTGCATGCCATTTTAGAGCTCGATTACTGAAGTACTTGGGTGTGTGAATGTGTCATGAATGAGTTTCTTATACAATGTTTGAGTGAGGGTAAAATACGATAGTATTAGGACAAGTACCTAAACTAACTTGCCTCCCCTTACACATTTTGTGTTTTTCCATTTCTTTTTATTTCTTTTGAAATCTTTTAAGCTATGGGCTTTCATTTTTGCCACAATGTGTCTTTTTTTTTCTTTGTTTCTTTTAAAACTATGCCTGCCTATGTTCCAGATGGGGGTGGGTGGCACATGTGACACACAAGGCAGCAGTCAAGGACTTTGCCCACTGGGGGAGCAAAGCTACTAACTGAGGGCATTTTTCACCCCTTCAGCAAATGTTCATGTGGAATAAATTTAGTAAATTGCATGAGAGGAGGAGAAGGAAAGAAACAAAGTAGTGGGAGCTTTTTCCCATGGTGGTCCAGCAGTAGTTGAAAGGACTGAATTTCACCCCGCTCTCTGATCCCAGGTCAAAGCTTTTTCTCTCCTCCACATGCACGTATGCACGTGCACACACACACACACACACACACACACACACACACACACACACACACACACACACACACACACACACACACACACACACACACACACTTCCTATAACTACAAACATACTGAAGTTTTGAAATATTTTGGTACGAACTGAGCTGGACAGGCCACTATTTGTCTCCGAGTGAGTTGGTTGCAATATGTAAACTGAAAACTGAGACCAAATTGAAGCAGATGGTATTCTCACGCCCTGACAGGAATCTTCCATATACAGTAACATATATGTGCATTTAGACCCTGTGTTGTCCGTTCTGGCTGGCAGAAGCTGGTATTTAAAAAGGTAGTATATTTAAAAAGCAGATATTTTTCCTAACCTCAGATACTTTTTGAATCCCTTAACCTCTGCATACACATCATACAGTGCTTTCTTGTTGTTGTTCTACCCAGTGTTCCACTAAAAAAATATATATCTGAATTTCACAGTGTTTATCCAGAGAATGACGTTTCTCTTAAATGCATATCCTTAAATAGAAAATACAGATTAAAATACAAGGGAAATTTTTGTGCAAAGGATGGTAATGGCTTTGGATTAATATGAAAACAGGATGGAATTGATCTATGGGCAAGCACATAGAAAAGGGACATGGAGTAGAAATAATGGATTTCTCCCTCCATTGGTACATATTTTTTACTCTTTGCCATGTAATCAAAAGAGTTTCTAATCAAAATTGCCTCGTAGATGATTCTTTTGAGAAGATGTCCTTGAACATTATTAAACATGTATAGCATTATATCTATTTACCAGGATTTCTTTTTCAGGCAATACTTTATGTTGTCTCTAGTTACATTGAATTCCTTAAATAGCCTTCATTTTTTTCTTCCTTCCCAGTGTTACAATGGCTTCTATTATCAGCCCTCATCAGAGGCAGGCTGAGCTGAGCAATCTTTACGAATCTTATAAGATTGCATTTAGGAGCTTACTGCCATTTCTTAAGCTTGTTCTTATTTTCCAGCCTCATGCTCCCATTAGTCTCCTGATGTGAATTTATCCCAAGGACAATTTTACAGTTTCTCCAGCAAAGAACTGGTGGGTCGGCTTCATTAGTGGAAGCACAAAGATGCTGAGATGAAAATGCCCGTTATTTCTCTTTTAATAGCCGAGAAAGGCAAGCCACAGGGCAAGCTCAAGTCGGCATGACCAAGGCAACAAGGAAGTAAAACAGAACCGAGTCATATAACATTAATGGAGCTAATTTGACTTTATAATTAATATGTGTCTGGTTAAAAAGACAAGAAGAGAGGTCACTGAAGGGCAGTCAAAATATGGAACAGAACATATTCTAAGTATCTTCTTCCACTACAAGCTTTGCAGCATTTCTGGCCCAACTCACTCTCCTTAAAAAAAAAAAAGAGTTACAGTTCTTAGGGATGTCCAGCATTCCTCATCCTGGCCCATGACTTGGGCCAGGTTGGGAAATCAGTGCCCAGCCTGTCCTCCTGTGCTCTTGGCATGACAACCTACCATCTTTTTCTGTTTATAAGATGCCCCTGTGTATAAGACGATCCCCACTTTTCCGAACCCAAATTACAGTTTTGCAACCACCCAGTTCTCTCCTCACCTTATAAGATGACCCTCAATTCAGCAGAAAGAAAAGACCATAATAAAGTCAGATTAGGGAATTGAGGGCTGGTTGGGGCTAGTAGATTTCTTGAACCAGGTGTGCAGCATGCTTCTGACACTGTAGTATCTCTGAATTCATCCAGAGGCTCGATGATTACGGTCACATTGCCAGTACCTGTTTGCACTGTGTTTCAATCCCTCCTTACAGAAATTAGGATCGAAAAAATAAAAAATATATATCAATAAAGTGTGGCCCAATTTTAACCCAATTGGAACTTTTCTAACCTCTTTATTTTGGACTGGGTGGGCAATGACTGATGTCTGCCATCATTGATATGCCCTGAAAGAGATAGAACAGTATCCTACTAGAGAACGTTTATTCTCCCTTCTTAATAATATGGCTGTCATAGGCCAGTAAAACCTCTCTGTTGTTCTGTACTGAGGATCCATCAAACTCTTAACTACAGGAGAATCAGATATTAGCAGACTCTATGGTAGGCAGGCACTGGTCTACACAGTTACTTTAAAGTGAATCAAGTATACTAGGTATACATACTGTACAAGGTTATCATACATTCTTGGAAGCAATTGCAAATACCATACACTACAGTTCAGAAGCAGCTTCTCCTGTGAACTCCTTGGCAGACAAATTCAATTGCTAGCATAATCTAGTTACAACACAAGTAAAACAAATATAAGACCTCACATTTTACTGGATTTCAGAGCTCTGAATCTGAGAGAGATGTTTTCTCTGTTCTCTTCTCTGTACAGAAGTGATTGCCATTTCTGCTTGCTGTTGGATTCCACTTCCTTCCATGCTTCTGATTAGCTGGCTTCATATAAACAGTGACATCATCATTCCTGACTCTCAACGGTTCTAACCCAGGACTAAGGGGCAATATCCTGTAGTATTTGAAATACAACAAATTGCATGTGTAATGAAGGATAATGGCTAGACCTCAAGCTTCTAGCCTGCTATTGTCATGAACTTGAATGCTCCCCAAATGGTAAAAATGCTCCCTATAGGTAGGTCCACCTGAAGGTGCAGCTAGCACTATCATCAGAACTGCATTTTCTATTCTTCATTCATTCCTTACCTTCCTTCTTGTCACAGTGGTACCTCCTTCCAGAGAGTTATGAGAGAGCCATAGGCAATTCCCATCAGAATTTCATAACAACCATGGCAGCTGCAAAATTTTAAGCTACCCATTTTGGGTAACAAATGTAGAAATATCAGTGTCACCATGGTATCTATTTTCAGAGGTTCAGAGGAGCCACAATCCAGTGAAGGGTCCAATTCTGATTTCAAGTATTTAAGAAGTAGATATATGCATGGGTCCCTGATATTATTCTGAGGCTATTTGGGGGCTCTGAAATAAATCCTGATATAATCCAGAACAACGTGTATCCCTATCTGATTTTATTTGTTCCATGGATCTGAGTTGATTTGTACATTTCCCACTCATTTTCACTGGGGAATCAAAATAACTATAGTGCCCCCCCCCACACACACACAATTATACATGACATTTAGGAAAACAAATACCTGTGCTAATTTTGGGTACAGTATTTGCATTTAAAAGAACTTCAAACGTTGCTTCTTCATACACCACACAAAAGATGTGACAATTAAAAAGCTGAAGCATCCAGGATGGCACCCTTTGATATATGATCTGGACATAATGGCTCTTTGACTTTACCTTACAATGTTCTATCCCAAATCTAGCCATTCCACTTTTATCTGAAGCAGGTCATATTTCTGATTTGACCAGAGTCAATGCACAGGCTTGCACAGGCTTGTAAGAATACAACAATATGCATTCTAGAGGCCTGCTGACTTCCTGTCATATTTATGGAATTATCAAGAGATTTAATATTGGTCATTCTGGAAAATCCAGGCCATTGGGCTGATCTTTCAGGGTTCCAGTTACACTCATAAAACCAGCCTCTTACAGAATCATACCTAGCTATGAAAGACTTTGAACAAGGCAGGGCCTCTGAATTTGTTAAACAATTTCTGATGAATTCCCTAATCCACAGAAATCTCAATCCCAGTTTGAGACTGTGAGACCAAATCCTGTTTCTGCAATGTGTACTGCAATCTACATGAAATCTCTCCTCAAAAGTACTATACTGTATTTTATCTTTGTATAGATCAACGTTTGAACTTTTACAGCCAGACCCACAGAAGGCAGACACAAAAGGAAAGGCTGGTCCATCAAAAGAATGTTAAGGAATCTGCAAGGATGTGAAGTGTTCTCTATAGAGCCCAATGACTCCAGACCTGCCCCCCCCCCACTGCTCAGTCAAGCACCCCTGCTGTCATGTAGCCCACTAGGGGGAATGCTGGGAGTCATAGTCATTGCTGTGAATTTCCCAGAGTAGTCTAATGGGTGGTGTAAAAATCTAAACAAGCAAGTAAACAACAAACACTATTGGTGCCCTGCAAGCTCTACTGAAAATGGCTCCCAAAGAACTAAAACTCCCAAGAAGAATTTTTTTTAAAAAAAATATATATAATAGAAGGATAAAGCTAGAGAAACCAGTGATGGGTTTATGGAAGAACAAGAAATAAACCACCTAAAAGCCCAATCTAGACATCTGCAGATTTGTTTGTGAGCTACTGCTCTCAGAAGTCTGCTTGGGGAATTTTCAGGGGTGGCCGTCCTAAATCATGAAAGAGTGCACCACTAACCCAACATTTCAAAACAGAAATAAGTGTGTGTGTGTGTGTGTGTGTGTGTGTGTGTGTGTGTGTGTGTGTGTGTGTGTGTGTGTGTGTGTGTGTGTGTGTGTTGTGCCATCAAGTCAAAATTGACTTATAGTGATGTGACCCCAATAGGGCTTTCAAGATAAGGCATATATTTAAGGAGTGATTTTACCAGTTCCATTCCCCCAGTAAGTTTCCATGGCTGAGCAGGGATTCAAATTTTGTTCTCCAGACACCTAGATCGTCATTGTGCCCAGTACATCACAACGGTAAGTTTTATATTTAGATAGTCTGTCTCTTTTGTCAGTTGCCAATAGAACATGAATTATATGCAAGAGAGACTCTTTTGTGTTTTGGAGTTTTCTCTTAGACATGAAAGGCCCACCTGTACTTTCCACTCTGCTCCCTGTTCTGTAAGAAAGAAACATGGCCTAATTCATTAGGCTTCATCTCCATATATTGGCCCTTTAGGAAGGAAACTTGCCACGTGCAAACAGGCAAAGTATTGGGTTGGTTAGAGGGATATTTCAGGGGTTTATACCCTCCCCCCAAAGGATTGCTTGAGTCTGCAGCTTGGGGGTACTCTTGGATCAAGCACTCTCTGTGGAGGCTCAACTATCTGCTGTAGCCAAGAGTGCCTTCTATCAACTTTGATTGTTTGCACCCCTACCATGATAGGAAATGCCTAGCAGTGGTGGCTCATAGAGATGGGCACGACCAGGAAAAATGACGTTTCGAGTTGTCGTGTGTCGGAGCTGGCCCGTTTCGGCTCGTTTCTGTTTGTCGCGAAATTTTTCAAAAAATTGTCATTTCGTTTGTCGTCTGTCGTTAGTACTGGTTTAGGGGGGTAGGGTAGCGGGCTCCTGGAGGCACCTCTCTGGGGTGGGTGCCTCCTCTGGCCCGCTACGAAGGGAAGGCATTTAGCAGGCTCCTGGAGGCACCTCTCTGGGGTGGATGCCTCCTCTGGCCCCCTACAAAGGGAAAAGGAAGGGTACATGACCGTGTAGCCATTGCGTACCAAGTGGCACTGGCAGAGGCACCTCTCTTTTGGGTGCCTCTAGCTCACTAAGAAGGACAACATACTGGCGTACAGGTTTGGAGTTTTTTGGAACTTTGGACTGTGAGCGAGGTGAGATAAGAATGCCTCTGCTGGGCGCCCTCTGACTCACTAAGAAGGACAGTGTACTTGCGTGTAGTGCAATGCGAGTACAGATCTGGCTTAGGGTTGGGGTTAGGGCAAGGGCTAGGCTTAGGGTTATTACGGGTAAGGTTAGGGTGAGTTAGTGGGCTGCACCTCTAGGTGCCTCTGACCCACTAAGAAGGACAGTGTACTGGCGTATGGGTTAGGGTTAGGGTTAGGGTTAGGGCTAGAGCTAGGGTTATAGTGGGCTTTTTATGCCCGACTGGCATATCCCAGAAGTCTCAGTCAAAACCTGGCCAAGTGGCCATGCGATTGGTGGAATGGCTCCAAAAATTTGCATGGTCCCATCCCATGGCCAGCCCATCATTGCGCAGGTGTAAAAAAATAAAATAAAATAAAATAAAATAAAATAAATGGGATTGGAGACAGACGTTTATTGCAAGAAAAACCCACTGCTGCTACTGTAAAAATCCAGGCAGTTAAAATACCTAATTTTTGCATGTTTCTGTGTGGTGCTTTGGTGGGTTTTTGGACCACAATTTCAAAAAAAATATTGTGGTCGCCATTTTGGATCCCCCGCCCGCACCGCATGGCATGGCGAGACGACGAGGATGCCCCCCACCAGAGCAGTCCAGGACAGGAGAGGGGGGGAGGCCGGGGATCCCCCCCCCAGAAACCACCCCTCTGGTATGTGCCCTCACTCAGGCAGGCATATTTTCGCCTGCTTTTTTGTCCGGGAATCGGGTTTTTTTTAAAAAACTTTTTTTTCTGTGCCGCTTGGCATTGCGCGATCGCCACGATGCCATGAACGACAATGAAAAATCAGACCCAATTTTTCTTTTATCGGTTCGAGTTCGAGTTCTGACGGCTTAATTGTCGTTACCGTTTCCGTTGCATAACGGAAACGAGGAACGGAAACGGAAACGAGAATTTCGCCAAGTCGTGCCCATGTCTAGTGGCTCATGAACAGGTAATCTGAAAAGTAGACTACTATAACACTCTCTGTGTAGGAACATCCTTTGAATCTTCTGGAGGTCCAAAATGTGGCTGGATTGATTATACATAGCAGCAGATATGAAAACACTTATCCAATCTGGGCACCTCTTCATTGGCTCCCTGTTATTTTCCATGATCAATTTAAGGATCACCAGATGTCATCCCTCTCAGTTTTTAGGAAGCTGTTTAAGGCTGAATTGTAAATACTCAATTGTGTTTTAATTGGTGCACTTCTGTTTAAAGGTAAGCTCATTGTTTTAACCTAGTGACAGGGTTCATTGTCCTTTTTTAAAAATAATTTGGATTGCCTTTACTGCATTGTGTTTTTATTGAACAACTTGTTGCATGTTGTGAACTGCCTAGATAAAACTAGAAGCGGAAATTCTAAAATAGAATAAACAGTATTGTGGAAGCCCCAAACAACGGGGAAAGGTAGAAGGGCATAAGTTGTGATGAATCACTAGTCACGGGAGCTGATTGACTATAGAGACACCACAGAGAGAAGCAGAAACTGCAGGGCTAAGCTTACAGCTCCCCGAGGCTTTGCAAAGCCTGTGGAGGATGGAAGACATTGCACATTTGCTAGAGGTGTTGTCAGATGCTTGGAACTGCTTGTTAAAAGAAAGGACACAATTCCCACTGTTAATCCTTCTGCAGTACTCTTCCAAATGCCAATATCTTTAATTAGGGCTGCCAAAAAAAAACCTTGTCATCTGATGAGAATGTCCAAAGCAAAATAACGATACTTGCCTGACTGGCTGCTAACGCTATGTTTTATCGGCACTGTTTTCAAGGGAAAACATTATGGGTAAGTGTGAGTGTGTTTTGTTTTATTGGGACAGCTTCTGACTGAGTGTTTCTCACACAGAATTAATTCACTTCCCAAACCTATACAGTTCCTGATTTGTTTGTTTTTCTCAGAGCTGGTTCAATATACTGAAATGAGCTTCAATTTCCAATGCAAATTGTTGTTAAAAGGGATAATCCTAAACTTTGTTTTTTTTTTTTACTGTTGTACTAAATGGATCTTCATCCACAACACCCAAAATTGTTGCTTTCCAAAGTCTGATTTGCCGAAGGGCTGGAATATATTTCAAACTACAGAGAATGGCTTGTATATCTGTGAAGATTATCAGTCATCCACTTGAGTTTATCTGGAAGTTGAGTCATGGCTACTGGACTTCTGAGGTGGCAGCCTCAGGCATAGTCTATTTATTACTTATCAGGGTGTGCTTTAAACCGTACCCAGACAAATCAAAAAGCCTTCACACCACCAAGGCCATAGCTAACGACCCATTCTTTATAGGTTTTAGCACCTTAGGCCATTGTTCACCTTAAGGCTAAGGATATTATTGTCTCCCTAATGAGACTATTCAGGCCATTGTTCATCTTATGAGCCTATTTCAGACCAGGGGGACAAGAGCTGACTATAATATGCACTAGTTGTATTCAGACTGATGAAGCTGTTTGGATGAGCAGCGAAACGTTTCTATCTCTCAAGAAACAGAAGTGCAGTAGCCATGACTCAACTTCCAGAAAAATGGCTTGTATAGTACAAGATTTTGCATATAGATGCTTGCAGACATATACCGGTTACATATCTCAGCTAGACATGGGCACGACCAGAAAAAATGTTTTGAAGTTTTCGTTTGTGGGAATGGGTCCGTTTTGGGTCGTTTCCGTTTGTCGCAAAATTTTCAAAAAATTGTTGTTTCCGTTTGTCGTTTGTCGTTTCCACTGCGATTTAGCATGATTTGACTTCCCAGAGCAATCAGGGCCGGCGCTAGGTGTTTTTGTGCCCTAGGCGGTGGGCGGTGTGGGGGGGCGGGCGGCAGTGGTGGGGGGCCATGGGTGGGCGGTGGCCGTGGGACGGCGAGTGGGTGGGCGGCGGCGTGGGCCGCAGGCGGGTGGCGGCACGGGCGGACGGGTGAGTGGGCAGTTAGGATATCACTTAGGATAGAGGTTCTGTTCTTGGCTTGCACCCCAAATGTGTGTGTGTGCAAGCAAATTGAAGTTGGGAAAATAGAAAATAAATGGTAGTATATAATATATTTTTAAAATAAATCCACACCTCCCACTCCCAGTCAAACCTCCCCCTTTATCAAATATCATAAAAAAATCCTCAAACTGCCAGAGAAGAAATAAAGAATAAACTGCTATTCCCTTCAGCAGACAAAGCTGCAGGGAATTAAAAAAAAATATTTTCTAAATTCATTTCCCTCCCTGCCTGCCTAACTTAAATCCTAAAGCCTCCAGCCTCCCTCCTCAATCTTGATCAGATCACACCAGCACCAGCAGCCAGCCCTCCTCCCTCAACCACATCCATACACCCGACTGCGATTTCTGGAAGGTGCCTCAGCTTTTTATACCCTCTGAGACATCCAGAAGTGTCAGTCAAAAACGTGGTGATGCCATTGGTGGAATGGTTCAAAAAATTGCATGGTCCCATCCCATGCCCAGCCCAAATGGGCAGGTCAAAAAAATAAAAAATAAAATAAAATAAAATAAATACAACGTTTTATTGCTATAAAAAACCCACTGCTGCTACTATTAAAATTCAGGCATTTAAAATAAATAAATTTCACATGTTTCTGTGGTGATTTGGTGTGTTTTTTACCACGATTTCAAAAGAAAAATTGTGGTCGCCATTTTGGATCCCCCCCACACACATGGCATGCAGCAAGACAGACGACGAGGATGACCCCCCCCCCAGCCTGGTGCAAGCAGCCCAGGACAGGAGAAGAGGGGGGGAAAGGCCAGGGACCCCCCAGAAACCACCCCTCTGGTAGGTGGCAAAGCCTCAGGCAGGCATATTTTCACCTGCTTTTTTGGACGGGAGTCGGGGTTTTTTTTAAAAAAAAAACTTTTAAAAACTTTTTTCTGTGCTTCGCATCGCACGATCGCTGTGATGCCACAAACGGAAATGAAAAACCCGACCAAATTTTTCTTTTTTCGGTTTGAGTTCGAGTTCTGACGGCTTAATTATCGTTACCGTTTCCGTTACGTAACGGAAACGATAACCAAAAATGGAAACGACAATTTCGCCGAGTCGTGCCCATGTCTAATCTCAACTACAGCCCTCAACTCAACTACAGCCTTCCATGTGTGTTAGGTAGAATAGAGCTACACCACAGTCATAGTCTCCAATGTTGCATTTAACACTTCTCTAATGCCCTAAATAGCTACAGAGTCAAGGGGAATATATGCAAGCAATGGTTACCCTAAAGCAACTGTGTCTTATTTCACAGCCAGTACACATCCTGTCAAGGTAACTTGGTTATGGCAGCACTGGGTATGAGCAATTGTTGTTGTTGTGTCATTACATCCATGACCGACTCTTAGTGACCCCATGTCCATGGAGTTTTCTTGACAGGAATATTGAAGTGTACTCTCCAGCAAAAGTGATAAAATAACACTTTATTAAATCTTTCATCCAAAACTGCTGCTACCACTCAGCCTCTATCCAATTGCCTGAAAACCATGGATCCATAAGGGCCAACATTTGGCAAGAAAGTGTTCCTATCTTAATCCCGTAACTCCCCTCTGCTAGCATCTTCCTTACCCTTCTGGGCCAGGTGACATCTGGCCCAACTTCAGCCTACAAAACTCTTATCAGATGGGAAGTTTCCTAGTGTTAGATCTTTGAAAATGATGATCCAGCCACCTGAGACTTGAAAACCTAGTCATGATTTCAAATGTGTTCTTCCTAGGATGAATCTGTATACTTCTATGTGTGTGCAGTGTCTTTTGACAACTGTTAAATGGAATCTGCTGCTTAGGGCCATGGCAAGCCTGAGGCTACTAGGATATTGCTTGACAGGTGCCCACCGGTGCCTCCTTGACTCCGCTGGAACTCTGAAAACAACACTGGAAGTCATTCTGTGTTATTCAGTTTAATTCCAATAATCAGGTGATAGACAACTCACGAGAGGCTATACCACCCATGGTTTCTGCTCCTTTGTCTGGGTAATTGCCTGAGGTGATAAAATGTGAAGATTTCTGATGCTGAACTGATGCATCTCACATGTTGAGGCAATCAGTTAAGAACTGCAGTCGTAGCATGCCTAACAGAGCATTGAAGCTTGTCTGTTTTCTGATGCTAGAATGTTTGAGTGATTTAATTAAATGTTCCCACAACTTTTAATCTCTTCCCAAGCACACTAAATCTGTCATAGCAAAAAAAAAAAAACTGGCTAGACCAGGTCAAAAGAGGAGAAAAAGCAATTGTAGGGAGTTTTTCCTAGCAGTGGCAAATCCATCTGTACCAAGTCCATTTCTGTCTCCCGTGCATCCAATTCTAGCTTTGTTATATGCAATTTCTCTTAAAAGTGGATTTTTCTTTTTAAAGATTTTTTAAAATGCTTTTTCTTTATTTACCTTCATTGGGTATGGCTGTAGCTAAAGGCACAGTTGCACTACAGAAATTAATTGAGAGATTGGCCAACGATTTAAAGTATCATGGTAGTTGTGTGGTTTTGGGCTTGGTATGTCACCTCTTGGGAAAACATTTAATCCATTCTTGAATTGTGTTGTATATCAAGGGGGTTACACAGGCTTTTAGAATAGTTGCATTTGAGGCTTTGTCATGCACCCATCTGCTCTTCTGCTGGCTGCCTCGTATGGGCACTCAAAACTGCTGCTCTGGTGTTACTTTTAATATGTATCTTTTTTTAAAAAAGTTGGTACTGGAATAGATCAATATGACAGATGGAGTGGAGAGAGAGACTGAATGGCAAAGTTTTCCTGCATCCTCACACACATACATAGGAAAACAGAAAACATACATAGGAAACAGAAAAAATATTCTGAGCAAAAGCAATCCATCCTTCCCTGTTTGTCATGTGGTCAGAATGTTAAAAACTGATTCAAATGTGCTAAACCTGATGCAAGAACCTGTTTTTATGTGTAACCATACCCGAACTTATGCATTTGTACACATTATTCCTTATTATGTCGATTTCTATATACAGTATGGTGCTCCATAAGTTAATATTTGTATACAATTCCCCTAGTAAATGCATTTGTGTATACATTTTTGAGCTGAAAATTGCACTAGAAAATTTGGAGATATGAATAGGAGAGCTTTTTGCCCATCCCCCTGTTAGTCTAGAGCAATGGTGGTGAACCTTCAGCAATCTAGATGTTTTGGACCACAACTCCCACAGTCCTTTGTCACTGGCAATCTAGGCTCAGAATTCTGGGAGTTGTGGTCCAAGACATCTGGAGTGCCGAAGGTTCTCCACCACCACTGGTCTAGGGTATGCAAATGAGATAAGATCATTAAAAGGGTAGACCAAACAAATTCTTCCTCATCTAGGGATGCTACCTTCAGTGTTCGCCATGATCCTGCCATCTCCTGCGCCTACTACAACTCATGCGATAGCTTTAGAGAAATTCCCCACTACAGCAGATGAGGAAAACAAACTCATGGAGGGACTGTATATGGTAGAGTGTATGTGGCAGATTTAAATCATTTGGACTCATAAGGGAGTTGAGTCAGGGGAGCTGGACTTACTGTATACACTCGAGTATAAGCCGACCAGAATATAAGCCGAGGCACCTAATTTTACCACAAAAAACTGGGAAAACATATTGACTCAAGTATAAGCCTAGGGTAAGAAATGCAGCAGCTACTGGTAAATTTCAAAAATAAAAAATACTTGCCCTCCGCTGCCTTCTCCAAGCCAGCATTTCCCTTCCCCACTGAGTGGTGGAAGGAGCAGTGAGTGTTTCCATGGAGACAAGTCTCCCCTTTCTCCCCCCCCCCATCCCAGTTCAGAGCCAAATGTTAGTGAAAGGGGTTTGAGAGGTGGGAGTGGCAGCGGGGCGAGCATGGAGGAAGCCGTGGTGCTCTTGCTTCTTCTTCTTGTTCTGCTGCTGCTGCTGCTGCTGCACAGGTGGCGGTAACTTTATATTCACTCGAATATAAGCCAAGGGCTTTTTTTCAGCCAAAAATAAGGGCTATAAAACTCGGCTTATATTTGAATATATATGGTCTTTTCTTGTGAGATTGAAACACTTCATTACACATTCAAGTAGCTTCTTCAGTCTGAGAAAAGTTGGTGGGAAGCTTTTGATTTGTAGTTCACTTTGGTTTTACTTCACCCTGGTCTGACTAGGCTCATTAGATGGACAGTGCCCTGGTGTGTGTGAAAGTCACACCTATGCAGCTCTTCAGAACATTGGCTAGACCGATATTCTCAAGGGATAACTTTATTTTCAACTCTCTTAATGCCCTTCTACCTATGTACCTAGCATAGCAATTAGAGATGAGCATGAAATGAATTTTTTATTCATGTTGTTATTCGTTATTTGTTTTATTACATAACAAAATGAATAATGAACCTAGGAGTAAAATCTAAACGAAATGAAATGAACTGGGAAAAATTGGTTCGTTACGTTTTGTTTCATTAATGGCGGCGTGTGAAGAAATGAGATGTTTTTAAATGGTTTAAATGGATGACAAACACTTCAAAAATAGATGATTTAAAACATCTAAAAATGTGTTTTTAAAGAGATCTGGGTTTTTTTAAGGGGACAAAATGGCTGCCGCACACTTTTGTTAATGGCAGCGAATCTGTGCAGAATGGCATTTTTAAGGTATTAAAACATCCTGAATATACTTAAAAATACAGCAGAAATAATTTTTTTCTGCCTGAAAATACCTGGCAGGGGGGTGAGGAGTGCTTAAAATGTCCATTTGTGTTTTCTCAGATCACTTTTTTTTTTAAAAAAAAATGTTTTCCGTTTGGTCTGGGGCGTGGGACGCCAGTGCACTGTCAAATGGATTAAATTGCGCAAAGTGGGTAAAAATGAATAACGAACCAATGAACCAATGAAATGATTTTTTAAAAAAAAAAATGTTAAAAATGAAACAAAACAAACAGAAGCCTTAAATGAAACAAAATGAAATGAATCACCATATTTTTTTTCGGTTCGTGCCCATCTCTAATAGCAATATCTTCCCAAGTCGTTTTTTCACCTCAGATGGAGGTCTTATAATCAAGCTTATTTTCTTGGAAACAATCTATGCTACTTAAGCAATCATGTCACTTCTACCCCTCACTCTTGCAATTAGCTGCCAAATCCACCCAGGTAAATGGAAATCCTTCTTGTACTATTTGATAATCTCCATCATCGGCAACAGCAAGAGCAGAAACAGAAGCAGAAGCAACAACAACAACTTCTCTTAATGCAGCTCATAACTACCTTCTATACCACAACAGAAAAGCAGGAGGTTGAAATTCCAAGATGCAGGAAAGGAGAAGCAGCAGATACACACAAATATAAAATATCCTGCTTGTTTCTTAGGCCAGAAACAACAACCCACCCACCACAGAACACTTCCAGTTTGAGTGCCCAGAACAGTATGCTCTTTTAAAAAGGTAAGCTTTAACTTGGAGACTTGTTTAAATGCTTCATAAGCAAATTTCTATCAGCCACAGGGGCCAGGTAACTCCAGACTGTCTGCCCTGCAGGAGTTATGAATCTGTCAGAATTTTAAGCTTTACACAGACTGTTGTGTTTATTTTTATCTAAGCAAGGCTGATCAGCCCTATTTAAGAAAGGATTTTCTGCTTTTCACTAAAACTGCTTCATCCTGTCTCTTAAACCCCAAATATTCCTGGACACGGTAATCTTGAATAACATGTTTTTTTCTGCTAGGGAACTTTAAACTCTTTACCACTAACTTTAAAATACACAATCCCACCTAATGATTATGTGCACAGAGTGTCATTAGTGACATGGTTTAATCTATCTATACATAGATTGCTTCATCCATGACTTAATTATTTATTTTCTGCTAGAATCAAAGTCCTGTTTTATGATAACCTGGTGTAGCTACAGCATTTTAATGTCTAACTTTGGTGAGGGGGCGGGGAAGAGGAGGCTTTCAGGTTTCTTATTATACTCAAATGCCTTCATCCTCGATTGGAATAAAAGCAATACATAAAATTTTCACTACTTGGATCATATTGATGGTAGGAAACAATCAAACACGACTGTCTCTTAGAGCCTTACATGAATGGTTTGCCACGCAGTCTCTGTATTCTAATACTTGTGTCTGAAGAAATGGACAATGAACAACATTTTGTGAAAGCTTACATAGAAAGATAACAGTTTGTATTTATAGTACCATTTATTTTTCTTTTTTAGCTTTTGTTTTGTTTTGTTTTTTGTTTCTTGTTGAAATGCTTGCACAGACTGAAACAGCTACAACTCTGAAAACAACAGAAACAAAGCATTGATTGATTGATTGATTGATTGATTGATATAACCTATTTTTTTTAGTTTAGCCTTGAGGCACAAATGGGACTTGAAGCATTCAGTTTGGTCTGTCCAAACTGAATTTTAGCTTGATGCAACTCTGCCTAATAACAGCATATGAAAAGCCAAGCCAGATCAGAAATAAGACCTATCTAGTCTAAGACTTGGTTCACCAAATACTTAATAAGATGGCAATGCAATGCAGGAAGAAGAGTCAAGCATCCTCTGGTTTATATTCTCAAGCAACTTTCTTTTCTTTCTTTCTTTCTTTCTTTCTTTCTTTCTTTCTTTCTTTCTTTCTTTCTTTCTTTCTTTCTTTCTTTCTTTCTTTCTTTCTTTCTTTCTTTCTTTCTTTCAACTGCTGCTGTAGGCTGCTTAGACCTGACTAGGAATGGGTATATTATATTATATTATATTATATTATATTATATTATATTATATTATATTATATTATATTATATTATATTATATTATATTATATTATAAATGGCATTAGATCAAGCAGAGATGTGCAGTGCTCCATCTTGCCGGGATACCTTGACTACCTTTCAACCTGTGATGTTGTTGCAAGTGAACAGGGCCCTTGATTATTGTCGTGCCACCGCCTCCTCCCTTGACCCCTTCCTGGCCTGACTTATGAAAGCAGCCAGGCTGGTTACCACTGAATGGGTCATGGTAATAATTAATGGGTCTCTCTGTGAGGGAAGGGTTTCCCCTGCCGTCAGGGAGACACTCATTAGACCCATTCAGAAGAAACCTAATCTGGTGACAGACCAAATTGGTAATTAGGCCCGTCACCAATATACCATTCATAAGCAAGGTGGTTGAGATGGTGGTGGCAGATCAACTTCAGGGGCTCCTGGATGACATGAATGCCCCTGATCCATTCCAGTCAGGCTTCAGGACGCACCACATGACAGAACCAGCATTGGTTGCCCTGCATGTCGGCCTCTTGAGGGAGTCTGCCAGGGGCAAATCATCCTTGTTGGTCCTCCTTGATATCTCAGTGGCCTTTGCCACTGTTGACCATGGTATTATCTTGAAAAGGCTCTCTGAGTTGGGGATCGGGGGCACTGCTTTGCAGTGGTTCTGCTCCTTCTTGCAGGACTCACCCCAGAGAGTACAGCTGGAGGAGATGGCCTCCACCCCTTGGTCCCTCAATTGTGGGGTGCCACAGGGTCCAGTCATCTCTCCCATGCTCTTTAACATCTATATGAGGCTGCTGAGTGAGGCTGTCAGGAGGTATAGGGTTTCCTGTCATCAGTACGTTGATGACACCCTACTCTATATCTCCTTTCCCCCCCACATCTGCAGTGGATGCCTTCATCCCTGGATGCGTGCCTGCAGGCTGCACTGGGTTTGATGGGGGCAAATAGACTAAGGTTGAACCCAGGCAAGACAGAGTTCCTCTGGGGGGGGGCTACTGGGTGTTGGCAGGTTGGGAAGCTCCCTGAGGTTTTTTGGGGAGAGGGAGACTCTCCCTGTGCAGGATGAGGTGCGGAGTTTGGGTTTAATGTTGGACCCAGTGCTTTCCCTGGAATCCCATGTGGTGTCAATGGTCGATTCCGCACATTATCACCTTTGGTGGATCGCCCAGGTCCGTGCCTTCCTGGACCCAGTGCACTTGTGACATTGGTCCATGCACTCATAGTCTCAAGATTAGACTACTGCAAGTACTGCAATGCTCTCTATGTGGGGCTGCCTTGGAAGTTGATGCGGAAGCTCCAGCTGGTGCAGAATTTAGTGGCCAGATTAGTTACTGTGTTGAGTAAATTCCATCATATTACTCCCACACTGGTTGCTCTGCAGTGGTTGCCAATCTGTTACTGCATTGACTTCAAGGTTTTAATGATGACATACAAAGCCCTAAACAGTTCGGCACCTTGCTATCTGTCAGAGTGGCTCCTACCACAGAATATTGCCCATTGTTCCTGACCATCTCAGGCAGGACACTTGAGTGTGCCGTCGCTGAAGGAGGCTTGTAAATCATTGGTGAGGAACTGGGCTTTCTCAGTGGCAGCCCCTCAACTTTGGAATCAACTTCCTCCTGAGATTTGTTTGGCCCCCTCACTGCCTGTTTTTAAGAAACATCCTAAGTGGAGATGGGCACGACTTAGCGGAATTCCCGTTTCTGTTTCCGTTACTCGTTTCTGTTACTGAACGGAAACGGTAACGGGAATTACTCCACCAGAATTTGAACTCGAACTGACTAAAGAATAATGGGGTCTGATTTGTTGTTGTCGTTCCTGGCATCGCGCGAGCGGCACAGAAAAAAAGTTCTTAAAAGTGAAAAAAAAAAACCCAATTCCCGGCCAAAAAAGCAGGCGAAAACTCTCTGAGGGCACCTACCAGGCCAGAAGGGTGTTTTATTTGGGGGGGGTTTCCCCCCTCTCCTTGGCTACTAGTGCTAGTGCTGCGCTGCTGGTACCAGGTGGGGGTCATCGTCTCGTCGGCCTTTGCCATGCGGTGTGCGGGCGGGGGGATCCAAAATGGCGACCGCAATATTTTTTTTGAAGTCGTGGCCCAAAAACCCACCAAAGCACCACAGAAACATGCGAAAATTACTTATTTTAAACGCTTGAATTTTTACAGTAGCAGCAGTGGGTTTGTCTTTCCAAAAGAGGTCTCCGTTGATTTTATTTTATTTTTTTCTTAATTTATTTTTTTACAACTGCGCAATGATGGGCTGGCCATGGGATGGGACCATGCAAATTTTCGGAGCCATTCCACCAATCGCATGGCCAGGTTTTGACTGACACTTCTGGATGTGCAAGAGGGCATAAAAAGGCGAGGCAGTCCCAGTCCGTCGCAGTCTGGGCTTGGATCTTGGTGGAGGAGGTTGGTCAGGGCTGGATTGCTGCGCTCAGTCTAGTTTCGATTTCGCGGTCGCGGTCGCGGTCTCGTTAGGCAGGGAGGGAATTGAATTGAATTTTTTCGAAAAAAATATAATTTCTTTCATTCCCTGTGGGGAATAGCAACACAGAGTTTATTCTTTTTTGTGTTCTGCATTTTGGAGGAAGATTTCCTTTTTTCATTTGCTTATATTTGCTTCAAGGAGGAGGGAAGGTTTGAATGGGAGCAGGAGGGGAGGGGAGGTGCTGCGGATTTATTTTGAAAATATATTATTTTATACTACCATACCATTTCTTTTCTATCCCAATTTCCCACCAAGTTCACATTTACTTGGCCAAGGTCCTTTTACCCTGCGCCTACAGCTTTGCTGCTGTGGTGATTGGGGTTTGGGAAGGGAATCAGGCAACCCTACCCTACCCTAGTAGCAGTTTATACTTTTATACTACCATTTATTTTCTATTTTCTAAAGTAGTGGCAACTTGCAAGCAACATCCAAGGTCCAGTACTAGTGCTTAGAAGGGGAGGTTGGAGGCTGTGGATTAAATTATAGAGTACAGACTGAGTAGGCAGAGTTCCCCTCGCCAACCAGTGCACTCAAAGTTCTCAAACACATTTGTTGGCATTTGGCAACAAGGCAAGGGCACCCTCCTCTATAGAAAATTTTACAATTACATTTTGCTTACTTCTACTTACTCTTTCACTTGTCCAACACCTCATTCATTTATTTGCAGTCAGGCACTCAAACAAACATATTTGTTGAAGGGCACCCACCCACCGCTATAGAATATTTTTTTACAATTACATCTTTGAAGAAGTTACAGTTCTCTTAGTTACACTTGCCCTGTGCATTGTGAAAGTTGGGTGCTGCCGCCAGATTTGGCACACCCCTTGCTTGCTTCTATTAGCTTGGTTGTTGGGCTGTTGTTGTGAGTCAATCTCACTCATTTACTTGGCAGTCTACAAACACAATCCAATTACATCTTTGAAGAAGTTACAGTTCTCTTAGTTACACTTGCCCTGTGCATTGTGAATGTTGGGTGGGTGCTGCCACAGATTCGGCACACCCCAGTCTACATACACAATCCACATCTTGCTTCTATTAGCTTGGGTTGTTGGCCTGTTGTTGTGAGTCAATCTCACTCATTTACTTGGCAGTCTACATACACAATCCAATTACATCTTTGAAGAAGTTACAGTTCTCTTAGTTACACTTGCCCTGTGCAGTGCATTGTGAAAGTTGGGTCTGGGTGCTGCCAGATTCGACACACCCCTTGCTTGCTTCTATTAGCTTGGTTGTTGGGCTGTTGTTGTGAGTCAATCTCGCTCATTTACTTGGCAGTCTACATACACAATCCAATTACATCTTTGAAGAAGTTACAGTTCTCTTAGTTACACTTGCCCTGTGCAGTGCATTGTGAAAGTTGGGTCTGGGTGCTGCCAGATTCGGCACACCCCTTGCTTGCTTCTATTAGCTTGGTTGTTGGGCTGTTGTTGTGAGTCAATCTCACTCATTTACTTGGCAGTCTACACAATCCAATTACATCTTTGAAGAAGTTACAGTTCTCTTAGTTACACTTGCCCTGTGCATTGTGAAAGTTGGGTGCTGACAGATTCTCACTCATTTACTTGGCACACCCCAATACCTTTGCTTCTTCTTAGCTTGGTTGGGTGTTTCGGGCTGGTGTTGGGCTTTGTTGTGAGTCAATCTCACTCATTTACTTGGCAGTCTAGTCTACAATTACATACACAATCCAATTACATCTTTGAAGAAGTTACAGTTCACTCACTTGCACAGTTCGTTTGTGCTTTTCTTTACTATCACATTATACATTCCCTGGCCTGAGCAAAGAGAAGTGAGAAAAATGAGGAGGGGTGGCACAGCAAGAGGGGAGGGGAGGGGGACCCCCACTAAGATAAATAGGGGCACGTTTCTGAGGGAAGGGACAGGAAGTAGTGCAGAAAGTGATACTGGTGCAACTCCCTCCCCGAGTAGCAGTGCCAGTGGCACAAGCAGCACCGTGCCATCTTCTGTCACCGAGGGAAGCATGGATGAGGCGTACCAAGTCCCATCTCCGTTACCTCACAGCCCCACCCTTAATCAGGAAGAACACAAGGGCTCTGAGTCTGAAATGGCATCAGAATCAGAATCGGGCTCCTTCTATCTAAACATGCAAGATTCTGAGGACCTGTTGGCAGGGACAGACTTAAGGCTGGCTCCAGGCAGTGCTGGAAGGAGCAGCCCTCTTTCCACCCAGAGTACCACCAGTGACAGCAGTAGTACTGTACTTTCCAGGCAGGGGACAGACCACGCCACCACCACAGCAGCGGCAGGCAATAACAGAGGGGGCGTTACTTTCTGTAAGCCACAAGGGTGTCTCTGGCAGCATTTTGAGAACAGCCCCCAAGATGCAAGGATGGCGGTGTGCAACATATGCGGGGTGGTGTTGCGCAGGGGGAATGACCCCAAACACCTCTCCTCAAGTGGGTTGCGCAGCCACCTGATGAGGAAGCACCCTGGGACTCTGCCTGGAACCCTGTCAGGCCCTTGTTCCTCAGGGAGAAAGAGAGGGGAAGAAGGGTTAGGGAAAGAAAAACACAGCTCCGCTAGTGAGAGTGGGAAGAGGCAGGCCACTCTGCAGGAAGTGGGGCTGTTGGGTGGGAGTTTTGTCAGCCAGCGAAATAGGGACAAAGCACAGGAGACCACCACTCGAGTGGTGGGTGAAATGGTGGCCATGAACGGGTTGCCCCTCTCCTTTGTGGAGTCATCAGGCTTCAGGCACCTGATGAAGCACGTGGCACCATGGTACGAGACTCCATCCCGGCGTACCTTCAGCAGGCGGGTGCTTCCCTCCCTTTTTGAGTCTGTCAGCGACAAGATCCGGGCCCTGCTGCAGGCGGCCAGAGGGAGGAAGATCCACTTCACTTCCGACCTCTGGACCGGTGGGCACCACGGATACCTCTCACTGACGGCTCATTGGTGGCAACCCAAGGAGGTCCTGGAGCCCCGGACATCCCATGAACAGCTGCAGGGGGAGGCACAAGGCAGCACCCCAAGAGGGTATAGGGTGGTGCTTCTCCAGGCACAAAGCATGGAGGACAACGCCACAGGGATCAAGATTGCTGAGGTCCTCAAGACAGCAATGCGAGAGTGGGGATTGGGGACCGAGGGGCAGGTCCATCGCGGATTCATGGTTACTGACGCGGGCCGTAACATGACCAAAGCAGTTCTTGGGGCAGGGTTCCAGGGCATCGTGTGCGCAGCACACAAACTGCATCTAGTGGTGGGCGATGCCATTGGCCTGGGTGCAGCAAAGGACTCCTGCAGTGAGGGGACCCGGGAGACCAAGGCCTTGCTGGACAAGTGTCGGAAGATCGTGGGGCACTTCTCTCGCAGCGTCAAGGCATCCAGGATGATGCGTGAGATGATCCGACCAGAGCACGTCCTGATCCAGGACGTGACCACCCGGTGGAACTCCACCTACGAAATGGTCAAGCGCCTGGTGGAGCAGAAGGAAGTGGTGGAATACATCATGTCAACCACCCCAGTCCTGCATGAGGGGAGGGAGTTGGACATTGGTGCTACCGAGTGGCTCGCCCTCTCCGAGATGGTGGGTATCCTCCAACATTTTGAGGAGACCACCCACGTCCTCAGCAGCTACAACGCCAGCCTGGGCCATGTACTCCCCCTGCTCAATGCCCTTCGCCAACGCCTAGAGACCAGTATCCGGGAAGAAGCCAATCTTCTCCCAAAGAGCTGGGCCTTGGCAGACAGGCTGCTGACCAGCGTGGATACCCGCCTTGGCCCCCTAAGAAGGGAAAACATGTACCAGATGGCATGCCTGTGCGACCTTCACGTCAAGGGTTCCCTGGCGGGCAGCGCTGCCGAACTGAAATCCTGGAAGACGGAGCTATGCCGTGCAGTCAGGGCTCTCTCCGATCAGGGCCAGGCGTTTCAGAGCGTGCACGGAAGCCAGAGCGATGCAGAAGAGGAGTCCTCGCAAGGATCCTCATCCTTCTGTACTCCAGGAGCGTACACCCAGAGACCAGGTTCCGTACCAGCAGCCAACTACCTGGCCTCTGCCCTAGCCATGGCAGTCTCCTCCTCAGTGGAGGCAAGGGAGGAAGAAGAACCGGACCCCGCTCTGACCATGGTGAAGGAGTACATGGCAGAGCCCCTCCAACCCCTCACCTCGGACCCACTCCACTACTGGGCCAGAAAGGCAGACCTCTGGCCCGCTCTTTCGACTCTGGCGTTGGACCTCTTGTCCATCCCACCCACCAGTGTTCAGAGTGAGCATGTCTTCTCCCAAATGGGAGATGTCCTGAGGCCGCGCCGCTGTCACCTGGACCCGGAGACGGTGGAAAGTTTGACTTTCATCCGCTTCAACCTTTCCACCTTGGGATTACCCCAACACTCCAAGACCTAAGTTCCTGCCTGTAACCTAACTTCCTGCCTGCAATCCTCCCTGCCCAAGCCTGCCTGCAAAGCCTGCCTGCCTGCCCTACCTGTACAAGCCTGCCTGCCTGCCTGCCCTGTGACTACCTGCCGAGTGCCTAAACATGCCTGCCAAACTGCTATTAGTGCCCAATTTTTCTGCCCTGCCTGTCTCCAAACCAGGCAGGGCCACTGCCTTCCTGTATTCTTCTCTCACACACACGCACAATTGAAGGGTGCTATTAGTGGCCCAATTTTTCTAGCCCTTGCCTGTCTCCAAACCAGGCAGGACCACTCAAAGTGTCATTGGAAAGGGTCTGACTGTATTGGCCCAATTTTTCTAGCCCTTGCCTGACTCCAAACCAGGCAGGACCACTCAAAGTGTCATTGGAAAGGGTCTGTCTGTATTGGCCCAATTTTTTCTAGCCCTTGCCTAACTCCAAACCAGGCAGGACCACTCAAAGTGTCATTGGAAAGGGTCTGTCTGTATTGGCCCTATTTTTCCCCCGTTGACTCCAAACCAGCTGGTCTGCGTGAGACCCCCTAAACCTGCCTTTTCTTGTTGCTTCCCCTCCTTCTTCCCTGGGGTTTTGGGGGCCAATCTGCTTACAAAGTGGTCAGGAAGCACTTTACAACAACCTACCTCAAAGACTGAGTAGCTGGGGGCTATCTCTCCTCCTTACAGCGTTAAAGAAGTAGCCCAGTTCTCCTGCTTTCACTCTGTCTCCTTGGTTGCCAAAAAGTGGTCTCCTGGGGTGGCAACTGGTGAGAGAAACTCTGCCTCCCGAGGCAGAAGCAATCACTGTGACTCACTTAGAAGGACAGTTTACTGGCGATCTCAGGCCATTTCGCTCCTTGGGGTACTGGAGCTCGCAATGATCCTCCCCTGCTCTGGCCCTGTGGACTAAGAGGCCTTTAGGTCTCTTTGCCATGCTTTCCTCTGGGCTGTAATGCACTGTGGCTCACTTAGAAGGCCAATTTACTGGCATGCGTACTCAGGCCATTCAACCACTTCGTGTACTGGAGCTGGGCTGCCAGACTGAGTCTGTGCAGGAAGGGCGACTGTGTTCCATTTGCGGCAAACCACTGTGGCTCATGAAGAAGGGCATTTTCCTGGCATCCTCCTCAGGCCATTCAGCCACGTTGGGGAGCTGGAGCTTCCTGGCAATGATGCTCCCCTACTCAGTCCCTGTGGCCTCAGACTCAGGCTATGTGGCCTCCTCCAGGCAATCTTTCCTATGGGCTGCAAGACACTGTGGCTCACTGAGAAGGATGACTGCTTAAACATTTATAATCATTTCTGCACAAATGATGGCTTTTTCTTCAAATAACATGCGGAAAAGCTGACTTAATCTGGCTTGACAACTAACCTGAACACAGTACTGTTCCTGATGTTCAAGCTAGGCACTCACTGCTTAAACATTTTATAATCATTTCTGCACAAACCCCGGAACAAAGGCTGCCGGACAAGAAAACTTACTGGCTGCAATTTTAGGTTGTGGTTGATGAATGAGGACAGCACTGTGGCTCACGAAGAAGGGAAGAGTAGTTGTGTGCCAGGCCAGCACTCCATTACAACAGTTTATGTTCCAGGCTTGGCTCTTGGAGTTTTGTGGGAACTGTGATTCACTAAGAAGGGAAGGGTAGTAGATTGCCAGGCCGGCAGTTAGCAGTCTACCAGCACACAGCTGGGAAGGAATAGTCAGACTCAGAATCTGGCTTGCTGCCCTTTCGGCAGCTGGTGTGGTCTAAGACTCAGACTCAATCAACCTCTGTCTTCTCCCTGTCTGCCTGTCAGGCTCCAGGCACTCCCGGCTTAGAGGAGGCCTTCTAGGCGCTTCACCTTCAGCCTAACAGCATGGTTCAGTCAGTGCTTCAAGTTCAGCCTCCGAGCCGATATGCGCCCTGTCGGCCACTCCCCCAACTTGCCCATGCAGCAACCCCGGCTGCCCGCGCCTCTAGGCGGAACTGTATCAGGTGCAGTCATCATCATCATCATCATCAACTTTTTAGCGTAGAATTGGGGGACTCTGTCATCCCACATGGGGTGGTTCTAATCTTCTTTCCACAATCTAGGTTGGGGAATCCCTGTTGGCACTTGGCAGAGGGAGGGGGGATTCCTAACTAGGAGATTCCCCCTCCACCTCCTCTAGTCAGGCCTTCTGGCCTCCGCTACTCTTCACTCTGAGCTGCAATGCACTGTGAAGGGAGGGACAAGGAAGCCTCCATGTTTGGATACTCTGACGCACACTGATTGTGTGAGTTTGTAATTCACACAGGCCTAGCTCTTTTTCCTCCACCACTCTTTCCACTTGGCTGCCAACTGTGGCTCACGAAGAAGGGCATTTTCCTGGCCGTTGAAACAAAGGATTTCCCTTGCGAAAGGAGTAGATTTTTGGGTACTGTGTGACCCTAGAAACAAAGGGGTTCCCTTGCAAAAGGAGTAGAATTTAGGGTTAGGCCACTAGTCTTTGTGGCACTCAGACTCAGCCCTTTTGGGCTCCCCTACTCTGTCCTCTGGGCTGCAAGACACTGTGGCTCACTAAGAAGGGCTGGCTGACTGTGGGCTCACGTTCGCAGGCCGTGTGGTGCCAGACCAGACTCAAGGTGATTGGCCTCCGCCATTCTATCCTCTGGGCTGCCAAACACTGTGACCCACTGAGAAGGGCATTGTGCTTGTGTGCTAGAAAACAGCCGTGGGCCCGTGATTAGGCAGAACTCTGCCTTGCTCTCCTCAAGTGGCTTGCGCAGACACCGCATGCGAAAGCACCCTTGGACTCTACTCTGCCTGGGACAGTGACAGGCCTCTGCAGGAAGTAGTGCCGCTGTATGGGAGTGTTGTCAGCCTCTGGACCGCTACTTAGTCTTCAGTGGGCTGCCATTCACTGTGGCTCACTAAGTAGTACAAGTTACTGCCATGCTGGTGGCACAGACTGTCATCATTTACAATTTCAAATAGTAGAGTTTGCCTGAGAGTTCCAGGCTTGGCTCTTAGAGTCGTAGGAACTGTGATTCACTAGTACGAAGGGCATGCTAGTGGCTCTCTGTGGTTCTCAGGCCTACTGTCTTCCGTAGGCTGCAAAGCTATGTCACACACTGAGAAGGGAACATGGCTGTGCTGGCCTGCTAGGAGTTTACCGGGAAAGCAGCACACAGCTGTGGAGGAAGACCCTCTGGCTTGCAGTCCTTTTTTCAGACTGCACTCAGGCCTCAGAGTCATACACCATGTGGGCTGAGCTTTTCCACTGGGCTGCCAACTGTGGCTCACGAAGAGGGGAAGCATACCTGTGTAATCGTATCCGTATGCGTACGGAAGATTGTCGGAAGGGTCCAGCCTTGGTCCTTGTTGGTGGATACTACTCAGAGTCACTGACTGTGAGTCTGTCGAGGAAGGGCTACTGACCGAGTTCCATTGGCTGCAAACCACTGTGGCTCACAAAGAAGGGCATTTTCATGGCATCCTCAGGCCATTCAGCCACACTGGGCAACTGGAGCTTCCTGAGTGGCTGGCAATGATCCTCCCCTACTCAGGCCCTGTGGCCTAGGCTCAGACTCAGGCCTGTGGGTCTGCCACTATTTCCGCTGGGCTGCAATACATGACTGTGGCTCACTAAGAAGGAAAGAAACTTGTGTGTGTGCCAGCACTCCAGTAGAACAGTTCACCAGAAAGTTCCAGCAGGTTGGTTCCTGTCTGTGTGACTCATTAAGAAGGACATTGCCATAGCCTATTGGCAGTTTGCCAGTAAGCACGTGGGAAGGAACAGACAGAACTCTCCCAGTCCTCCCTTCCTGTCCTTTTGGCAGCCTCAGACTCAGGCTATGTGGCCTCTGCAGCTCTGTCCTCTGGGCTGCAAGACACTGTGCTGTGGCTCACTGAGAAGGGCTGGCTGACTGTCTTTGTGTGACCACCCACCCAATGAAGTGTTTGCCTTGGAAAAGGACTGAGTTTGGAGGCATTTTAGGCACTGCTGCCGTTGAAACAAAGGGTTTCCCTTGCGGAAGGAGTAGATTTTTGGGTACTGTGTGACCCTAGAAACAAAGGGGTTCCCTTGCAAAAGGAGTAGACTTTAGGCTTCGGCCACTAGTCTTTGTGCCACTCAGACTCAGCCCTTTGGGTCTCTGTCTGCCACTCTGCCCTCTGGGCCGCAATTCACTGTGGCTCACTGAGAAGAAGGGCTGGCTACTGTGGGCTCACGTTCGCATCGCAGGCAGTGTGGTGCCAGACCAGACTCAAGGTGATTGGCCTCCTCCGCCACTCTGTCCTCTGGGCTGCAAGACACTGTGACCCAAGGACAATGGCATTTTACTTCCAGTCAGGCCATTCAGCTCCTTCCTTTTTATACTGGAGCTGGCAATGAGCCTCCCGCACTCTGGCTCTGTGCTGTGGTGGTCTGTCTCATACTCTGCCTTGTGGCCTGGCCGGAGTGGCCGCCCTTACTCTGGCCTTATGGACACGTCGCCCATAGATAGTCCTCCTTGTATAGCCTAGTGGGCTGGGCTGTGGGCTGTAAAACTTAAGTCAGAGCAACCCAGAGCCCTATCCCATTCCCATCCCTACCAAAACTATTCCTGTAGCTACTAGCTAGGTAGCTAGCTAGCTATTATATATAACCCTCAGACTCTAACTGCTAATGATGAACAGCATGGTTGCATTGGCTTTGGCTTAATTGCTTGTCCTTAAGTGTGTGTGACTGTGATCTGAAGCCAGAAGGACCTTGGAGATGGGGGGCCAATTTGAGAGGAGTAGAGTAGACCCCCCTCATCCAGATTTGGGGAGGAACGGAATGTCTGTTTCTCCTGCTGCCTCTGAGAGAGGTGGAGGGGAGATGGGATGGATTCAAAACCAAACAACAAAAAAGTGTAACAAACAGGCACGTCAGCCAGACCAAGTAGGGTGGCTGGCTGGTTCAGCATCAGCACAGCAGATTCCTCAGCAGCAGAGCACAGGAGACCAAGAGAAAAATAAAGAAATGCATGCAATGCATTGCATCATTTGCATGCATTCTTTCTGCCCCACTTTGTTTGCTTAGGTTAGGATGCACCACTACTAGCCTTGTTGTGCAGCAGCATGTCCATCAGCCAGGCCAGTTTAAACTGTTTTTCGCCTGCTCATTTGCGGGACCCACGCCCGCCCACCCGCGCGCCCACCCGCGCGCCCGCGCGCCCGCCCCTCCCCCCTGCTGCTGCCGCCGCCCACCCATGGACCCCCGCCACCGCCGCCCGCGCTGCGCCCGCAGCTCCCCGCCCCCGCAAGTCTCGGTCGGACGTCAAATTGAGCGAACTCGCGGTAGAAACGACAAACGAAAAAACGAAAACCGAAACGACTATTTGTTGTGAATTTTCACGAAAAATGGAAACAAGCCGAAACGGACCTACCCCGAAAAATGACAACTCGGAAAAAAAATTCTTGTTCGTGCCCATCTCTAATCCTAAGACATGGCTATTTATGAAGGCTTTCGCTGGTTATTAGTTTCTTCCATTATATTTCACTGCTCATTTCATTCTTGTCTATTCTGCTCTCTCTGATCTTACTGATTTGACTGACTTAGTATCGTTATTTTGTTTATATTGCATTTTTAATATATTATCATGATTAATGGTTAAACCTTTTTAAACCCTGTAAACTGCCCAGAGTGGCCTTTGCTGCCAAAGGGTGTGGTATATAAATCTAATAAATAAATAAATAAATAAATAAATAAATAAATAAATAAATAAATAAATATTGGTGATAGTGATAGGATGTACATGGGAGAGGAGCAGCAGCAGCACATTTGCTTCTCAATCCAGGTAAGGCAAATAGGAGAAGGAGATTCCCAGAGTTCATAAAAAACCAAGAAACTGGGATGGTGACAGTGGGGGTATAGACCCTCCAGTGCTAAAACTAACAAGTTTCATTGCTCAAAACCTACACAAGAAGGCAAGCACCCAACTCAGACATAACACATTCGATCCCAAAACATAGTGAAACGAAACAAGCCATCTACCCTAACCTAACAAGATCCTATGAAAACTGAGCAGAAATGCAGCATTCAAGACTATGAAGCCCAATAAGTTTCAACAACTGAGAGTGTCAAATAGGTACTGTATTTGCACAGTGTGTGTGTGTGAAATGAAGCTGCCAGTTTTCACAACCCATCCTGAATTTGTTGACAGTTTGTTTTCCCACCTCATCCCATGAGCCTAGATAGATAGATAGATAGATAGATAGATAGATAGATAGATAGATAGATAGATAGATAGATAGATAGATAGATAGATAGATAGATAGATAGATAGATAGATAGACAGAACTTATTTTCCCCTTTCCCCGCTATTCTATGTTTCTTTACTAGAGATGAGCAGGAAATATAAAATGAAATGCTGTTTCATTATTTTGTTATGAAATAAAATGAAATTCATTTTTTCCTCTTAAGAATGAAACAATTCATCCTAGAGGCACCAATATCTCAGGGTAGGTTCTTTGGAGTCTTCCCTATAAACCGCCCAAATGTGAAGACGTTTGGGGTTTAGGGAGCTGAGTTATTAAACTCCAACTGGGGTTCTGTGAGAATGAGAAAGTGATGGAGCGTGGAAGAGAGAGTGTGCTGTCTGGCAAGACAGACGATGATAAGAAGGAAGAACCCTCAAAGAAGCTGAGATTGTGTATACGGGATATGCAGAATATAAGTATTAAGGAAGAGTGCAAAGGGAGTGAAGGGGTTAAAGAACAGGAGATGTCCTGGACCATAGATGAGTTAGAAGATGAGTGGGAGGAGCGCGAGGAGAGAGGGGCGTGAGGTCCGGAGGAACCGGAGGCGCGAGGTCCAGGGGTGCAAGATGACAGTTGAGACTGTCAGTTACAGACGGTCGGGACCCAAACCGAGGAGAGTAGGCTAAGCAAGGCGGGGAGGACAGTGAGACCGAAAAGAGATGAAGAATTTCAATGGGCGGTAACTGTCAAGCCTCTTAGATGGCCAGAGACCTCAGAAAAGTTTCAATGAGAATGGAAGAGAGATGAGAATACGGTCCTGGTGGCTCAATGGGCGAAACACCCTTACTGTGGCACCCAATGTCTGGGTCGAGGAAGGAACACTCCTCCATTTATATAGACATAATGGAGATCAGCAAAATAAGCTAATAGAAATTTTAGCTGAGCAGAATCAATTACTGATAGCTCAGATGACACGGGAAGTGGGATCCAACGGACTGAATAACAGTTCCTCAGACCCGAGTGGAAGAAGTGTGTGGGTTTTGAACCCAGCACCCATGCGTTTACAAAAGATGGCCAAAGATAACAACGTAGAAGAGTATATAAAAACCTTTGAGAGGGTTGCTAGAGCAGCACATTGGCCTGAAGAACAATGGGCATTGATTTTAACCCCTTGTTTGAACGGGACTCTCCAAGAGATTGTGGACGCTTTAGGACCGGAGGAAGCAACCGATTATCATAAAGTAAAAAATGCCATTTTATTAACACTTAATTTAACACTGGAGGCTTACTGGAAGAAATTTCGGGCATTGACTTTCAAGAACGGGATGCATCCTCGTTCCTAGGGTCAGAGATTAAAGGCCAACACTATTAAATGGTTATGTCCGTCGTCTTGTACTAAAGATCAGATAGTTGAGGCTATCATAATCGAACACATTCTCAATAATATTCCGACATCTGCCGCTGCTTGGGTAAAAAGAAATAGGCCAGTTTCATTGGACGACGTGGTGCATATATTAGAAGGCCTCGAGATCTCGGAGGAGAAGAGCACATCTCGCGAGATCACGGCAAATGAGAAGACTACGATTCGCGAGAATTCAGGAACGGAGAAGACGACTAACCTCGTGAGAGCTACTCAGAAGATGGCGTCGGGTGGAATGAGTGGACCACATGGAGTGACTGTTGTGGATGAAAAGATCTTTACATGGAGTGGAAGAGGACTGGCGAGGATTAATTTCCAAGCCAGAAATAACAACAACCATCCCGTATGTTATGGCTGCGGCTCTTCTCAACATTTAATACGCGATTGCAAGAAAATGGATTGCTCGTGGGGGGGGGGTGAAGGCAGCGAGAAGCCGCGAAATTAGGAAGGGACTTTTAAGCGATGGGAAATAACTGCATATGTAAAGGGGGAACGTAAACGGGCTTTTGTTGATACCAGATGTGCCAGGACTCTAGTCAGGTCCCTATAAGGGAAATTAAGTGAAAATATCGTATATGTTAAGTGTATTCATGGTGATTCAAAGTCTTATGGTACTGCTTGGGTAAATGTAGAGATTAATGGTATAAAGCAAAGAATGAATGTAGGAATTGTTCCCAATTTAGCACGCGAGATGTTACTAGGAAGGGATTGGCTAGCTATTAATGATTTGTTACAAACACAGGAAGGAATGTTGGGAGATACACAAGATGAAGAAACACCACTGAAAGAAGAAATTGCCTGTGCGACTTGTGAGAGGGTGAGATTTTTACAACAAAATGATTCTAGTTTAGAGAATATTAGACAGAAGATTACTGAGTTTAATTCCTTAGGTAATTTTAGAGATAGTTTCGAAGAAAAGAATGGATTGATATATTATATAGATATATCAGGCAATGAAAGAATAATTGTACCCGCTCAGTGGAGAAAAGAAATTTTAAGGATTGCTCATGATATCCCCATAGCCAGGCATCTGGCTGTTGACAAAATGTTGAAACGTATTGGACAAAGGTTTTGGTGGCCTGGAATAAGGAATGACGTGGAAAGATTTTGTCAATCTTGTAGACCATGTCAGTTAACACAGAAAAAACCTTCTCCAGGTGCTGATTTTATTTCTATGACTATCATTGATCAACCCTTTGATAGGATTGCTTTAGATTTGATTGGACCTCTTCCTAAGTCATCAGGCGGACACCTATATGTGTTAGTATTAATTGATTATGTGACACGGTACCCTGAGGCTATTCCTCTAAGAACTACCTCAGCTGAGGTGTTGGCTAAAGAATTATTAAAAGTATTTTCGAGATTAGGTTTCCCATGGGAAGTTTTGACGGATCAAGGGATTAACTTTATGAGTATCACTTTTAAACACATGTGGAAGATATTAGATGTCAAACCCTTAAAGATGACTGTTTATCATCCCCAAACAAATGGACTTGTGGAAAGATTTAACAAAATTCTAAAAACTATGCTAAGAAAGGTAGTATTTGATAACCCGAGGAGATGGCATCTGCTATTAGATCCTCTAATGTTTGCCATCAGGGAGGTTCCTCAGTCTTCTACTGGATTCTCCCCTTTTGAATTATTATATGGAAGGACGCCTCGAGGAATATTGGATTGGATATGAGCCTCGTGGCGCAGTGGTTAAATGCCTGTACTGCAAGTAAAACTGTGCTCACGACCTGGGTTCAATCCCCGGTAGCAGGCTCAAGGTTCACTCAGCCTTCCATCCTTCTGAGGTCGGTAAAATGAGTACCCAGCTTGCTGGGGGGCAATGTGTAGCCTGCACTCTGTAATTAAAATTGTAAACCGCCCAGAGACTACTTGTAGTAGTATGGGGCGGTATATAAGCAGAACACTTTGCTTTTGCTTTGCTTTGCTTTTGATAAAAGAAAAATGGGAAGAAGGGGAGGATAATGCTGGTTCTAATGTAAAATATGTTATAGAAATGAAGGAATATCTTCAAAAGATTCAAAACTTAGTAAAGAAAAATTTGAGTAATATTCAAAATGGTCAACAACGAAGATATAATCAGAAAGTGAAAAAGAGGAGTTTTGAGGTGGGTCAGAAGGTTCTATTATTGTTACCTTTCGAAGGAAGTAAACTGTTAGCTAGATGGCAAGAACCTTATGTTGTGAGTAAGAAGCTTAATGAGGTCGATTATGAATTGGATATGCCTGATAGAATCAAAGGGAAAGGAATTTATCATGTCAACTTACTAAAAGAGTGGAAAGAAAGAGAGGTATTCATAGCAGATGTGGATGATGAGGATCTAGGTCCTAGTTGGGATGTGAACAATAATCCGGGAGAACATGTCCAGATATGTCAAGAATTGTCTGAGGAACAAAAATCTCAAGTGGCAGTATTAGAGGAGGAATATAAGGATACTTTTTCGAATAGACCGGGTAACACTAATTTATGTGAGCATCAAATACACACTATGGGGAATGAAGTTATGAGAGATCAGGGGAGAAAATGGCCCAGGCATTTAATACTGGTAATAGAGGAAGAGGTGAAGAAGATGTTAGAGCTAAAAGTTATTGAACCATCTAATAGTCCCTGGAGGAGTTATCCAGTAGTGGTATCCAAGCCGGATGGGTCAGTAAGATTCTGTATAGATTTCAGGAAACTAAATTCAGTATCCAAATTTGATGCATATCCAATGCCACGAGTGGATGATCTGGACAAGTTAGGTGAGTCTAAATATCTAAGCTCTTTAGACTTAACTAAAGGTTATTGGTAGATCCCATTAAGGGCAGAAGATAAAGAAAAAACTTCATTTGGAACCCCAATTGGGTTGTATCATTTTACAAAAATGCCATTTGGCCTCCATGGCGCATCAGCTATGTTTCAAAGGCTGATGGATAAAGTATTAGAACCTGTAAGAAATTTCGATGTCGCTTACATCGATGACGTCATCATTTTTAGTAAAACTTGGGAAGAACATCTGACACATCTTCGTGCTGTTTTGAATGAGTTAAGAAAGGCCAATTTGAAAGTAAACCCCACTAAATGTAAGGTAGCTCGGTTAGAGGTTAAATTTCTAGGTTTCAGAGTGGGTCAAGGGAAGATCTACCCTATGAAGGACAAAATAGACAAGGTTTCTGATTGGATAAGACCCAAGACTAAGAAAGAGGTACAACAGTTTTTAGGACTAGCTGGGTATTATAGACAATTTATACCTCATTTCTCAGAGATAGCGGCTCCTTTGACTGATTTGACACAAAAGAAATTACCTAGGGTAGTGAGATGGAGCCTGAAAGAGCAGGTTGCTTTTGAAACTCTGAAGGAGAAGTTATGCTCATGTCCGGTGAGAGCCGTACCTGATTTTTCCTTACCTTTTATCTTACAAACGGATGCTTCCGAGAGAGGAATTGGAGCTGTATTAGCTCAGGAGAAAGGTGGACAAGAACATCCTATTCTGTTCTTGAGTAGGAAGTTGAATAAAAGGGAACAAAAATATTCCACAATAGAAAAGGAAGCTTTAGCAGTAAAATGGGGGATGTCATCTCTGAGTTATTATTTGTTAGGTGCCCCATTTATATTAATTACTGATCATGCACCGCTTGTATGGCTAAATAGAATGAAATATGTGAGTCCTCGGTTGACACGGTGGTATTTAAGTATGCAACTGTTCTCCTTCGAAGTAAGGTATAAAAGGGGCAAGGATCATCTTAACGCGGATTATTTTTCTCGACAGGGCCCTTGGGCACATGATACTGAACCCCAGACGGCCCACTTGGAACAGGGGATATTATGTGAGAATGAGAAAGTGATGGAGCGTGGAAGAGAGAGTGTGCCGTCTGGCAAGACAGACAATGATAAGAAGGAAGAACCCTCAAAGAAGCTGAGATCTTGTATACGGGATATGCAGAATATAAGTATTAAGGAAGAGTGCAAAGGGAGTGAAGGGGTTAAAGAGCAGGAGGTGTTCTGGACCATAGATGAGTTAGAAGATGAGTGGGAGGAGCGCGAGGAGAGAGGGGCGCGAGGTCCGGAGGAACCGGAGGCGCGAGGTTCGGGGGTGCAAGATGGCAGTTGGGACTGTCAGTTACAGACGGTCGGGACCCAAACCGAGGAGAGTAGGCTAAGCGAGGCGGGGAGGACAGAAACAGAAAAGAGATGAAGAATTTCAATGGGACCTCAGAAAAGTTTCAACGAGAATGGAGGAGAGATTAGAATACGGTCCTGGTGGCTCAATGGGCGAAACACCCTTGCTGTGGCACCCAATGTCTGGGCCGAGGAAAGAACACTCCTCCCTTTATATAGAGGAAGGTGAAGTTGAGTTTAACTCATTTGAAACAAGTTATAAAGAATCTGTTATGTTAGAAAATGTTATGCAGCCTTTATGTTAAATATCAATAAAGAAAAAAGAGCCTACAGTAATTCACAAACTGTATGTAATAAAAATCCTTTCAATGTTGAAGTTAAAAAGGACTCCCGTCTTATTTGTGGATCGGAACCGCTGGGTCGACGGACCGAACCCTCACAGGGTCCCCCATGTGACAGGAGGGGGGTTATTATTGGCTTCCGACTCAATTAGAAATGATTTTCTCCCAGGGAGCCACATTTGGAGTTCAATAACTCAGCTCTCCGAACCCCAAACCTCTCTAAATTTGGGGTGCTTACAGGGAAGAGTCCAAAGAATCTACCCTATGATTTTGGAGTCTCTAGGACCCAGAGGAGCTATTAATGAATCATTTCATTTTGTTCTGAAACTACTTTAAAAATTTGTTACTAACAAAATGAAATGAAAGTACTAAAGAAACAAAATGAAAAAGTACTATATTTTCATTTTGTGCCCATCTCTACTCTTTACATATAAATATTTATAACCCTCAGAAGCCTTAAGGAAGGTCCTCTTCCTCCTATCTCTAACAGTGCTCTAATTTCAGCTCTAGCACTGTCAAAAGTTCTGTTCATCTCACTTTTCTTTTTCACTGTTTCCTTTCTTCCTCTACTTTTCCTTCCAGCTTTACATTTTTACACTAATTTTATCCACCTTTCCAATTTTTGGACCACTCGGAAGACCAGGGTGATAGTTAAATTTCAATGTATTAAAATCAGTTTATCTTCCTGCCCTCAGTCCTTTATTTTCAATGAATGTGTGATATTTCGAGAATCTCTTCTGGATACTCTTTAACTACATTGCACAGAAAAGCCTCTCAAAGGAGGATTTATTTAGGTTTGGATTCCACAATAACCTCCCTGCTGTCTAGATGATGTCAGGGGATTGGCCATGCACCTAACATCATGGGTATATCTCATGTCTTAAGAAGTAAAGTGGTACCTTGTATAAAGGAATTAATTCATTCCAAGTGAAATTCTGTTAAGCAAAATTTCCTTTATACAAATTTCCCATAGGAATAAATTGAAAACGGAGTAATCCCTAATCGTGACCATTTTTATGTTGTACGGTTTCACCCCATAGGTGATTCTGTTAAGCAAATTTCCCCTATCTCTGGAATGTTTTATGTTGTACAGATTTTATGTTATACAAATCGTTTGTTATACGCGGGTCCAATGTAGATCAATCCCCAAGCAAAGCACTGTCTGGAGCTAATCTCCTCTGACTGTATGAGCAGTTCTTTCATCCTATTCTATTTATTATAGATAGGACCCCGACTTACCAGGGTCCTGCATTGATCCTGGGGCGGCTCTTGGGGTGGCAGTGGTAATGGCGTCTGCCATGTGGAGCCACCAACAAGGAAGAAGGAGACCCGGATGTAGCCAGCTGAAGTGATTGGCCCGTGGAAAGCAGGAGGGCGGGACTGCCAGCTGCAAGGAAGGAGGCGGAATGACATCACAGCTGTGCGTCGTCAAGGGTTAAAAAGGGGAGGCGGGCTGGAAGGAGCTCAGTCCTGCTGAAGTAGCAATACCCAACCCTCCCTCCCAGTTTGTTAATGTTAGAGTTCAGTTGCTGTATATTGCTTGTTTGTCACAACAATTGGCATTTTTTCAGGCATTGGGATGGATTCAATGGCTTTCGGAAGGCAGGCATAGCCTGCTGGTGGAGTTCAAAGGAAAACCGGTGGTGAGGGGGCGGGAAGGTGAGGCATCCCAGCTCGGGGAGATGCCTGTACCCCCCCCAGGGTATGATGACATGATGTGGCCTACGTCCACATGGCATCTGGGATCCCACCTGGGAGTTTGCTTGTTGGGAACGTTGTCATTGTGGGCAAACGGGACCCTCAATGGTTGTATCCATCTCCAATGCCTAGCCAGATAACTGCTGCTGTTACCAATAAAGTTGTGGCCTTTTGTATTCCATAACCTGTTTGATTGTGTCATTTGTATAGACGGAAGAAGGCTTAGCTATAGGCCATCAAATACTACAGTGTTTCCCCTGCCATTTCGTGGTTCATATACTGCAGTCCCAGTATATTGCAGCTGCAGGACCACAGTATATATGAAAAGCAAGCCCCCTGGTGTAAGCTGGATGGGCCTGTTTCAGGCCTCCCATACTTACCCCAGGCTTGGCACTGCCCCGAATGCACCTCTGATGGCTTTCCTGGGCCTGTAAGAGGCCCCAAAATTGCTTTCCAGTGAACTAGAAGTGACATCTGGAAAACCGGAAGTGACTTCCGGACCACCAGAAAGCATTTTCGGATCCTCTGACAGGCCCACAAAAAGCCCAACGGAGGCTTCTTTGGGATGGCACCTAAGTGTAGGAAGCTCCAGACAGGTCCTTCCAGTCCCAACTCAACCTAGCATCCACATACCGCGGATTTTCAATGATCACAGGTCAGATCGGGTCCCTAACCCCAGCAATAGGCGGGGTGTATGTGTGTTACTATGCAATCCAAAAGTCTTCCTCTGTCCCAGATAGGAGTAGAAGGAACACTCACAAAATTCCTCCTTGTTATAGATTTACACTGGCTTTACATGGTGAAAAAGTCAGTGAGGAATTTTGAAGCCCCATGATATTGCTAAAAGTAGGCAAAGAACTGTTTCACCCTACCACCCCACATCATGGTCTTGGTAAATTTCACAAATGGTCTCCAGTGTTCTTTTCTTTTTAACAAGGTAAGCACATGCACAATAAGCACAGGGAGACTAACCGATCATTATGAAATATGCCAACAACTTCTTTGGTGCTTCAAATTCTTACATAAATCAGGAGCCAAGATAATTTTTAGTCTATTGGCATAACTGGCAGGTAGGAAACTGAACAGTGTGCTGGAAGGGTGTCCTCATTCAGTGAGAATGTGATCACCATAAAATAAAGGAGTATAACCTAAAAATCTATAAAGGGACCTGCAGTGGGTTGGTCCTCTGATACCATATGGCATGCTAGGCCGATAGAATGTTGGGCTGCTGTGTAAGCATTCAGTATGAATTTATTGGAATTCTGCTCTGTATCCAGCAGCACCATCAGTTGCATGGGAAAACTTTGCTTGTGATGTTTATACTGAGTGCATTTCTTGCTACATGGATGTGTACTACACTGGAAGCAAAAGGGCCATTCTATAAGGTAGATTAGAATTCTGCTTGTGATTCAGGGCTAAGAAGGAACATAAATACTGATGACTCCTTCCCCTGATTATTTTTTTTTAATTAAGTTTCCTATTTCTGTTGCTACTCACCCGCCCTACAACACTGATCCATAGCATTCCTAATTCCAGTCCTGCAGCATCTGCGAATTTCCACAGACCTAAGTTTGGATGCTAAATAGAGAAGAATTGATGCCTTTATAGTTTGTATTTTTTATTGCCCATGATTTTATTAGTGACTGCAAGTGAAAATGAGTAAGATCTTTTAAAAGGATTGACATCAATCCATGAATGCTCAGTCTGCAATCTATTTAGTTGAGATGTGCCAATCAAGGTTAAAAATCATGAACACTCTAGAAGTCCATGCTGGGAATATTTTGATTGCAATCAAGGTTTATGTAACCAAAGGTAGAGTTAAATCTATTCAGCATCCTGTATGGGATTATTGAGAGTGTATGTACAGTGGACCTCATATAACAGACGGCTTGTATAACATAAAATCTGTACGACATAAAACATTCCGGAGGTAGGGGAAATTTGCTTAAAAGAATTGCCTATGGGGTGAATCCATACAACATAAAAATGGTTGTGATTAGGGATTACTCTGTTTTCAATGCATTCATATGGGAAATTTGTATAAAGCAAATTTTGCTTAACATAATTTCATTTGGAATGAATTAATTCCTTTATACAAGGTACCACTGCAATACTATTTTTCCCTTTAGACATTTCTTACCTAGTAACACAAGAAACAGACATTGGCAAAGATAAAATAATTTTGGTAATAATCAGTGGTAGTTATTTCATTCATAAAATCATGGAAAAGTGAAGTTGGAAGGGGCCTATAAGGCCATCAAGTCCACTCCCTTCTCCCGACTCCATGCAGGAATACAGATCAAAGGATATCTGCCAGGTGGTTGACCAAATTTCTCTTGTTGCCTCCAGCGTTGAAACACTCACCATATCTTGGGGTAACTGGTTCCATTGCCATACTCCTCTAACAGGTAAGAAGTTTTGTTTCTTGGATATTCAACTGAAATCTGGCTTCCTGTTACTTAAGCCAGTGGTTGCATATCCTGCACTTTAAGTTAATTGAGGAGAGATCCTTGTATCTCTCTGAATGACAGCCCTTCAAATATTTGAGAAGTGCTATCATGTCGCGTCTCAGGCTTCTTTCCTCTAGGCTAAGCATGCCCAATCATTTCAGTCTTTCCTTATAGAGCTTGGTTTCCAGACCTTGTTGCTCTCCTCTGAACTTGTTCCAGATTGTCAGCATCTTTCTTGAACTGGATGCAGTACTCAAGTTGTGGCCTAATGAGTGCTGAATAGAGAGGGATAAGCACATTTGGAAATTATACTTCTGCTAATGCAGCCTAAAATACCCTTTACCTTTTTTGTGGCCACTCCACACTGTTGGCTCATATTCACCTTTAATCTACAAGAATTCCAAAATCCTTCTTACTTGTAGTATTACTGAGCCAAGTAATTGTGCATTTGGTTTCTCCCTCCTATGTGCAGTACATGCCACTTATCCCTGTTGAATTTCATTCTGTTGTTTTTGGCCGGGTGCTCCAGCCTAGGAAGATCATTTTAAATTTTATTTATTTATTTATTTATTTATTTTGAAGTATTTTTACCCCACCTTTCTTTTTGGGAAAAGGACCCAAGGCGGCTTACAGAATAAGGGATAATATACAGTGCAGTACAATTAATACATGTTCAAGTATTGAGAACAGGAAAATGAGGGACATCAACATAGTAATAACAACACATTTAAATAAACAAAATACAAACAACATAATATAACAATATATAACCAAATAAGTCAGCAACAATAAGTAAAATAAATGCAGACATAACCACACAATAGATCAAATAAAAAAAAGAGGTAAGTGGTGAAAAGATAGTGTCTTGCTAGCTATTTAAGAAGTTAGGGAAGGCAACTTTATCAAACCATGTTTTCAGTAATTTTTGAAGGTGTGAAGTGAGGGTGCTGGGTGAATTTCTGGTGGCAAACAATTTTATAAGGGGGGGGGGTGACCACCAAGAAGGCTTTTTTCTTGCCACAGCTTTCTGGGCTACTCTTGGGGTTGGAACACCCAAATGTCCTGCCTGATTAGCAAAAGTGATCCAGGCAGTTCTTCTTGGGAGGAGCCATTCTATCAGATACTGAAGTCTCAAGCTGTTTAGGGCCTTTTATGTTAACATCAAAACTTTGAACGCAATGTGGTAGCTAGAGATGGGCACGACTTGGCAGAATTCCCGTTTCCGTTTCCGTTCCTCGTTTCCGTTACGGAACGGAAACGGTAACGGGAATTAGTCCGCCAGAACTCGAACTTGAACCAACTAAAGAATAATTGGGTCTGATTTGTCGTGGTCGTTCCTGGCATCACGGCGATCCCGCGATGCCAAGCGGCACAGAAAAAAAGTTTTTAAAAGTTAAAAAAAAAAAACCCCGATTCCCGGCCAAAAAGCAGGCGGAAATATGCCTGCCTGAGTGAGGGTTCAGGGTCAGGGCACCTACCAGAGGGGTGGTTGACCCCCCACTCTCCTGTCTTGGGCTGCTCTGGTGGTGGGGGGGGTGGGGGAAATCCTCGTCGTAGTTGCTCGCAACAAGCACCGGACTCGCCGCCGGCCGCTGCAATTCAAGCGGAAGCGGCACAGAAAAAAAAGTTTTAAACTCCCCCCCCCATTCCCGGGCCAAAAAGCAGGCGAAAATATGCCTGCAGTGCAGAGTGCACCTACCAGAGGGGTGGTTTCTGGGAGGGGGGGTCCCGGCCTCCCCCCTTCTCCTGTCCTGGGCAGCCGGACTCGAGTCGCCATGCCATGCGGTGCGGGCGGGGGATCCAAAATGGGGCGGCGACCGCAATTTTTTTTTGAAATCGTGGTCCAAAAACACACAAGCACCACACAGAAACATGTGAAAATTGCTATTTTAAAACTGCCAGAATTTTTACAGTAGCAGCAGTGGGTTTTTCTTGCAACAAAATGTCTCCTCTTTCCTCTCTCCATTGATTTTATTTTATTTTATTTTATTTTATTTTATTTTATTTTATTTCACACCTGCGCAATGATGGGCTGGCCATGGGAGTGACCATGCAAATTTTTGGAGCCATTCCACCAATCGCATGGCCACTTGGCCAGGTTGACCACAGCGACTTCTGGGATGTGCTAACCGGGCATAAAAAGCCCACTAACCGTAGCCCGAACCCTAACCCTAACCCTAACCCATACGCCAGTACACTGTCCTTCTAAGTGGGTCAGAGAGGCCCCCAGAGGTGCACCCCAATACTCACCCTAACCTCACCCGTAACTAGCCTAACCCTAGCCTTGCGCTAACCCTAACCCTAAGCCAGATCTGTACTTGCATTGCACTATTAGCAAGTACAATTCCCTTCTTAGTGAGACACAGCGGGTTCAGAGAGAGTCTGCCAGTCCACCACTTGTGGCTCTGGGTGACTCCTGCACAGGCTTGGCTCGGCCGGCAGCATGTGTGACATCATGCAAACCATGCCCCCGAAAGAGGTGCCTCCAGGAGCCCGCTACCCCCCAAACCAGTTTACCGACAGACGAAAAAATGAAAAACGAAACGACAAATTTTTGTGAAGTTTCGCGAAAAACGGAAACGAGCCGACACAGGCCGCCTCCGACACACGACAACTCGAAAACGTCATTTTCCCTAGTCGTGCCCATCTCTAGTGGTAGCATATCGGCAGCCAGTGCATAACTTCCAGTACAGGGGCAATATGGTGGTGTCTTTTTAGCCCCATTAATAATATGGCAGCTCTATTCTACACTAACTGCAATTTCTATATTAACCTCAAGGGAAACCATATGTAGAGACCACTCCAGTAATCTATTCTCAACATTACAAGTGCATGAATCAATGTGGTTAATGCCCTGACATCAAAGAGGGCCTGCAGCAGGGCAATTCTCCACAGTCGTTAATGAGCAGAATTGACCCCCCGATGCCACCTGTGTTTCCATAGTGAATGCGAGTTCCAGCAGGACACCCAAACTGCAGACCACATCCTTCACAGAGAGAGTTACCCCCTCAAAAACATGAGGGAACTCCCCAAACCACAGACCTCAGGGGGCCTACACGCAAGATCTCCATCTTGCCCTGTTTCATCCTCTGCCTATTAGCCCCCATCCAGTCCAGGATGGCTGACAAGCTGTGCTCAAGTGATGGAATGGCATAAACTGCAGAAGATGGAAAGGAGATATAGAGCTGTGTGTCATCTGAATATTGATGACACAAAGCTTCATACCCCATTATGACCCTTCCTAGCAGCCTCATATAAATGTTGAAGAGCATGAGATGATTGACCATACAGTTGAGGGACAAAGGATCAGAGGTTATCTCACCCAGCTTCACTCGCTGGAGGTGGTTCTCCAAGAAGGACCGGATCCATGCCAAAGCATGCACCCTTTAATCCCCAACTCAGAGAGCCTCCCCAGAAGGATACTACGATTGATGGTACCAAATGCTGATGAGAGATCGAGGAGGAACAACAGAGATATTTTACCCATCAGCCTCCCTCAAAAGATCACCATGCAGGGTGACCAATGCCATTTGCATACTATGGCATGGCCTGAAGTCCACCTGAAATGGATTGAGGGTGTTTGTGGCATCCAGAATACCCTGAAGCTGGTCTGCCACCACCCTCTTCAGGACTTGCTCATATACGGGAGAAAAATTGGTGACAGGCCTATGGTTACCAATTTGGTCTGCTGTCACATCAGGCTTTTTCTGAATGGGCCTAATGAGTGTCTCCTTGAGAGTTAGGGGAGCTATCAAGTAATCTTGACCCAGTGAGATTCAAGTGATTGTGCAAGGCTACCACAGTGTCTCCTGCTACCTGTGGGAAGCAAAGAGCTAGGGAGCATTCTTCCCCCCACCCATGGAATCTATTTCCCCTGCCCATTGTCTATGTGTTTACGATGGTCTCACACATAAGGCTTGCATTCTCCTCCCCCCCAAGGAATGTCTTCCTTTATCTATTGTGCTTACTCTCTTATAATAAACACTGGCCAGCACTCGGGCAGCAGCATCAGAAGGAGCAGTAAGGGAGAATCATCACACAATCTCACATGCATGCAGCCGATTAAGACACAGAGAGACACGCAGACCCTCCAGCCAGAAATGCTGCCCTGAGTGCCAGATGATTGGACCCCAAAACTCTGTGTCCGTGTGATTCGTAACGCAACAAGTGATATTAGTGCTGAGTGCTATGAAAGCAATCGGAATAAATGCAATGATTTCTGTTTCATTGCAAGCCTCAGGTCTTCAGAGAGAGAAGCTATTGCCAAAAGAAACTTCATAATTAGTTTTGCCCCCTTCTGCATGCACTCCTAAGCTTTGCCATTTCTCAATGCAAAAGTGGTGACATTGCGGCCCATCCTGAAGGCATTAGAAAGTGATGTTTGCCAGATGGATCAATCTTGATATTCTGCTGTAAAAATTGCTGGAACTGCATAACTAAATTCATCAAGCACTCAATACGTGTGGGGTGTGTTGAATCCAAATTGTCTAATTTCACTGTGACTAACTTCAAGGTCAATTGCTTGTTTACCATGATCACAGGGTTTTTAAGAACATGAGAAAAGTGCTCCATTGTGCTCTTTTCAAACCCAGCAAACATAGCTAATTGAATGGTTCTATAGAGTTGCACTGCTATCTTCTCTCAAGGCAACACCTCCTCTGCCTTTTTTACCCATGAAGGGGGTAATGGGAGCTTCATCATCTTCTCATTACGATGATGCAGTTCATCCCAGATGGTTAATATCAGGAATATGCACTGCCTGTAGACAAATGCATAAAATTAGAGCATTGCTTATTTTTCAGCATGAACATGGATTGAGGAAAGAGTCCAGAGGCCTTCATGGAATGGAGAGCCTATTCTTAGTGGTTAGATGTGGAGAAAGAAAGAAAAAGTCTGGAAGATGCCAAACTGTAGCAACAGAGAATAGTATATTCTTAACCCTAGAAATGAACCTCCTTCGTCTCTGCTCCAGAATAGAGATGGGCACGAAATGAAAAAATGGCAATTCATTTTGGTTCAGTTCATTTTAGGGTTTGCTTCAATACATTTCACTTTTAACAAAAAAATAATAATGAAAATTTGTCTCATTGCTTCATTGATTCGTTATTTGTTTTCCCCACTTTGCACAATTTAATCCATTTGAGAGCACAGGCAGGAAAAAAACATTTTTTAAAAATCATGGGCCAGCACCTCTTCTTTTTTTTCAGGCACTGACCACATGGCCCCTGGGACTGGTTTTATATATGTATTCTTTATTTTAGGGCGCCAACCCGGCCACCCCTGGAACTGGGTCGGTGCTTCTTTTTTTTCTCCAAGTGCCCACCGCGTGGCCCCCGGGGCTGGGTTGGCACTGGTTTTATTTTTTATATTTCTTCTTTATTTTAGGATGTCAACCGGGGCACCCCCGGGACCGGGTCAGCGCTCCTTCTATTATTATTATTTTGATTTATTTTTATTAGATAGATAGATAGATAGATAGATAGATAGATAGATAGATAGATAGATAGATAGATAGATAGATAGATAGATAGATAGATAGATTAGAGATGGGCACAAAATGGAAAAATGGAGTTTCGTTTCTGTTCTGTTTTGTGCCCATCTCCCTTCGTTCACAGTTTTTAGGACACGTATTGTTTAAAAAAAATGTTCCGTTTTTCGTGTTTTGGGTTCTTCTTTCCCGTGGTGCCTGAAGTGCCAGGCGGCTGTCACCCCCGTGGGGAAGATCCCTTTAAAGAGACCCCATTCTGCCTCTATATGCAGAGGCAGAATGGGGGTCTCTTCTTCCCCGCACCGGTCATGACAGTGCCCGACGCCGTCATGACCCTCGCAGAGAAGACTCCATTGGGACCCCTGTTCTGCCCCTCTGCATGCTGCCCTGTCATGGGCTCGACCCCTTTAAAAATGCCCCAGTCAGCACCATGGCCAACCAGGCCATTTTTAAAGGGGTCCAGCTGATGACATCTCAGCAGGATCCCACTGAAAATGGCCCCATTGCCAGAGTGAAGCACCTGCATTGGCAACGGGGCCATTTTCAGAGAGGTCCTGACACCCTGTCCTGGGCTGGACCCCTTTAAAATGGCCCAGTCAGCACCAGGGGGTCCCCCTAGTGCCAACTGGGCCATTTTTAAAGGAGTCCAGCCAATGACATCTCGGCAGGATCCCACTGAAAATGGCCCCGTTGCCAGCGCGGAGCTCCTGCTTTGGCAACGGGGCCATTTTCAGTTTCTTTGTTTCATTTTGTTTCATTCTAAATCCACTCTGGGGTTCGTTTTTCATTTTGTTACATAATGAAATGAATAACAAATAACAAAATGAACTAAAAGTTTGTTTCGTGTCCCTCTCTACTCCAGAAGAATGGACTAAATCATCAAGGTTTCTGGTTGCTGCACCATTAATTTCAGCTCACAGAGCAGCAACGGCAAGTGACAAGAGCAGAAACATATAACACCCCTTCCTAGAAAAATGGAATCACAAAATAATTGAGTTAGAAGAGGCCTACAAGGCCATCGATTCAAGCCCCCTACTCAAGGCAGGAGTCCAGGCCAAAGCAGATCTGATAGATATGATTTTAATGTTTTGATTTAAAATATTTCTCTACCATGTTTCCCCTTGAAAAGACCCAAGGCAGCTTACATCATAAAACAGGATTTAAAAGCTAAAAACAAAAGCTATACAACAAATATTATATTTAAATAGTACTAAAATCAATATTAAAACCAACAGATAGCTGTCTAATTTTCTCTCAAATGCCTCCAGAGTTGGAGTGCTCACTACCTCCCAAGGTTATTGGTGCCATCTCTGTTCTGCTCTAATCCAGCCTAGATCTGTCTTCCTGCAGTTTGGAATGACCAAAAACAGATCCTACCCCTCCTCTGTATTTGAAAAGTATTTGAAAAGTATTTGAAAAGTGCTCTCTTTTTTTCAAGGCTAAACATGCCCTGTTCCTTCACTCTTTCTTTTCATCACCATTTAGAGAAGGAACCAAACGTTGTTCTGGGCCACCACACAGTTAAAATCCCTCTTTTCTCAGGAAATCAATTGAAGTTTTCTTCTGGTAGCTGGAAAAAGGGAGAAAAAAATAAAACTTAGTCAGAGCACCAGTTCTGCCTAATCTGTGGTCTATTTCAAGCACAGGCCGGATTGGAGGCTGGTGCCCTAAGCACATCCAATCTTGCCTCATTTCGGAAGCTAAGCAGGGTCGGCCCTGGTTAGTACTTGGGTGGGAGATCACCAGCGAATACCAGGTGTTGTAGGCGCCTGGAGTAGGAACTGGCAAACCACTCCAGTATTCCTGCCAATAAAACTCCATGGGCATGGATTCACGAATAGTCGGTCACGACTGTAACGACACAACACACACAAACACTCCTAGTAAATATTTATTAATAATTTGGTTTATATAGTTTGACTTGTAGTTAAGAAATGCCTCAGGATTCATTTTGGAGTGTGTGTGTGTGTGTGTGTGTGTGTGTGTGTGTGTGTGTGTGTGTGTGTGTGTGTGTGTGTGTGTGTGTGTGTGAGAGAGAGAGAGAGAGAGAGAGAGAGAGAGAGAGAAATCTGTGTATGAATTTTCCTTGCACTACAGTAGTGGGGTTTAAAAAAAAAGCATTATGTGAAACCTCATCAATGGCTATTTCTCTCATTGGCCTTTCCAGATATAGAAATAGAGTGTTATAAGTGGGAAGATTTCTGGGTTGTTGTTTTGAGTCTGTATTCGGAGACAGAATGGGGAACCGGAATAGGAATGGCAGGAGAATCTGTCTCTAACCTGCAAAAACTTCTTAATTATCCCAGCAATTTCGCTGCCAGTCTCTTCTCCTCCTGCAGGATCCTACAAAGATCTTCCCCATTGGCCCCATTGAACTTCAACATCCGTGATGGGTTCTTGGCAGAGAGATGACCTTTCGAATAACTGGCAGGAAGAAATAATTGGTCTGGGAGATAAATCTTGTCTCCCATCTTTACTAGGAGTGTTTCTACATTTAGAAGAAACAGGATCCAGCTACTCTGGAGGTTAGCACTTTTCTTTTCATGATTTCTCCTTTGTTTCGTACAGAGAACAATTTTAACCAAAATAATGTGCATTGACATTTCACTGCAGACTCCAAAGTTGCCTCACACCTTCCTGAACAGGTAAAATCAATTTGATATCATCATCCTTGATTACAGAGAGAGCACCGTTAACCTGCAATATATTATCCTAAGAGCATTATTGACAAGATGACACCAAACAACCTTGTCTGACAGTGATGATTTTTGTATGAAAAGACTTCCTCCTTCTACCTTGTGGCTCCCACACCTTTCAAATAATGAAAGGGATTACTCAGGTCTTGGAAAAGTTATGGGACAGAAGCAGTACATACAGTATTTAACTACTGAAAATCACTTGGACTGAGGTCATCTTAACTCTTGCACAAGTGTAGTTAATGCCAACAGGTTTTCAACCAATTTTTGGGTGGAGACCAGCCTGAAATAAAGGATGGCTAAGAATTTTGTTCAATCTGCCCCCACCCACCCACCCGCCCACACCAGTACCTAGAAGGCAGTACAACATTTGGCTGGAGGAGAGAAGTGGTCCTTTAGCAGTTCTGCAAAGGACACATAATGACACAAATTTTATCTTTGTCCAAAGCTGAGTAAGGGATTTCTGTCAGTCCTAATCAACATGGTCTATGGTCAGGAGCGATGGGTGATGTAACTCCTGCAGAAAGATCTCATGTGAAAAAGAATGACTTACAGAGCCAAGTGCTTGAAACTTACTGGATATTATAAGAGGCAAATGGATTATGCTTAGTTTTGAACACATGCTGATTGATTTTTGTGTATTTTATGCATCCATATTTATTCACTTAACGTATATACTTTTAGCAAATAAAAAGAAAATGAAGCCAGTTTAATATCAATTTGTTTTTATATCTTTAAAAGATGGGATGGGGGAAATGCCAAATTGCTGCGAATTCTCTCTGGTTAGCAACAGCTTAATACTGACATTCTATTCAGCCATCAGTGGCAGATGCCCATTAAGCTAGACAGCTCAGACAAAGCATTCCGGCACTGTTTAAGAGATTGTGCATTATGAGGCCCTATGAAATTAAATTATCCCTTGGATAAGACATATTATAAAACAGTGTGCATTTCCTTGGAGGCATCTTTTAGCACCAATGGGAAAAGATGCTCTACAAATTAGCCTGTCACATATAATTTCTTTATTAATATCCTTCCATATAAAGCAGGGCTGGCACAATCATCTCTGTCCTTTCCCAAGAGATGTCCGGGAACCATACTTATGTTAACCCTTATATCACTAGCTAACAGAGTACAGTGATTCTACAAATTTCTTAAAAGGAGCTTCTTCCCTTCAAACCTAATAACCAACACATGTACATAATGTACAGTACCCCATCTGCAGCTATCTCCATTCAACATCCTTTCTACAATGCACTCCTTTTTCAAAATACAAACTATAAATCCCCATGCTGCTTTGCAGTACAAATGCTAGATCTGGGAAAGCTTAACTTCTAGGAACATTGTTACCCATTGACTTTTCCACTTCAAAAGTAATCAGTAAGACTTGAATGCATGTTGATATGTTCTGGGATTTGCCCTGTCATTTGTGACAGGGATTGGGAGACACCAACATATATCTCTGACCCTGGCCTCCTTGCACTGGCTTTCATTTCATTTCCACATTGATTTCAAGATACTGATGATTAGAGATGGGCACGACCAGGGAAAATGACGTTTTCGACTTGTCATGTGTCGGAGCCGACCCGTTTTGGCTCGTTTCCGTTTTTTGCAAAATTTTCCAAAAATTTGTCATTTCGTTTGTCGGTTTTTCGTCTGTCGTTAGTACTGGTTTGGGGGGGGAGCGGGCTCCTGGAGGCACCTCTCTGGGGTGGGTGCCTCCTCTGGCCCGCCATGAAGGGAAAGTGGGCTCCTGGAGGCACCTCTCTGGGGTGGGTGCCTCCTCTGGCCCGTTACAAAATGGCATGCATAGCCAATTGGATATGCATACCAAGTTGAGACTCGAGGCACCTCTTTTTTGGGTGCCTCTCTGTTGACCACAGGCCCATTGCTAACTGCAGTGTCACAGTGCGCACACTGGGGGAAGGCTCCTCCTCAGTCTCAGCGCTCTGTGGTTCACCAAGAACTTTACTTGTGTGTGTGCAATGCGAGTACATTTTGGCTTAGGGTTAGGGGGGTTAGCGCAAGGGCTAGGCTTAGGGTTGTTATGGATAAGGTTAGGGTGAGTTCGTGGGGTGGACCTCTGGGTGCCTCTCTGACCCACTAAGAAGGACAGTGTACTGGCGTATGGGTTAGGGTTCGGGTTCGGGTTAGGGTTAGGACTACGGTTAGTGGGCTTTTTATGCCCGACAGGCACATCCCAGAAGTCTCGGTCAAAACCTGGTCAAGTGGCCATGCAATTGGTGGAATGGCTCCAAAAATTTGTATGGTCCACTCCCATGGCCAGCCCATCATTGCGCAGGTGTAAATAAAATAAAATAAAAATAAAATAAAATAAAATCAATGGAGACATTTTGTTGCAAGAAAAACCCACTGCTGCTACTGTAAAAATTCAGGCAGTTTTAAAATAGCTATTTTAGCATGTTTCTGTGGTGCTTTGGTGTGTTTTTGGACCACCACGATTTCAAAATAAATAAATTGTGGTCGCCCCATTTTGGATCCCCCCCCCCGCACTGCATGGCATGGCGAGTTGGTAAGACGACGAGGAATGGATGCGCAGCCCAGGAGAGGAGAGGGGGGGAGGCCAGGGACACCCCCCCCCAGAAACCACCCCTCTGGTAGGTGCCCTCACTCAGGCAGGCATATTTTCACCTGCTTTTTTGGCCGGGAATCGGTTTTTTTTTATTTTTAAAACATTTTTTCTGTGCCGTGCCGCTTGGCGAGTTGGCGAGACGACGAGGATGCGCAGCACAGGAGAGGAGGGGGAGACCCCCCCCCCAGAAACCACCCCTCTGGTAGGTGCCCTCACTCAGGCAGGCATATTTTCACCTGCTTTTTTGGCCGGGAATCGGTTTTTTTTTATTTTTAAAACATTTTTTTCTGTGCCGTGCCGCTTGGCGAGTTGGCGAGACGACGAGGATGCGCAGCCCAGGAGAGGAGGGGGAGACCCCCCCCCCCAGAAACCACCCCTCTGGTAGGTGCCCTTACTCAGGCAGGCATATTTTCACCTGCTTTTTTGGCCGGGAATCAGGTTGGTTTTTTTATTTTTAAAACTTTTTTCCTGTGCCGCGCCGCTTGGCGAGTTGGGCGAGACGACAAGGAATGGATGCGCATGCGCAGGTACTCACAGCCCAGGAGAGGAGGGGGGAGGCCGGGGGGACCCCCCAGAAACCACCCCTCTGGTAGGTGCCCTCAGGCAGGCATATTTTCGCCTGCTTTTTTGGCCGGGAATCAGGTTTTTTTTTTTTTTTTAAAACTTTTTTCCTGTGCCGCTTGGCATCGCATGATCGCTGCGATGCCGCCAGGAACAACCATGACAAATCAGACCCAATTTTTCTTTAGTCGGTTCGAGTTCGAGTTCTGGCGGAGTAATTGTCATTCTTCGTTTCATTACATAACGGAAATGAGGAACAGAAACGGAAACGAGGATTTCGCCGAGTCGTGCCCATGTCTACTGATGATAACATACAAAGTTCTAAATGGATTATGACCTTGTTGCTTGGCAGTGCATCTTCACCCAATTAGAATTGCTCATGACACCCAATCCTCCCAGGCCAGGAACTTGAGGCTTTAAAAGCCATGAAAGACCAGGAAAGATAAAACAAGGAACAGGATCTTCTCTGCAATTGTCCAACACATCTGAAAAAGTCTTTCACCTGAAATCTCCCCCTGGCCCCCTCCCTGGGCATTTTTAAAGGATCCTTGAAATTTTGGTTATTAAAGAGGCATTTGCCCAAAATGAAACACCACTATAGCACTTTGCCCATCAAAATAGAGCCTTCTACTTTACTTGCCTGTCTATATTTTTTCTTATATACATTTTAATACATGTTTTCATATTGGTTTTAAATGTCTTTGTCAGCATATTCATGCTGGAGAAATTTCAAAGTAATGTTGTATTAGAGACATTTGTGGAAGAAGGCTGTACACCTAAGTGACCTAGGTTAAAAGGTGAGAGTTTCAAGGTCCCAAAAGCAGACAGACATAATAAAATGGACAAAAGTGAAGACTCTAATACTTGGTTGTGTGTGTCAAGTCAGGTGGTGTAAACTAGCAATGGTGACTGGTTATTAATATCATATATACTAGATCAAGGGTCCTCAATCTACAGCCTGTGGGCAGGATGTGACCCTCCAGGGCCCTGAACCTGGCCCATTACCAACTGCAGAAACTGGGGGAATTAATTATTAGAAATAGAGATGGATGGATTTGTGATGCACATGATAACTGTATGGTGACTTGCCTGTCAAGTGCAAAGGTTGCAGACATCACAAGAAATCTAGATAGTTTGTTAGAGAGAACTGGGAAGGAGCCTGTGGTCATGGTACATGTTGGTACCAATGATGTTGGGAAGGCAAAAAGGTCAGTCCTGAAAGACAAATTCAGGTTTTTAGGAAGAAAATTGAAGTCCTGGACTCCCAAGATAGCATTTTCAGAAGTGCTGCCTGTTCCTTGTGCAGAACCTGCCAGGCAGGCAGAGCTCAGAAGCCTCAATGCATGGATGAGGTGATGGTGTCAAGAGGAGGACTTCAGATTTGTCAGGAACTGGAGAACATTTAGGGACAAGCCAAACCTGTTCAGGAGGGATGGGTTGCATTTGAACCATGATGGCACCAGATTGCTGAAACTCAACATCAAAAAGGCTACCGAGCAGCTTTTTAAACTGATTAAAGGCGACTCTACACATGGACATCACCAGATGGACAATACCGGAATCAGATTGACTATGTTCTCTGCAGCCAAAGATGGAGGAGCTCTATACAGTCAGCAAAAACAAGACCTGGTGCTGACTGTGGCTCAGATCATCAGCTTCTTATTTCAAAATTCAAACTCAAACTGAAGAAAGTAGGGAAGATCACTGGGCCAGTCAGGTATAACCTAAGTCAAATCCCATATGAATACACAGTGGAAGTGAAGAATAGATTCAAGGAACTAGATTTGGTGGACAGAACACCTGAAGAACTATGGATGGAGGCCTGTAACATTGTACAGGAGGCTGCAATGAAAAATATTCCAAAGAAAAGAAAATGCAAGAAAGCAAAGTGGTTGTCCAACAAGGCCCTACAAATAGCGGAGGAGAGAAGGGACGCAAAATGCAAGGGAGAAAGGGAAAGATACAGAAAATTGAATGCAGACTTCCAAAGAATAGCAAGGAGAGACAGGGCGGCCTTCTTGAATGAACAGTGCAAAGAAATAGAGGAAAACAATAGAAAAGGAAAAACCAGAGATCTGTTCAAGAAAATTGGAGATATTAAAGGGGCATTTCGTGCAAAGATGGATATGATAAAGGACAAAAATGGTAGGGACCTAACTGAAGCAGAAGAGATCAAGAAGAGATGGCAAGAATATACAGAAGAATTATATCAGAAAGATCTGGACGTCCCTGATAACCAAGATAGCGTAATTGCTGACCTGGAGCCAGACATCCTGGAAAGTGAAGTCAAGTGGGCCTTAGAAAGCATTGCAAACAACAAGGCCAGTGGAGGTGATGGCATTCCAATTGAACTCTTTAAAATCTTAAAAGCGGATGCTGTAAAGGTGCTGCATAAGATATGCCAGCAAATTTGGAAAACCCAGCAGTGGCCAGAGGACTGGAAAAGATCGGTCTACATTCCAATCCCAAAGAAAGGAAATGCCAAAGAATGCTCCAACTATCGCACAATTGCACTCATTTCACATGCTAGCAAGGTTATGCTCAAAATTCTACAAGGCAGGCTTCAGCAGTATGTGGAAAGAGAACTTCCAGAACTACAAGCTGGATTTCGAAGGGGCAGAGGAACTAGAGACCAAATCGCCAACATGCGCTGGATTATGGAGAAAGCCAGAGAGTTCCAGAAAAACATCTACTTCTGCTTCATTGACTATGCCAAAGCCTTCGACTGTGTAGACCACAACAAACTATGGCAAGTCCTTAAAGGAATGGGAGTGCCTGAACACCTTATCTGTCTCCTAAGAAATCTATATGTGGGACAAGCAGCAACCGTCAGAACTGGATATGGAACAACTGACTGGTTTAGAATCGGGAAAGGAGTACGACAAGGCTGTATACTGTCACCTTGCCTATTTAACTTATATGCAGAGTACATCATGAGAAAGGCCGGTCTGGATGAATCTCAAGCCGGAATTAAGATTGCCGGAAGAAATATCAACAACCTCAGATACGCAGATGATACTACTCTAATAGCAGAGAGTGAGGAAGAATTAAAGAACCTCTTAATGAGGGTGAAAGAGGAGAGTGAAAAAAATGGGCTGAAGCTCAACATCAAAAAAACTAAGATCATGGCCACTGGTCCCATCACCTCCTGGCAAATAGAAGGGGAAGAAATGGAGGCAATGACAGAGTTTATTTTCTTGGGCTCCTTGATCACTGCAGATGGCGACTGCAGCAACGAAATAAAAAGACGCCTGCTTCTTGGGAGGAAAGCAATGGCAAACCTAGATAGCATCCTAAAGAGCAGATACATCACTTTGCCAACTAAGGTCAGGATGGTTAAAGCTATGGTTTTTCCAGTAGTGATGTATGGAAGTGAGAGCTGGACTATAAAGAAGGCTGATCGCCGCAGAATTGATGCTTTTGAGCTGTGGTGCTGGAGGAGAGTCTTGAGAGTCCCCTGGACTGCAAGGAGATCAAACCTATCCATCCTGAAAGAAATCAACCCCGAATGCTCACTGGAAGGACAGATTTTGAAGCTGAGGCTCCAGTACTTTGGCCACCTCATGAGAAGAGAGGACTCCCTGGAAAAGGCCCTGATGCTGGGAAAAATCTAAGGCAAAAGGAAAAGAGGACGACAGAGAATGAGATGGTTGGACGGTGTCATCGATGCAACCAAAATGAATTTGACAAAACTCCGGGAGGCAGTGGAGGATAGGAAGGCCTGGCGAGCTCTGGTCCATGGGGTCACGAAGAGTCGGACACGACTGAACGACTGAACAACAACAACAATGGGGGAAAGCCAACAGAAGCTGGGCAGCATCCAGTTCAGGAAAGTGTCTACTTGAGTATTGAGGAGGATGCAAAAATTATTGAGCAGAGCAAGGAGCTAATCACCAGTACTACAGCAGAGGGATTCAAGAGGCAGGCTAAGGATGCAACTGGACTCAAAAGACTGCATCACAAAAGCATCTCTAAATGCTTATATGCAAATAGCAGAAGCCTCTGGAACAAAATAGGGGAGCTGGAATACTTAGCAATAGATAAAATATTGATATTATTAGCATCACTGAAACCTAGTGGATGGATGATAACCAATGGAATACAGTTATCCCAGGCTATAAACAGTACAGGAAGGACAGGGAGGGGCAAACAGGAGGTGGTGTAGCCTTGTATGTCAAAGAAGAGATACAATCATATGAATTGGAATATCCAGGTGATTTGGAGTCACCATTAGAAACTCTGTGGTTAAGAGTATCAGGCCACAAGGATGGCCTAACAGTAGGCATATGCTATCACCCTTCAACCCATGTCCCTGAGGGAGACTGGCAGCTGGAGAATGTTGTAAAGGAGGCATCCAAGAAGAGAAGCCAGGTTATAATGGGGGACTTCAATTACCCTCACATAGACTGGGTGAACTGTTGTTCAGCACATGATACAGACATAAAGTTCCTAGATATGCTAAATGATTGTTCCCTGGAACAGATGGTTGAAGACCCAACTAGAGGTACAAGAATCATTGACTTGATCCTGAGTAATACACAGGATTTGGTGCAAAATGTTAATGTTTACTGATCCAATAGGGAACTGTGACCACAACATGATTACTTTTAACTCAATCATAGACTGCCAATCACTGATATAATCTAAAACAGAGACTAAATTTTCAAAAAGGAAATTTCCCAAAGATGAGGAAACTAGTAAAAAAGAATCTGAAAGGAAAAACTGAGAGAGTCCAAACACTCCAAGAGGCATGGAGGCTGTTCACAAAAACAATAACAGAGGCCGAATTGGAATGCATACCCAAAAGGAAAAAGGGCACTGCCAGGTCCAAGAGGCCTCTGGTGTGGCTAACAGGAGCTGTTCGGGAAGTGATCAAAAACAAGAAACGCTGATTTAGAAGATGGAAGGCTTGTCTAAATGAGGACAACAGGCAGAAACATAAATTCTGGCAGAACAAATGCAAGGCAACAATCAGGGAAGCAAAGCAAGACTTGGAAGAGCTTATAGCTAAAAACTCTCAAAAAATAATGAGTTCTTTAAGTAGATTAGAAGTAATAACCCAACTAAGAAGGCCCTCTGGTAGGTAATAATTTCAAATAATTATCACATTATCGCTGCATTTTTATGGATGTCCAGGGCGTTTTAATACCCATGAAATCAATATTAGGCATCTGGGAGCCATTTTGGGTCGATGTCCCCTAACTCCCCTTAAAGGAAAAAAATACAGCGATCTGAGAAAAGACATAAATGCATGTTTTAAGACCCCCCAACCCCCCATGTAGGTATTATCAGACAGTATAAATAATTATTGCTGCGTTTTTATGAATGTCCAGGGCATTTTTTAACATTTAAAACAGCTCAATTTCATTGCATGCCACCAATAACGGAAACGAAATGTACGAACAAAATCTTCGTGGTTCTGTTCGTTTCGTTTCATTTTATCACAATTTTCATTTGTCGTTTTGTTGCGTAACGGTAATGGTAACGAATAACGGAAACGAAAAAATGTTCATTTCGTGCCCATCTCTAATACAGGTTAGTAAAAACAGAGAGATATTTTGAGGAAATCCAGAGGGATCTCTTGACACTGGGGGAGCGGGCAAACCAGTGGCAAATGAGCTTCAATATTAGTAAGTGCAGAGTGATGCATGTTTGGGGGGGTGAATTACATTTATAAACTGATGGGGCCTGAAATCTCTGCAACAAACCAGGAAAGGGACCTTGGTGTTCTGGTGGACAGCTCAATGAAGGTGTCAACCCAGTGTGCTGCGGCAGTGAAAAAAGCAAACTGAATGCTAGGGATCATTAGGAAGTATCTAGAAAATAAGTCAGCAAGTTTCATTTTGCCTCTTTATAAATCTATGGTGAGGCCCCATCTGGAGTATTGTGTACAGTTGTGTTCACCATAGCTGCAGAAGGATGTTATGGAAATGGAAAAAGTGCAGAGGAAGGCAACCAGAATGTAGGGGACTGGAACACCTTCCTTACCATCTGAGGCTGCAACGGCTGGGCCTCTTCACTCTTAAATTATGGAATTTAAGAGGTGACCTGAATGAAGTTTATAAAATCATATACGGTGTGGACAAAGTAGATAAGAAAAAACTGTTGTCCCTATCGCACAACACTAGAACTAGGGGGCACACCATGAATCTTTTGGGTGCTAGATCTCAAACAAATAAGAGAAAGTCCTTTTTCACCCAGAGGATCACTGGTCTGTGGAACTCCCTGCCAGAAGTTGTGACAGCTGTCAGCCTTGACAGCTTAAAGAATTGGAAAAGTTTATGGAGAACAAGAGTTTCAATGGCTTTATGGATGCCTAAGGACAACCTCCGTGTTGGAGAGATAGGCAGGATATCTCTTAATAACATTTGCAGGGAATCTGAAGCAGGTGAAGAAATCTGCTTGGGAATACCATGAAGCAAATGGTGAGCCACTATGTGAGACAGAATGCTGGACTGGATGGACTGTGGTCTATTCCAGCAAGGCTGTTCTTATGTTCTTATCCCTATACTATACGCTTACTATTTTCAATTGCTCTTATGCCAATAAAGGTTCTGCATCTTAAATCTCTTTTCAGACATGCTCACTGAAAGCACAAATGTCTGGTGTGTGTGTGTGTGTGTGTGTGTGTGTGTGTGTGTGTGTGTGTGTGTGTGTGTGTGTGTGTGTGTGTGTGTGTGAAACTCCCATGCATTCCCCCCTCACTTATATCCCTGCTCACTTTCAGTCTATAACTCCTGTCTTCCTTTCTTCAGCATTGATCTCATTTTTGGGCAGATAGTGAATCTATATCTGTGTTAGCCTTTCCAATTTGCTAATGAATTAGATAGGACAGCCCGCCACCCATTCGTCACTGCTTGCATCTAAGATGTCAGCCTGTGAATATAGGTAAGTGGGAGTTGTCCATCCAAACCTGGGTTTTAATGCCGTATAAATATTCCCAAGGCACAGTCTCATACCCTATAAAATAGCTAACTTGCTTGAAGTGATGATCTTGAGCTGTCTTGATTCCCTCTTTCTTGGTAGTTATGAGACATACCTTGTCAAAGCTTGCTCCCCATATCAAGACAGCCTGTCCATGTGAGAAACCATATATTAGCATTCTTCACTGTTTTATTTTAATATGAGGTTTCTTAGATAAAATCCACTTCCTCGGACATAAGAGTGAGAGAGAGAGAACTTGGCAAATATTTATAGATTAAATTATAATAAAGAGATTGTGACTGACTGGTAAGAAAGTCAATGTCACATTTAACTGTGGGGTAACAGCCTTCTTGATAGTCAGAACTATTGCATTGTTGCTTGTACTGTAAAGGATGTAAGAATCTCTGGCATAGAATAATAATGATAGAAATAACATGAATGTCAATTATACTAAAGAGACTGGCCTTTTACAATTGTTAATTACCTTTAAGGTAGCTGTTTGATATTTAGTTCCTTTATAGAATGTGGTAATGTTTACCTTTGAAACATTTGAAGTTAATATGTTAAGGGATGTGTGATATATCTGGTACCTACAGTGCAGTACATTTGTTGTAGTGTTTCTATTTGGTAATGCCCTACGAAGCATTGACTAATATTGAGTCTATTGAGATAGGTATCTATCATGTATATATATTTTAGTTCAGTTGTCTGGATTTTTATCTTCTAGATTCTTTTTCCCAGAAGGGTCACTTTTAGATCTTATGCAAAGTGTCCTGGTAAATTAAAATTACATGACATAAGTCTCTATGTATTGCTATTCCTGACGTCATTTGTCCTATGTAGAATACAGATGAGTCTTTTTGGCCAAAGATGGCATAAATCATATTGATAGAGGAACAGATAAAAGTACTCTTGATGTTGTGTGTGACATTGTTAGTTACTATAATTATTTTACCAGAATAAAGCTGACATCAGGATTTGTAGCAGGATTTACTCCCCAACTCTTTGTAAGTGTTGTGTAGTCCACTGTGTGTAAGTAGTGTTTTTTAAAGGCTAGGCTGTTTTTTGTAAGGAAATATAGATATGCCACCAATGGCTTGGGAGATATGAACACATCTCAAGGATGTGTTCCCAAATGTAGATTTATGTAATGAGAACACACTTGCAAGGTGGCATGCTTGACTAAAACTGTCTGGGACCTCTTTCACACTCAAGCTCCCCATATAATAGAATGGGATGCGTCTTGCAAACCCTGGAAAAGTTCTTTTTTCTTTTCTGGTATACAGTACTCCGCGAAGCCTCGGGTGGAGCACTGGGGGGCAGCGCGGAGTGCCCCGATCGCCTCCCCGCTGCCCCCATGGCCCGAGGCTTCTCAGAGGAGCGCAGGGGGCAGCGCAGAGCCACCTGATAGCCCCCACTCCCCCCCACACGGCCCCGAGGTGCAGGTACTGTGATCCTGTGATGTAGTGGGACCGCAGTACCAGAACCGCAAAATGGCGGGGGTGACTGTATATAAAACCCACATCACAAACCTAGCCATTTTGAGAACTGCAGTTCCCAAAGTCACATTTCCACAGGCCAGCAAAGAGGGTTTTGCCCTGTGTCAGCAACATTCTGGATACTAGCACAAAGCTTCAACTTGTTAACTACATTTGCATTTACCTGCACATGAAATTTGTGTTAGAATGAAAGAGGCAGTTGTAGATTTGTACAGTTAGTGTCACCACACACATATTTCTCTCTCACTTATTCTACTTTTTCACTTCACAAACTAAATCTTCCTCATAATAGGTATCATGTGTCTTGACTTCCCCTCCAATTATCCCAGCAAAAGTCAGACCATAACGACTTGAACTAGTGCAGAAGATAGAAATTCTAGACAATTGTTACAGTTTTATTTGCTCCTTTTACTGTTAAAGATAAAAATGAGTGTGGAGGTTTTTCTTATTTATTTTAAAGATGTGCAAGATGAAACAGAATGCCATGCTCTGAAGGAAAGTGCACTTGTTAAAAAAGGGGAACAGTAAACAAGAAGCAACCAAAACCCAAAGTAATTGATAGGGTGGCATCATAATATCATGGGGGCAGTAGGAAAGAACACCAAGCAGGACAGATTTTTACTTAGCTGTTCTGGAAAAAATAAAGTAATCCTAATTATCACTGTGTTTACATTAAGAAGAAGAAGAAAAATGACAAGATTTTTAACTAAGCCCTCACTTCTGTATTTCCAGGAGACAAAACAGTGGTCCTTGTTCACCAAAATGTTAGAAATGGAATTACATGGTTCCCCTGCCCCCCCCCCCCAAAAAAATACCAAACCATCCTCAACACACCAATCTCAAATAATTTTGGAAGGATTGGAATTAGGATCAGGACTGATTAGTAGAGATGGGCACGACTTGGCGGAATTCCCGTTTCCGTTTCCGTTCCTCGTTTCCGTTACGGAACGGAAACGGTAACGGGAATTACTCCACCAGAACTCGAACTCGAACCGGCTAAAGAATAATTGGGTCTGATTTGTCATGGTCGTTCCTGGCATCGCGGCGATCCTGCGATCCCAAGCGGCACAGAAAAAAAGTTTTTAAAAGTTAAAAAAAAAAAACCCGATTCCCGGCCAAAAAGCAGGCGGAAATATGCCTGCCTGAGTGAGGGCTCAGTCAGGGCACCTACCAGAGGGGTGGTTGACCCCCCTCTCCTGTCCTGGGCTGCTCTGGTGGTGGGGGTGGGGGAAATCCTCGTCGTAGTCGCTCGCAACAAGCACCGGACTCGCCGCCGGCTGCTGCAATTCAAGCGGAAGCGGCACAGAAAAAAAGTTTTAAACTCTCCCCCCCATTCCCGGGCTAAAAAGCAGGCGAAAATATGCCTGCAGTGCAGAGTGCACCTACCAGAGGGGTGGTTTCTGGGGGGGGGTCCCGGCCTCCCCCCCTCTCCTGTCTTGGGCAGCCGGACTCGAGTCGCCATGCCATGCGGTGCGGGCGGGGGATCCAAAATGGGGTAGCGACCGCAATTTTGTTTTGAAATCGTGGTCCAAAAACACACAAGCACCACACAGAAACATGCGAAAATTGCTATTTTAAAACTGCCAGAATTTTTACAATAGCAGTGGGTTTTTCTTGCAAAAAAAGTCTCCTCTTTCCTCTCTCCATTGATTTTATTTTATTTTATTTTATTTTATTTATTTTTTTTACACCTGCACAATGATGGGCTGGCCATGGGAGTGACCATGCAAATTTTTGGAACCATTCCACCAATCGCATGGCCACTTCTGGGATGTGCCAACCGGGCATAAAAAGCCCACTAACCGTAGCCCGAACCCTAACCCTAACCCTAACCCATACGCCAGTACACTGTCCTTCTAAGTGGGTCAGAGAGGCCCCCAGAGGTGCACCCCAATACTCACCCTAACCTCACCCGTAACTAGCCTAACCCTAGCCCTTGCGCTAACCCTGTTGCCTAAGCCAGATCTGTACTTGCATTAAGTACAATTCCCTTCTTAGTGAGACACAGCGGGTGCAGAGAGTCTGCCAGTCCGCCACTTGTGGCTCTGGGTGACTCCTGCAGGCTTGGCTCGGCTGGCAGCATGTGTGACATGCAAACCATGCCCCTGAGGCCTGACTGATGCAGGGAAGGCACCCCAAAAAGAGGGGTGCCTCTGCCAGTCTGCTGTGTCTCTGCATGCAACTGGGTATGCAATCATAGCCATATGGCTATGCATGCATGCCCTTTTGCAGCAGGTGAGGAGAGGAGACCCCCATGTATGAGGGGTCTCCAGGAGCCTGCTTTCCCTAGCGGGTGAGGATAGGAGGCACCCACCCCCCAAAATAGAGGTGCCTCCAGGAGCCCGCTACCCCCCCAAACCAGTTTAACGACAGACGAAAAAACGAAAAACAAAACGAAAAATTTTTGCGAAGTTTCGCGAAAAACGGAAACGAGCCGACACAGGCCGCCTCCGACACACAGCAACTCGAAAATGTCATTTTCCCTAGTCGTGCCCATCTCTACTTATTAGCACTTGGATGTGAGACCACAAGGGAATACCAGGGATCTCAATGTAGGAAAATAAAGAAATATACCCAAAATACTGGAGAACCACTATGAATGGTGATTTGTCTTGGTAATGAAGCTGAGCTGGACAGACCAGTGACTCTCTGAATTCTTAACCTTTCATATTTCAAGCATGCTCTGTATATTTTAAGAATATATTAATGTTATATTTATATTTTAATGTTATGCTTGTCTACTGAAATATGTTCTAGTGTACAAAGGAATAATAATAATAATAATAATAATAATAATAATAATAATATTATTATTATTATTATTATTATTATTATTATTATTATTATTATTATTATTATTATTATTAGAGGAAGAAGACCAGTATAAACCCCTGGGGACGTGTCATCAGAGTGTAAAGTTCAGACAGCTTTCTTCACCCCACTAGTCCTTTGATTGATTTGATGTAAGAGGTACATATTATCTCAGAACTTCAGTTAGGATGGTTCATATTATGGCAATAAGGACCAGTAGATTCACTTTTAGAGCTCAAGGATGGAAATGGAGAAACAGTAAGTAGTGGCTCTAGCAAAGTCATGTGAGTGATAAGTGGCAGCAGAATTAGCCTTGAAGGGATGGTGCAGAGAAACAGAAATTGCTGGCAAGCTTACATCCTAGAGTTAGTAAATGCCATCAGATACACAGTCAGGAAATGACATCTGTGTCAGTCTTAGAGAGATGGTAATGGCACCAGGACAGTCATGGTTGAAAGTCATCCATATATATGGATGATATATCCCCAGAGTTCGAGGCTGGTGGCTGCTATCTTTCTCCTCTTTACTCTCTGAGCATGTTCAGGTCTGTGGTGAGTGTCCCGTAGGGAAGGCTATGCCTCTGGTTGTTCCACTGTCTCCCTATTAAGTTGGTGCCCCTCCCTGAATTTCCTCTTTTCTGCAGCATTCCACTCCTTATGCAACTTCACCTCTCCTAGGCCTTTAGGCTGTCAGGTAGGTTATGAACTTGTTTTATCCTTGCTTCTCTTATACTCTTCTGGGCTCAGGAGCTACCTTCTGCTTCCACCACAAACTAGGCCCTCTTTCCTGCCTCCCCCCACCCCATTGAGGTGGTTGCTCCTTGACCCTCCTGCCTCCCTGGCATTCTCCTTACTACTGGTGTTAGCCACTTTTAAGTCATCTCACTTTCTCTCCTTTGTAGTTTGTTGCCATGCTGGGCAATTGGCTGTTACAACAGTGCCTATTGCTGACATGGTTTCCCAGCACAAATTCAGCCAATCCTTCACCCACATATCTTGCTTGCTGGATTCAGTAAAAATGGGTGAGGGGAATTCTCCACAGGGCACCTTGAATTGGCTCAGTCATTCCACAGGCTTTGTAAATTTGTTTTCAAAATAATGCTATTCCACCTGCCTGCCCCCCAAGTCATGGTATGAGGCAAATAGTCATTTCCCTGTCATATTTTGCAGGTACTTGTTGCAGGATGCTGTGAAAGTTCAAAAAAAAGAGGGTGGGATGGAGGCACAAAGGAAATTGAAGCAATAAAGTCTTAGATCCTAGACCACAGGAAAAGTGATTAACTCAGCATTTTAAATGTCACCTAAAACTGTTTATAACCTAATGCATTCATACACTTGCAGCTGGTCATTTACTAAGCACCACAGCTGATGGCATGCTCTCACCAGGATTCTGCTAAGAATTCATTTAATCAGCATTGGTCCCTTAATTATGATAACACTCAGTGTTTGTGAATATTGAATCCTGCCAAAATGGAAGGTGGATTGACAGCCTATCACAGAGTGTCAAGATGGTAGCTTGTTAAATTATAGAAATTAAATATAATTATTTATTCATCATCTGGATCATGATGCATAAGTCTGCCTTCATTTGTACAGCGAAAGCTACCATTCAAATTTGGATTCACTGAGACATTAAATCTGCACTGCCAAACTTGATGCATCCTATACACATCTTCCTGTAGGGACTCAATTGTGTCAGTTCTGCAGTAAAGTAGACAAACTTTTTATTGCTATCCATTTCTTTGATTTGTTCTATCTTTCTCCCATAAATGAGACTGGGCCATAACTGGGAGAATCTGAGGAGGAGAAACCATCAAGACAAAGACTTGCTGGACTTACTGCTGGTTGGGCAAAATATATTCTCAATTTCTTACTGTTTAATTCTGTTTGCTATATATTGTCTGCAGGTATGTCTATAACAATAAAGGTGTATATGCACTTGTGGGCAATTGTTGGGTATGCTTGCATATTTCTAGCTGTCTCTATCATAGCTCATAATAATCCTAATTCCTTGGAAAACTTCTTCCCAATTTTCAAAAGATTTAAGATAATTGTAATTGTAGACCAGCACACTGTAAAGAGTCACATGTTTTACAGACATAGCTATTAAGATAGAAATAAATAATGTATATTAACTAAGCATTCAGAACATCTAAACTATGGCTACAGAGATTTCAGCCATTTATTATCTCAATAAAATAATGCAATATTAGTAGAAGTATGGAGTAGAGATGGGCACGACCAGAAAAATTTACTTTTCGAGTTGCCGTTTGTCAGGACGGGTCCGTTTTGGGTCGTTTCCATTTGTCGCGATAATTTTCAAAAATTTGTCGTTTCCGTTTGTCATTTGTCGTTTGTCGTTTCCACCATGATTTAGCATGATTTGACGTCCCAGGGAGCATGGGGGCGTCCTGCAATCAGGGCTGGCGCTAGGTGGGCAGGCAGGCTGCTAGCCTGGAGGAAGGGGGAGAACCCTTGCAGTCCCTGGATCTGGGACTCTAGCGCTTGGTCCTTTTTTAAGGAGCTTCGAGATGGCGGGAGAAGCGCACCTTCCTTCCTGGAGAGACGAAGGGAGGTGGCACCTTTTATTCCCGGAGCGCTTCCTGATCCACCAGACACATACAGTCCTTCAGGGTGGGGGGTGGGGAGAGTCGGGAGGAGAAACGGGCCTTTTTCTCCCTCTCTACCGCTTCCCACCACGGAACCCACTCTTTCCGCTTCCCGCGCTTGCCTTCTGTAAATGATCCCCCGCTGGGAGATTAAAAGAGCGATGGGGGTTTTACTTCTTTATTTCAACCCGCCGCTGCTCATTGCCTCCAATCCATTTCAAAATGTGCTTGCAGCAAGCCTCTTGAACTCGGCTGGCACTCATGCCGTGCCGCGCGCGTGTGCCCGCTGCGTGCACATTTCGTGTCCCCTCCTCCGAGTTCTGCGCGGGTCTGTGCCTTCAGCATTGTCCCTCCGCCAAGGTGTGTGTGTGTGTGTGTGTGTGTGTGTGTGTGTGTGTGTGTGTGTGTGTGAGAGAGAGAGAGAGAGAGAGAGAGAGAGAGAGAGAGAGAGAGAGAGAGAGATCAAGGCAACATAGTCCGGGCTCTGCGGGATGTAATCGCAGTGCCTCTTCACCGCTGCCAGCGCTTACGAGGCGGAAATGTGACCCACAAGCATGTCATCCACCTGCTCCCCTGGCTGTGTAGTCCAGTCGGCGCGGAGCTGAACTGGGACTCTGTATGTGTCTGTGGATCAGGAAATGTCCCGGGGATCCCTCTTTGCCGCACCGTCCCTCAAACCCGCCCCCGCCCCCTTCCCTGCATGCAGCCCAGTTTGGGATCCTTCCTTTTCCAGGTTTCAGAATTCTGGGGGCTGAAGTCCCACAACAGGAATGCAACTTCCTGTTGCATGCGCGGTTAGTTACTCCATACTCAGGGCGGGTAGTTCGTCCCTCTGGGCTTGGTTTACGTTTGGAGAGGGTGGGGGAGACAGATCCTTAACACAGACCAGAGCTGAGCTGATTTCCACAGTTTCCAGCATATCTTTGGGACTGGAGAGTAAGAGAAGACTCTCCCCACTAAGAGACTAAAGGCGAAATCACATTGCACCCCCCATTTTTGCGCCCTAGGTGGCGGGCGGGGTGGGGGGCCGGCGGCGGGCGGGGAGGTGCAGGCAGGTGGCAACAGCAGCAGGGGAGGCACGGGTGGGCGAGCGGGTGGCTGGTGGCCGCCGACGGGCGAGGGAGTGGGCGGCGGCGCGGACGGGCGGGCGACATCCAGAAGTGTCAGTCAAAACCTGGCCATGCCATTGGTGGAATGTAGAGATGGGCACGACTTGAAAAAAAAAATCGAATTGTCGTTAGTCGGGCCGGTTCCATTTCGGGTCGTCTCCGTTTTTCGCGAAAATTTGCAAAAATTAGTCGGTTTGTTTTTTTGTTTTTTCGTTGTCGTTAGTACTGGTTTTTTTGGGGGGGGAGCGGGCTCCTGGAGGCACCTCTGTGGGGTGGGTGCCTCCTCTGGCCCGCTATAAGGGAAAAGTGGGCTCCTGGAGGCACCCGTGGGTGCCTCCTATCCTCACCCACTAGGAAGGGGAAGCAGGCTCCAAGAGACCCCTCAACATGGGGGTCTCCCCTCCTCACCTGCTGCTGCTGCAAAATGCTATGCAATAGCCATATGGATATTGCATAACAGAATGTGCAGACAGTGACTGTGAAGACTAGTGGATGGCACTGAACCCAGAGCCATAGTGAGATGCCTAACTAAGGCTCTCGCACCACCATGTCTCACACAGAAGGGAATTGTACTTGCGTGTAGTGCAATGCAAGTACATCTGGCTTAGGGTTAAGGTGGGTTAGGGTTAGGGCTAGGGTTAGGCTAGTGACAGGTAAGGTTACGGTGGGCTAGTGGGTTGCACCTCTGGGTGCCTCTCTGACCCACTAAGAAGACAGTCTGTGATGTATGGGTACGGAGTCAAGGGTTAGGGTTAGGGTTAGGAAGCTAGGGCAGGTTTTAGGGGGCTTTTTGGCACATCCCAGAAGTCTCCATGGCCAAGTGGCCATGCGATTGGTGGGATGGCTCCAAAAATTTGCATGGTCTTCCACTCCCACATGGCTGGCCACTCGGCCAGCCCATCATTGCGCAGGTGTGAATAAAATAAAATAAAATAAAATCAATGGAGGACAGAGGAGGAGAGGAGAGACATTTTGTTGCAAGAAAAAACCCACTGCTACTGTGAAAAATCTGGCAGACTGCAGTTTATAAATTTTCGCGTGTTTCTGTTGTGCTTGTGTGTTTTTGGACCACGATTTCAAAAACAATATTGCGTTCGCCGCCCCATTTTGGATCCCCCGCCCGCACCGCATGGCATGGCGACTCGAGTCTGGCTGCCCAGGACGGGGGGGAGGTGGGACCCCCCCTCCAGAAACCACCCCTCCGGTAGGTGCCCTGCGCCCTTAGTCAAGCAGGCATTTTTCCGCCTGCTTTTTTGGCCTGGGAATGGGTGGGGGGAGAGTTTAAAAGTTTTTTCCTGTGCCGTCCGTGCCGCTTGCTTGCGCTTTAATTGCGGCGGTTGGCGGCCGGCGAGACTGGGCTTTTTGCTGGCTGGCTGCGAGCCTGCGGCGAGTCCCACCAGAGCAGCCCAGGACGGGGGATGGGGGGGAGGCCGGGGACCTCAAGAAACAACCCCTCTGGTAGGTGCCCTGAGGCACGGCAGGCATTTTTCCGCCTGCTTTTCGGCCGGGAGCCAGCTGCACTGGCGCCGCTTCGCCTCATGGCCAAGATCCTGGATCCCAGCCCATAAGGGCTCAGATCCCGTCTCTTCTTGCGAGACCGGCAAAGTCTCATGTCGGCTCCGGCGGGGAGGGGGCAAAGAGGCTCCACCAGGCCCAGGCCCCTCTCGCGGCCCACTGCTTGGGCTGTCATTCACCAACTGGAGATGGCTGGACAGGGGGCTGGGATCCCGCCTCCGTGCGTGGAGGTGGGATCCCAGCCCCCTCTCGCCGCCCTCTGCTGCTCCGTTTTTCATTGTGCAAGTGGCGCGATGCCAGTAACGGAAACGAACAGAACCGAAGAAAATTTTTGTGGTTCTGTTCGGTTTGAGCCTGCCCCATCGCAACAGTCATTATTCATACCATTACGTAACAGAATGAATAACAGAGAACGGTAACGAAAAATGGTCACTTCATGCCCATCTTTAGCCTGAACTCATGCATGTTGATTTGAAGTGTTGTCAAGTCCTGTTTGTTTACTTCTTTTACATATGTCAGATTAGTATGTATTTACAGCTGAACTCTTGCTTATTGTTTCTGTTTCTGGTCTTGTGTATTGCTTGAAAACAAACTCTGACTACTCCTGATTTGATGGTGACTGCCCATAGATTCCCTCTCTCATATTTTTCAACACTTGTCATCTTGAGGTATAAAGGGGGTTTACTTTTTGGTGGCCTTTATTCCAGAGAGGGCTTGCATTCCACATGGCCTTACCAATGGTATACATAACATGGTTTTTTTTTTCTCTTTCTCGGTTTGATGCTACTGTTGGAGATTATGAAAGGCTTGTCTCCTAGGCCTTGTTCCCTGGAGTAAGAAATTCATACACCATAACTTTAGTGGTCCACCATCAGGCTTGAAGTAAATGGCATGACAGATCAAAACACACACATCTGGCTCTCCCTTGAACTCTTCTCTTATACGGGTCTTTTTGCTATTGCAATGTTGCAGAAGCATAACTCAAAGAAAAACACTTCCATGGTGAACCAGCCATCTTGCATTGTGTGGAGCCCTGCACCAAAGCATTAAAGCTGCCTCATATGTAAAGTACAAAACTTATCCAGACATGCATCTTCTGTATTTTTAAAACTAGCATTCCCAGAAGTCTGCATGAATTTCCCACACCTTAGGTGTGACAAGTCTTCATGAGGAAGGAAAACATGACTGAGGGGGACTAAGTTCTGTGGGAACTGCAAGGCATTAGAGGGTCTGTTTTTCTCTCATATCATTATGTTCCATACATGATGTATTTCAGGAATGTACAGACCTTTGACGTAGTTTCTGAAAAAGCACTGAAGACATCAATATTTATTATTTAGTTATTTGACGTATTTATATACCGCTGCCATTTTTCGAACCGGAACTCAGGGCGGTTCACAAAACATAGCTAAAATAGCTAAAAGGCTAAAACCCACAGCAGATCATTAAAACAACAAACGTGGTAGAAAAGGCAAGATAAGAATTAAATGTTTAACAATGAGGGGGACCCTCAGTGGAGGGCAGCAGGTGAAGAAAGGGGAGGGGGGAAATTAAACAGAAAAAGAGATGAGGTCACCATATGCCTCCTTAAAAAGCAATGTTTTCAGTGCCTTTTTGAAGGCGGGCAGGGACTCAGCAAGGCGCAGCTCACTCGGGAGTTGATTCCAAAGAGAGGGGCCTACAACTGAGAAGGTGTGGTTACGAGTTGCCGACTTCCACGCCTCTCTCGGAGTGGCCACCCTGAGTGAGTTTGCCCATGACGATCGAATGGGTCTGGCCTCAGTTGGTCTCTGGGGGATCCGCTCCGCCAGATATTCAGGTCCCAAGCCAAGGAAGGTTTTGAAAACCAAAACCAGCACCTTGAACCTTATCCGGATGGCAATGGGCAGCCAATGCAGGAGTGCCAGAACTGGGGTGATATGATCGTATTTGCGAGCACCCACCACCAGTCTAGCAGCCACATTTTGCACCTGCTGCAATCTCTGGACAAGGGTCAAGGGCAACCCCACGTAGAGTGCGTTGCAATAGTCAATTCTCGATAACACGAGGGCCTGCACAACCGTTCTCAAGGAGGACCCATCGAGGTACGGACGGATCTGGGTGATCCTGCGGAGATGGAAAAAAGTGGCCCTGGAGACCGCCATCACCTGGGCTTCCAGGGAGAGGGCTGAATCCAGGACCATGCCCAGATTCCTGGCCCTGTCCGTAGGCTGGAGGACTTTCGGTGGAGTGTGGGCGGAGGTTTTCAGCCTCCATGAGTCTGTCGTGCTGTCTTATGCTCTTACCTCAGCTTTTTTGTCAGTATTTGGCTCAAACTTTGTTTCTCCACTTGGAAGATTGTTGCTTGTCTTGCTCCTTCTGGATTTTATTTACTACTTATTATGGGAGTTTCTTAACCCAGAGCGACTGGGTTACTCTTTTGCCTGAGGCCTGGGCCCCTCCTCCGCCTTCACTGCCTCCCTTCCAGCAGATAACTAGTTCAGCAGATTATTTCTTACCTCTTAGGGCCTTTATACATGACCCCTAAGCTCCGCAGGAAATGGCTGCAAGGTCCGGACCTTACAAGTGTTTTCCCACCAGCTCCGGACTTTGCAGACAATTAAGTGTGACCCCGCCCACCTAAGCGCGACCCAGCTGCACTTTCTTGTACCTGCTTGAGGTGGGTGAAAATCCCCAGGTCCGGATTTAATCTTGTCAATGCAGGGCTCTCCCAGTCTATACCAAGGCCCCTCTTGCCTCCTCACTTGAATTACCTGACAGCTCCATGCTGAGTAATCATCTGTTAGAAGACCTCCAGATGACAGGAAATCTTTTAAACAGCACTATGAATATGGATTTTGGCAAGTTCAATGTGCTGGATCCTGCCTATCCCTGGACTCAGCTTTGTGGACTCACACTTGGGTACCGCCACAGGTGACAAGGAACCCGGTGTCTCCCCCCATAGTCTCCCCTGGTGAGTCCATCTCTGATGTCGCTAGCTCGCCACAACTGATATGGAGCAATAGTCGGCGCCCAGGCAAGCTTGCAGATTTTAATACATCTTTTGTGACAGAGAGTGCAAATGCTTCTAACCTAAAACCCCTCCTCCTTGAAATTAGAGATATTCTAAGGGTCTTGAAGCAATCTGTTGCCTCAATAGCTGACCATCTGGAAATTTTTAAGTCTCCTCCACCCACAGACAAGGATGAACCTCTGAGGCCTGCAGTGAATGACCCTTTGAGATCCATGGTTGAAGAAACAAACTGCCATGGCCTATCTCCTGTTACTGTTGACAAAATCAACAAACTTTGGAGGAACTACTGCTGTGTGTAGGCCAAATCTCTAAGCATCTGGCAAGCAAGGTTCCACTCCCTTCCACCCTAACAGAACAGCCTTCCTCCGCTCTGTGTCCTGATATTGCAAGCCTTTCATCTCTTCCCGCGCTGCAACCTTCTCAGCCACAGGAAAAGCAAGGATCCTCTGTTACAGCATTAGCATATTCAAACTCTACCAAGGGCAAGACCAAAGGCAAGTCCACCAGGAAACCATCAGGCAAGAAAGCAAAAATAGGAAAGAAAGGGGAAAAAAGTCATTTGAACTTCAAACCTTTGTTTAAATTATTAGACTCCTCTGAGCCTTAATCCAGCGGCCTTTCTTCTGATGCAAATATGTGGCCTACCCTCTCAGCCAACCGTCTATCTCCTGGTCACAAGGAGACTAAAAATCCATCTCCGCAGAAGGGGAGCATTTTTAAACCAAATTTGCCAAGCCTCCTCTAGCCCACGTACTGTTGGGCCAGGAGCCTCCACCCGTTACTAACAGTCTTCAACAACCAAATCTATTGGACTTTGCTCACCTTATTCAACCCTCTGAAATCTCTGAACCTCCAATTGGACACCCCATTCCTGTACTTATCAGAAATAGAATCCCAACTCATAGACGTAAGAGAAATGGCAAAACCCATCACCGCCTACAGTATACATTTAAACCAGGATATCAACCTTTTAAAGTTTGATATTATGAAAGCACTAGATCCAAAGGCCTCGGTGTGTGATGCTCCAGTTTGGGCTCCATGTTATTCCAATATGCTTGACTCTCCTTCCAATACCGACTCAATGTAGACCTTCAAGTCTGAACAAAGTACAAAAACTCTATTTCCCATAAAGCTTTGTACAGCCGATGTGCTCCCTTCAGACCATACCGCTTCATTCAGATCTCAGAACATCTTTCCTTTAAAATCTTCAGTGGTAATGGTTGACGAGGCACCCCTTTGTAAAGATCTCAAACTCAATGACAAGATGCCAAGCCCTCCTAATCTACCCAAGCAGTCTCTTCGTAGCAACAGCTTTCAACATCGACCTCCTGCTCCTTCCTCTAAAAAACACTTCCTTAAAGTTGTGTCTTGGAATGTTGCTGGTTGGTCTTCCAAGCTTGCTGACAAATCCTTTAAGTTTTTCTGCTCTCAATTTCGGATTATTTTTATTCAAGAGACCTGGGCAACTGCCACGCCCTTCCCAAACCTTCCTAGATATGTTGCCCATTCTTGGCCAGCCTCCAAGTGTTCCACCAGGGGTCGTGCAAGGGGAGGGCTGGTTACTCTTATCTCTGTTGATGATAACCCCGATATCTTAATACTGGATATGGGTCTTAGCCATAACATTCAAATCATACAAGTTACCTGGCCGATCCGTTTAAAATTCTTTTTGATAAATGTGTATTTGCCCCCGCACAATTCAAGGCTACAAAGTAACACTAACTACAATGACAGAACTGGATCTTGTCTTTTCCAAACTTTTTGAACAACAAATGAATCCCGTGATTTTGCTAGCAGGGGACTTGAATGCTAGAATGGGGGGAAACAACTTTATAGTTGGAGACAAATTGGGTATTTCTTCTGAAGATCTGTGTTATCTACCAAATAGGAATTCCAAAGACTCAGGAATTAACAAACCTGGCCTTGCTCTTTTCAGCCTTATTTTTAAGTATCATTTATATATTTGTAATGGAGTTGACACAGACCCTTCTGCTGGCTTTTGCACATTCATTGGCCCCACGGGTCAAAGTGTGATTGATTACATAATTGTCTCTCCTGCTGTACTTCCTTTCCTTGATAATTTCAAGGGTCTCTGCAGGCCTGAAAGTGATCATATGCAGTTTTTTCTCTCTCTCGCCTTACCATTCATAACAGAGCCAAATATCTTACCTCTTAAGGATAATCTGATAGTACAGGGAGAGAGAAAACTGCGCTGGTCTGCCACCTTACAAGAGCAGGTTAACACATTTTTGATGTCCCCTGCGATGTTAGCCAATAGAGAGCAAGCCCTCACCTCCCCTGACCCTGTGGCCATTTTTGAAAATATTACCCATTTAGTTAAACCTATGTTGACCACCTCCAAGCCTATCTCTACAGACCGTCATTCTCACCATGGTTGGTGATCCCAAGGCCCTCCTAAAGCTTGGCAACAGCTTGCACCGGTTGACAACCTGCTTCAAGCTTGCTGACAAACACCTTTTAAGTTTTTCTGCTCTCGATTCCCAATGTGCTGCTCAGAAACATCTATTGGCAGGAGCAATTAGGAAACTATGGCTAGTTGATTCTCCAGAAAATTTTACCATTTACATCCAGCGCTGTAGAGAATATAAAAATCTGCTCCGCCAAAAAAAGGAGGCACATCTCAGGATGTCATGGCTAGAGTTAGGACTGGCTGCCATGGATAAAAATACGGCTAAGTTCTGGTCCCTGGTGTCGAGGGGATTTAGACCCTACTCAGATCCCTTAGAAAATCAAATTACTTATTCTCAATGGCAAACCCACTTTTCTGCTCTCTTTAGTCTCCTCAATATAGTTTCCAAACTTTATTCCAAGTATCTCCTGGACAAACTAGTACATTGGGCAGTCACGAATTCGGTTATAGCTGAAGAACAGGCTGGTTTTCAAAAAGGAAAATCTACAGTGGACCAATCCTTTGTACTTTACCACCTGATTCAGAAGTATGCTTGCCATGGTAGGTGCCAGGACCCTGCCTGTCATGGAACCCAAATGTGAAGGGTTAAATGCTGGAGAGCAACAGGAGGAGCCTTGTAGTTCAACTCAGCAGGCAGCTGAGTCTGAGGACGCAGCTGAGGGCACATCTCCTCCTCCTATAAGGGCTAGGAGCAGGATCCTGCAAAGGAGAACTAACAGGAGAGCTAGAGAAAGGATCTTTAATGATAGTCATAGAATTAGATCTGAAAGCCCTGAGTTCTAGCAGGAGACTTGCCAGAGATATGGGTGTGCTCCCTGTTTTAGGATAAAGCTAGCAAGTTTACCCTGAACCCTCTGTGGGAGCAACGCATCACTTACCTTGCCACCACGTTCCTGGGTGTTATCCTGACTTTGTTTCCTGACCTTGGACCGGCTTCCTGACTACGACGTTTCTCTGTTTCCCTTGAACTTGGCATTTGGCTCTGTAAATTATTCTGGATTGACTCGGATTGTACTTTGTACTTTATCTGGATTACAACTAAAGTTCCTGGCAAAGAACTGAACTTGGCTTGCTGTGTGTTCTGTGTGCGGGGCTTGACAGTAGGAAGGAACTTTATGTGACCTTTGTAGATTTCAGTTCTGCCTTTAATCTTATAGATAGGGGTTGTTTGTGGCAAAAACTTTCTTTAACAAACATAAATAGAAGACTTTTAGCTTTAATCCAGCAGATACACTCCAATACTCATCTCAGGGTAAGACTGGGGGCAAACGGGCTCTTGTCAGAATCTATACCCACAGACAGAGGGGTCAGGCAAGGATGTCTTCTGGCCCCTTTTCTGTTTAATTTCTATATTAATGACATTGTTCAAGAACTGAGTGGTCCAGTATTTCCCCCCCTTCTATAGCAGATGCTAAGATCTCTGTCCTTCTTTATGCAGATGACATTGCAATTATTTCTACAGCGCAAGTTGGCATGCGAAGAATTTTGCTTAAGTTGAGTAATTTTTGTACCAGAGAACATTTGTCCATTAACTACTCTAAAACCAAAGTAGTCGTCTTTGGGAGGAAAAGAATTAGACATAGGTGGACACTTGACAACAAACCCATTGAGCAGCTAAGAAATTTTAGATACCTTGGTCTTTGTTTTAATGTCCTGCTCTCTTGGAAATATCATCTGAAAGCAACAGTTTTGAAAGCCTCCCACTCCACTCAATCCCTTTTGAGATTCTTTTCAACCCAAGGTGGTAAACTGGTTGCTCCTACAGTTGAGGTGTTTTCAAGAAAGATAGTCCCCCAATTAACATATGGGGCCGAAATCTGGGGGTATACTAAAATGCCACACCTTGATGTGGTTCAAAATTCTTTTATAGAATCTCTCCTTGCTGTACCCTGTGGCACACCCTCTGCATATTTAAGAGCTGAAGTAGGGCTAACTCCTATTGAAACTCACGTACTCATTGCCTTGGCAATTTACTGGCTGAAGCTGGCCACCATGAGCGACTCCTGCTTGCCAAAGAAGTGCTATATAGAACAACTCCAGCACCCCTTGCGGGAGTCCTGGGCAAAGCTAGTCAGACCCATATTACATCATTATGGGATCAATATTGAATCTATCCCCTCTTTTGTCTCCCCATATCAAAAATTTGGTCAAAGACAAGATTTATTTATGTTCCAAATAGAAGGAATTGGCTGTGATTTCATTATCGTCATTCTCCCTTTATTATCCTTTGTATAAAATATCTTTCGGGCTGGGAAGCTATTTCCACAATTTAACCTCAGCCCCCTTGAGGACAGCTTTCACAGCCCCGCACTCTCAGACCATGCCTTCTGCTTTTTTTTAGAGGGGAGACGTGATAATATCCCTGTTCCGGACAGACTTTGCCCTTGTGGCTCAGGTGAAGTTGAAGATGTGCCCCACTACTTGCTCAGGTGCCCCCTTCACGACCAACCTAAATGCAAATTCCTTGGTGGGATTATTAGTTCACTGGTTGATAGATCCCCTGGAGCCCAATTTAGTATGCTACTTTTTGGTACAGACAGGTTTGTTACACAGCAAGTAACAAAGTTTGCGCTGGCAGCTATGAAAATTCGGGTCAATCTCTTAACCTTGGGAGGACTATATTGCACTGCAAATGTCACACAGTATTTTAAAGTTTTAATTATATTTGTCACAGATGTAATTTGATAAGGTTTTTTTAAATCAAGATTGTGATGACCAATGATTTTTAGCAATAAACTACTACCTAACTACACCCCAGGCTAGGTAGGGGGCCATTGTACCTAGACGAGGGCGCCCCAAAGAACAGTACCTCGGTCTTCTCCAGGTTAAGCTTGAGCCTGTTCATCCTTGTCCATTCCAAGACCACCTCCAGGCACAGATCAAGGGAGCGAACTGCCTCCACTGCAGAAGAAGAAAAGGAGAGATAGAGCTGTGCATCATCAGTGTACTGATGAACGTGAACTCTATGTCTCCTGATGACCTCCACCAACGGCCTCATGTAAACGTTGAACAGCATGGGAGAGATTGCCGACCCCTGGGGCACCCCACATGGGAGGGTCCAAGGAGCCGACAAATCCTCCCCCAGCTGAACCCGCTGAGTCTGGCCACCAAGGAAGGAGTGGAGCCAAGCAAGCGCCGAGCCCCCAACTCCCGCCTTCGCAAGTCGGACCAGAAGGTTACTGTGGTAGACGGTATCAAAGGCAGCTGACAGATCAAGGAGAACCAACAGGGAGGAACACCCCTTGTCAGCCTCCCTGAGGAGGTCATCCTGCAGAGTGACCAGGGCAGTTTTGGTCCCGCGAAATGGCCTGAACCCAGACTGGAAGGGATCTAGGATGTGATTATCCTCCAGGTAGGTCTGAAGCTGGACGGTGGCGACCCTCTCAACTACCTTGCCCAGGAAGGGAACAATGGCGAAGAATCAGGTAACTTTGGTAAGGAGTCAGAAATTCCTTCCATGACATGAGTTAATCTGCTGGAGCAGTCAATGTTGCTGCATAAATGCTATACTAATGCATCCTCTTAACAAAGAGTTACTTTTGAGCATATGATCATCTAGTCTAGAGATGCACATATTGCACTGGGCATGCCTTCATTTTTGTTTAGATTTGATAACATTTCTTCCTAACAGATATAAGATTTATCTGAATGAAATAGTGAAGACTATCATTACAGGGCTCCAATGGGAATAAACAGGTGTAATTACAAGCACCCAGCTTTAATAGTTGTGATAGGTACATGTCCAGTCTTCAGGTATACCAAGAAACCAAGATGTCTTGAAATTAGCTTTGAATAAACTGAACAAATTCAAATAATGCAGCTCATATAAACAACAGTGGGTCTACATTTCGCCCTTGTCTTCTAGTTGCATTTGTGAAAGTGGTAAATTGTTTAAGTGAAAGTCTGTTTTGTTGGCCTGCTTGAACTTTCTTTGCTTCAGATACTCCTTCTTTTATACATTCCCAAAGGCCACTTTAAGCTTTCTGAAAATCATGAGGAAAGTGTCTTTTCTTTTCTTTTCTTTTCTCCCTCCTCTCCCCTTCCCCCAAATGTTAATGGCTCAAGAGTGCTTCAAAAATGAATATGGCTGAAGAAAGCTCTTCAATAGCTTGCTAAATAGAGAGGGTTCTTTGTACCATTCTTGAAAATGAATCAGACCACTTTCAGAACCATGTGGTCCCCTGAGCCCAAGTAGATTCTTATAATCTAGGCCTATTGGAGTTTTTGTGCCAATCTTATTCCACCAGCACTTTTTAAGATCATGTTGTTGTTGTCCTTGCAGTGTTTTCTCCTCCTGTGGTTTTTAGCACAATCTTGATATTATCTCACCACAGTCAAGAGGGACTTGTAAACAAAAATATATATGAGTGTGAAGAGAGTTTTTATTGATGGCAGATGGAGGGCTCCACAGGCATCCTCAAATGCTGATTCACCTCCTCCCTGATCTTTTTTGGTTGTCTCACCTGGTAATTCTTTGCAGTTTTTACCTCCCTTCTCACTGATAAGATTTGAAAAAGAGCCTTTTGTTTGTCAGGTGGAAGGGTTATTTCCCTGACCCAGAAGCCACCACCACCACCACAGGCTCTATTTCCTCCCTCCCACCTCACCACTTTCCTGTCACTGTAATTTGACAGCAAACTTTTAGATCAACTTGCTGAATCAAGCAGGATGCATTTCACTTAAACAAGGTGTTAGGGGAACACGGTGGCAAACTGTGACATAGTGGTATGGTGTCTCTGACTTTGAATGCTTCAGGGCAGGGAGATAAGTGAGGCCTGTAAAAAACAACTTAGAGGGCACATACATAATTCAATGTGTTGCCTCCTCCTGGTGTACAAGAAGTGAATAGTGCTTACCATTTGTGCAACAAAATTTCCAGTGGTAGCATTCAACTGTGGGCACACTTAAACAAGCAATAAAAACTGCACTTGAATTGGGTTTTGCATAATCAATATCAGTTTTAGAAATCACTCCTATACATTAACTGCAAACCATTATTTTAAAAAAGAGATCAACAGGGCCTTTTTAATTTAACATATTTTTGAAGTTGATTTCTTTTTATTAATCACTTTTGTCTATGTCAACATCCTTGCTGTATTAAACACTGATTTATGGTCAGTTGTAGGTTTCAGACAGAAGGCATAGCAGTGTCCCTTGGAAATAATTTTGTTTAATTCCAGCACTGCATCACTGTAATAATATGCCACTCAATTTTTTATTATTTTTTTACAAAATAAGAGAGAGAGAGAGAGAGAGAGAGAGAGAGAGAGAGATGCATTCCAAAGGATACCTGAAAACCAAAGAAATACTACATAACACCAAAAATGATCTGTATACATGCTGGTTAATAATATGATTTAAAACCTCACATGTAGTTTCCTGCAGCAGTTTTAAGTCCCATTTTTATATTGGGCAATTTTCTGACTGGCCAGTGGTTCAAAGCCATATTTGCATAGGGAGAGTCAGCACTTAAAGGTCAAAGAACAATGAGTAAAGAATGTGGGTAAAAAAGCTAATCCATATATTTTACTTTTAGCTGGAAAGTGTTATAAGCCAAGCATTTACGTCATGTGAAGGACTCATGCAAAGCTCTTGTGGCATGTGCACTCTGCTACACTACATTTGGCTAACTGGTAAGAAATGACAAGAAGTGTTGAAAAATTGTTAAAGTTAGACTTTATAATAGTCTCCCCTCATTACAAGTTTCCCCACTCCATATATTGCTAACATTTCATCAGTAAATTCGAAAGCATCTTTCTTTCAAATATTCAATTCTTCAAAGCAAAAACAAAGCAAAAAAAAAGTCTATGAATGTGGGATATTGTTTCTGTATCTGATTCAAAATGCTGGAACATGGTCCAATATTGTTACTTAGGATTGTGCCTGCGTTGCCAGCAGGAAAAAGGATGCCAAAGCTTCACACAGCAAAGGGCATCCTGAATGCTGACAAAAACAATGTCAGCAATCAAGATGATCTACATACCTTCTTCTGCTCACTATGGTTCACAAACTGACAACATGTAAGGGGAAATCCTAGAAGTGGACACTTTCTTCTTCTGTTAAGTACTTCTCACGTAAACATAAAGCAATGATCATGACTGTTTTTTGACAAGTGTGTATGGGGGGGCATAACTCTTTGCTCAAACCTCTCCAAATACAATACAGAGCAAGGGCAGGCTGTCCGCTACATCTGTTCCAAATCCAGTGCTGATTCAAACTCCACTTTCAAAGTTATATATTTTTGAGCTGCCCCCATTGTTAAAATAGCCTTGTAAAATTGTGATTTGCTCTGCTGCACAATAAATATAAAAACCATGTTTTCATCACATCATGAATTTCCTCAAACACTTACATCTCAACTAGTTTCCTAAGTAATTAAGAAAATAATGGTTTGATGATTTCATGCTTGTTAGGGAAAATATTTTAAGTGATTTGGCTGATCAGTTGAATTGGCACCCAACAAATATGTTTTTGCTTGAGAGTTCTCTCACTAAACAGATTTTTCACATAAATATTTTGAGTATATTTGATAGATGTGGATTTAAGAGTGATGACAGCAATGTATTTTGATAACTTTGCTAGGATTCTAAATACATGATTAATTAACCTTGTGTTTTAGTATGCTACTGGAATTTGACTATAATGGGCTTAGTGTGTGAATTCTCTCTGCTCACACTGCTCTGTTTTATTACTAGTTGAGTTCCCTTACTCTGAAGTCATTACTCCATTCATAATTAAAACCAAATATGAGTTGTATAAATTTGTGTGTATATGTGGTTCTTATTCATAAGGGTACAAGCCCAAAAGCTGGTTGCTACAGTTAATGAATTCTTAGAAGTTTGTTACTTTTCCAATTTTATTCTGAAACAATTATGACCTTGGTTGGTGAAAATGATTTATTTATTGAATGAAAATGAATTTATAGCACAGCAACTTGGCTGCTGGATAGCCAATTGGCCTAGAAAACTTACATACAGATTGTATTTGGCTAGGGACTGCGAAGAGATGGTAGATCCATGTGATCTCCTAGTTTTCACTAATTTCCTAGTTGATCAAAGTACTGTAAAGTATCCTGGGAAATACTAGGAAGATTCTTATGTGATTCATGACCAATTTCAGATCCTGGGGGAAGACAGGCTAGTAGGAGTGAAATGAACTGGATTTGGAAAACAGTCACAAGTTGAAATTCCTGGGAGCCAACAGCTCTTTTAAAAAGATGAGGGAGATATAGGTGAATCGGTTGTAGAAAAAAGATGGCTCCCTGCTCCCTGCAACCATTTTAAGCTCTCTGAGTTTTTATCCTTTTACCATTTTCACACAGCCCAAGTAGGCTCTTGATGGGTACCAAGATATCCATTCTGTTCTTTTAGACCTTTAAAGGGTTTTTTTTAGAGCCTCGAGTCTGAAAACAACTGCTGCTGCTGACATTTGAGTGGAACTCTCGTCCGGACCCGAAGTTCTTGCCAGGGAATATATAATCATAACGAGGAGGAAGAAGAAGCGGCAGAGGGCTCAATCAGGATCCCCAGCCAAGGCGGCAAAACAACTGCGGCTTGACGAGATACTGGCACGGACAGTAAGAGAAACCATAAGTGAGATATCTGAAATGTCCTCCCCAAATAAATTTGCTGTGTTGGAAGTTGAACCCCCTCCGACTTATGGTGATGATGATGAAAATATCCCAGAACAGACTGCCTCTCTCCCCCCCGATCTGGGATTACTGCCCAAGGCTCAAGTCCAAGTTCATGAAGGCAATCAGCCCTCTTCACCCTCTGATACTTGCACAAGACATTGTAATACTTCTGTGATCATCAATGGAGGGGAGCACGAGAGACAATTAATTGAAACTGTTGGAGAGCATTGTATTCTCACAGGGAGAACTGTCCTAGCAATATTTCAAAAGCTTGAAAACATCAGCAATCAATTGGATAGTGTCCATAAATCCCTCAATAAATGAAGGAGAGCTTTCAAAAGCCCATTCTCACTCATATCCCCTTGCTGAAACAGTGACAGGGGGCCATATGGAGGATATGGGCAAAACTAAGGACAGTAAGGCATGTGGGTCCCATTCCCATCGCCTTCAAGTAGCTAAAATAATGCTTGAGATTACAAACAACTATATGAATAGAGGGAAATGGGCAAATAGACAGAAGGTTGTATCCTCCCTAAGCTCCCTCCTCAGAACGACACCATCACAAACTGATCTAAAATCCATTGTGCCCTTACCTGCATCACACAACTCCACAATGCTGCTTTTAGAATTTGATGCATCTACAATTCCTCTTATGCTTTTTAAAATGAGGGACTTTTTGAACACTCTCTGCATAAGAACTAGAAGAGTTTTTAGCGAGGACACTTTAAAACCACTGTTATCATTGGAAAAGCTTCCTTTGCTAAACACTGCCTCCCTGCCAAGGCCACATCAAGTTGGCTGCTTGCCAAACCACAACTCTGCAGATAAACAAAAAGAGGACGTGCAGCTACTACAGTTAACCCCTGAAAGGCAGCTTCCACCTGAAATTGAGTCCTTGAGAAAGCTAACCTCTTCTCTGGAAGAATCCCTTGCAAAATTCACGGAGTCCTTAAGAGTCTGGAGTCAAGTACCGACTGATAAGACAATGCAATGAACACAAGGAAAACCTGCTTCCAATGTCATCTCACGCGGCACTAGCATACTGGAGGGAAAACAAAATCATGATTTGGATTTGTCTTCTGCTGCTACTCCACATAATTTGGAAATAACAGAGGGCTGTCGTAAAGAGGTATCTCACCCCTTGGAAGAAGACCTTCTTCTGCACCTTGACGTCGACGTGGACGGGGATAATATAACTACTGCCGCCTTTAAAGGCTTCTCTTGGACAGAACAAACTAAGATCATCTTGTCCCTAGACAAATTTAGGTCTGAGCTGTCCCACAATATGAACAATGCCTTAACTCAACCTATTACTTCTCCCAAAGCTGCCATACTCTTACCTCCAGATATTAATTTTATGCACAGGCCAGTTCCTGCCCAACCCAGCACCCCCAACTTGTGTTCAGAACATGCCAATGGTGCTGCTATATCGAATTGACTCTCTCCCCCTTCCCTCCCCCTCCCTCCCCCTCCATCTAGTATCAAACTGGTCTCATGGAACATTGCAGGTTGGGAGAGGAAAAGGAACGACTCCGATTTTATAGAATATCTCTCCAGGCATGATATTATTTTTCTCCAGGAAACCTGGTCCCTCACAGCCCCCAGTGTTCCTGGATTTGTTTCCTACAATCTTCCTGCTTTTAAACTAAATAAGTTGGGTCGTCCCCACTCTGGCTTAAGCTGTCTAGTGAAACCCTCCTCCTCCTTTGTTCTGTCCCCTTTTACCTCTCACTCCCCTTATGTTCAAGCCTTTCTATTTAATAATAGTGAGCGTTACATCCTCATGCTGAATGTTTATATCCCTCCCTATGGTTCTTCTCCCACAGATCCATGGACAGAAGTAAAAGGAATTACTGACCAAGTACTAGTATCCAATCCCTCTATCTCTCTTCTCTTTGCTGGTGATTTTAACTCTAGGCTAGGAGCAAATAATCTAAGCCTTGCCAAATATATGAATTGGGATATGGAGGAGATGATTCCTCCTTCTTTCTCGGGGGTCAGGAAGTCCAAGGACCTTTCCATCAATAAGAATGCCTTATTAATGGTTGATCTATGTCTAAGTTATGATCTCCGTATTTTGAACGGTGCTCCTGATTATACTCTTTCAGGTGATTTTACCTTCTTCTCACCCTTAGGGTTGAGCGTGGTTGATTATATATTAATTTCCCCTGACCTTCTTGCGAAGACTTCCGATTTTGAACTTTGCTCGCGCACCGATAGTGACCATATCCCTCTGCAGGTGTCGTTATTGAACCCCCTCTCAGATCCTTCCAGTAGCAACTCCCCCACTGATCTCTTTATATATCCTAAGTGGACCTCTAGAACTTCACTGGCCTTCCAACAATGGTCCAGATCACTAGAAACTGTTCGCCAGTGTGCAACTATTCAATCAACCAACTCCCCCGAAGTTGCTATCCAAGCATATTCCGCAATTATCTCACAGTTAACCAACTCACGGAACGCTCCCCGTCCACACACAGGGAAGAGCAAACCAGTTTCCTGGTTTGACCAGGATTGTCGATCTGCAAAATATGAACTGAGACAATTGTTCTCCTTTGTTTGCTCTCATCCTTCTTCTGAGGAACTTACCTTTTATTTTTCAGTTAGAAAGTCCTTTCATCTTTTCTTGGAAGAGAAACAGCACATTTTTGCTCTAAATCAGTGGGATAGGTTATTCGACGCCATCTCCTCCAAGAACAGCAGAGTATTTTGGCAACTGGTTTCCTGTTCCAACCCGGTTCCCCCTTTAATTGATGTTCCTCCCATTTCTCCCTCTGATTGGACTACAAACTATTCTAAAATCTTTGCTGCTTCTGACCTGGTATTCCCTTTTCCTCCTCTGCCCCCTGACTTTCCCCCTTGGCCTCCCGTTTTAGAACCCGAAATACTAGAACTGATTAGCACCTTGAAACCCGGAAAAGCCCTGGGACCCGATGGGATTGTAAGCGAAATACTGATTAATGCCCCTGACTGGTGGGCTCCCTTCCTGGCTAAACTATTTACCCTGATTAACCATTTTGGGATTTTCCCAGAATCATGGTTATCTTCAATTTTAGTACCAATTTTCAAAAAGGATGACCCTACATCCCCATCCAACTATAGGCCTATTAGTCTCCTTTCCACTATAGGTAAACTCTATGCAAAATTCCTTCTCAAACGTTTAGTAGCCTGGGCGGAGGCAAAGTGCCTTCCCGGCAATGAGCAAATTGGTTTCCGTCCAGGATCATCCACTTTAGACCATGCACTTTTGCTGTCTTTCCTTGCGGAAAAATATTCTTTTCACTTTAAAGGGAAACTCTACGCTGCTTTCATCGATCTGAGAGGTGTGTTTGATTCTATCAATAGGAACCTATTATGGCACAAACTTGCTTCTTGGGGAATTGACTCTCGACTGCTTTTCTTAATTAGGAATCTTCACTCCTCCAATTCATGTTGGGTCTGTATAAACTGCAAGGGCTCCCTTTCTGAAAAGATTACTCTATCCAAAGGTGTCCGTCAGGGTTGTATACTAGCGCCCCAACTATTCAATCTCTTCCTTGCCGATTTACGTTCTCAACTATCTCATTGTGATAAGTACGCCCCTTGTTTGAGTAACTCCCCATTACCAATTCTCCTTTATGCTGATGATTCTGTCCTTCTCTCCATCTCCAAAATCGGGCTACGGCATCTCCTATCTGTGTTTCATTCTTATTATATGATTTAATAATCAACTCCGAAAAAACCAAAATATTGGTTTTTTCTCATCTATGGAAACCGCTATCCTGGAGCATTGACAGCAGACCAGTCGAACAAGTTAAAACATTCAGATATTTAGGTATAATTTTCCACCACCGATTAGAATGGAATTTCCATAGAGACTTGGCAATATCTTCAGACAAACTCCATTTGAATGCAGTATCCCGTTTTCATTACCATAGTGGCAACCAGTATGTTCCTGCGGCCCTCAAGGTTCTTCAGACAAAGACCTTGAGTCAGCTTCTGTATGGAGTTCCAATTTGGATCAAGGCAGCTTCCACAAAAGTAGACCTAGTAATTGCCCCCCTTTTAAGGCAAATGCTAGGTGTTCCTAACACAATCAAACTTTCAACCATGATCCTTGAGTTGGGCATTCACTTACCTTCCACTTTGGCATGGTCTCGGGCCATCAAATACTGGTTAGCCCTCCATTATAATTCCTCCCCCGGTTCCTTACTTTCCGATCTTTTAAAGGATCCCTTTACTTCCACCTGGGATTCCCTCTTTGTAAACAAACTCCACAACTTAGGCTTTACTCTTGATTATTTTGCCAACTTTGACTTTAAAAGAGCTTACTTGACCACTAAGGCAAAATTATTTGAAGAAGAAACTGAATTACTTTCCTCTAATCTAAATTGGACCTGCTCTCCACGTTTCTTTAACCTATCCCCGGTCTTTTGCCATGATTTCTGTTATTTCCACAAGCTAATTAATCCAAATAAGAGACGTGCTTTCATGTTGGCCAGACTCAATATTTTCCCCTCCTCAGTACTCTCAGGAAGATAGCTCTGTAAATTTTGCCATCTTGAACCGGACACAGTCCCTCATATACTGTGCAGTTGCCCTGCCCATACTAGGTTACGCAAAGAGTTTTTAGACCCAATTATGTCTATGTTCTCTGGCCCTCCAGAGTGTTGCGTTACGAATCACACGGGACACAGAGTTTCGGGGTGTAATCTCTGGTGCTCAGGGCAGCATTCCTGTTCGTCTGTCTGTCAGGGTTCCATGGATGTCTGAGTGTCTCTCTGTGTCTGCATCGGCTGCGTGCATGTGAGATTGTGCTGCGTGTGTGTGGTGATGATTGTGTGTGATGATGATTGTGATTGTGTGTGTCTGCTGCCTGAGCCCAGCCTTTATTATAAGAGAGTCAGCCCAATAGATACAGTGAGACGTTCCTCGGTGGGGGGAAAGAATGCAAGCGTTATCTGTTCAGTAAACAGGTAAACAAAGCAGGGGAAATGGAATCCATGGGTGGGGGGGAAATGCTCCCTAGCTAGTGAGGAATTACTGATAAGGACGGAAAGGGGCTCTTGGTCTGTGTATCCTGATATCCTGTTTTCCTGGCCTCCTGACCTATGCTTAGATCAGCATTAGCTTAGCTGCACCTGGGTGCCTGCTCAGCCCTGGGGATTTCTGGGAAATCCAGGTCCTCAGCTTCCTCTAAGTGCGCTTTGTGCTCTGCCCATTTCTTGGGGTACAGAGCTATTGGGGTATGAAATCCCTACATCTCTCCCTTTCCTTTTAATTAAGAGAGTGTGGGCAAGAACTGTAACCCTTTTTGCATACCAGACAGGAGGCACAGGTATAAACCTAAACAGACCAGAAATCAGGCACTCATCTGGTGCTCAAACCATGCAGGCCTTGAAAGCTGGCAACCTGAGGTCATTTGCCCCAGGGGCCTCATTGCTTGGCCCAAGAGGAAACTCAGCTCCTTATGTAGGAGGGAGTGACATGTCTCTGGCAAGACATGCTTCGTATGTTTGGGCTGAGGTGTGAGAATTATGCCTTAAAACTGAGATGTCTTATGGCTGTGCCTGAGAGCTGCTGCGCTGACACTCCATGGCCATTTCCTCCCACCCCCATGCTCATTGTGAGAGCCCTAAGCTAGGGCATGGCATAAATCATTGGCTGTGATGTGTTATCTAATGTGGGGACCCTCTAGAATGTTGGCTGCATTCTTTCTCCCACCGAGTTACACAGCACCCGATATTCATATAACATTCAGAGATAGAAACTTTTGCTCATCATAACTTGCAATAAGAAATGAACTGGCATAATAAGCATGACTGTCTCCCAAGACTTAAAAGTACATAGGCATAATCTAGCATACAGATATACATGCATTAACAATAATCAAGCAATAAGCTATAGCATTAGCAATACAGGAATAGATGATTTTGTGGCTAAGAGGTAACTTATAGCAAGAAGTTGCATGACATGTGAATATTTTCCAAATACATGAATACATGAGAATACATAAGTAAGCATATCTGTCTGTGCTAGGGGCTTACATTTTTGTGGGGGAAGGTGAAAGACTACCTAACTATATTTCCTCTCTGCTTCAATGGATGGCTGTTTGCTGAAAAGGTCCTTTTAAGAGTTCTTTTGCTAAAAGTTCATGGATCTGGGAAATGTCTTCTTCTTCTGGTGGTGAAATCTGGTTTAGCAAAATCTGGTTTGCATGAATACCAAGTCCAGTCCTTAAGAGGACATCAATCTTGCCCTCTGACCATAGTCCTTGCAATTGAGAAAATGATGAATTTATGTTCTGGGATCATTCTGCTGGTGAAGCTTCAAACTGCCATGGAAGGCATACCTGTGAGACTATTTGTCTTTCTCTCAGGGTACATACTGTATAGTTACAATCAAGCCTTCTCCTTGCTTGAAGAGGCTTGAGAGGGGGGGGGCGTTTCTCCCCCTTTTTTCCTTTTAATTGTTTTTTGTTTTAAATTTGAAATTCATACCCTGAGAGGAAGGTTTTTTCCACTGCTTGATTTTGGAGGCAAAAGGAACACGATTAGTGATGATTTTTATACCTTTTTAAACCCTGTTGATTGCTTGTGCCCAAAATGTAAGGCATATGGGACTTGTAATCCTTGCTTTCAGACCTGAAGGCCTGCATTTTTCTCTGTCGTTCTGACAACAATCAATGGTTAACTGATTCAAGCTGATCTTGATTCACAGAAACCTCTGAAGACATTCCTAAAGGAATTTTCTGGCAGGCTGATAACCATTCCTTGCTTCCTGTTATCTTGCATGCTTTCTGTGTGCTAGTGAGATGGATCAAACCCATATAATTCCTTTTTTACCCCCGGAAAATAGTGGAAGATGAGATCTTTGGGACTTTTTTTTCTAAGGGAACTTGAAATCTCCAGGAATCTTTCTCACAATTCCTGACTGACGCCTCCCGTTCTCCAACAAACTCTTTGTGCTCCAGCAACCTTTTCCCTCCCCGCCTGCTTGCTTTCCAGCCCCCTCCCCCCCCGCTCCCCCTGAGCTGCTTCCAGTCAATAGACAGAGAGGGGCGGGGGGGAGAGAGAGAGAGAGAGAGAGAGAGAGAGAGAGAGAAAAGCATTTTTGATTCCTAAATTTTCCTGTAGCTTGCTAAAGAGAGTATGAGGGGAATTCTGGCTGCCTAAGCTTTCTGAGAGAGAAAATCTACATTCTCCATGGCTTTGGAGAAAGAGGAAAATCTCTTAGGGGAAAATAAGGTACAGAATCTTTTGGAAAAATTGCCTTTCTCCTATACTTATACTGAGGGTGCCTGGCATCTGCCACAGCACACAAAAGGCTGGCCTTTGCCTTAATGGTGAACTTTGTCCTTTTGGAAAAGGGGTCTATCTTTGGGATTCCTTCTCTAGGCAAATCTGCTTTGGTCCAGCCCAAGGCTGAACTCTGCATATGCTCTAAATCTGGCCGCTTCTGAAACCTGTGGCGCTTTCCCTGGGAAATGGAATCCTGAGTGTTAAACAATTCCAGGGCTTGAGTTACTGAGCCATGGACAAAATTTTGGCCTCTCTGTATTTCTTTGGGAAATCCTGCCCCATGGCTTGGCTCTTTGCTGCAAGAAAGTGACTGCCTTTGGGGCATCTCCTTGCCTTTTGGAGGTACATTTTCTGACAGGACAAAATTTTTCCCCTCTTGCTTCTGGGGTTTGGTGAAATCTTTCTGAGTGTCATTTTGCCCTGTGCTGAGACCATTCTTGATGGAAATTTTTGATCTTAGAACAACGGTCTCAGCACGGGGTTCCCTTTTTTCCTCCACCAATTCTTGATTGTGGGACACTGTTCCTAACTGCAGGTCACTAGGTGGAAAAATTATTGGTAGTGGCGTCTTGAAATCTGGGGGAAGGAGTGAAATGGGCATTTGCATGCGTCCCCATGGTTGCTCTGCTGTATCACCTGTGTTCTGCTTGCCAACCCTGGAATTTTCTGCCTGAATTTTCTTTCCTGCTACTGCTTCCCCACCCAAAGGCTGTTGTGACTCCCAAAACTCTATCTGGGACTCTTGGCTTTCCCAAGGCTTTCCCTGCCCCCCTGATCCCACCTTAGGGACTGTGGGCAAAGGCTGTACTATTACTGGCATGCTTTTGCTCCGAAAATTAGCTGACCCACTGAATTCATTTCGCTCTTCAACCGAGAAGAACGCTCCCATCTCACCTTTGGGATCCTCTTAGAGGATGTTTGGACGCGTCTCGAAGCCTTTTCCACAGGCGTAGGGAGATGAGGATGGGCTGCATTCGTGCCTTCCGGCCTGGAGCCTGGTCCTTGTGCCTAGTGGTTCCTCTGCATCTGCCTTGCTGCAGGAGATCGCATCTGCGCTGCCTTCTGGGAATCACGTCTGCGTTGCCTTGGGGGAATCACGTCTGCCGTTGCCTTGGGGGGATCACCTCTGCCGTTGCATTGGGGGGATCACGTCGGGGTCACCATTTGTTGCGTTACGAATCACACGGGACACAGAGTTTCGGGGTGTAATCTCTGGTGCTCAGGGCAGCATTCCTGTTCGTCTGTCTGTCAGGGTTCCATGGATGTCTGAGTGTCTCTCTGTGTCTGCATCGGCTGTGTGCATGTGAGATTGTGCTGCGTGTGTGTGGTGATGATTGTGTGTGATGATGATTGTGATTGTGTGTGTCTGCTGCCTGAGCCCAGCCTTTATTAGAGGGTAAGCACATACAGAGAAACATTCCTCGGTGGGGGGAAAGAATGCAAGTGTTATCTGTTCAGTAAACAGGTAAACAAAGCAGGGGAAATGGAATCCATGGGTGGGGGGAAAATGCTCCCTAGCTAGTGAGGCATTACTGATAAGGACGGAAAGGGGCTCTTGGTCTGTGTATCCTGATATCCTGTTTTCCTGGCCTCCTGACCTGTGCTTAGATCAGCATTAGCTTAGCTGCACCTGGGTGCCTGCTCAGCCCTGGGGATTTCTGGGAAATCCAGGTCCTCAGCTTCCTCTAAGTGCGCTTTGTGCTCTGCCCATTTCTTGGGGTACAGAGCTATTGGGGTATGAAATCCCTACACCAGAGGAATACACAAGCTTTTTACTTCGTGACAATTCCGAATGGGTCACCTTACAAGTTGCAGATTTTCTAGTAGCTGTTATTTATAAGAAATGAGAGTGTATCCCCTTTTTGGCTTTTTACCTATTGTTTTACTTGACAATGGTTTACCATCACTGTTTTGGTTGTGTTCTATTTTCTTTGTTTTAATGCAATAAAGGTGTATGTATGTATGTATAGGTGAATTGATGGTGGTCATGGTGGTGATAATGACAGTTTGACTGTTCTATAATGGCACTCACAAATTGTATTCTACTTGTATTTGATGATAGTGATTTTTACTACATTATAATCTGTTTTCTGCATATAACAAAGGAGTTCAGAAATGATGGACTATCTTATTGTTATGCAGGTGTGTTATGATTTATATACATGTGTAAAGACAGATAGAATTGAGTTTTGTGTAATTTTTTTCAGTGATTATGAGGTAGAATGAAGAGTTGCTGTTACTCCCTGTGATGGAGGAACACCACTAGGGATTCCTCTTGTCCTATGTAATATTTACCCCATAAACAAAATGGCCAGGAACTTGAAAGGCCAAGACAAAGTAATCAATTAGACTGCACAGGTGTCTCCAGAAGAGAAGGTGAGACAGTTAAACAGTCAATAAAACCCAAGATCTTTGTTGAACCATCATATTTTGAGTCTTATGGTAACGTATTGAGAAGTGCAAACCTGGTTCAGGTTTCCAGCTGCTCCATTCCAATGTCCTTTTCTCTTCTCTGATTTTTGATTATTCTCCACTTTCAGTGCCTTTGCTACCTTACTAGAAGAGAGGGCCTTTCAAGCCAGTTGAAACATTTTGAACCATAATAAAAGTCTAAGGTACGTCTGTTTAGACTTTTCCTTCATCACATCTGTTTGAATGGTATTTTGCCAGTTAGACTTAATCGAACTTAATCAAACCTTGCCTAGGGCAATGCTATGGATTAAACCAATATGTGGAGCCTATTTCTTAGGTATCCTGTAAATAATGACTCTCTGCTCCAATGAAATCTAGAAGCCGGTACGGACACCAAAGGGTTATTCCCCCCCATCTGAAATGTGGGTGTACCAGGTTATAAATTTCCTGAACATTTGCTTTTAGGATGTACTAATTTCCTGAACATTTGCTTTTAGGATGTACTGTGTTGGAAACCTGCAGTGAAGCAGTTTTCTGAACCTTCAACATGCATTTACGCTCCCTACATCTCATTGTATATTGTTTACTCAATATCATTAGTAATAAGATTTAGGATTAGTTAAATTCATAAATTAATATGTTATAAATCAATGGGGAAAATACTGTATTAGGTTTTGGCTCCTTTGAATTAATAGATCTTGTGTCACACTCTCTCTCTCTCTGTGTAGCTGGTTTGCATTGGGAGGTTTTGTGTTCAGGTGCAGTAGAATCTGATATTGTTCTTCTTTGGGTGGAGTCTTCAGGCAGCATGAAACCAGAGTGTGGTAGAAGAAGGCACTTAAGGAAGACTGCAGGATTGCTTCCTTTACTCACTGCAGCAGCTTTTGCTGAGTGGACTGGGAGAGGGAAAAGGGGGGGGGAGAGGGAAAGGCAGTCCCTGCAAATCAAATCTGTCACCCAGCTGCCTTTTTCACCACTGACTCTATGAAAGTGCAACCGGCAGAAGTTAGAAATGGGCATGAAACAAAAATATAGTGTTTCTTTTCATTTTGTTTCTTTAGTAGTTTTGTTTTGTTTCATTATGAATTTTAAAGAATTATCAGAATGGAACAGAATGATTCATTAATGGCTCCCCTAGGTGCTAGTGGCAGCAAAATTGTAGGGCAGCTTTGTTGGACTCATTCGGTAAGCACCCCACATCTGGAGAGGTTTGGGGTTCAGGGAGCTGACTTATTAAACTCCAAAGGGGGTCTCCCTAGGATAAAATCATTTCTAATTGAATTGGGAAACCCTTAATCACTGGCCGTTAGCCATTTCGCAACTCAATTAGAAATTATTTTCCCCTAATGCGACCCCCTTTGGAGTTTAATAAATCAATCCCCTGAACCCCAAACCTCTCCAAATTTGGTGGGATTACAGGCAAGCGTCCATAGAAGCTACCCTGTGATTTTAGTTCCTCTAGGATGAAGCATTTTGTTCCTAAAGGGGAAAAATACCATTTTGTTTGGTAACAATACAATTCATTACAGAGCAAAAGAATGAAATAGTGTTTTCTTTTTTTGTTTCCTGCCCATCTCAAGTAGAAGTATTTTTTGTGTGCATGTGCACAAATCAAGGAGGTGAGAGGTAAGCCTCTGGTTCAAGTTGGATAGGTATGAGTGAACCTTGGACATCTTTGTACAATCCAGCTATGCCAGCCAGGCTAAAGAGCAAAAAGATTGTGAATAAGACACCTTTCTTCCAAATAGTTGATATCAACATTCATATTGACAATGCCCATCATATAGGATTGGACAGGAGCATGGCTGCTGTTTTAGTAGTTGAAAAAGAGATCCATGAAGAGCACCAAGCATTGACTTCCACATCCATAACAGCAAGAGTAGTTTATTCTCATGGTTTCCACACACAAATCAGCAGTTTGCCTGATAAGATCACTCTAAAAGTATTTAAAGTAGAAATTGGATATATTTACGTACAATTGTCATTTGTAGTTACAGTCAGAGGTAGAGATGGGGATGATGACTCATGATTCAATTTGATTGGAATTATAGGAGCAGAGTCAGAGGACCCTCCTCTGCATGTTTGGTATCTCTTGGTACATAGGGGACCTTCCTGAGGAGCCATATGTGAGGATGCACATAAATCCAATCCTCCATAAATGTACATAAATCCAATCCTCCATAAATCCAATCCTCCCTGACCCCAAAGAAGTGGGGATTGTAGAGATAAGTCAGAAGAAGTTTCTATGCAGGTTGAACTTTTGGCTGGACTGGAGTGCAGCTGGAGGAGGAGGACCTCAGCAATGCACGACACAATGTGGGTGGGCCTGCTGGATGCATTGGAGTTGGGAACAGTTCAGTGTAGCACCAAAGGACCTTGTATGAATTGCAATGAACATATTTTTGCCCATAACTTGTTATGGATATAAAGCAGCAGCAAGTGGTGGTCAGGAATGTCTGACAACATTGCATCACATGCAGCAGTGGCTAATGAAGACAGCCATGTTCAGAATGAGGGGTCAACACAAAATAAGAAGAAACTAATAATGTTCACAGCACTGTAACTAGCAGCTCCACTTGGGTTCTAGAGTCCAAATCCCTCACTGCTGCTACAGCAGGGCACGTTTTCTGAGACAATATTTAGACAAATATAGCAGAGGTCTGTCCTCCAGAGACAGAGGAAGGAGATGACAGAGACAGAGGTCAAAGCATACATCAGGAGCTCTGCAAGCTGAAGGTTACTGCTTCCCTTGCCTAAGAAGGAGTCTGCTTGGTAAGATCTGGCCAAGGTGGCAGTGGTTCTGTTGTCTTGACCCCCAAGTAGTGTGCCCGGTGTTCTCTCAGCTTAGGATGTATTCATTCTGTACTGTTCATGCCTTGAATCTAGATTTGTAGAAAAACTTGTTTTCCTTAAGGTCAGCATAATATTGCTAGGCTTCCCTGAAGTCCCCTTTAAGTAGGAGAGAGTGGCACAAAATTCTCATAGTATTAGGGGTGCTATGATTCAGTCTGCTGGCCCCTCCTTTTGCTGTTTTTATTCTTTCAACTACTACTTGAAGACTACACTCACTCATCCAGCTGTGCTGTGCCCGATGCTGTTGGCAGAGGTCCCACCCACCACAGGCTATCCACTGCTCCATTCTGCCTGCCAGCACTGACCCAGTGTAATCTGTCCTCTTCTTCTCAAATGCTGCCAGCATTTCTGCTGCATCCCCACTGTTCTGGATTTAACCAGTATGCCTATTATAGTCCTTTCTTAATATGTAAGCATTGCTGTCTATTGATATGCATATATTTTTTTTGTTTGGCACAAACACTGAACTGTCAGAGAACTCAGGGAAACCCTTTAAAACTGTTTTGTCTGCTTGTACTTTTTAAAACAGGGAAATAATAACAACATAGTATCCAATCCATATTGAATGTAAGAGAAATCTGGATATCTGGAATGTTGATTTTTTAAAAAAACTTCAAATTCAGAATAAATAAATAAATAAATAAATAAATAAATAAATAAATAAATAAATACCAATCCGTAAACTGAACAAATCCCAAAACTGGTGCTAGTAAAAATTCCTAATTTCACACTCATAGATATTTCTAGCATAATAAGTCTACAATATCATTTTGTTATTGCACATGTGTTCAAAAAGTATCATTTGCAGTTGAGGGGGTGCAATATGTACCTCATCTCTGTACAAGTTGCCTAGGACTGTGGGAGACTTGTGTCTAAACAGACATGCTTTGAAACTCACCACGGAAGGCTTCTATGTCATATTGAGTTATTCATGTGAAATAGAGATGGGAACGAAATGAACAATTTTTCGTTTTCATTTTTGTTTTTTCATTTCATTACACAATGAAATGACAAATGAATTTTGTCTCTAAAATAAAACGAAACAAACAGAAACACCAGAAAATTTGTCATGTGTTTCATTTTCATTATGGCAATACAGTGAACTGCTTCAAATGCTAAAAAAAATCACAAAAAATTAAAATAAATGGTAACAAAACAGTAACAAAACGAACGAGAACAAAACAATTTTTTTGCAAAAATTTGCAAAAAATGGAAATGAACCGAAACGGACCCTCTAAATGACAAACGACAAACGAAACACCATTTTTTTATTCATGCCCACCTCTAATATGAAACAAATGCAGCACAAGCTTTGCAGAAAGTTTGACAAGTGTCAAAATAAAATTTAGTATCGACACTTGTTATGAAGTCTGGAATCCTTGCCTCTGGACAAGAGAAGGGAGAAAGGACAACAGGTGACAATGTAAGGATCACACCATGTCATGAGGCATGGCCTTGGAAGTGATTACATTATGGCAAGGAGCAAAGAACTTTCCAATCTCCACAGCAACTGTGATGTCCATCTCAGCCCTTACCTCTCAAAATGGTGTTTCACCTTGTAGCTAGCCAGATTATGCCTGACCCCCTTTCAGACTATTGTGGTAAAAGAATCATTTTCTGACAAAGTCTCACACTATCTAAAGAACTTTTAAACACCTATGTTTATTTCTCATGTTACTAACAGGTTTCTATTCATTTATAATGTCTCGGCTTTAAGCAACCTCCTCATTAGTTCACTTATTTCAAAGCCATAATCCCTATCAGTGTGGTACCTTTATTAGGCTAACTCAAATGTCAGAGAAACATACAAGATGTTGAGATCTCCAGCCTTTTTAATGGAGAGAGAGAGAGAGAGAGAGAGAGAGAGAGAGAGAGAGAGAGAGAGAGAGAGAGAGAGAGAGAGAGAGAGGGAGAGAGAGGGAGAGGGAGGGAGGTATTGGGAGTGTAAGCAAGGGCTTTTTTAAGGGATGACTTTAGTTTGCACTCATGAATTCTGCTTAATCAGAATTCTTAGATGAGTCTGCAGACATTTACATTAAGCTTGCCAGCTGATAATGATACCAAATTTTCAGACTGCATATCTATGAAAACAATTTTCAGCCCCAAGGAAATACAATGAATTTTTAAACCATGATGTTAAAATTATGCTCATAGATAATGGGGGTATCCATAAAAAGAAGATCCCACTCATATTTGAGCTGGGTGATTTCAGAAATATCCTTGCTTAGTTCGATCAGAGGCTGCCTCACTCATCTTAGAGCCCAATCTGAATGTTCATCCAGAAATGCAAACCCTTGTGATTCAAATTGACTAATACTGAAAAGCAAGAAATAGTGGTAACCTTTCCCCCCCTCCTGAGTCATAACTGGGGGAAGTTCTAAAGAGTAGTATCTCTGTGAGAGGGAATTATATTAGCCAGTGCTCAGGCAAATGCTTGACTTGGTGTATGTGCTATAGAAACTTACGGTGTGCACCTTTTTATTTATTTATTTTCCATCATCCCAATGCCTTGGATTTATCTGGAATTATTAGATTATACTTTTGAAGACAGTTGTCCTTTCAAAGAAAATAAAAAGCCTACCAAATTTCAAGTGGAAAGATGCTTAGCTATTTGTACTAAGCTAGCCATTACAGCTTAAAAGGTTTTGAAGAAAAATAGTTTTCTGCTTTCCCATGAGCTATTCTTCTAAAAATTATATACAGTACAAAGAAAAAAAGATATAAGGTTTTAGTACTATAGGTGGGGCACATTATGGAGAAGGAAAATTTAAAAATACTGGAGAAAACTGAAAGTTTGGTTCCTTCTTTACTGGGCAGTATGTATGAAAAGGGCTCACATCTAGAGATGGACACGAAACACCAAAAGGGTGGCCTGCAGGCTGGTTGGCACTTTGAATTTTTTTACATTTTCAATCCCCCCCCCCCTAGCGCCGACCAGCTGGCCTGTGGGCTGGATGGCACTTTCCCCCTCTAGTGTCAACCTACTGGTTTGCAGGCTGGTCGGTGCTTTTTAAAAATATATATTTTTATTTATTATTTATTTTTATATATTTTAATTCTTTTCCTTAGCACCAACCAGATGGCCTGTGGGCTGGTCAGCATTTGTTTTAGTATATTTATTTTTTTCCCTAGCGCTGACCAGCTAGCCTGTGGTCTGGTCATTTATTTATTTATTTATTTATTTATTTATTTATTTATTTATTTATTTATTTATTACCCTAGTGCTGACCAGCTGGCCTGCAGGCTGGTTGGTGCTTTTTAACTTTTTAACTTTTTATTTTTTTAACTTTTTTATTTTTATATTTATTTTTCCCCTAGTGCTGACCAGCTGTCTCCAGGGCTGCTTGGTATTTCTTTATTATTTTTATTTTCCCCCCTAGTGCCATCAGTTGGGAGGAAAGGAGCGATTTTTAAACTTTTTTGTTTTTCCATCTCCAAGCTGATCAGTGCTTTTGCCCCCAAGTGCCAACCAGCTGTAGCTTTTTCCCACCTTTTCACCCACCACATTGGTGGGGGAAACTTTTTTTTCTGCCCCAAGCCCATGCTAGCTTGGGCTCAGCCAAGAAAAAAAAATATCCCATTTTTAAAAGGCAGGATTTTTAAAATTTGTTTTTGAGCTGAGCCCCAAGTGCTGATCAGCTGTAGCATGGGCCGGCTGAGGGTGCTTTTTTAAACAAGCCCCAGCACACTGCAGCTGATTGGCGCTGCCGCTTTGGAAGCCCCCTTGGGGGAATGAAAAATGAACAAATCAAAATGAAAATTTTTGTTTTGTTTCATTTCATTTTCCTTTGAGGGGATGGTTCTTTATTCATTTTGTTATGTAACAAACAATAACAAATAATGAAACAAAAAAGTTTCATGCCTATCTCTACTCACATCATATATGTCCTGTTCCATACCGGGTTAGGCAAATAAATTTACAAACATATGTCCAAAGCAAGGGAAGTATAAAGTATGAGAAGCAGAAATTAATAAAGTTTGCCCTAGCAGACACCCAAGCAGCCCGGAGAGTTAATCAACGTCCAAGGAATTCAGAGCAAGGGTTTCAAGTATACAGTAACAAGGCGGAAACCTCAAAGATGTTGCTTCGAACAGTTTATAGAGTCAGCTGAGGCTGCGTTCTACATCTGCCCTAGGTCTCCCCTGCAGTACAGCACTCCACCATTGGGCTTCAAACCAGACCTAGGCCTTCAGTTTTCTTCACTCCTGAGGGCTGAAAGATTGCCCATCCTGCTTCGTGGACTCGACATCTGAGGTCCCATCATCCAAAAGCTTAGGCTCCTAGATCCCCAAAGGCCTGGGCTTTCTGAGGTCAAGCAGGTCTTTCTCCCTATGAGACTTTGGAAGATCCATTTCCTCAGGGTTGTCTTTGCTGGAGAAGCTTACTGTTCATGTCGTGACAAATTGTACTCTGGTAGGAAAACGGATTTTTTTTTTTAGAATAGAGGCTGGAGAGTATGAAATATACAAACCAATTTAAAGCTTTTATAACAGTGAGGGGGAAAGGGGGAGAGTTTCCTTTATGGAAGTTGCAGTCCAGATGAAAAAGGAAGACAGAAAATCCTTTGTAAAACACCGTAGGACAACTTATTCATTCCTACCTCTTCCTTTGCCACTCTCCACCATAAACAAAACAAAACAAAACTAATGAATAGAGATGGGCATGACTTGAAAAAAAAATTCGAGTTATCGTTAGTCGGGCCGGTTCCGTTTTGGGTCGTTTCCGTTTTTCGTGAAAATTCGCAAAAATTAGTCAGTTTGTTTTTTCGTTTTTTCATTTTTGTTAGTACTGGTTTTTTTTGGGGGGGGAGGCGGGCTCCTGGAGGCACCTCTGTGGGGTGGGTGCCTCCTCTGGCCCGCTATAAAGGGAAAGCGGGCTCCTGGAGGCACCCGTGGGTGCCTCCTGTCCTCACCCACTAGGAAGGGGAAGCAGGCTCCAAGAGACCCCTCAACATGGGGGTCTCCCCTCCTTACCTGCTGCTGCTGTAAAATGGTATGCAATAGCCATATCGATATGCATACCAGTTGCAGACAGTGAGACCAGTGAACCCGCCAGAGGCATAGGGTGTTGCCTAAGGCTCTCGCACCACCATGTCTCACAAAGAAGGGAATCGTACTTGCGTGTAGTGCAATGCAAGTAGATCTGGCTTAGGGTTAAGGTGGGTTAGTGCAAGGGCTAGGGTTAGGCTAGTGACGGGTAAGGTTACGGTGGGCTAGTGGGTTGCACCTCTGGGTGCCTCTCTGACCCACTAAGAAGACAGTCTGTGACGTATGGGTAAGGAGTCAAGGATTAGGGTTAGGGTTACGGGGCTAGGGCAGGTTTTAGGGGGCTTTTTGTCACATCCCAGAAGTCTCCATGGCCAAGTGGCCATGCGATTGGTGGGATGGCTCCAAAAATTTGCATGGTCGTCCACTCCCACATGGCTGGCCACTCGGCCAGCCCATCATTGCGCAGGTGTAAAAAAAATAAAAAAAATAAAATCAATGGAGGACAGAGGAGGAGAGGAGAGACATTTTGTTGCAAGAAAAAACCCACTGCTACTGTGAAAAATCTGGCAGACTGCAGTTTATAAATTTTCGCGTGTTTCTGTTGTGCTTGTGTGTTTTTGGACCACGATTTCAAAAACAATATTGCGTTCGCCGCCCCAGTTTGGATCCCCTGCCCGAAAAGACATAGATTCCTAAGTGGTGTCCCCATGGGGATGTGGAGAGATGAGCTTACGTGTTTCTCTATTCAGTTTGAAGTGTAATGTTAGAATAGGGCTTAATATGCATAATAATAACATGTGTTTGCCTGGAGAGGACACTATTTTGATGCATAGTGCTTGGACACATAGGTGTCTTAAATTAGAGAAATGCTGCTCATAATGTACACACTATTTATTTGTTATTAAAAAGTACAAATGATGTGCTTTAATTAATGTGAGGAACCAGATGTTTGAAAAAGAAAACTGCTGCTATAAGCCTTAAAATATGTGTGCCAAATGAAATGTTGAGACTGAGAATAGCTTGAAATTTGCTTCAATTACCTGAAGGTCTACAATTGTCCCAAGCTGACCTGATAAAAATGGCCACAGGTACAACAGGTTTAAAAACAGTTGTTGTGTGTACCTTTGTTTACCCCAGATTTGCCTTCAGCATATTATATTCTCCTGTTCAATACTGGAAGAAACATGGTTGTGCTTTATTCAGGCATCTTGAGTGACTGCAATTTTACATTGACTTGGTGGCTTTCTGAGGAGGTTGTTAAGTGTTATTAATGCTTTCTCTGTGTCAGTGAAGTGTTGTTATATAGTCTTATTTTAACCACTGGAAGACCTGTGGTTTCACTAAGGCAGGTGGGTTCTCCACAAAAGCAAACTGCAACCATTCCATGCACAGCTGTTATGGCCAATTTATCCACTAAACCAGTGGGAATTAATCTTGGCTGAATTAATAGTGACTTTAGCAAATTTTCTCTAAACATGACAAAAGCAAAACCTGTTTAGGAATCAAATTTAACTGTAAATATGGACATTGCGCTCAGATTAATTTGAGGTGAAGGAGCTAAATATATCAGTAATGATATGGTCAGGTGACATGTAAACTGTTCCAGCTGCTGGTTTTTGCAAGAGGAATTCATTTGCGTGTTCACATATATTTTCTGAAGATAGAAAAATATGCATAGACATCTCTTTCCATGCTCCCAGTCATTTTGGGGCATTGATCTGTTGGCAGTACTGTCAACCAAAGGAGAAGTGTAGGAATGTTATATCTGTCTACTGGATATTAAAAAGTGATTCACTTGTCACTCAGAGCTCTTTTTTGATACCATTAGTATTGACTGAGTCTGCCATTCTGATCCAAAAGAATAATTTGTATCATTATTTGTTACACCAATACAGGTAATTCTATCAGAGGCAATCACAGATTTTTTGTAAAGATGTTTACTCTCCATTAGAGATGGGCATGACTTGAAAAAATTTTTTTTTCGAGTTGTCGTTAGTCGGGCCGGTTCCGTTTCGGGTCGTCTCCGTTTTTCGTGAAAATTCACAAAAATTAGTCGGTTCGTTTTTTTGTTTTTTCATTTCCATTAGTACTGGTTTTTTTGGGGGGGAGCGGGCTCCTGGAGGCACCTCTGTGGGGTGGGTGCCTCATCAGGCCTGCTATAAGGGAAAGTGGGCTCCTGGAGGCACCCGTGGGTGCCTCCTATCCTCACCCACTAGGAAGGGGAAGCAGGCTCCAAGAGACCCCTCAACATGGGGGTCTCCCCTCCTCACCTGCTGCTGCTGCAAAATGCTATGCAATAGCCATATGGATATTGCATAACATAATGTGCAGACAGTGACTGTGAAGACTAGTGGATGGCACTGAACCCAGAGCCATAGTGAGATGCCTAACTAAGGCTCTCAAACCACCATGTCTCACACAGAAGGGAATTGTACTTGCTGCGTGTAGTGCAATGCAAGCAAGTAGATCTGGCTTAGGGTTAAGGTGGGTTAGTGCAAGGGCTAGGGTTAGGCTAGTGACGGGTAAGGTTGCGGTGGGCTAGTGGGTTGCACCTCTGGGTGCCTCTCTGACCCACTAAGAAGACAGTCTGTGACGTATGGGTACGGAGTCAAGGGTTAGGGTTAGGGTTAGGGGAGCTAGGGCAGGTTTTAGGGGGCTTTTTGGCACATCCCAGAAGTCTCCATGGCCAAGTGGCCATGCAATTGGTGGGATGGCTCCAAAAATTTGCATGGTTGTCCACTCCCACATGGCTGGCAACTCGGCCAGCCCATCATTGCGCAGGTGTAAATAAAATAAAATAAAATAAAATCAATGGAGGACAGAGGAGGAGAGGAGAGAGATTTTGTTGCAAGAAAAAACCCACTGCTACTGTGAAAAATCTGGCAGTTTATAAATTTTCGCGTGTTTCTGTTGTGCTTGTGTGTTTTTGGACCACGATTTCAAAAACAATATTGCATTCGCCGCCCCATTTTGGATCCCCCGCCCGCACCGCATGGCATGGCAATGGCGACTCGCGAGTCCGGCTGCCCAGGACGGAGGGGGGGAGGCGGGACCCCCACTCCAGAAACCACCCCTCTGGTAGGTGCCCTGCGCCCTTAGTCAAGCAGGCATTTTTCCGCCTGCTTTTTTGGCCCGGGAATGGGTGGGGGGAGAGTTTAAAAGCTTTTTCCTGTGCCGTCCGTGCCGCTTGCTTGCGCTTTAATTGCGGCAGCCAGCGGCCGGCGAGACTGGGCTTTTTGCTGGCTGGCTGCGAGCCTGCGGCGAGTCCCACCAGAGCAGCCCACAAGGACGGGGGATGGGGAGGGAGGCCGGGGACCTCCAGAAACAACCCCTCTGGTAGGTGCCCTGAGGCACGGCAGGCATTTTTCCGCCTTCTTTTTGGCCGGGAACCGTTTTTTTTTAACTTTTAAAAACTTTTTTCTGTGCCGCGTGGCATCGCGCGATCGCGCGATGCAAGTAACGAACACAACAAATCAGACCAAAATTGTTCGTTCGTCGGTTCGAGCTTGAAGTGTGGCGGAGTAATTCCCGTCACCGTTTCCGTAGAGTAACGGAACCGAGTAACGGAAACGGAAACGGGAATACCGCTAAGTCGTGCCCATCTCTACTAATGAAACATTTATTTCATTGCTAATTCAGTTCTCCCTCTCTGCCTCTTATTTCCCAAAGTCTGAACCTTCAGCTGAATTCCAGCCTAAGTTCTGTTAGCATTGGAAGGAAAACTTATACCTTATTATTTTAAAAAGCACCAGCAGTTCTCTAAAGAGACACAAAACTGTTTTCATATTTGAGATTTAATCCAAATTTGATGTGATTTCCTAGCCAATAAGGATATACACTTATCTGGAGAAGGTACTTAAGTGGGCAGGAGTCTTAGTAAGGAAGTATAATTCTAAAAAATGGAGCTAAATTTGGGGTGTTACTAGATGGGATATGTAAAGTCTACCATGTTATAGTGAAATGCACATGTGAACCTAACTATAGCTGTGTGACTTTATTATTTTTAATTAATAGCAGATATATTCAAAGAATGTTCTTGTTCCTCTAGTTATATCAATCTAGTGCTAGGCACACCTCTGCCTTTTTAAAAACAGAAAATGTTATTTGTGCTTAATACACTCAGCCCTACAACTAGCTAAATGAAACTTGGCAGGTTTAATTCCATCTACAGGATATCATGTGTCAAAACTGCATGTACCTCAATGCATTCAAAAATAATATGGCAATTTAGGTTTTCTAAAGCATCATCCCTGCAAATGTAGCAATCAATTGATGTTGGTGCACAAATTGAATTGGATGGATCATAGATCATTCCAGACAAAATCAAAATATATTCCAAAATCTTGCATGGGCTTATAAATTGGATGGGGAGAGCTATACACAGTCCTAAATCAAACATATCGGTATATAAGAAAGTGAAAACAGAGTTGCACTTTGATAACACAGCAAGTTTTCCCCATTTGATCTTCTAACCATTGGACCTAAGATTCTCTGGTAACCAGGGCATTTAATTGCCATTCTTGCTTCAGTAAGTTTCTTCATAAAAATATGCACAAGTTTGTTTTGTAAGAAAATCTGCATTGGTGCTTTAAATTAGCAATCCAAGCACAACAACATCTACACACTGTGCTTCAACAAAATTATTTTGTTTAATAAAGAAAATTGAAACTGTGGTCAAATGTCTCCATCATTGTTGAATAAAACAAAACAAAGAGTTTGGCTGGAAATGCTGTATTAATTCTGCAAAGAGCAATGTGGAAGTTATGGGTATAGTTGTGTTGCTTATAACTTTTTTTTCTTTAAGAACAAATCATTTTTCTCTAAGGAACAATAATTTCAGGGAGAGAGCACCCACATATGTGCCACTTGATTATAATATTAACCACTTTATTGCCCCAAACATAGTTTAGTTTAGAGATCATTAATTTGTTTAATGAATTAACTACTAGTAGCTGTACTAGTACCTGTGTTTAGGTCGGCCCAGAGAATGGTGGCTCTGTGAGGACTTGTTCCTTTGCAAGGCATCTTGGCCTGCCCAATTGAAGAGGTGTGAAATTTGTGTGCCCACTACAGAGGCTGCAAGGGAAGGAAGCACACCTATTTAAGGCTCCACCAGCTTTCTCCCTGCCTCTTGCCTTGCAGCTCTTTTGCCCTCCCCACCCGTCTGCCTGATGTTGAAAATGGTGATGGTGGCTGTCACTCAGATTGTTGTACTATTCTACTTAATGGTCACAATTGGCGGGTAACGAAGTGGCATCTTAATTCAGATATGCCCCTCCTTTATATGACACCTTTAAGGTACTTGGCAGTGCTCATATAAAATTAATTGATAACAGCAAGTACAGCATAGGGTTAGGGTTAGCCTATAATGTCAGGTCAGGTAAATGAGGGCTGCTCTGGGATAAGTAGATTCAGTAGGGGAAAGAGCTTAATTAGTTTGTTTAGATCCTTCTCTCTGCATTTGGAATCTCACGGAAGCCACAGAGGGGCAGCTATTTAATAACACCTACATATGATAAACACTTGCACTATGGCACAGGTCCTTTTTTAGTTTACAGTTTACAGTTAAAGGTTAATATTTATATATTGTTATTAATAAATCCTGGCCCATATTTAACCCAAAACTTTCTCTCGTCTTGTTATTTTGGTCCAGGTGGGCACGGTCTTTAGCATCAAAGTCCTGCTGAAAATTGAATCCAAGGGTGCTTTTGACCCCTAAAATGACCCCTAAAATCCGAGACAAAGGGCTCCCAGATCCAGAGCTTAAAAATGTTTTCCCACCAGCTCCAGACCTTTAAAAAAATTAAGTACGACCACACCTACCTAAGCGCGTCTCAGCACACTTTTCAAGTACCTGGCAGCCAGGAGGTAAAAAAATCTGCTGATGTGAATTGTAAAGCTGTGAATGCCGGGCTCCCTCGCCTTCTGTTTTTGTTTTTGTTTTTGTCCCCACCGCCCCTTTAAGAGACAGAAATCACTACAGGGCTGCTCGGGGCTGCTTCGACTGGCAGACAGAGGCGAGCCTGCATTTTTTTTCTCCCTTTTTTCTCCCTCCCCTCATGCAGACAGGAACAATGGAGAGCAGAGGGGTGGGAACACAGGAAGAGCAACAAACCCCCATGATCTCTGGTCCAAATTTAAGTTGCCACTGGATTTTAGAGGTCATGTAAAAGTGCCCCAAAATGTAGGTGATACATAAGCTAGCTTTAAACTCCATGCAGGTCTTCATTAGTCTGGCCATTACATGGAGGGATGTGGGAGAGAGGAAAAATAAAACTAAGAATGTTCCAAAATCCATGGCCAAATCGCCCCCAAATTCTTAGATCAAGAGCTACCAATCAAGCATCACTGCCACATATATTGCATATACAGTATGGATTAGACTCATAAAATAATTTAGTAGAAAGAGTCCTATGAGGCCATTTGAGCCCAACCCCCTGCTCAATGCAGAAATCCATACCAAAGCAGATCGGACACGGGGTTATCCCAATTTTCGTTTGAATGCCTTCAGTGCAGGTGTGCTCATCACCTGCCAAGGAAGCTGATTACAATGTTGCACTGCTCTAACCGTTCAGAGTGTTGTTTTACATGTGTTTTAATATTGAATTTATTTACTGTATTAATGAAATAACTGTTTAGTTTTTTAGAAAAAATATTTTATACTTACTGTTTTTAGTTTTTAAATTCTCTATTTTTAATAATGAGATTTGTCTTGTGTCCTTTTTAAGGAGAAAGCAGGACAAAATATTTTAAATAAATAATAATAAGTTTTTCCTTATATTCAACCTAAATCTGCCTTCCTGTAGCTTTAACCCATTATTACATATCATGCATAAAAATGCATAAAAATCTCACCTTGGTCTTTTTTTCTGAAGGCCAAAAGTGCCCAGTTCTTTCAGTTATTCCTCATAGGACTCAGTTTCCAGCCTCCTGATCATCCTTGCTGCCTTTCTCTCAACTTGCCTCAGTTTGTTGGCACCCTTCCTAAAGTGCAGTGTACAGAAATAGACACAGTACTCTAGAAATGGCCTAACTAGTGCTGAATAGAAGCTAGTACCTCACAGGATTGGGAGACTATACCTCTGTTAATGCAGCCTAAAATCCCATTTGTTTTTGGTTTTTTGCAGCCACATTGATATTGATATGATTCATAATCATTGCTCAATTGTTGAGCTTGCAGGTAAGCCTGGTTTATGCTAAGGAAAAAAATGACTGGTGTAACTCATAGGGTTGCTTTAAAAACACTGCAAAGAAAAAGAATACATTTTATATAAGCCCTCCTTCATTCAGCAGAAGAATATGATGAAAGGTAACAAAATAAATAAGTTGTAGCACACTGACCCATCGTCCTCTTATCCCTGAATGAAAATGAAAATATAAACAGGCATTGCCCACATGATCCATCTGCTACATCCCCTTTGAAAATGAAAATTCCTTTGAAAACATTAAAGTACTTCTTAGCAATCTAGCTCCAGAAAAAAACTCAGTATGCAGAACATAATTTTGCCAGCAATTGTTTCCATAACCATTAGTGGGGCATGGAAATCATAATGATGTTTGAAGTGCCATCCAGAACTTCTCCAAAACTTTATAGGATTGCTTTGTTTGATAAAGACACTCATGCTTCGCAAAAAAATTGACAGAAAATGTATTGAATGCCTGAGGAAAAAACATGGTACAGAGAGGTTAAAATGTTGGTTTTCAGTACTTGTTTACACTACTGTACCTGTGCAATTTTTATCAGATCTGTTTGTAATCTGGTACATAGCAGACCTCTTCAAATAAATCATGGATGCTGTTTCAATTAACTAGTCTAGCACTGTAGACTTTTTGTGTGAGATTCACCACAAACAAAGAGTTCCTTTAATAAATGAAGACTTATGTGTTGAAAATAAAGATGACTGTATTCCACTGCAATGGACCCATGGTACAAACAAGTTTTAAATACAGTACTTCAATCAGTTAGGCATCCAGAATTTACCTACTATGCCTCCTAGGAGAAGAGACAGCTTCAACACTCATGAGGAAGCAGAACAGTCCCAGGTAGACATGGGCACGACTTGGCGAAATCCTCGTTTCCATTTCCGTTACTCGTTTCCGTTACCGACAAAAGAAAAATTGGGTCTGATTTGTCGTTGTCATTCCTGGCATCGCAGTGATCGCGCGATGCCAAGCGGCACAGAAAAAAAGTTTTAGAAATTAAAAAAAAAACCGATTCCCGGCCAAAAAAGCAGGCGAAAATATGCCTGCCTGAAGGCACCTACCAGAGGGGTGGTTTCTGGGGGGGGTCGCCATTCCAGCCTTCCCCCCCTCCTGTCCTGGGCTGCTGGGAGGGGGCATCCTCGGCGTCTCCATTTGCCATGTGGTGCGGGGGGATCCAAAATGGTGACCGCAATATTTTTTTTTGAAATCGTGGTCCAAAAACCCACCAAAGCACCACAGAAACATGCGAAAATTAGCTATTTTAAATGCTTGAATTTTTACAGTAGCAGCAGTGGGTTTTTCTTGCAACAAAACGTCTCCATTGATTTTATTTTATTTTATTTTATTTTTATTTTTTTACACCTGCGCACGCGCAATGATGGGCTGGCCATGGGATGGGACCATGCAAATTTTTGGAGCCATTCCACCAATTGCATGGCCAGGTTTTGCTGAGACTTGCTGGTACCAGGCTGGGAGGGGGCATTCTCAGCGTCTCCATTTGCCATGCGGTGCGGGGGGATCCAAAATGGCGACCGCAATATTTTTTTTGAAATTGTGGTCCAAAAACCCACCAAAGCAACACAGAAACATGCGAAAATTAGCTATTTTAAATGCTTGTATTTTTACAGTAGCAGCAGTGGGTTTTTCTTGCAACAAAACGTCTCCATTGATTTTATTTTATTTTATTTTTTTTATTTTTTTTACACCTGTGCATGTGCAATGATGGGCTGGCCATGGGATGGGACCATGCAAATTTTTGGAGCCATTCCACCAATCGCATGGCCAGGTTTTGCTGATATTTCTGGATGTGCCAGAGAGGGCATAAAAAGCCCACCAATCCTAATCCTAATCCTAACCCTAACCCTAACCCATAGGCCAGTACACTGTGTTCTTAGTGGGCCAGAGGCACCCAGAGGTACAGCCCACTAACCCACCCTAACCTTAACCGTTACCCTAAGCCTAGCCCTTACCCCCTAACCCCATGCTCTGGGAAGTCAAGTTGTGCTAAATGGTGGCGGTAACGACAAACGACAAACGACACGACAAAACGACAATTTTTTGAAAAAAATTTGTGAAAAACGGAAACGACCCGAAACGGACCCGTCCCGAAAAACGACAACTCAAAAAAAAATTTTTTCTGGTCGTGCCCATCTCTAGTCCCAGGGCACTGCCAGAAGAAGGGAATGGTTAACTATTTCTGAGAATTATATTCTGGGAAAACCCAGGGAAGGGTCATTATTAAAGATGGAGACAAATTGAAAGATAAATCACATTTTTTATGAATTTGGCCAATTTGTTAAAAATTGTTGATATGTATTCCTCATTAATGGAGTCTCCTGAGGAATACAAATTGATGCATTTTAGCAATTTTTGATTCATTAATTCATTGGACTATAAAAAGTTCCTTAAGGCACCTAGAGGATATTTGAAGGAAAATATCTCCTTACCTTCCTCTACAATCTCACCAAGTCTGGTAGAAGTTGAACTTTTGATGTCCGGGTTATGCTACTGCAAATTAGGCTCTCCCAGGAAAGTTCTCCCCGGGTACCTAGATACTCTGAACATCCAGAGCAGCTTGCGCTGACTCTCCTCTACAGTCCCTGAAAATTTGGTGAAGATTGGGTTTTACCAATCAAGTTGATAAAGGACATATTCCTAGGGGGTCACTCAGCCATCTGAAACTCAGTCTTCACCAAACGTGCAGGGCTTGTAGAGGAGAGGCATCTCTGCAAATATAGCACCTCTAAGTATTAGGTGGGATTTTTATATCATTTTAAAGGGGAGATGAATTGATTCATCAATTTGTCACTGGAAATTTGTTGATTTCCAATTTGTTAATTTGTCATTTTGACAAGTTGACAGCTCTGATAAATTACAAACCATGATGAATCCTAACCTCTAGCTATTATAACTCAGAATTCCAATTCATAGAATCACTAGGCACAGTAAGGAGGGGGGGGAGCACTCAATTCAGGGTTCTTCATCCTTCCCTGTGAAGACAAGATAAGCAGGGGTTGACATCGCTAGGTGGAGCAGAAAGTCAGTGTGGCATGCATGGTGTCATATCTTGGCTATTGTCAATATCAAGATTCAAGTGACCTTCCAAACATGCAACAAACTGGGTGACTCAAGCCAGTCGCCATCAAACCATTTAATATAATTTACCAAGCTCTTGTGAGAACAGAAGAGAAAGATGAACCAGCTATGCCACATTGAGCATCTTGGAGACATGAATGATGTGCTTCATTTCAATACACATAGATACTAGCAGTTTGAATTGAATTTTGTAGGACAACTCTATTTGGCAAAGCGTTGACATTCCATTTTGCAAAGAAAATACAGAATTCCAAAGAGTATGGAGCTGATATCAGAGGTTTTGAAAGGCAACATTAACATACATATATATACCTACATCCTCCTATTATTTAGAACATAAGAACAATATTTGCATCAGCACACAGCTCCTGCTTGCATACCCTCCAGCCTGAACTGATGTTTAGACTGCCATTTCTGCTTTAAAATGTTATTCTGTGCAACATTAAAATGGGGCAAAACCAAAATGAAATAAACTGCAAATTAGGGCCAGAGAAATGTGCAAATCAGCCAATCCTTGCTCTAGGCTCCCAAGGGGACGGGTGGAGGAGGTCTACTGAGATCACACACAAAGGGTTTACAGCAATTCAGTGCTCCAAAAATGCTCTACAAAGTATTATAATTGGTTTAAAAGCCCCTGGGAAAGATATAGGCCTTACACACACCCTTTCCATTTTTCTGTTCATGTGAAAATTCCAGAGAACTCCAAGCTACTCGGAACAGAAATAGAGATATAAGTGAAGATGGGAAACAAATAAATTGTTCTTCCTCACAGAAAATTTTTAAGCTTGCAGCTATTACCTCTAAAGCTGTCCTCAGTCCATAAAAACTAATGAGCAGAAGCCAGTGAACAGAGAGGGTTAATTGAGTGTTTTGTGTGGGGCTGGTCAAAAACACAAAGAAAAGCTTGAGTCTGTATCCTTGTTTATCTGAGCCCTGTGGAGGACTTATTGTGTGTTTGCGACTGCCACTTACTCTCTCTGTCATTCCAGCCATGTGCTCTGCTTAGAGTGCATTGTCCAAGGGGAGGGGCTGCTGTTGAGAGACAGTGAATCACTGACTTGGTTGGAGGCAGTGCTGACAGCCCAGTATATTTAAAGCTGCCTTCAATCTCTGAGACATCATGAGCAGGAGTGACAGAACAGAACTGCCTAGATAAAATGAAGAGGCACAGATGGTCAGAATGTTGCTGCAGAGTCCTGCCACACTTGTGTCATGTTTGCCAGCCTGCTTGGGGATGTAGGAGGATGTACCTGTAGGCAGTGCAAGCTTCTTGTCCTTCCAGAAGAGAAGGTACAACGGTTTGAACCTTGCCTATCCATAGCCCTCCTCATTAGGGAACATGACATACTTTTGGAAAGAGCAAAGCAGCCCCTCCTGGAGGAGCAACCAAATTGGGTAGCTTCCAGAGACGAAGAATACCAAATGGAGGAGATAATCATGTGGAGAAATGCAACAGAAAACAAGATGACCACAAAGCATGTTTTGTTCACATATATAATCCACATAAAGCCATCTCCTTTTATAGGGATTCTGGACCACTGGAGCAGAGGTAGTGCTCAAAGGCTTCAGAGATCATCAAAACAGTTATGCAAGATTTCAAGATTTGTGGAAGTAAGGAGGACTTCTCTTCATCTTTGGAGGAGGAAACACATCTCTTGATCTCTTGATATGACTCATTACTGAGGGGAACAGAAACGGCAATGTACAGAACTGACAGGTTGTCTCAAGAGGTATGCTGTGTCTCCAGTGATTCCAGAATCCTGAAGACTGAAGATGTAACAGAGTGTTTGTCATGTGTTTTTCAACCCCCTTCATCTGTATGACTTATTATTTTAAAAAAGGCACACTAAACAGATAGCTGTTGTATGTTTTTCAGGATGTTTGGCCATGTTCTGAAAGTTTTTCTTCCCGACATTTTGCCAGACTGTGTGGCTGGCATCTTCAGCAGGCAAGGAGCTCAGGGAACTAGATGCTGGCCACAGAGTTTGGTGAACAGTCAGGAAGAATAAATTCCATAATACAGCCAAACAGCCCAAAAAACTCACAACAGCTATCAGATCCTGGCCATGAAAGCCTTCGAGAATATACCACACTTAACTCTTAATAACTGTTATATTCTTTCATATGTGCTCACAGAGTGACTGGGTTATGGTCTCTTCTAGAACCTTGCCTGGTAAGAAGGTCAGTCCTAACTGTACCAAGTTGTCAGAATCTTCTTCCTCCTCCATTCTGAAGATGAGGATATTTGCATCCTTCCATTCTTTATAGACCACAGTCTTTCACCAGGAATTCTCAAATGATTATACCCAGATGCGCCAAGATTATACCTACAAATGCTTTTAGTATTCTTGGTCGCAGTTTACCCTTCTCTGGAGGCATCATTTAAAGTAACTAGATATTCTTTCCCAAGTTTTTGTCTATGCTTTACCTCCCTCTTTAATTTTCCTTAGCTTGAACATTTACTGCTTGAGAGAAGATGGAAGCAAAATAGGCTTTGAATGGTTCTTTCAGATGCCCAGTTAGTGAAGATTTGGTACAAATAGTCAATCTTGTTCCTTCTTCAACCTCCTGCAGGATGAAATTATCATGAAGACATGTAAGAAATTTGCTGGATTTTCCATGCTTTTGAGATCAGGACCTGTCAGTAGATATTAAGGTAGCTGAAACCTCTCAGAAGGATTATATTTTTCTTTTTTGAGTTTGACCATATGATCTACATCTTCAGTCTGGCTTCAAGGTTCATAACAGACTTCCAGACAGTTATTTCCCTTTCCTTTGATTTTTATCTGAATCCTCTCTACCGGCTTTCAGTGCTCCAACTTGTAGAACATTTCACAGGTGGATACTTCCTTGCTACTCTTCCTCCTTTCCTGAATAAATAACTTATAGTCTCCAATTATTACATTATAATCACAAGTCTCATCCCACCAGATTTTAGTAATGTGTAATGAGAAGGGGTGTGGTGGCTTAGCGGACTAGATGACTGAAAACATCTGCTGCAAAGTCGGCAGCTCAGTAGTTTGAATCCCGGGTGCCACTCAGTGGAATGAGCTCCTGCTGTTAACCCCAGCTCCTGCCAATCTAGCAGTTCGAAAGCATGTGGAGGCAAGTAGATAAATAGGAACCACCATAAATAGCGGGAAGATAAAACAGTGTTCCATGCAGCCATGCCCTCCACATGGCCACATATTTGCGCAACACTGGCTTTTTGGCTACAAAACAAAAATGAGCACCGCCCCTATAGTCAGACACAACTATCACACATGTGCGGGGATAACCTTTACCTTTACCTTTTAGTGAACTGTTGTACTTCACATCCTGTTTTATGAGTTCAGTTCTTTGTTTCTCAGTTTCTATCTGCATCAAACCTGAAACCATGGATCATTCCTTTTAACTCTTTCCTTATTAGTACTATTTTCCCTTCTATTTTGTGTTTTCTCTAACATTATCCCAATTTCTAATGCATTATAGCAGCTCTTGCCCCCAGTGCCTGATATCTCTGTCCTAAGGAATACTATCAATCTCTCCTCCAGGTTTCAGAATACTCTTCAATTTAAAGTCATTCAGAAAGACTGCAAACAATCAAGTTCTTCCCTCTCTGTGTGTCAAGTTTCAGGCAAAGTTACCAGGACCCAGTCCAGGGCCAGGCTGCAGAATCAGATTACAATAGTCCAGCCACCAAGGGCACAGTCTACCAGACCAGTAGTTGAAGTTCAGATGAGCAGTTCATGGAGTTTGGCAAACCAGTCAGACAGACCAAGAGTCAAGAGGAGCAAGCCAGGGCAGCAGATATCAGCAGATCAAGGAGCACAAAAGGAAGGTCAGGTAGGAACAGACAAGGGACAGAACCAGAGCAGGGCTACTACCTAGGTAGCATAAACCCAGGCCAAGCAGGAGGCACAAGCTTTGTTGCTGATGTGAAGATGGGTGGGAGAAGCCTGTTATTATATAGCCCAACCTTCACAGGTGACAATCCTGAGGAGCTCAGTACCTGTTGGAGGGAGATGGCCCATTCCTGTCAGTTCTAGTGCAGCTTTCTACAATAGGAGCACAGCCAATCCTGCATGCACTAGGGTTATAATGTTCAGGCAGGTTCCCAATCCTAATACCCTGTGAGATACAATCCATGTTTTTCCAGAAGTCTTTCTTGATCAAAATGCATACCATGGTCCAGGAACAGAGTTCTTCACATCTAATTTTACTGTTTTAAAAAATCTATGCCACAAAACCAGTCATTAATGTTATTTTTGGCCCTTTTTAATTCGTTTGTAAACTAAGTTTATTTACTTAGTTTATTTGCCCACAGTGTGTCATTTTGAGATTTGATGTCAGAGATTAAAAGACAGAGACAAGTCGGTGGGTGGGACTGCCACAGCACCAACTGTAAAGGATCTCACCTACACAAGAAGATCAACCATGAGGACCCCATTTGGCCACTAGCACCCTGGCCACCCTATAGTTCTCTTCAGTTTTTTGATGCTTCAGCCATGAGCTGTTCCTTTCAGAACCCATATGGGCATTTAAGCACAGAAAGAACTGTCCAGGGTCCTGATGAAACATATTCTTATGTCAACTGATTGTATATGCCGGGTATGTCTGGTGACTGTGTTTACTTAGTGCATGGAGATATGCCAACATTTTTATTTATTTATTTATTTATTTATTTAACTTCTCCTTCCTCCATAAAAAGGTCGCAAGGATGTCTGTGAAGATTCTCAGTCATCCAGGTGAGGTTATTTGAAAGCTGAGTCATGGCAAACTGAACTTCTTTTCTTGAGAGTTCAATACGTTTTGCTACTCATCCAAGCAGCTTAGACTGAGTTAGTGGTGAGGCCTCCAATTTATAGTTCACCTTGATTTCACGTCACCCTGGTCAGAATAGGCTTATAAGATAGACAATGGCCTGAATAGGCTCATAGGTGGACAATGGTCTGAACAGGCTTGTTAGGTGGAAAATGGCCTGGGTTGCATGAAAATCCCACCTATGCAAGCCTTCCCAAATCCATTTACATATAGGTCATTAGCTTTGGCCTTACTGGTGGAGGTGTGTAGTGCTTCTGATTTGTTTGGGAATTGATGAAAGGGCAACATGATAAGTAGCAGACAGACTGTGACTGAGTCCCCCACCTAGGATGAGAGAGGGGTTTTCACAACACATGCATCCCAGGGATGGTTACATCATTGAAAGACAATATTTAAAGGTACAGGTGTGTATACAGGAATTACCCCAACACTAAAAGTGGTAAATAAAATTAAGCCTGAATCACATTCAATGCAAGGCATCACACTCCATTTAAAATCTATCTCAGAAAACTCAATGTATTTTTGAAGGGAAATGGTTTGGTCAATATCTTAAGATTTGCAAGTTTGGTTATGTCCCAAGTGGGAAGTGGGTTGCACAGGGTTGGTTCAGTGTTGTTTGGTAGAGTTTTGATTATTTTTTCCCTATTCTTGTATAAATGTTGTTTTATGTTTTGTACTATAGTTTTATCAAAAAAAAATTAAAAAGTAAAATCCCTTTCAGTTAGTCACCAAGGGGACACCTATGTGAAGGGGAAGGTCTTTGTTTGCTTTCAGAAGGATAGCAAAGATGGGGCCAACCTGTCTGTCTGTGGAAATAAGTTCCAGAGTATGTGACTAGGACTGAGGTCTGGCACAAAAAATGGAGGGTCTTTTGGCTAAACCCTAACATGCTTAACACAAATCATGTTTCAGCAGATTCAGAAATTCAAGTTCAAAATCCTTCTGGAGGGAATGCATGGAAAGAAACCATGGAGACAAATATGAAAAACTGGAGTGAATAGTAACATCTTCCCTCAAACCAGTTCATCTGGAGTCCTTATCCCATATATTTTTTAAAAGTGGGAACAAAACCTGTGCCTTCCTCTTCCTTGGCACACACATACAAATTTGAATACATATACAGTAGCAGCGGGTTATATAGAAATGTTCAATGAATATAACCCACCAACCACTGATAAAGAAATGGTCTGGTTACTTGAAAATGAACACACCTTTTTCCCTTCTACATATTTTGGATTAGTTATGTGTAAACTCAAAAGTCACTGTTCAACCCACTCTCTTGAATACTTTACACAATCCAAGTGAATGGATAGAAAGTAGCTCAAATTAAGTTCATCAATGAATTATCCATTTAGGACTGAAACTAAACATGTGTATATAATTTTAATCCCACCGATTTCAGTGGGACAGTGCTATGTGCTTTCAATTATCTTTGTGTTTAGGGGTTTTTAAACTGTGGTTTTCAAAGAAAGTTGCAACAGCTAATAATATGTAAAGTATAAAGGTCATCTGTGAAAAAAAATAAATTCCAGAATACTCCATTTCCACAAATGTGTGTATTTCCACATCTATCCAAAGACACTGCAAATATTATGGGGTGAGCCTAGGGTATGGTGATAGCATGGGGAACAGAATCAGGAAAGAGAAAAAAGAGTGAAGGAGAGTGGAATGGAAACATGGGGAGAAAACTGAAAGGAACTTAAAAAACCAAAACAAGAGTATATGCATCACTTAATAGATTTATCCCCTCATTTGTTGAACTTCAACTGAAAACATTCATCTATCACATTATTTGCACATGTCTTCTCTACAATATTGTCACTGCTATATAATCTTAGGGTTTTTTTTTTGGTTCTTTTTAATTTTTAAAACAAACAAAAATAGATGCCACAATTAGATATCATGTCAATTCAAAGCATGTGCTCTACACCTGAGCCATGGAATTTACCCACTTAGAGATTAAGTTTTTATTATGCCTGGAAATGTTGAAGAACTATGCAAAGCTATTGAAGCGTGAGCCTGAAGTTCACCTTTTTGTCCACAGACAAGCTGCAGTATGCTAGGCCAACATATCTAAGAAGTAATCCAATACAGAGAAGATTACAGTGATTTAAATGGAATACAGCTACGCTATGTGTTTTCTTTTTAAAATCAGACATATTTTTAAAAAATGTTATGTTTCTTCAGTAGGAAACTTGCTGCTTAAAGCAGGGTGGGGACTTTCCATCTGCCAGATGTCTTGAACGCAAGTCTTTTGCCATTTGCTATGCTGGATAAGGATGATACAAGGCCAAACATACCGTATGGAGAGCCAAATTTTACCCAACCTGAATTTAAGGACTGCCAGTTGTTAAAGTCTTTGCAAAGCCAAACCTTTGCTTTAATGGCTAATCTACATAAAGAGTATCTCAAATATTCTTGAAATGTACTAAGGATGATGGAATCATATGGTTATAAGAAAAAAAAATCAAATGAGAGAGAAAAACACTTGGGAAATGCCCCAAGAGAGAAGGGGGTCTATCTAATATGCAAGGCTTTTGTTCTGACATGAAAGAGCATTTTTGTGTGGTTGAATATTCAACTATACAGTTCCTCTGGCTGAAATCTGAAGTACAGTATGGTTACAGGCTCATTGATGTGTATACCAGGCCTTAATAATGTCAGTGCTTTGTTACGCTAGAAACATCCAAGTAAAGACAAACAGGATTTGGTGAAGTGCAGAAATAGAGTTTGACAAGACTCCCTCTGAGATTATTTTATTCTGGGAGACAACAAAGTGTCAAGATAAGTAACACTGTGATGTCTCACAGCACCAAAGATTAAAGTGAAAACAGCTAAGTAAGCCAGCATAATTAATTTAGTGCAGACAATGAAGCGTGTGCTTTACACTGTAATACAAATAAGGGTATTTATAATTTATTTTGTGGGTCTGAAACAGAGCCACATCACACATTAAAAACACTCTGTGTCTTGGGGGGAAATGCACTACTAGAAAAAGTGATGCTTGCATGTGAAAGATTCCACAACACATAGCTCTTGTTGATGGAGATATTCAGTAATTGTTCTGGACGCTTCCATGTATTGTCAAGGAATGCTTCTGGGATGCTTTGTGGTCTGTGTCTGGAAATCAACCTAGATAGGTCAGGGGAAAGGAGACCTCTTTAAAGCCACTCGCCTGCCCATTCTTTTGGATGTCCTTCTGTAGACTTCCATGGGACCGTAGTGGTGGTACTTCCAGAGAATGATTGTGTCTCCCAATATGCAATATTGTTACTCCTTTGGGGAAGTAGAGCAGCTAATAAGCCCCACATTGTGGTGAGTAATTCTGACAACCATACAGACCAGTTAAACAGCAAGATATAGGGTTTTGGCAGACTGTTATGTACAAGTTTAGACAAAGCCCTTCTATATGTGTGTGTTTGATGGCACAAATAGCTACAGGTTACTTTGGAATCTGTCTCTGAAAGTTCAAGGCTAATTCAGGTTAGTAGTGATAATTAGAGAAGAGCCACTGAGTCAATAAGAGATTGATGGTAAGATTACACTTAACATAAATCATTTTGATTCACTAGGTCATCCCCAGATGGATTTAAGTATTTGATTTAGTCCAAGGTTGGCTAGGAGCCCACAGTCTGCCAGGGAAGATGAGTTGGCTCTCCGCCCTTTGTCATGAGCTGGAACCCATCTGTCCCTTCCCAACCTCCTCAGACAGCTGACCACTCTGGCGAGGAAGTCTTGTAATGCAGCGAATAAGGGGTGAGCTGCCTGGGGATGCTCAGAAGGGCTTGTTGGGCTTCATTGTTGATCCGTACATCACCACCTAAAAAGGATCCCAGTGATGTGAAGAGTCTGTAAGCGGAACGGGCAGCTGGAAACTAGGAGTTACAAACAGCTGACCAGTGGTACTTTGAGCTTTCTATGAAGCACAAAGTGTCCATCCCTAGTATATTTTAATTCCCATGCATTCAGTAGCCCCCCCCCCCCCCACAAGACGTATCTTAGTGTAGGTATGCTTGACCAGGAAAAGTCTGCCTAAGGATAATTACTGAACCCCTGTACTTGCATGTTCTGGTGAGTACACTCAGTGTAAGCCGTAAAGAGAAGGCAACTTACCAGACCACTAGCTACCTATCAGAAGGAAGACAATAATAAAATGCAATAAAGGCAAAACTGCAAAGGCAAATATAATCTGCAACAAGTAAAATATGTAAAAATAAAAGTGCTGGTGCCTCCTCATGCTGGTAGATTATGTGCATTGTAAATCCTCTGTGTGGGTGACCCTATTGTACATTAAAGCCAGTTATGTTGCTGCCAGACCATTCTTGTTATTGCCTTGCTTATTATTAGTTGAATTCTTTTCTTGGTTTCTTCTCATAGACAGGAATGGAAATATTCCAAAAAAAAAAAAAATCTTTGTTAAGTGAATCTACCTGGGCTTTTAGAGATTGTTTGCATCTTGGGACTTTGGGGTTGGTGGAAATGTAAAAGAATTTCTTCCAGAAAAGTTATTTTCCCTCGACATTACTGTATTTTGCAAACACACACACATAAAATGTATTTCCCCCCACAAAGGTAAATGTGGTTTCCACAAAATGGAGGGTTTTCTACCAATTGCATTGTGTGGGTTTCCAGAACCTGGGGCAAGCAAGTATTGCAAGATGCAGCTCAGGTGCTTCTATGCAACATGTGGGCAGAATAGGGCACAGGGACTGGATGGAAGAAGCCCCTAGACTGGCACCGTGAAGCAACTCATTGTCTGTTCTGGTGGTGGTAGCAGTGGTGAGGCAGGCCTTACACTTTCTGGCAGTTTGGACTGCAAGGGATGACTGTGGGAGTGTGCCTTGTGGGGTGGCCTCTGTGTCCCTAAGAATTATGTGCTGGGTGGGGTGGGTGGGGGGAAGCAAAGCACCTCACTTATATACAGCTCCATAGCTCTTAAAGCACTCTTTAGGTGACTTACAAGTAATTATGAAGACTACACATTGCCCCCACCCCCAGAAAGCTGTTTAATGATCCCACCAATCTTGAAAGGATGGAAGGATGAGTGAATGTTGAACCAGCTACCTGGAACTGAACCCTGGGTTGTGAGCATCATTTTGGCTGCAGTAGAGCAGTTTCATCACTGAGCCACAAGGCTCCTCCATCTCTCTGATCCACACACACACCACACCACTGTTTTCTGCTTATGCTGCTCCTTAATTTTTCAAGGAGAAATGGTGGGCCTAGGGCCACCCTCACTCTCCAAACCCGGAAGCCAGAAACAATAAGAGGCAAATGAACCCGTGTCCCTTCACTGTCTCAGCCTTTCTACTGTGATTGCCTGTGTGGTGTAATGGATAGGGTGACAGACAAGGAGGAGTTGAATCCCTGCTCAGCCATGGAAAGTCACTGGGGGGACTGGGACTGGTGAAACTACTCTTTAAATATCTCACTTACCTTGGAAGCCCTATTAAAGTTGCTTTCTATAAGCCTATTCCAGCTTGCAGGCAGATAATGCATACGGTGGTTCTACTGTGACGTAATGCTACGCCACACCAGTGATCACAAGAGAATGTCACCCATATGAAGGCACTACAGCTCCTTTGGAAAAGTTTGGAGTAGATAAAAAATGTGCCCACAGATCAATTAGAGATCAGTGAAAAAATATGACTAGCAACTCTAATACCATATCTGAGGAAAGTGGGAAGATAACTACTTTGAGGAGGAGGAGGAAGAGAGTGGTAGAGCCACCTGGCATCAATAACTGAGCCATGCCCAGCAAAGTTGCTGTGTTAGAACAAAGAACCCCATTATCTTCCCAGAGGAGAAGTGCCATTCTAACCTCAGTGTAAGCTGGAAGAGGAACATTTTCTTCAGCAATTATCTCCGCAGTCATTTAGGTTTCTAAGCATTAGTCAGTAGAGAATAGAGATGAGGTCATCACTTCGCACCATAGGCTAAGGTCCCAAAGAGGGATGACCTGAAATATTTTCTGCTTGCCGCACACAGGGAAGCTGAGTGAACTGGCAGCTAAAAGCAGACATCAATACTGCCAATTGTATAGCATCTTCTGCTGCATGATAATGACAATCAGGCCATCAGTGACAGGGCTCCGTCTGTTACTAGAGGGGATTGTGCTATCCTTCTTCTTTGCTGAAAATATAAAGGCAGAAGGTATTTCCCTGTAGTATCACATAGAATCACATAGACTTTGTGTTTATAACTACAGTACTTATAACCTTGTAGCTTTAATGTAGTGTTGTCTATTAATGCTGTAAGATGTCCCTCAATTCCTTGTTCTCAAATACTTGAACATGTCTTAATTGTACTGGACTGTATATTAGCCCTCATGGCTGTAAGCCACCTTGGGTCCTTTTCCAAGGAGAAAGGCAGGGTAAAATACTCTAAAATAAAATAATAATATCTCCATTACAGAGCTCTTCTCTCTTCATCACCCTCCTTGTCATAACTGCCATTTTGCTCTCTCTCTCTCTCTCTCTCTCTCTCTCTCTCACACACACACACACACACACACACACACACACACACACACACACACACACACACACACACACCAATTGCTAACACATATGCATATCCATCAATGCAGCATAGTGAATCATGTCAGCCTAGGAGACATAGATTCAATCCCCGTTGGGCTATGGACCCTCAAAGAGGGTTGATAATGGGAAACCACTCCCTGAGTAGCTCACATCTTTTGAAACCCCTAGTTCAGTGATGGTGAAACTTTTAGAAACAGAGTGCCCCAACTGTGATTCAAAATCCACTGATTTTTCACAAAGTGCCAATAAAGCAATTTAATCTGAATACAGGTGGCTGTGAAGGGCCAATGTCGGGTGCCCACAGAAAGGGTTCCAAGTGCCACCTTTGGCACCCGTGTCATAGGTTCGCCAACACTGCCCTATTTGGTGTTGGGTTTTTCCTTATCTCAACTACAAAGCAGCCATGCATGAAACCTCTTTCCTTCTTTCTAGAACTTTGTCTCAGGCTATAATTCTGCTGCCACCTGCACCTGTCCCTTTTTATGACTATAAGGGAAGGTTCTACCTTGCCTATTCTCAGCCACTGGCAGAATGCTACCAGCAGCCTGCTCTGCCCTGCCTTACTCCTTCATTCTAGATAGAACTGTGGGCCATTCCGGCGCTGGCTAGTCCAAACCTGGGGCTGCATTGCCCACCATGGGAGGAGGGGCGAGACAAGCCAGGGGCCTCACAAGGCTTGGGCAAAGGAGGGGTCAGTGCCCCCCTTTAAAGCCCAGTCCCCATACCCATGCCTTCTCTTTCTTCTCTGGACAACAATGCACTGGAGCACTGTTTGCGGCGTGTCTGTTGTCCAGAATAGAGATGGGCACGAAACGAACAATTTTTCGTTTCTGTTTTCGTTTTTTCGTTTCGTTACGTAATGAAACAACAAATGAATTTTGTCTCTAAAATGAAATGAAATGAACAGAAACACTGGAAATTTTGTTGTGTGTTTCATTTCTGTTACTGCAATATGAGTGAATTGCTTAAAATCCTAAAAAAAAAATCACAACAAATTGAAATAAATGGTAATGAATGGTAATGAAAATGAATTTTTTTGCAAAAAATTGCGAAAAATGGAAACGAACCGAAACGGACACTCCAAACGACAAACGACAAATGAAATGCCATTTTTTTATTCGTGCCCATCTCTAGTCCAGGACCTCGGCCACATGTGTGGCCTAGCGCACATGGAAAAGAAGATGAGCAGGGTGCATGTGCACCCCACCCGGTTCATCCAGGGGACCTTGGGGGTGGGGGAACTGATTGCCCAGCCCCAGCCACCTCTGTGCTCCCCAGCATTTCTGCTGCTGTGAGGGTCAGAGTGGAGGGAGGGAGGGCACCGCACAGAACCTATGGCCACTCCCTATGTCTTCCAGCACCCCTTCCCATCCGCCACTGGACTTACCGGCTCTCCTGCCACTGTCAGGGTTGGGATCATGGGGAGGAGGAAGGGCACTGCTTCTTTCCTTCTTTCTTGATAGAACTACTGTTGCTGCCTTTCTCTGCACAAACTAAGTATATTTGTACCTTTTTTACTATTTATTGTTGTTTCCTTTTGTCCATATATATTTAGTAAAGCTTTGTTATATTTTTCTATACAAGCTATTTTGTTTCCCTTATTTAAGCCATGCATAGCATCTGGGTGTGTTAATGTGCTTGCTACATTACAGTAGATATATTTGGGTTACTATCCCTCCATTTTTGTATTACTTGCTGCACTGAGTATTCTACATGACTGTAGAAACTCTGAAGATTTATTCAGTACTCTGCAAGGGTCTTTTTAGTAGTAATTAATTTCCAACAATTGGATCACCATACTTTGGAACCAACTTGAAAACACATAGCAAGAGCAATGTAGATATCTGTAAATTGAATGTAACCATCAATATCCACAGCAGCCTCTATTGGTCTTAATGCATGTGCTCTGATTTTGCTCTTCGTGTCATTTATTGGAATAAATTGCACACTTAAACTTGTTCTACATCATTTTTTTAAAGCTATGGATTTCTATGAAAAGCATTGCACACAAAAGGTTGTTGTGAGGATGTTAAAAAGACAGATAGTATAAACTTTTTGTAGTAAAGCAAAGATAATGTTCTAGAAGAGGTAGTCATGTTGGTCTGTGCAAGCATTGCAGGAAAAATGCTTCATCAAACATAAGAGAAAGAGTTTTACCATAGCTGATATTTATACATGGCATCCAAATATAGATATCAAAATACAGAGATTGTGGTTGGTAAGTTCAGTGAGTATTTACCACTGTGGTGATAGCATCATTGATATGCAGGTCTTTCATAGAAGTTTATGCTACAAAAATGTGAAAAACCTCTGTTATGAAATAACAAGGGTTGAATAGCATGAATGTTAATTAGACTGGTTTTCTACAGTTGCTAATGAACATTCCCCCACTACAAACTTTCCTTTGGTGTCAGTTGCAATATTGTATGAATTACCACAGACAATGGATGACTATAAAAGCTGAGTTCGAAGTTTCTAAGGTGGATCTGTTAATGTAGTGGTGGGGAGTATCTGGGAAATGCAATAAGGAATAATATTGGTAGTGGCTTATATTAAGTCCATTGATATGTGCATCGAGCCTGTGAATAAATTTTATCTGAGCTGCTTCTAGCTGGACTCTTGTTATCTAGTTTATTTTTTCTAGGATGGCCAATTTCAAATCACCTATGGAATGTCTGGGTAAGTTAAAATGGTGTGAAATGATGTGAACTTTGTTGAACAACCATTTTTTCATTAAGATCAATGCAAGCTGTAATAAATAAATGAAAGCAGCTGTCTCGGCCAAAGGTCACAAGTCCTCCATTTCTGACATGAAGAATCACTCTTTGTGGTCGAGTGAACTTGACTTTGATCACTCCCTTTCCAGCTGAGTATTTTGAATATCACTTAATTATAAACTTGAAACTGAATAACAGAAACAGTATTTCTTCCTTCAGAACAGTCAGAAAGCTATTTCACATTAGCTTCACTGAGATGGTAACCTCTATGGACTGTATCACTTCATGCTGTGAAGTTCAGTTTATGGAATGTCTTCACCATACAGAGATAATTTTCCCATGATTCCTTATTTCAGGATCGAGGCCATGTTTAAGAAAACGGAAGAACCATTAGTTATCCAAGCCCACATCTCTCATCTGAAGTTGTTATCTCAGAAATGAATTTGCTATCCAAGTAAAAAGTAAGCTAATGAGGCACTTGGGAAGGAGTGTTTTATTCCATGTAGAAAAGCCACAGTTTTTTGCACAGACTCCCTTTCCAAATAGCACACAAAACTAAAACATACAAATACCTGTATGGGACAGCATTGGAATATAATTTGAGCTGTGCTTAAGAGAATCACTGCTGTAGGTCAAGTGGTGGGGAAATCGCCGTTTACTCAATCATGGCAGTCTAAATTTGTGATTAGAGATGGGCACGGAATGAACATTTTTTTCATTTCCGTTACCGTTTCTCGTTTTTGTTACGTAACGAAATGACAAACGAAAATTGTGATGAAAATGAAACAAAACGAACAGAACCATGACAATTGTGGTTGTTATCTTTCGTTTCCGTTAATGGCGACACACAATGAAATGAGCTGTTTTAAATGTTAAAAAACTCCCTGGACATCCGTAAAAACACAGCAATAATTATTTATATTGTCTAATAATACCTACCAGGGGGGTTGGGGTCCTTAAAACGTTTGTTTTTGTCTTCTCCCATCGCAATGTATTTTTCTTTTCCCTTTAAAATGGATGTCGCCACCAGCCACAAAATGGAGGCAAGCCATGTGATGTGGGGTCATGTTCAACCAATAGTATGCCCAGGTTGCAGACTGGGCGGGCAGGTCTGGCAGCCACAGAGGGCATAAAAAGCTCTGGCAGCCCCCGTCCTCCTTGCAGTCTCTGGTGGGAGTTAGGGTGGGATTGCTGTCTCTGCTACTCTAGCTTCAGTCCTGCAGCCTCCCTGTGTGCATGCATGCTGCGTACCTCTCGGTGAGTACCCTCCCCTGCCCCGCAGTGCAGTCACTCTGTGGCTGCCTTGCACCCTGGGCAACGCCCGCAGCTGCCTTTGCAGCCTCCCTGCATACCTAGTCTATACTGTGTCTCTGCCAGCATCCATTTTTTAGCGTTTTCCCTCTGGTCTGGGGCATTGGGGGATGCCTGCACACGGAAATGCTTTAAAAATCGCACAAAAAGCGGGTAGAAATGACAAACGAAAAAACGAAAAATGGTAATGAAGTTTTTCAAAAAATTCCCGACAAACAGAAACGAACCGAAACAGACCTCTCAAAGACAAATGAAAAACTGAAACACCGTTTTTCTGTTTCGTGCCCATCTCTATTTGTGATAGTTTGTATTTGACCTTCAGTCCTAAATGGATTTATTTCTGAGTAAATCTCAGTAATTTCTATTGACATCACTGTCTGCTTAAGAATGCCTCTGAAGTCCACACTCCTCCTTTTCCTTCTGCCGAAATGGATATCACTGATCCAATGCATCTGGGATGAATCCCATGTCTCTCAAAATAGACATGCAAACACTGAAGTCCTGCCAAGCCATTTATGCTTCCCATTTCAATACAGTGCAATCTGCTGTGTAACAGAGACAGAAAAAGGTCTTACACCTTCAAAAGAGATGCCAGTTTATCACTTCAGATGCTTTGCAACAAAAGCTGTCAAGCAGTGACACCATCAAGATGTGTGGAAGAAATGCACCTGAGACCTGCAGTCAGACACTTCCCTTACTCCTTCCCTTTAAAAATCAAAAGGTTATTTGTAAGCAGTGCACAAGCCAGGCACATTTTCGTTATAGCCGAGTGTTATCAAATCAATCAGTACAGAAGACTGAATGTCAAATGCTGCTCTGAGGTCAAATTAAGGCACCACAGCTGGTCTGCTAGCTTTTAGCTTAAAGATATACATATTCATGTTTGTTTCAATTCCATAGAAAGAAAAGCAGAGGAATCAGAGAATGGGAGAGCTGAAAAAGTTCCCAAGGGTCCCCAAGTCCAGCCGCCCGCTGAAGCAAAAAACGTGCAGCTAAAGCATTCATGAAAGATGAGAAGCCAGCAATTGTTTAAAATAATCTTCCGAGATGTTCCATTCAATTGTCAAACAGCTCTTACATGCGTAGTAGATAATCAGAAATTGTCAAAATTTCCTTTGTTGTAATTTGCATCCATTGCAATGGGTTCTACCTTCAACAGCGGTTGAAAACAAGCTTCCACATACAAAACCTTAAAAAAGATCACCTCTCAGTCTTCTATGAACCAGGAAAACCAGCTACCTCAACCTTTCTATGTTGGGCTTGCTTCCCAGATTTTTTTACCAATTTGGTCGATGTCTTTTTGATACACCCCATTTGGGGATTTACCTCTTTAATTTAACTTAACCCATTTCAAATTCGGATACTCAGAACTGGACTGACTATTCCAGATGAAGCCTGACCAAAGCAGGTAAAAGTGTCTAATTTTGCAACTGTGCATTTGGTTTATGTTCCCCAAGTGTAAAATTTTGCACATATCCTAGTTATTTTTCATTCTGTTGTTTTCAAGCCAGTCTTGAATTTTGTTTCTGTCTTCCAGGGCATTAGTTACTTGTGGCATCCACAAATTTGATTAGGATTCCCTGCAAGTCCCAAATTATTAATAAACATGTCAAAGAATACCTCACCCTGAGCATTGTAGTATCTTGATTGTTATCTCCTCCCAGTTTGAGAAGGAGCCATTGCTAAGGCCCCTCTGAGACCCATTCTGTAACCAACTGGGTATCCATTTTATAATTGTTTTATCCAGCCCATACCATGTTAACTTGTTAAGTGGAGCATGATGGGACACTTTGTCAAAAGCCTTGCTGGAATCAAGATGCATCATTATCAGAATTATTACAGCATTATTACAGAATTATTATCAGAATATTACAGAATTATCTGGGAGGTTATCCATCAAAAATCTGATAAATTTAGCCTAGGAGGATTTGTTCTTGACAAAATCTGTGTTGGCTTCTGGCTATTGCTATATTGCTTTCCCAGTGCATGCAGAGTGACTGCTTTTTATTCTGCTCAAGAATTTTCTCTGGAATTTATATCAAGCTGATTGGTCTTTGGTTTCCAGGTTCTTCTTTTTTGAAGATAGGCACTAAATTACTCCTCCTCCAGTAATCCAAAGAAGTAACTAAGGCATATATCACCATGGCCAGATCAGACCACTCCTGGAATGGTGGCAGCTGGCACACTAGTTGCCCTGCTAAAACCTGGGCATCCAGGTTCAGAATCTCCTACCCTGATATAACCATTACTTTTATCTGTCTGGAAGTCACAGTCAATCACTTCTATTCAGTGACATAGTTTCAGAATCTTCATCCACACCAAGTATTTATTTATAAACTTGTCACCCCCTCCCCCGTTTCTTGTTTCCTATGTTTCCTAAGCCAGATATTTCTGTTCAACCACTCGATGTATTAGAGAGATCCATGAGATGAACTCTCACGTTGTGTTCCAACTGAAATCCATGTTTCTAAGACAGATTTGGGTGTAGGTGAGACATCCATACATAATCCCTGTTAAAAATAAGTTATTTGCTAGTCTGAGCAGCATGTCTAGCATTTGCTACAAAAGTTGCTGCAAATCCACTTGTGTCCTTATACTGTTACAAGCAGAATGGATTCTCTTTCCCAGTTGCATAGTCGGGGAGACTCGGGGGCAGTATCCCTGGGTGCAAATATTCTTAGAAGTGCGAAAGGGAGTTCATTCCTTTCTCATTTGGCCAAAGAGTGTGAGCAGAGCCATGTGTCATTTGAGAAGTTAGAACCCGTTCTGTCTCTGGCTAGCTCCTACCACCACCACCACCACCACCAAAAGCCACCCTCTGATGTTCCAATCTGGTTGTCTTTCTTAGAAAAGGTAAAGAGCAGCACCAACTCTGGATGGGAAAACTCCAATTTTACCCCCCTCCCATCCCAATCAAAACAGTCCACCGCATCTCCTGGATTAAATCCTGAAATAACTGCATGAAACCTGCCCAAGCTGTTCTGTCAGCAAGGGATGCACCAAAACAGAGATCACTCCCAGTCAAGTGTCCTCAGAGTTGGAGCCAAGCTGGAACCTCTCCTCTAGTTTGTTCCAGACTCTGAAGTAAACCTCCATCCCACACCACTGGAGATTTCCTACCCATCCACCACCCCTAAAACAATCCCCCAGTCATGCAGAGGATTCGAACAGGTTGTGAGGGGATCTGAAGGTAGCCATGTGGTGGTGAGAGCTTTGAGGAAAGCCACATGCATGTCATGGCTAGTGCTACGTGCACACTGTGGGGGAAGGGGGTTGTCTGATTCATCTGCCTTTTTGGCAAACTTTGGGTGGGCAAGTGAGCAGAGTTGTCTTGCACATTCATATCTGTGCATCTGTTTGATGGAGGCAAGGCAGACAGGTGCAGGTGAAATTATTGCCCATTGGATTATCTGTCCAAAGCCTGGGCTTCCTTGCACAGTGCAGTTGCTCAGGAATTGATGACAGTGTCAGTACACACCCAGAGCAGAGTGCCACAGCTCCGCAAGCCCAAGATGTGCAACCAGGAAGACAGAGGTAGCAGCAGTGGCAACAGCAGCAGTGACATCTTCAGCAAGCTGATGAGGAACATGAATGGGCTCCGTAGTCACCATTTTGTGCTCAGTCAGATGCCAGCAGCAGCTCTCATAACCCTCAAATGGTGCCAAGCTGAGGGATTCCCCACTTCTCCATCCCCATATATTGGGTCACAGAGCTGGGAACTGAGCCGTGCCCCACAGTACTTGCCTTACACCACGGCTCTTTCCTATTCCAAACCAGACTATATCTGGAAATTTGAGTTGAAGTTTGGTCCAAGAAAGTAGGAAATGGAGAGCCCCACTCTACCTCCAACCCACAACCTAAGTCTTCTGCTACCAATTACAGTGCCTCAGCCAACAGACTGGCAAATAAAAGGTTTCCAGCTTTTGTTTCAGTACTAAATAATATATCCTGATTATTCAATAATCTCATGTTATGAGGCTTCCATTACTTGAAGACTCAAAGGGCGCTTTTACACGACCCCTAAAATCCGAGGCATATGGCTCCCAGATGCGGAGCTTAAAATTGTTTTCCCACCAGCTCCGGACTTTTAAAAAAATTAAGTACAACCACACCCACCTAAGTGCACCCCAGCGCATTTTCCAAGTACCTGGTCTCTGGAGGTAAACAATTTTCCGGTGCAGACTATAAAGCTGTGGATGCCGGGCTCTCCTGCCTTTTGTTGTCTTCCTGCCCCTTTAACAGTCTGAAATGTCTATGGGGCTGCTCCAACTCGCAGACGGAGGGAAGACAGAGGTGACCCTGCATTTTTCTCTCCCTTTTTTTCTCCCTCCCCTCATGGAGACAGGAGCAATGGAGTGCAGAGGGGTGGGAACACAGAAAGCAGAACAAACCCCTATGATCTCTTGTCTGAATTTAATTTGCCAGCAGATCTTAGGGGTCGTGTAAAAGCACCCAAAGGTTGTCATCTGAGATCATTTGGTGGGTGTGGGATCTACAGTTTCACTCTGACCTTGAAAATAAACAGCAGAAAGATTAAATCTCAAGCCTGAAGTTGGGCAGTACTATCTGAATCATAATTGAAGCATATAGTATCTGTGCAAAAGAATACACAAACAAACAAATGATCTCTCTGTTCCATTTTGACTCACTGATGTGGGCAGGCAGACAGGCAGGCAACGAACAATTGGACCTTTCCAATAGTCAGTTTACTAATTGTTAGTAGGGATGGGCATGAAATAGAAAAATTATGTTTCATTTCATTTCATTTCCCCATTATTTGTTTTGTTTGATTAGAAATGAATCTTTTTTAAAAAAAAACATACAAAATGAACCAGTAATGAAAGCAAAGCAAAAAGCAAAGTGTTCTGTTTATATACCGCTCCATACCACTTCAAGTGGTCTCTGGACGGTTTACAGTTTAATTACATTATGCAGGCTACACATTCCCCCCCCCAGCAAGCTGGGTACTCATTTTACTGTACTCCGAAGGATGGAAGGCTGAGTCAACCATGAGCCTGCTACCTGAGATTGAACCCCAGGTCATGAGCACAGTTTTACATGTAGTACAGGCATTTAACCACTGTGCCACAATGCCCAATTGACCAATTTGTTGCTCTATAACACAGGTCCCCTGGGGCCTAGAGGCACCAAATTTGGATGGTACCTTCCATAGACTCTCCACTTTAAGCCCTCCAATTTTGGAGAAATTTGGGGTTCCGGGGGCTGAGTTATTCAACTTCAAATGGGGTGCCCCAAGAAAGAAATCTATTTGCAATGTTATGTGCTTGAAAATAGTTATGCCAGGCAGGTAGCAGTGTGGAAATTATAGTGGAGTTTTCTCAAGCTCTCCGTTTGAAGCACTCCCAATTTGGAGAGGTTTGGGTTAGAGGGGACCAAGTTATTTGACTACAAAGGGGTGCCCCCGGAAAAAAAAACTTTAGGATGCATCCATCACAATGTCTAAATAGAGGGCCAGCTGAATCACACCTCTGACCCAAAAAAATCCTTCGTAGCCCACACAGGACACAATGTGACAATACAACTCTTCTTCAGGACAATGATCACACTAGTTCTATGCTCATCAGTTTTAGACAGGTGCAGAGTGATCCTGATGTGGTCTGCCGCCAAAGACAAGTCACCCTTCTGCAAAGAAGATCCTGACTTGTCTTTCTTGGAAACCACTACCAGTTCACTAATTCTAAGGGCAGCAAATGATGCAATTAAGGTGGCCACCCTAAATAAAATAACTTCAAAGTGATCCACACAAATTTCACTCAAACTTCATAAAGCTTAACTAAAATATCTGGTGAAATGGGAAGCCCTTTTATGTCTTGTCATGCCTCTCTCCTTCGACCAACCCTCTATCATTGTTGGAGTCTAAAATCATCCGAAGGGGGTGCAATGAGCTTTGGTATAAAAAGTCAATCCTGAAAACTTGACCAGAATAGATCTAGGAGCCAGGCACTTATCGTTCCAATAATAGGCAAACTGGGCCAATTGATCACTAGAAGCTGGCCATAAAAGGCAAAGTCTTTCCATAATACAAAAATGATTATATTCCATCACAGCCGCTGCATAACTATTCCTAGTGCTCAGTGCCAACACCAGACTCAATGCTCTATTCACCTCTACACTCTAATTCACCGTATCTCCTCTGGGAGAACCTTGGGAAGTGGTTGGGCATCTGGGGCCAATTCCTTGAGTACTGCCATCTGTGGATGGGAAAGGGCATCAGCCAATTCGTTGTGAACCCCCAGCACATGCCTATCATGAATAAAAATACAGTGGTACCTTGTATAAAGGAATTAATGCATTCAAAATGAAATTATGTTAAGCAAATTTTCCTTTATATAAACTTCCCATAGGAATGCATTGAAAACAGAGTAATCCCTAATTGCAACCATTTTGTGTTGTAAGGATTCGCCCCGTAGACGATTCTGTTAAGCATATTTCCCCTATTTCCAGATTTTTTTATGTTGTACAAATTTTATGTTATACAAACCGTTTGTTATACAAGGGTCCGCTGTACTGAAATACAAGCAGCATAATGTGAAAGCCCAGACCAGCTTCATGACCGCTGGGGATTTTCAAGACAAGGTATTAACTATCCAAACCGCCACCTATTCTAACACCAAAATAACACTGAGGAGTTTGATCATGCTACTGACCAAATCAGCAAAGTCAAATCCCTCGTGATCCCTTTCAACTCCTCACTCCTCAGGCCACTGTCCGGCACACCAAGCCTTGAAGCCTCCACCCATAGGACTTCCATCTTGCCTGTATTCAGCCTCAGTCTATTCGCTCTCATCCATTCCAGAACAGTATCCAGGCAGCACTCCAAGGAAAAAATGGCATCCACTGCAGATGGAAAAAAGGAGATATAGAGTTGGGTGTCATCAGTATACTGATGACACAAAACCCTATACCTCCTGAAGACCTTACCCAGTGGTCCCATATAGATATTAAAGAGCATGGGAGAGATGAATGACCCATGAGGCACCCCACAATTGGGGAACCAAGGGGTGGATGACATCTCCTCCAGCTGTACTCTCTGGGGATGGTCCTCCAAGAAGGAACATAACAACTGCAAAACAGTGCCCCCGATCCCCAACTTGGAAAGCCTCCCCAGGAGGAGGATGTGGTTGACAGTATCAAAGGCTGCTTAGATAAACCACTGGTTGGGGAAATGAATTGATGTTGGCAGTGTGTTGTTGTGTGCTCAGGAATTTGTGAAATGATCTAGGAAAATGGCCATGTCAATATAACTGGACATAACCACATAAGAAGAGCAATGCTGGATCAGGCCAAGGGCCCATCTAGTCTGTTTTCCTCTATCTCACAGTGACCCCACCAAAGCCTCTGGGGGCTAAAGAGACTGGATATCTGTCTCCTGATACCACTCCCCTACATCTGGCCTTTGATGTACTTTGTTTTTTTAAGCCTGGAAATTACGCATCCCCATCATGGCTTATAACCTGTGATGGACTTTTGTTCCAGGAATCTGTCCAATCTCCTTTAGAAGGCATTCAGACCAGATGCCATCACCACATCCTGTGGTGAGGAGTTCCACAGACTAACAACACACTGGGTAAAGAAGTATTTTCTTTTGTCTGTTCTCACTTTCCTGACACTCAATTTGAGTGAATGTCCCCTAGTTCTGGTATTTTCTGAGAGGGAGAAGAGTGTCCTGTTCTCACAGGAAAGCTCCTGTTAGAGAGAGTGGAATCACATTGGGTGGCATGTGGAACCTTCAATGGGTTTGTTGGTCAGGTGTGCTCAAGCCCTGAGCCAACTTGGATGTTTTGTTGGCATTCTGGAAGAGTCAGCCTAAAACAGTTCCATGGAATCAGGATGGGGACACTTGCTCTTTGTAATGACAGGAATGTGGATTCACCCATGGTCCCGGCTTGTGGCCGAGTAGAGCCAAACATCACTGTGGTGATCCATGGTGGGCAGGCAATGTTGGTGACCATGTGGATGCAGCAAATGTGTGCCATTCCCCTCTCCCCCACACACATTGCCCAATGCAGAGTGCAAGGCCTGATGGGTATCTGGCAGGGTGACATGACACAAGCCGTTATAGGCCAGGGGTGGGGCTGAAGAGGGAAATCAAGCTAAAGCATTTGTCATCCTCCGTCATCAATTAGTTTTGTTTTGCAACTGAGTATTCTTGTTGTTTTAATGATTAAATGTTTTTTTAAAAAAAGATAAAGATTTTTTCTTAAAGAAAATTACCAGTCATAACTTAAGAGGTGTTGGGGCCATTGGGGTGAATCCAGTTGGCTGGGAAGCACCAGGTCTGGACATGAAATCCCATGCTCAGAACCCGGGGGGGGAGATGATGCTGACCACTAGCCAGGCTCAGGTAAGCTAGCACCCCCAGGATGATGAGGGACCATGGAGTGGCATACCTGTATGTCCATGTTGTCTCTGAAGATCAGCCATTCCAAGTCTTCTCACAGGAAAGCTCCTGTTGAAGATGGCAGGATCACATTGGGTGGCATGTGGAACCCCCAATGAGATGGATCCAACCCAATGCTAGCTAGCTTAACTGCTGCTATAATTAATAAAGTTGTGGCATTTTCCTCCAATATGGTGTGAGTATGATTGTTAGCAGGTAAGGGAGAATCATTTGGTTGGCAATAAAGTCAAAACTGCTCAGTATCCTCATCATTACCATAACCACACTTTTACTATCTAGTGCTGTCAAGTGACATCTGACATATCGTGATCCTTGCAGTTTTTTAATGTATGTGAGGTATTTAAGAACTGACTTGATCATTAGCACCCCATTGTAAGGGTTAGGGTTAGGGTTCCAAACATGGGTTATATGGGTCTTAGTCATAACATTCAAATCATACAAGTTTCCTGGCCGATCCGTTTAAAATTCTTTTTGATAAATGTGTATGTGCCCCTGTACAATTCAAGGCTACAAAGTAACACTACTATGACAGAACTGGATCTTGTCTTTTCCAAACTTTTTGAACAACAAATGAATCTCCTGATTTTACTAGCAGGGGATTTGAATGCTAGAATGGGGGGAAACAACTTTATAGTTGGAGACAAATTGGGTATTTCTGCTGAAGATCTGTATTATCTACCAAATAGGAATTCCAAAGACTCAGGAATTAACAAATATGGTCTAGCTGTTTTTCAGCCTTATTTTTAAGTATCATTTATATATTTGTAATGGAGTTGACCCTGACCCTTTCGCTGGTTTTTGCACATTTATTGACCCCATGGGTCAAAGTGTGATTGATTATATAATTGTCTCACCTGCTGTACTTCCCTTCCTTGATAATTTCATGGTTCTCTGCAGGCCTGAATGTGATCATATGCCAATTTCTCTCTCTCTTGCCTTACCATTCACAACAGAGCCAAATATCTTACCTCTTAAGGATAATCTGATAGTACAGGGAGAGAGAAAACTGCGCTGGTCTGCTACCTTACAAGAGCAGGTTAACTCATTTCTGATGTCCCCTGTGATGTTAGCTATTAGAGAGCAAGCCCTCACCTCCCCTGACCCTGTGGCCATTTCTGAAAATATTACCCATTTAGTCAAACCTATGTTGATCACCTCCAAGCCTATCTTCACAGACCCTTATTCTCACCATGGTTGGTTCGATTCCCAATGTGCTGCTCAGAAACGCCTATTGGCTGGAGCAATTAGGAAACTACAGCTAGTTGATTCTCCAGAAAATTTTATCATTTTCATCCAGTACCGTAGAGAATATAAAAATCTGTTCCGCCAAAAAAGGAGGCATATCTCAGGAGGTCATGGCTAGAGTTAGGTCTGGCTGCCATGGATAAAAATACGGCTAAGTTTTGGTCCCTGGTGTCGAGGGGATTTAGACCCTACTCAGATCCCTTAGAAAATCAAATTACTTCTTCTCAATGGCAAACCCACTTTTTGGCTCTCTTTAGTCTCACTAATGACAGAACCAACATCATGCCACCCTTACATTCAAACTTACTCCATTTTTCCCAGTACCCTCCTTGGGAACCAGTTTCTCTTGAGGAAGTTAAAATTCTGATCGGCTCTTTGCCTAGTAATAAAGCTCCTGGTGAAGATATGCTCCCAGGAGAATTGTTTAAGTCTAACCCCCTTGGTGGTGCGGAGTGCTTGCTAAAATGTTTACTTACATAAATCAACATGGGAAAATCCCCCTGAGTTGGGGTTCTAGCATCATTGTCCCTATTCAGAAAAAAGGCTCTAAGACTGACCCTAAAAATTTCATGCCTAAAACTCTCCTCAATATAGTTTCCAAACTTTATTCCAAGTATCGCCTGGACAAGCTAGTATGTTGGGCAGTCACAAATTTGGTTATAGCTGAAGAACAGGCTGGTTCTCAAAAAGGAAAATCTACAGTGGACCAATGCTTTGTACTTTCCCACCTGATTCAGAAGTATGCCTGCCATGGTAGGAAGGAACTTTATGTGACCTTTGTAGATTTCAGTTCTGCCTATGATCTTATAGATAGGGGTCATTTGTGGCAAAAACTTTCTTTAACAAACATAGTTAGAAGACTTTTAGCTTTAATCCAGCAGCTACACTCCAATACTCATCTCAGGGTAAGACTGGGGGCAAACGGGCTCTTGTCAGAATCTATACCCACGGACAGAGGGGTCAGGCAAGGATGTCTTTTGGCCCCTTTTCTGTTTAATTTTTATATTAATGACATTGTTCAAGAACTGAGTGGTCCAGTATTTTCCCCCCTTCTATAGCAGATGTTAAGATCTCCGTCCTACTTTATGCAGATGACATTGCAATTATTTCTACAGCGCAAGTTGGCATGCGAAGACTTTTGGTTAAGTTGAGTAAATTTTGTACCAGAGAACATTTGTCCATAAACTACTCTAAAACCAAAGTAGTCGTCTTTGGGAGGAAAAAAACTAGACCTAGGTGGACACTTGACAACAAACCCATTGAGCAGTTAATAAATTTTAGATACCTTGGTCTTTGTTTTAATGCCCTGCTCTCTTGGAAATATCACCTGAAAGCAACAGTTTTGAAAGCCTCCCACTCCTCTCAATCCCTTTTGAGATTCTTTTCAACCCATGGTGGTAAGCGAGTTGCTCCTGCAGTTGAGGTGTTTTCAAGAAAGATAGTCCCCCAATTAACATATGGGGCTGAAATCTGGGGGTATACTGAAATAACAAACCTCGATGTGGTTCAAAATTCTTTGATAGAATCTCTCCTTGCTGTACCCCATGGCACACCCTCTGCATATTTAAGAGCTGAAGTAGGGCTAACTCCTATTGAAACTCACGTACACATTGCCTTGGCAATGTACTGGTTGAAGCTGGCCGGCATGAGCAACTCCCTCTTGCCAAAGAAGTGCTATATAGAACAACTTCAGCACTTTCGGGAGTCCTGGGCAAAGCTAGTCAGACCCATATTACATCATTATGGGATCAATACTGAATCTATCCACTCTTTTGTCTCCCCCATATGAAAAAATTGGTCAAAAACAAGATATATTTATGTTCCAAATGGAAGGAATTGGCTGCGGTTTCCATTATCATCATTCTCCCTCTATTATCCTTTGTATAAAACATCTTTCGGGCTGGAAAGCTATTTCCACAATTTAACCTCAGCTCCCTTGAGGACAGCTTTCACAGCCTCTGCATTTTCAGACCATGCCTTTTGCCTTTTTAGAGGGGAGACATGATAATATCCCTGTTCGGGACAGGTGAAGTCGAAGATGTGCCCCACTACTTGGTCAGCTGCCCCCTTCACGACCAACCCAGAGGCAAATTCCTTGGTGGGATTATTAGTTCACTGGCCGATAGGTCCCCTGGAGCCCAACTTAGTATGCTACTTGTCGGTACAGACAGGTTTGTTACACAGCAAGTAGCAAAGTTTGCGCTGGCAGCTATGAAAATTCGGGCCGATCTCTAACCCTGGAAGGATTATATTGCATTGTAAATGTTACACAGTATTTTAAAGTTTTAATTATATTTGTTGCAATCATACCAATGGTTTTAGCAATAAACTATTACCTACCTACCTACCTACCAAAGAAGGGTTCCAAGCATGAATTCTTGAGCTAACACTCAATCCACTACATTGTCCACTTGACTCATGAAAACATGTCAATAGCTAAATGTAACATATAATTAAATAAGAAACAGAGCAGTGAAGCCAAGTATGACTAACCACAGCAGAATCACAAAAGCAAAATTCTATCTTACTCTGTTTTTAAACTTGTTTTATTTTGAAAATCAAAATCTTTCTTACTGCTAATAAGACAAATTATACTAGCACCTTTTTTTCTTTAAAAATTGAAAACTGCCTTGTTTCTGGGGGAAATTAATTTCACACTCTTAATAGTATAATTAGCCTCTCCCAGATGCCTAGCCATTACAGGGTATCCCTAATATGTGTGATTTTACACATCTGCTAGCACAGTCAGGGAGTCAGCTGCTTATTATTACATTTGGAAACACTGTATTAATTAAACTCCATGGATATTTGGGTATCAAAGCAATGAATGCATTTCTTTCATCTGAATTTCTTACATTTATATCATTTTGTTACTTTTAATCATTCCTCCAGGTGTCTGTTATCTAAATACTGTATACACTGGTACCTCTACTTACCTCTACACTGGTACCTCTACTTAATCCATTCCGAATGCATGCTCATAAGTCAAACATGTTGTAAGTAGAACAGCCGTATCTAAAAAATACTTTTAAAAAATCAGGGAAAAATGTAAGTAGAGCAGACTGCATCTGAGTCGAATTGCTTGTAAGTACAGTGGACCCTTGTATATATAACAAACAGCTTGTATAATATAAAATTTGTACAACATAAAAACTTCCGGAGATAGGGGAAATTTGCCTATGGGGATAATATGTACAACATAAAAATGGGATCACTCCATTTTCAATGCATTCCTATGGGAATTTGTATAAAGGAAAATTTGCTTAACATAATTTCTTTTGGAATCTAATTAATTCCTTTATACAAGGTACAACTGTAGTGCCACTTGTAAGTAGAGGTACCACTGTATGTATGTGTGTGTGTGTGTGTGTGTGTGTGTGTGTGTGTGTGTGTGTGTGTGTGTGTGTGTGTGTGTGTGTGTGTGTGTGTGTGTGTGTATCTATCTATCTATCTATCTATCTATCTATCTATCTATCTATCTATCTATCTATTGGGGTGCTTACAGGAAATTTTCAAAAAACAAAACAAAATATCATTCAGAAGGAACTGACATTTTGATAGAGTTGGGGTGCAATTCTAAGAAAGTAACAATTTCAGTTTCAGTAGGAGAACTTTAAGCATGCACAATCACATATATAATGAGATATCATGAGTACATAGCATGACATACCTGGTTCTAGACTATACTGCTTAGAAAGCCTCACATTATAAAATTATTTCCTTTTTAATGTCTTTTTAGTTTACTTGCAAACAAAGGAAAACAGTAATCTGCTCCAGCAGTAGGGAACCAACAGCATTTCTTTTATTTTGGTTTATGATGCCCATCAGCTACAATCAACATAGTCAATGATAAAGCATCACTGGATTTGAAGATCAAAATATATGAAGGATTGAAGAGCCCCCACCTCTGATCCTAGGCAAATGTTTACTACTTAATCTGCTGTTTGTATCAGTTAGGTTACAGTTAATGGAAAAGGCCAAATGTGTGAAAGACACCTAATATCCAGTATGCTAAACACAACTTGTCATTGGAAGGAGTTGTGAAAGGATTTATCCCAAAAGGGACAATAGATATTAAAATAGCAATGGTGATTTACTGTAAATAAATATGAAGTGACACATATTGGGGCAAAAAAATATCCCATCTATATTGACAGACTTAAGGTAATGGATGCACTAGGGCCAATTGGGGCATTTTGCATCTATGTAGGGAATGGAGAAACAGTATCATGACTCACGAGTTTTCATCATGCAGACATCCTGGCAGCAGTGCTGTAGAAACTGGGAAAGAAAACAGCTTGCAGACTTCTAGCAATACATAGCCCAGAAAAACTTTGTGAGTCAGGTGTGCTATAGATAAGACTGCCCAAGATTAAAGATCTTGCAGAAATGTTGACAACCACTTAGCTCCAAAGTGTGATTCAGTTTCCTGTGACTTTCCATAAACTGCTTTTCCCATTTGCTGCAGTTCACTGTTTCAGCTGGTGAGCTTGTTAAAGCTTTCTAATTTCTCATTGTGCCTGTTTTTGGGATCAGCTGGCCCAGATACTTTTCTGCCCCCTACCCAACAACTATCTGCCTCATCTCTGTGACATTGCAGTTGGCATTTCCTGTACCATCACACAGAACCAACCACAATTGACTGGTCCTTGTGACCTAACAATCCTATCCTAAACATGTATTCTCAGGAGCCCCCTGAGGGTCTGGTCACAAAACCAAGAAACTGTGCTAAAACAGTTTGTGTCAATCTGTGTTAAAAACAGTTTTACATTCACACATTGAATTCCAAATGAGTATTCATTTTGCCCTGATTTATTTTATTTTCTTGAGAAACAAAAGTTAAAATAAATAGTCACCAGAGGGCCATTTATTTTAGTGCATTGTCTTTTTAACCTACTTAAGCCATTGTGAATCTTTAGAGCTGTTTTTAAAAGGGAGCCTACCTAGTTTAAGGACACAAGCTGAAAACAGGCAGCCTCTCAAATCAGTACATTAACAGAAGAAGGTAAACATTTTGATTACTCATTAGGAACACAGGAAACAATTAAGAAAACATGTGACTTCAGTCAGCTAAAAATCAAATGGCAACAAACTGTGGGTTTTAAAAGAAATGTAGACAGGCCCTGAGTTTATGAAGATTTGCGCTAAACCCCAGATGTGTGTATAAGATTGAACCTTAAAATGGCATTATAAACTGAGATATGTAATTTCAGGATTTATATCAGGAAAACTCTTACAGATCCAAAAAGATTATTCCGAGAAACAGTAGACGCCATGGGTCCCAGTGTACGTCCCAAATACATTCACTCCCCCGCCCCATGTGGCATTTGTGCTTTCTTATGAACTTTCATTTTGTGATTAAGCTGATGGAATTCATGCTGACATTAACACTACAAAAGAGGCAATTATTTTATAATGTAGAAGCTTCCGACCCAGATAGAAAATAAAATGGTGGGAAAAAGCAAAATCTGTCCTAGATGTTTCAAAAAGTCAGCCATTTACCTTTAGGATTGCAGGTATGTCATTAATTAAAGATGCATCATGAGTCATTTACACAATTTTATGGTAAAGATCTTCTAATCTTCTATAATATGCACTTTTAAAACCAGCACATAGTTTGAGCAGAGGTTGAGTATGCCAACTAGACTAAAATGGCTAATCCGTCAACAGATTTTGTAACAATAATGTCCAAAACATTTCCATATGTACTAAATGCAATGTATCTGCTTTTGCCTGTGTTGTGCCGTAACATTAAGTCTGAGATTTTGGTTTCAAGAGAAGTTACAACTAGAAGGAAGGAAGGAAGGAAGGAAGGAAGGAAGCAAGCAAGCAAGCAACAAACGAACGAACAAATGAATGAACAAATAAACGAAGGAATGAATGAAGGAACGAAGGAAGGAACGAAGGAAGGAACGAAGGAAAATGTCTTATGATCTGAGTAAAAATGTTTAGAAAAAAGTTCAATAATAGCTTTATTGAATGATCATAATATTAGTAAAAAGTAAGATAAAATTGAATAATGGATAAGCAGAAAAGTGCAAAAATGATCTTGCCAAGATGATGATGATGATGATGATGATGATGATGATGATGATGATGATGATGATGATGATGATGATGATGATGTATAAGAGTCTCATGATGCAAGTCAAACCGCAGTACTGGAGTCAAAACTCTGCTCATAACCAGCATTGTATCCCAGAAAATTCAGGTAGCCAGATCAGGATTGAGCTCATGGGGAGAGGGGGATGTGACACCTACATTAAAATGTGAACAGCCTAGAAGGGTAGCTCTGATCCCCACTTGTTGGGGGAAGGGCGCATTTGCCCCACCAGCCCCGGTTTGGGTGCGCGACTTTCGCGCCCATCCGGGTCTTCTGCCCGGGGACGGGGGCCTATAAGAAGGCTCCCGTCCCTCGCCGCCATTTTGTTGGCGGCGAGAATTTTGGCTGCTGCGGACGGCTGTCCCGTCCGCTCTAGCCGGTGCCCCCCCTCACCTCTCCCGAGGCTCTTACCTGGTGGGGTGGGCTGCCGGCTGTTCTGCAGCCAGGAAGCGGCCGCCGGCCAGCTGGTTTGCTCCTTGATCGGAGCCCTGATAAGGGCTCCGGCCGCCGGCGCGGCAGCGCGCCGGCCACCGGCCACCTGTTTTGGTTGATCGGAGCCCTGATAAGGGCTCCGGCTTCAGGCGTGGCAGCGGCGGCGGCGGCAGCGAGGCCTTTCCCGCCTTACTGCCTGCGGCCCGGCACGCTTTGGACGGCCGCCGGCCACCTGTTTTTTTTTGTAGATCGGAGCCCTGATAAGGGCTCCGGCTTCAGGCGCAGCGGCGGCGGTGGCAGCGAGGTCTTTTCAGCCTTGCTGCCTGCAGCCCGGCGCGCTTTGGACGGCCGCCGGCCACCTGTTTTTTGTAGATCGGAGCGATCCTTGAGCGAGCAGCCTTCTAGCTCCTGCCGCCGCCGATCACCTGGTCTGCCGATCGGAGCCCTGATAAGGGCTCAGGCAGCGCAGCTGGCGGCAAAGCGGCGGCGGGAGCGGCCTTTGATCCACGGCGGCGGCGGCGGAGGCATCTGTGTGATCCTTCTCTGCGGCCCAGCCTGTGCGGGGCCGCCTGGTTTGTGCCTGGGACAGGGTGGGAGGGGGTGAAGCGGTTAGGGGGTGTTAGTTAGGGTCCAGGCGGGTGGGTTTTCGCTGGGGGGGTAGTTAGGAGGTAGGGGTTCGTCCCAGGACCTGGGCCCAGTTGGCTCCCTGCCAGCCCTCCTCAGTGTTGCTGCTCCTGGCAGGGCCTTGGGGGCATTAGACATCGGGGACCATTGTGTTTGGCTGCCTCCCCTTTTTCCCTCTCCTCTTTGTTGGTGGGGGCATTAATGGCGCCCAAGAAGCGCCCTTCCTTAGCCAAGGGGAAGGCCCCTGCAAAGCGCAGAGCACCCCCCTTCCCCGCCCCCCCAGCTTTCGGGATCATCCTCTGATGAGGATCTCCCGGACTACTCCACGGCCTGGCACAAGCTTAGTCAGCTTGTGCAGGCCAAGTCACGAACACGGAGAAGGGATGGCGGGGGTGACGGTGGTAGGTCGGGTAGAAAATCTAAGGAGCACAGGCGGGCTGTGAACCGCAAGATGGAGGAACTAATGCTCTCCCGCATTGCGTCTCTTGAGGGTGAGCTGGCGGCTGCGTCCTGTAGGAGTCATCCTGCCCCTACTCCTCTTCATCTTGACGGTTCGACTGGGGTGCTCCCGTCCAGTTCGGCGCCTGTCGGCGGCGCGGCTACAGCTGAGGCGGCTTGACCTACGGGGGGCCTGGCGGAACAGGAAGGCGTTCTTGACCTGTCCTTCGCGGGCCAGGGACCGGCTGTGGGTCCCACGTCATCTGCGGCTACTCCAGCGCCGGGTGAATTCGTGACCACAGTCCCTGTCACCCCTGCTTGTCCGTGGCCTTGGGGTCCAATTCCTAGGTCGGCCAGCGGGGTTAACTCTACGGCCAATCTGGCCCCCTCTGGGTTGGCCCCTGTGGATCCCACCCCTCCGACACCACGTCTGTCTGGTGTGCCTCTTCCTGCGGAGCCTAGCCCTCCGCCTGTGCCGCGTCCTGTTATGCAGGATATGGCAGTACAGGCGGACCCCCCCGCTTCCAGCTCTTCGACGGCTTCTCCGTTGGAGCTACCGCAGGGCGATGAGTGTATGCCACTCGGTGTGCACCTGTCTCGAGCTACTATTGATAAAATTCTTAGTGGGGCCTATGTGGATGTTTTCGACCTCTTGAATAGGGAAATTGACCGGGAGACTTTTAAGAGGTTGGATGACAAGAAGCGGGAAACGCTCCGCAAGCGGAAGCCGGAGAGGTGCTGGACCAATTGGCTGTCAGCATTCTTTATCTATTCTGCCGTCATTATCAAGGCCCACCCTGAACGGGCCCTGTCTCTGGTAGAATACATGGATATGATACACCGGGCCCACCTGGAATTTGCTGGGTCTGCCTGGCTGCGGTATGACGAGCGCTTTCGTTTGCGTGCTGCCCAATCCCCTGCGATGCGTTGGGATGAACCTTATGGGCCTCTCTGGATGAAGGTTATGTACCCGGCCCGAGCCATTACGGCAGATCACTTCGATAGTGGCCATGTGGCCTTTAGGACTGGCCAAGCGGCATCCTCCCGCCCCGCGGCGGGCCAGGCGGTTCAACCCCGCTCGGCCTGCTGGGAGTTCAACGCCAAGGGCTCTTGTAACCGACATCAGTGCCGGTTTAAGCACGTCTGCTCTGGCTGCGGTGGCGCCCATGCTGCGCCGTCTTGCCCCAAGGGCAAGCGTTCCACTTCTCCAGGCCGCGATGGTGGCGCCAGGAAAAACTCTTCCGGCTCCGGCTCGGTTCCTAAAGGGACCTAGCCCTATCAAACTTCAGCCGTTGCGTCGCTTGCTGCGACACTACCCTGATAGGGCGGCCGCCCAGTATCTTTTATGGGGTTTTCTTTGGGGTTTCCATATTCCAGTGCTGGGGCCCAGGGAAGCTATGCTGGCCAAGAATTTGAAATCAATCAAGGGCTTTGAAGACCTGGTCCGGGATAAGATTGCTAAGGAGGTGGCTGAGGGGCGGGTGTTGGGCCCGTTCTCTCACCCACCCACTCCCCACTTCCGTGCATCGCCCCTTGGCATTGTGCCGAAGAAGACCCCTGGTGAATACAGGCTTATTCACCACCTGTCCTTCCCGGAGGGATCATCAGTCAATGACAGGATCCCCCATGAGTGGTGTACGGTACGGTACACGTCCCTTGATGTGGCCATTGCAATGATAAAGACCTGTGGGCCTAGTGCAGAGATCGGAAAGAGTGATATTAAATCCGCGTTTAGGTTATTGCCTGTTTTCCCGGGAGATTTTGAGTTGTTGGGGTTTTCCTTTGATGGTCAGTTTTATGTTGACCGGGCACTTCCCTTTGGCTGCTCCATTTCGTGCGCGGCCTTTGAGTCCTTTAGTTCCTTTTTGGAATGGGCCTTGGTGGATAGAACTGGTAGCCATCGGGTGGTTCACTACTTAGATGATTTCTTGTTTTGTGGCCCTGCCCGCTCGGGCCATTGTGCTTTTCTTATGGCGGAGTTTGACCGCCTGGCAGCTGAGTTGGGTGTTCCTTTGGCCCGGGAGAAGACCGAAAGCCCTTCCACCTGCCTTACATATTTGGGCATCGAGTTGGATACCGTCCAGCAGTCCAGCAGATTACCAGAGGCCAAACTTGGGGATCTTCGGGCCCTCTTACTTGGCCTTCTGGGCAAGCGTAAAGCTTCTCTTAGAGAGCTTCAGGTGGTCATTGGCCATCTTAATTTCGCCTGTAGGGTAATTGCACCGGGCAGGGCATTTCTTCGGCGTCTCTGTGAAGCCACGGCAGGGCTGCTTAAGCCTCATCATCGTAGGAGGATCTCTGCCGAAATGCGGGAAGATCTCAGTGTGTGGCTGAGGTTCTTGTCTCATTTCAACGGGGTTTCCTTTTGGCGAGCAGAGCTACTCCTGGGGGCGGAGCTGCAGGTTCAGACGGACGCATCCGGGTCTGACGGCTATGGCATCTTTTATCATAATCAGTGGTGTGCAGGCCTATGGCCGGCCCATTGGGCGTCAGCCGGTATTACCAGGGACCTTACCTTTTTGGAATTGTTTCCCATTGTGGGTGCGGTCTGGCTATGGGCAGAGTCTTGGGCGAACAAGGTTGTTCGTTTCTGGTGTGACAACCAGGCGGTTGTCCGTGTGATTAACACATTATCTTCACGTTCGCCTCGAGTCATGAAGTTGGTGCGCGCTCTGACCCTTAAATGTCTAGCCCTTAATATAGTCTTTCAGGCTTGCCATGTGCCGGGGGTCAGGAATGAGATAGCCGATGCCCTCTCACGACAACAGATGGAACGCTTTCGGCTGCTGGCCCCTCTGGCATCTCCCGATCCTGTGACCCTCCCCGACGAGGTATGGTTCCTTGGCGGATTGAAGCCCACCGAGCTCTGACACTTGCGCTGGCCCCTAGGACGCGGAGGGCCTATGCGGCCGCCTGCTCTGAATATGCTCAATTTTGTGCCCAGGAAGGGATTACTTCTTTGTGGCCGGCCACTCCTGACCAGCTGATCCAATTTGCAGTCCACCTGCATTTTAAGGGCTTGGCCCCTCGGACGATCCAGGGCAGATTGTCTGCGCTGGCCTTTTATGCCAAGGCCCAGCGCTTCGATCACCCGTCTGATGATTTTCTCCTACAGAAGATGCTTGAGGGCTGGTCTAAGGAGAGGGGGAGAACTGAGGATACTCGTGCCCCGTTTACTCCTGAGATTTTGGCTCGGCTTACCGAGCAGTGGCCGGTCGTTTGCAAGGGCCCCTTTGAGGCGGCTCTTTTTCAGGCTGCTGCTCTGGTCGCTTTCTTTGCTGCGCTCCGCATCAGCGAGTTGCTGGCATCTTCCAGGTCTGATGTATCTTTCATGGCCCTTCTCCTGTCAGACATTAGTTTATTGCCGGATGGCATTTTGTTGTGTGTCCGGCGGTCCAAAACTGACCAGTGGGCCAGGGGTCAGCAGCTATTTTTGGGCCCTTGCCATCTCCCAGTGATATGCCCCTTTCGCGCTCTGAGCGCTTATCTGGCCCTGCGCGGTAATGCTCCGGGGTATTTGTTTTCTCATCAGGATGGGACCCCTCTTTCTCGTTACCAGTTTTGGGCCATTACTGTTGCGGCCCTCAACAGGGCCGGTATTGCAGGATGGCATTTCGGCTCCCATTCCTTCAGAATTGGGGCGGCCTCCACGGCAGCAGCCCTGGGCTATGGTGTGGAGGACATCCAGCGTATTGGACGTTGGAGGTCCCAGAAGTTTCGTGTTTATGTTCGGCCGTTGCCGAAATGTTAACTTTTGCCCGAACGTTTTAATCTTTCTGTCGTTACAGGACCTGTTATGAAGACAAGAGCCAGGGTGGTCATCTTCGGCCACAGCTTTGTCTTCTGGGCAGCCGGGTATGCTGCGTCTTCCCAGTGGGGCCGAGATTTGGGCCTGGGCGCGTGTGCCACCATTGACTGGTTGGGCCGCAGGGGCATGCGTTGGGCGGAATTCCGCAGTTGGGCATGCCGTATTCCCATTTGCAACCCTCCAGATGTTCTGTTGCTGCACTTGGGCGGCAACGACCTGTCTCAAGTGCCTGGCGCCGTTTTGCTCTTCAAGATCCTTCGGGACTTGAGTGAATTTTTGTTTTATTTTCCCGGCACTCGCATCTTGTGGTCCGCGTTGATCCCACGCCTGGCGTGGCGGTCAGCCCATGACCCCGTTTTGATTAATAGTGACCTTCGTAGGGTCAATTGCGAGGTTGCCTGTTTTCTTCGGCATGGTGCCGGATCTGTTATATTCCACCCGGATATTTCAGAGCGTACCCCCCATCTCTATCGGAGGGATGGAGTTCACCTATCCACCCTGGGCTTGGATATTTTTCTGTCGGACCTGCAAGGGGGCCTGAGGGCCGAGCTGCTCGGCATGTTGGGGTAAGAGCCCTAGTCTCTTATGATGGCGGGTAGTGCAGCTGGTAACCGTATTCAAGTTGTGAGCTAATTGGACGCCATTACGGCGCGTCACAGCCCTCGTTATCAGTCTATCCACATTGGCTATGTCAGCGGACAAATTAGCTATGTTTGATTGGAGGCCTCCCGAGGGCTGTGCTGAGCTCAAGAGTTAATCGTTTCCTATTGAATACGGAGCTTATTGGCTGTGGGAATTTCATCTCACCCTGTTACCAGCTTGCACTACGGTGTCAGGTCCCCTTCAGTGTTCCTGACTTTTCCTATTAAGAAGTTGAAGAGTTATTAATAAAGTTGTGGCCCGTTTGTACCAAATCAGAAGTTGTCCGCCTATTTCTTTCGGGGCTTGGGGGGCAAGGGTAGCTCTGATCCCCACTTGTTGGGGGAAGGGCGCATTTGCCCCACCAGCCCCGGTTTGGGCGCGCGACTTTCGCGCCCATCCGGGTCTTCTGCCCGGGGACGGGGGCCTATAAGAAGGCTCCCGTCCCTCGCCGCCATTTTGTCGGCGGCGAGAATTTTGGCCCCACCCTCCCCCCCTATGGTTGGAGAATGAGTCTAACTGGTCGCCTTTTGGGGCCGGATGGGAATTTTTGGTGGTTACTCTGATTGGCTGTGAGTAGCCATGTGTTTTCGCCCATCCCATTCTCTTCTCCGCGGGGGTGGGCTCCCTTCCCTTTGGCCACTAACTTGGCGGGTAGTGCAGCTGGTAACCGTATTCAAGTTGTGAGCTAATTGGACGCCATTACGGCGCGTCACAGCCCTCGTTATCAGTCTATCCACATTGGCTATGTCAGCGGACAAATTAGCTATGTTTGATTGGAGGCCTCCCGAGGGCTGTGCTGAGCTCAAGAGTTAATCGTTTCCTATTGAATATGGAGCTTATTGGCTGTGGGAATTTCATCTCACCCTGTTACCAGCTTGCACTACGGTGTCAGGTCCCCTTCAGTGTTCCTGACTTTTCCTATTAAGAAGTTGAAGAGTTATTAATAAAGTTGTGGCCCGTTTGTACCAAATCAGAAGTTGTCCGCCTATTTCTTTCGGGGCTTGGGTGGCAAAGTGGTTTAAGCAGTATGGGATGGTATATAAGTTACAAGGTTTGGTTTGTATATGCATGGATGTATATGGGATATTTGTTCATTACCTGGGGGTGGGGGGGGGGGGGAGGGAGAGAGAGAGAGAGAGAGAGAGAGAGAGAGAGAGAGAGAGAGAGAGAGAGAGAGAGTTTGCACAGCAGAAAGCATGAGTCTAAAGCTTGTAAATAACACTAGGAAATGTTTACTAACTTCAAGCAGCATCAGGTATATCAAAGACTAATCTTGGGCCAATCAGGTATTGGGACAACTTTACCTTCTAAACAATTTTTCACAAGTTATAAGTTAAATATAACCTCTATTTTTGCAACTGACTTCCTATATGATTCATGGCATGTGACAGTGTTTTTCTTTCTTGCAACCATTTTAGTCTATGTGCATCTACTTTCCATATTGTACTTGTGGCACTTGAGTTTGAGTTTGTGCTGACCTAGGATAGCCTAGCAGACCATGGTGTTAGTCTACTTGAGCCCATCCTCAGCCACATCCACTAGTGCAAAAGAATGTTTCTGTGTGCTTCTGTAAAATCTTGGAAGTATATGCTGGAGTTATTTCAACCTCATATGCTACCTTTAAGATATTTGGCTAGGGGAGACCTTTTTTTATGAGAGGCACACCTTACCTTACTTTCCCCTTCTTTTTAGTTTACTCACAGTTAATATAGTGTTAGAGTGTAGGTAGGTGGCAGTGTGTGCAGATAGAACAGCTCCCAGAAAGCCCAGCAAGCACAGGCGGTGGTGAAGGCATCTGAGAACTGAAGTCCAAGAATATCAGGGTTATTCAAGTGTAGAAACCAATGAGTTAGAATGTAGTTTGAAAGGGGGGATGTCTAGAAGCAGCCTGTGAGTCTGTTGAAGCCTGTTGTTTTGTTCAGTATGTTATTTGGATCTATTCAACTGTGAGTAAATTACACTTGTTTATTCTTTCTCTTAGCAATCTCTCAGAGTGAGTTACTGAGACTGTAAGGACTAGTGGATAAGATAATAAGGGTGGTCTACTGAAGGGAAGATTTGAAACTTAATTGTATTGTATTGCATAAGCCCCTGCACTTCTGCTGCACAGATACTAGTTTTAGCCAGAATTCAAAACTCTGCATCAGAAGTATATTAGTAGAATAAACAAAGTTTAAAATAGTGTAGTCACATGGGTTAAGAGCAGGTAGTGCACTGCTTCTGGCTCAGAACAGAGTCAAGAAGTCCCAGGCACAGTCAAGACAGCTTGGCCCTTGTAATTAGATATTGGTACAGATCTTGTATACTATGTGAAGAAATTTAGAACTCTAATCAATCCAATACAAGTGTCTATTTTTTTTTTTTATTTATGTGTGCATGTGCAATATGGAAACATGCCAGGCTGTGCAAAAGTTGTAAAATTCCTCTCTACTCTGCTCTTACGGTCCTTTGATTTGTGGTTCAATGATTTCCAGAGAAATAAATAAGTGTAAGGCATATTCACTAAGATTCTTGCAAGCTTGGATCCAAGGTGCTCCATTCATTGTTTGCTATCTTGGCATAATCTGTAATACAGAAAAAGCAATGTGTTTATTTTAGGAGCCTGAAGATAAATATACAGTGATAGAACTGGGTATGTGGGAGATGTAAGATTCCTTTGAAAACAAGCAGACTCCTGTACTTCAAACATTTTAATTCTGGCATCCAGGAAATGTTTACATATTTCTTCAGACTGTGAAATTCTTAGGAGAAAGGGAGAAATGAAACCATCTCAAAGAGGAAAAAGAGAAAGAGACATACAGTATTTTTAAAATATTTTTTAAAAATATATATTTTATTGTTTCACACATAGATGGAAACTAATGAGTATGGGTCATGGGTTGGGCATATATAGGTAAAACGGAGAGCATTACATGGCATGTTCACATCATTTATATTATTTTGATGCTAACATATTATAAATCTGATATACTATTGGAGTAATTCAGTTACAGACTTCTTTTACATAAAAGTCATTGAGTGGTCTCCAGCTTTCTTTTGCCTTTTGTAAATCTCTCAACAATTCTGACAGTATAATCCATCTCTTCCATTTCAAAGCACTTTCCCAAGAGTTCTTTCTGGTCGGGTATTTCTGTTATTTGAGACCTAGAATATGCTGATGGTGTGTGTGTGTGTGTGTGTGTGTGTGTGTGTGTGTGTGTGTGTGTGTGTGTGTGTGTGTGTGTGTGTGTGTGTGTGGGCTTTGGCTTTGGCTTTGGCTTTGTCCTTTCTGGAACAAGGCCAATCTCATTTATATAGAGAGATGTGTACGAAAAGGAACCATGGACCAAAATTCCTGACAAACTGGGCTGGTTTGTGGTTTGTTTCACCACCCAATTTTGGGGAATCCCATTTTACTTAAGCAAAATGAAACATCAATTTTTTTTAAAGGAATGCAAATCAAAGGATTTCTGCCAGGTGGTTGTCTGTATCTCTCTTGAATGCCTCCACTGTTGGAGCACTCACCACCTCTTGAAGTAATAGGTTCCATTGCCATACTGCTCTAAGAGTTAGGAGGTTTTCCCTCATATTCAGCTGAACGCTGGGTTCTCTTAACTTGAGCCCATTGTTGTGTGACCTGCATTCTGGGTTGATTGAGAACAAAAGTGTTCTGCAAAGCAAAGTGTTCTGCTTATATACTGCCCCATACTACTACAAGTAGTCTCTGGGCGGTTTACAATTTTAATTACAGAGTGCAGGCTACACATTGCCCCCCCAGCAAGCTGGGTACTCATTTTACCGACCTCGGAAGGATGGAAGGCTGAGTGAACCTTGAGCCTGCTACCGGGGATTGAACCCAGGTCGTGAGCACAGTTTTACTTGCAGTACAGGCATTTAACCACTGCGCCACGAGGCTCCCTCCTCTGCATGACAGCCCTTCAAATAGTTCAAAAGTGCTATCATTATCACCCATCAGTCTTCTTTTCTCTAGACTAAACATACCAATTTGTTCAGTCTTTCTTCATAGGACTTGTTTTCCACCCCCCTGATCATCCTTGTCACCCTCCTCTGAACTTGTTCCAATTTGTCAGCCTCTTACTTGAGGTGTGGTGTCCAGAACTTGACACAATACTCAAGCCTGGACCTAATCAATGCTGATTATACTTCCTTTAATGCAGCCTAAAATTATAATTGCCTTTTTGTGATCATATCGTACTGATGGCTCATATTCAGCTTATGATCTACCAGAATTCCAAGAAACTTCTCCCATTTCTGAGCAAGGTGTCCTCCATCTTGCAACTTTGAATTAGGTTTCTTCTTCCTAGATGAAGTACTTTGCACTTATCCCTGTTAAATCCGGCCATGACTGCCAATTGGGTTGTATAAAAGTGAAATAAATAAATAAATAAATTTCTTTTGGTTTCAGCCCTGTGCTCCAGCCTATCAAGATCATTTTGAATTTTGTTTCTTTAGCTATTTCACCAAGTGTTGTGTCATCCACAAATTTGGCAAGCATTTCTTGCACTCCTTTGTCCAAGTCATCAATAAAAGTGTTGAAGTGCACTAGACCTAGGTCTGAGCTTTGGAGTACCTCACGTTACCTCCCCCCAGTAGGAGCCATTGAACATCACTCTCTGAATACTATTCCATAACCTCTCCTGCTGAAGTCCCAGATGGCCCTGTACATTATCCTTCCAAAAAAGCAGTCTATGATAACATTAATTCTCCAATATTTTAAGTTCTGCCATTTTATGTGCTTTGCCTTTCTGTGTGACCTCTTTGTCATAAAGGACGCTGTGGTACCCTTTGCCTGTGCCTTCTCTTTTTCCAGTTCACTAAGTTTATCCCATATGGCCCTATAGTTTGGCCAGTCTTTATTCTCAGATGATGATACCACAGAGAGAGAGAGAGAGAGAGAGAGAGAGAGAGAGAGAGAGAGAGTTCTATGCTGCACTGGCTGATTTCATTTACCTGCCCCTAGCACAAATATATAATCTACTGTGATTATTGAATCTGCAGCAGCCATGTCCTACTTTCTTATATAATTTCTCTTTTTGTTTTTGCTTTTTATCAGTACTCCCCACAACAAACCCCTTGTCTGTGAAGATTCTCGGTCATCCAGGTGAGTTTATCTGGAAGTGAGTTTATCAGAAGAACAATGGATCAGCCTGAAACCCAGACCCGACAGAAGAACCTGGTGATTACCTCCATGGCTGAGTGTCTGAGAAGATTAAAAGGATTTTTGGCAAACACCACATCCCTGTTTATCTCAAATCCACAAACACACTAAGGCAGAGACTCATCCACCCAAAGGACCAAATACCAAAACACAAAAGAGCAATATAGTACAGTATATGCAGGCCAATGTGGTGAGGAGTGTGCAGACCTCTACACTGGAGAAGCTAAACAGCCATTAAACAGACGGATGGCACAACATAGGAGGGGTAACAGCTGAGGACCGGAATCATCAGTACACCTCCACTTGAAGGACAAAGGGCACCCATTCAAAGATGAGGATGTACACATATTAGGCAGAGAAGATAGGTGGTTTGATTGAGGAGGTCAGGGAACCCATCCATGTGAGCATTGAAAACCCCTCTAACAGGCACCATCTATCTGCCACTTATCAGGCTTTGATTTCAACAATACCTAGACAAATAAAAAATACTTCATGCCTTCATAACCAAGGCCATAGCTAACAACCCATTGTTCACCTTAAGGCTATTGAGACTGTTGTCTACCTAACAAGCCTATTTAGGCCATTCTTATCTTATGAGCCTATTTCAGAACAGGATGACAAGTGGTCAAAGTCAGCTAATAAATGGAGGACTCACAACTAGCTTTTTTCAGGCTGATGAAGCTGTTTGGATGTGCAGCGAAGCATTTCAATCTCTTAAGAAAAAGAAGTCCAGTTGCCATGACTCAACTTCCAAACAAACCACTTGCTTTTAAGTCCTTATGCTTATATGCCCTGTTGCTTCCCCTTCACCCTCAGAAGCTATCCCAAGCTTTAAAAACAGCACCCTGAAACCCCTGGCTGGGGGAGCCAACCCGTTCCACCCCTACTGAAACCTGCTTCCACAAGGCCATGCCACTGTACAGGCCTCCTTCTCCCCACTGCTCTGAAAGCTGAGTCCTCAACATGATGAAAGCAAAACATCCCATGGCTTCGCTCCAATGCTGTCCCTCCAATGCTTCTTGAGAGCACCAGGAGGTTGAGGCAGCCTCGTGCAGCCCCTTTATAGGCTGCCTATCGCTTATCTACCTGGCCCAGTAGTACACACTGCACTCATCTGGTCCCTGCAGGTGAGCTAAGCATCCCTCCCTATTGTGGAGGGATGCATAGAATAAGCTTTGATGGATTCAGCATCTGATAGAAGTGGATGGCAGCCCACAATGCCTTATCTCAAATAAACCATTTCATTTGCTGCAAGAATCACTGCTGTTCTAGAAGAATTTTTTGTTTTCTGACAATGGTTTGGCATGTGACAGTATCACTATGGCAAAATGGTTAACAGGAAATAGGAGGATTATGATGTAATACAATGAATGGCCTCCCTTCATTTGAAACTCAGGCTGATATTTCTTCCCCCCTTATGCAGTTGGATAATGCAGTACCATGCCATATCTAGATACCAGTATTTCCTAGCAAAAGAACTAACAAATATAGAAATGAAGGAAATATTCAGATGAATCACCCCAGATGAGCCTAACTATCAACACTGTGAACACAGAATGCTGTTTAGAGTACAGAATAGTTTAATGCTTATAGCTGTTTAGATGAATAAAGTCAAGAAAGCTTACACATGGATCAAAATATGGGAAATCTGAAAGAATGGAGATTTATTGTGTGGGAGGAAAGGAATGACACTCTTTCTAAAGTAACCTTTAAATGTTACAAATGACTTTTGGAACATCACTTACAAATCCTTCAATTTAGCAAGGATGTATTGAGGAATGTATACATGTTGAGTTAGATACCTTCAAAATCTGGCCTGAAAACACAAGTAATAATTAGCAAGTCTTTAATATTTTTTTCCAATAGAAGCATCATATTGGTTGACCATTATTTCATTTATTGTTTTGAAGAAAATGCATTCATGTGATAAATTCTGCATTTCAAATTAACTTTTGTATTCTAGGGGTGTTGAGAGGAGATAAAAGAAAAGAAGAAACCAAGAAAGAATTTCTGGGGATTTTTCATATATGGAGGGAGACAGCTTCTGGATCAACTGTGGTCAATAGTGCCAACATGTACCTCAGCCACACTCAGTATCAAATAGGAGTTAATTAACCTAACAGCTTTGGGTAAAAGAGCTTTACCAGAAGTTCTGGAACTTCACAGAACTATGTGACATCTGAACCCATTGTGATCTTGTACAGAAGCAATGTTTGTACCAATCAGACATCCAAAACAAAGGGTGCCTGGCAGGTTTTTGGTAAGAAAAGCAGGGTTAATGGTAACTGGACCTATAACTCAGATAGGGAAGGCAATTCAAAGCATCATATTATATTTTCTAAACAGTCATGGTGAGATAGAAATTTAAGAAGATTGTTGGTCTCCAGAGGGTTTTACTAGGATTGGAAAAAAAATGCTGGCTACTTGTTAGCTCTCGAAAAAAAGAGAGTTAGGTAAGAGAAGTAACTCCTTGAGACAACTGAGTCCTAAGCTGTCTATATCTAGGTGTAGACGTTTAAAGATCTTTATGGCTCATGCCTAGGCTATAAGGCTATATTAAATGCCATATCCTCTTCCCAGAAATACTAATACTCCTTCCCAAAACTACTAAGATTTGTTGGAGTATTAGCTGCCTTCCATGTTGTTTAGCAGTGAGTGTATAGCTGAGAGAGAGAGACTGGGCTAAGGTGTGCATCTTTTAGCACTGACCATTTAAGTTATTTGTCCCACCTGTAGGTTTTGAGACTGAACTCCAAGCTTTCATCCTTCTTTTTCCCCTCCCTGTTCTGTATGTTTCATTCCTTTTATTTTTTTCTTCTATCTTTTGGAATGTAACTGAAGTCTGCAAGTAAGTAAAGAACATCTATTTTTCCCCTACCTGAAAATACTCTCTGAATGATCCTTTAGGCATCGTTATAATAAAAGGCAGTGGATTTCTGGGAGACTTACAGCTTATTATACATCAAGCTCTTCATGGTCTGTGGTTTATGCAAAGGATGTTTTCAAAATTCGAAATACAGCAGATTGACCTAATCAACATAATAAGAAAACAAGTACCGTATATACTCAAATATAAACTGAGTTTTTCAACCCTTATTTTTGGCTAGGGGGAAAAATGCCCTCAGTTTATATTTGAATGAATATAGTTACCACACTTTCACTGCCTACCAAGTGCTCATCTGGTTTGGGGAAGGTGCGGAGAGCTAGTCCTGCCCGTTCTGTCGCCTCCTGAGTGCTCAGTCGGCTTGGGGAGGACAGCGTAGGGCAAGCCTGCCTGTTGGAGAAGGCACCCTAGGTTTATACATGAGTCAATAAGTTTTCCCAGCTTTTGGGGGAAAATAGGTGCCTCAGTTTATATTTGGGTCAGTTTATACTTGAGTATAAATGGTAATCTGTTATAATTTATTGTCATTATAAAAGCCAGTGGTCAGAAGGAGAAAGAAAAATTAGGGGAGGTGGAATACATGAATCGTAAGATTTTTTTGAATAGAAGGTAGAATTTTTTAAAAATCAAACTTCATTGTATAGTCAGTAACAAGAAATAGCAATGTAATCTAAGCATGAAGGAATTGTCATTAAACTGAATATAGCCAAAATATTTTTTCATGTTGAACAAAGAGATACCTACTACACAGCTGAGATGATGATGATGATGATGATGATGATGATGATGATGATGATGATGATGATGATGATTATGATGATGATGTGTGCAATCACGTCAGTTCTTAAAGCAACCCTTTGCATTGTTTTCTAGAAAAAGAGTATTCAGAAGTGTAGGTTGCCCAATGCCACACAGGGTGACTCTTCTCCTTGGAGGCACAGTGGGAAATTGAGTCCCCCCAATACTTAACTAACTGAACTATCCAGGAAACTGATAATTAGGTCTTCCTGAACGCATCACTGTTCTTTTTTTCTTGTACAACAAACTACATTAAGCTAATAATTTTTTTGTCCTGATGTTGCCAAAGCTGAATTTCTTATATCCAATAGACATTGGCTTTCTCATAGATTCTTCTATTCTGCCTCTCCCTGAGAACCCTACTATATATGTGAAACTGACCCAAAATATTGCAGGAATACTCATTCATTTAATAAGTGTTTGTGTGAGACAGGGAGATAATATGTACCACATTTCCTAATAATCTTCTATGATTCCTTAAAGGCCATCTATTTCTCATGTAATTTCTGAGACATCATTTTAATCTCAAGGTTTCAAGGCTTCTTGAAGCAAACAGAGCTCTTATAACATTATTTCGGTAATGGACAACTTGACAAGCTTTTAATTATAAGCCATCTTTCTGGTGTCATCTATAGTTCTTAAATTCTTAAACCTCTCTCTTTTAATACAGTTTAATCATCTCTGGTATTATGCCCTAATTTTGTTGATCTAAGAACATGGTGAAAGGTAGCAGACATTTTATGTAGGATTACCCTCCCCACTTTGGATGGCTGAAATAGGCCTGGGAAGAGAAACTATTAAAGCAAATGTGCTTTAGGGTAACTTAGGCTGTGATCATACACCTAAGAGTAAGGCCCCTTGCAATCAAAGGTGAATAAACAGAAAGAGGATATAAATTTAGCATGAACTGAGCAAGGAAGAGCCTTCATAAAGGTAAATTGTGTTCTATGAAACACTAGCAGTAATCAAAAGTCTGTTATGTGGTCTTCTATGAGAGGTTCAGTACTAGTGAAAATAAGGACCTTGATCACTACTGATCTTTATCTGTGCTGTGCAGTTGCAGGAAAAAAATGAATTCTTTATACATAATGAAGAAGTCACTGTGTAAATGAGTAGCAGGTACACAATTTTAGCCCTCCCTCATCAATTGGGTTATAATGACTAGAATCCTATTCTCCATTCACATAGTTGAAATCATGAATGGTCACCTCTGGGACTCCTGTTTGGCTATCTGTTCTCACCCTATGTCCCTAGGACAGCCTGTTGGTGTCACCTCCTGTTGGGCTTCAGGCAGCAGCTGAGATTGGTTGGTCAGATCAAGGCAAAGAGAAGTCAGAAAATGAGAATAACATGGGTGGTGGGGATTCTTCTAGGAACATAGAGGAAACCAGGGCAGAGAGACCTGGTTCAGAAGAGGAGGCAACCTGGGGAGAAGTTGTAGAGGAGCAGGAGGAGTCTCTGCTTAGAAAGAGGGTCTTTGAGTACGCCCTTGATGAAGCCCCTGGATTGATATCTTGGTGAATCTTGGGCTTCTGGACAGCCATAGTTGAGGACAAAGTTTCCAGCTCAGACCTTGTTGGCTTCACTGGGGATGGCTGTACTCCATGGAGCACTTGACTCCATCCATGACCATGACACATGAGGCAAAAGCATCAAAAAGTGAGGCAGTGGCATCTTCAGGAGAGCTTTAGAAGAGCAGTAATATCACAGCAGCCCACTGGTAAAAGCTGTCCTTGAGGAGAGTGGACCATTCAGCTTGGAGGGCAGGACTCTGAATAGTGCCATAGTGGAGTCATATGAGGACTGTCAGTGAGTGAGCGAGAACCCTGCTGGACTGGTGAAAGGAACTGATGTCAAGGTGAATCATGTCTTACAAACAGTTGCAGTATACCCACAATACAGCCTGCTTTACCCACTGAATTGACTACTGAGCCTATGGAAGTTATTGGTGCAGACACTGGTCTCACCATCCCAACCCACCAGGCATGGGCATATAGAAGTGGAAATTCAATATGTCTTGGCATCAAATTGCTTATGGAGGTGCTGAGTACATTCCTGGGCACACATCTGACTGCGCACTCGGGGACACACTCAAGAGTGCAGCCAGGACGTCATTAATGAGTGGCCATCTGTCTCCTAGACATACACGATTTCCCTTACAAAGGCATAAACTGGCAGTAAGGTTCTGGCGATTGTCTCAAAGGAGTGATTACAACAATTCAGCCTGAATAAGTCCCATAAATGTTATCCATTTCAAATGGTGCTTTCTCAGCTCCCATGCCAATCAGGCAGTTTTTAGTTTTCTTTCAAAGGAACACATCAAGATAAAAACATTTTTGAGGCAATTGCCCAACTAATAATTTAAATAAATCAAAGTCTGAAACATTTAAAGATAAAGCAAAAGAAAGCATAATGCACACATCCAGATAACATAGTAATTAAATAGCTCTCAAATACAAAAAAGATTGAATCCATGAACATCAGATAAAGAAAATTCTCAAGGTTACAGGATTGTAGTGATACACATGAGAATATTATATAGTTCACAAAGCAAAGGTTTCTGTTTCAAAAAGGAACTGCAGCTTGTTTCTGTCTTTTCCTCTTTGCTGTTTCCTTCTAGCTTCTCCATTCTTCCCCTCAGCTGCCATCACTAGCTGTTGTTTCATTAAGTCCCAAGCCCACTGTCACCTTTCTTCTTTCAGAGTGTTCATAAGGATGATCAGAAGCTTCACACAGCCACCACAAGAAACAAATTCATCATGTGCCCACTGCATAATTCCCAGTTCTTAATTAAAGTCCAGTAAAACAAAGAGCTCCCTTGTGTCGAACAACAGTTTAGTCTGCAGGCACAAAGCATGTTGGGACAGAGACATAGCTAGGGTTTTAGGTGCCCAGGTACAAAGTCAGTTTTTGTGTGCGCCAAGGGAAGGGGAGGGGCTAAGGTGCCACGTAGAAGGCAGCAGTGGTGGCCAGAGAGCCCTCCACACCCACAACATTCCTTCCCATGGCATACGGCCAGGGAGCTATTTGGCACCCAATTTGGTACGCCCAGATACTGCACACACGAACAGATGTCCCCCCTTGCCCCCCATAGCTACGCCACTGTGTGGGGATATGGAGGGTAGTCATTTCCACATTACGAGTGAAATCAGAATACATCTTTTTTAAAGTGGGCAGGAAAAATCCACATACATCAACTTGAGCTTGACCGGACAGTGTCCTCAAATAGAGAACACTTTTGAAATAGGGGAAACATTTTCTGTCCAGTTGATATGCATCTATGGACTATTTCCACTCTATTTCTCAACTATACTGCAACATATGTGACAGCATGCTTTTAAAAAGAATTGAAAAGACATAGATTCCTAAGTGGTGTCCCCATGGGGATGTGGAGAGATGAGCTTACGTGTTTCTCTATTCAGTTTGAGGTGTAATGTTAGAATAGGGCTTAATATGCATAATAATAACATGTGTTTGCCTGGAGAGGACACTATTTTGATGCATAGTGCTTGGACACATAGGTGTCTTAAATTAGAGAAATGTTGCTCATAATGTACACACTATTTATTTGTTATTAAAAAGTACAAATGATGTGCTTTAATTAATGTGAGGAACCAGATGTTTGAAAAAGAAAACTGCTGCTATAAGCCTTAAAATATGTGTGCCAAATGAAATGTTGAGACTGAGAATAGCTTGAAATTTGCTTCAATTACCTGAAGGTCTACAATTGTCCCAAGCTGACCTGATAAAAATGGCCACAGGTACAACAGGTTTAAAAACAGTTGTTGTGTGTACCTTTGTTTACCCCAGATTTGCCTTCAGCATATTATATTCTCCTGTTCAATACTGGCAGAAACATGGTTGTGCTTTATTCAGGCATCTTGAGTGACTGCAATTTTACATTGACTTGGTGGCTTTCTGAGGAGGTTGTTAAGTGTTATTAATGCTTTCTCTGTGTCAGTGAAGTGTTGTTCTATATTCTTATTTTAACCACTGGAAGACCTGTGGTTTCACTAAGGCAGGTGGGTTCTCCACAAATGCAAACTGCAACCACTCCATGCACAGCTGTTATGGCCAATTTATCCACTAAACCAGTGGGAATTAATCTTGGCTGAATTAATAGTGACTTTAGCAAATTTTCTCTAAACATGACAAAAGCAAAACCTGTTTAGGAATCAAATTTAACTGTAAATATGGACATTGCGCTCAGATTAATTTGAGGTGAAGGAGCTAAATATATCAGTAATGATATGGTCAGGTGACATGTAAACTGTTCCAGCTGCTGGTTTTTGCAAGAGGAATTCATTTGCGTGTTCACAGATATTTTCTGAAGATAGAAAAATATGCATAGACATCTCTTTCCATGCTCCCAGTCATTTTGGGGCATTGATCTGTTGGCAGTACTGTCAACCAAAGGAGAAGTGTAGGAATGTTATATCTGTCTACTGGATATTAAAAAGTGATTCACTTGTCACTCAGAGCTCTTTTTTGATACCATTAGTATTGACTGTGTCTGCCATTCTGATCCAAAAGAATAATTTGTATCATTATTTGTTACACCAATACAGGTAATTCTATCAGAGGCAATCACAGATTTTTTGTAAAGATGTTTACTCTCCATTAGAGATGGGCACGACTTGAAAAAAATTTTTTTCGAGTTGTCGTTAGTCGGGCCGGTTCCGTTTCGGGTCATTTCCGTTTTTCGCGTAAATTCACAAAAATTAGTCGGTTCGGTTTTTTGTTTTTTCGTTTCTGTTAGTACTGGTTTTTTTTGGGGGGGGGGAGCGGGCTCCTGGAGGCACCTCTGTGGGGTGGGTGCCTCCTCTGGCCCGCTATAAGGGAAAGTGGGCTCCTGGAGGCACACGTGGGTGCCTCCTATCCTCACCCACTAGGAAGGGGAAGCAGGCTCCAAGAGACCCCTCAACATGGGGGTCTCCCCTCCTCACCTGCTGCTGCTGCAAAATGCTATGCAATAGCCATATGGATATTGCATAACAGAATGTGCAGACAGTGACTGTGAAGACTAGTGGATGGCACTGAACCCAGAGCCATAGTGAGATGCCTAACTAAGGCTCTCACACCACCATGTCTCACACAGAAGGGAATTGTACTTGCTGCGTGTAGTGCAATGCAAGCAAGTAGATCTGGCTTAGGGTTAAGGTGGGTTAGCGCAAGGGCTAGGGTTAGGCTAGTGACGGGTAAGGTTACGGTGGGCCAGTGGGTTGCACCTCTGGGTGCCTCTCTGACCCACTAAGAAGACAGTCTGTGACGTATGGGTACGGAGTCAAGGGTTAGGGTTACGGTTAGGGGGGCTAGGGCAGGTTTTAGGGGGCTTTTTGGCACATCCCAGAAGTCTCCATGGCCAAGTGGCCATGCGATTGGTGGGATGGCTCCAAAAATTTGCATGGTCATCCACTCCCACATGGCTGGCCACTCGGCCAGCCCATCATTGCGCAGGTGTAAATAAAATAAAATAAAATAAAATCAATGGAGGACAGAGGAGGAGAGGAGAGAGACATTTTGTTGCAAGAAAAAACCCACTGCTACTGTGAAAAATCTGGCAGTTTATAAATTTTCGCGTGTTTCTGTTGTGCTTGTGTGTTTTTGGACCACGATTTCAAAAACAATATTGCATTCGCCGCCCCATTTTGGATCCCCCGCCCGCACTGCATGGCATGGCGATGGCGATGCGAGTCCGGCTGCCCAGGACGGGGGGGAGGCGGGACCCCCACTCCAGAAACCACCCCTCCGGTAGGTGCCCTGCGCCCTTAGTCAAGCAGGCATTTTTCCGCCTGCTTTTTTGGCCCGGGAATGGGTGGGGGGAGAGTTTAAAAGTTTTTTCCTGTGCCGTCCGTGCCGCTTGCTTGCGCTTTAATTGCGGCGGCCGGCGGCTGGCGAAACTGGGCTTTTTGCTGGCTGGCTGCGAGCCTGCGGCGAGTCCCACCAGAGCAGCCCAGAAGGACGGGGGATGGGGAGGGAGGCCGGGGACCTCCAGAAACAACCCCTCTGGTAGGTGCCCTGAGGCACGGCAGGCATTTTTCCGCCTGCTTTTCGGCCGGGAACCGGGTTTTTTTAACTTTTAAAAACCTTTTTTCTGTGCCGCGTGGCATCGCGCGATCACGCGATGCAAGGAACGAGCACGACAAATCAGACCAAAATTGTTCGTTCGTCGGTTCGAGCTCGAAGTCTGGTGGAGTAATTCCCGTTACCATTTCCGTAGAGTAACGGAAATGAGTAACGGAAACGGAAATGGGAATACCGCTAATTCGTGCCCATCTCTACTCTCCATTTAGTAAATTTCACCTTTGATGTTCATCATCTTGCCATCACTTTCATTTCTAAACTATCCATGACAAAAATCAATGAGCAAGAGAAAGCCAAGTATGAGCAACTAGTACATGCCATTTTTGACACTTCCATCAATATAGGGTGAGTGTAAAAGATGTGGGACAGCAGAAATGCAGCGGGGTTACCCTTTTTGTTTCTTTCTCAAATGCTTCATAATTTATTATAATTGTTCAGAATATGACAATCATTCACAGAAGCATGATGCCTAGTAATAATATCTGAATACGAACAACAAGCAAATGAGTTCTGAATTTCATGTTAGTACTGTGTGTGCATGCACCACATATGCATAGCTCTATAGGGGTGGGATTGCAATCAAATATGCATGTTGCTCTATTATATAGAAGTGTTTGTGGGAAGTAAAGTGGGAAGTAAAATCTTGCCTACATTCTTGCCTACATTTTAGGATCTTGATCTGGGCAGTTTAAAATCAACAGACATAAAATGTTTATATATGAAACAAGACATAAAGAGCAGAATCCTGTTGGGAGAAACTGTTCCTGGGAGGTGGGTCAAGCCACCATTTTCTGCTTTTAATGGGAAGTCTGTCTTGTGGTAGGTCACAAAACTATTTGGCCTACTGATTTTTGTAACCAGTGTAGAACAGATTGCATGACAGCCACCCTACCAAAGGGCAGGGATACACTTGTCCAGTTACCCTTCCATTTATATTTCCCCCCCAAAGGATCCCAAACAGATCAGAATTATGGAATCAAAGCCAATGCAAATATGAAAAAAAGAAAGATAAAAAAAAAGAAATTATCCCAAGATTCATAGTATGGTTCTTTCTCTAGAGCCTTCTACTTTCCCCGAACTGGAAGCCTACAGCATCTACAGCATTAAACATCAAGACTGAGAATTTCAAACTATTTTGATTATTCATGGATTATAGCATGGATGAACAAAAGGGGCCTTAGCTGCCAAAAAGAGCACAAGGAGGGCAGCAACAGGACCTTTGGAATCTGGGTGTTTTATCATTGGATGCCACCATTGCAAAGCTGCTGTCTAGAGATGGGCACATAAAAAAATGAAATGCTGTTTTGTTGTTTCATTATGTAACAAAATATTTCATTACAAAACAAAAGGGTAGAACATGTTACAAAATGAAACAAAATGCCATTTTTCCATCTAGGAATGAAACGATTCATCCTAGAGGAAATGGCAGGCGAACTCCCTCAACCTCCTCCTTGTAAGCCCCTAACATTTGGAAAGGTTTGGCATGCTCCTCCCTGCAACCTTAAAAATCCAGGAAGGGCAAGTATCAAGTGGATAAGCTGCCAGCTGGCAGTGAGCCAGCACCTTGGAGGCCTCAGTGGACATTACAGGCCCAAACTCAACAAAGCAAAGAGACCAGGGTGGGGAGGCAGCACTGGAAATACTTAGGGGCAAACCAGTGAAACCGGACTCCAGACTGGAATGGATGACCTCTATTTTAGCTTTAAAACGGGGTGCAAATGACTCACCAGTGAAATCACTAGGAGGAGGCCCTGGCTGACAAGGATGATGCACCTAGTCAGTGAATGAACCTCAGCCTGATTAGATGCCATCCAATCATTTCTCCATCTGCTCTCAAGTCACCTCTGTTCCTGCTTCATCACCCATAATTCAACTATAAACTACAGTGAAGAGTGGGCTCAGCGTAGGAGGAGATGCTTGGGGGGTGATCTGTTCAACAGCCTGGGTAACCTCACTATATTACCTCTCCACCAGGATGTTGATTAGATCATCAGCCAGGCCATATGGTGGGTCCCTGAAGGCATCTGAGAACCAATTAAGCCTCTTGAGAGGGGCCCAAATAGAGGAGCCAAGCTCCCATGTGTTGGGGCAGGGATTGATAGGGAAAAGGTCAGCAGTGATCTGACCATGACACATACCAGGAACCCAAATACTGACCCTCAGATTAAACTCTGCAGACATGGAGGAAAATACCAAGTCCAGGGTATGCCCGGCCCTGTGGATGGGACCAATAAGATCCTGGGACAGATTCATGGAGGTCATGGACCCCATGAGATCCAGGGCTGTCCCCCGAGAGTCCATCCCCAGCATACATGTTAAAGGGGGACCTCAACAGAGCTCTGGCATGGAGAGTGCTGGGTTGCAGGGAGCACAGTACACTGCCACAATCCCAAATCTGTCCCACGATCCCACTGATAGGTACAGGCATTCCATCCCTGGGCATACTAACACCACGGATTTGCTGACAGAGATTTATTAAATACAATGGCCACTCCACCACCAGCTCTGATGCTGGACCCAAAACCCAGGGGGGCACAGCTGGGAGAGGGGAAACCCCACACACACCTAGGTTGGCCCACTCATCCACAATCAAGTCATGAATGAGTGGGATCTTACTGTGGACCAACCTGGCATTGAGCAGCAAACAGGACAGTTTGGAGGTGTGGATGGAATAGTTCCCAGATATGTGGCAGTGGGTCTGAGGAATCAGAATGGGGGACAGGTACCAGATGTCTGACCCTAATTCTTCTCATCTGATTGATCTGACAGCCCCAAGCATAACATCCATGTTACCTTGAAAGCCCAATTCATAGGGATTTCGAGATAAGTGAGCTATTTGAGGAGTGGTTTTAAGTTTCATTCTCTCAGTAGGTTTCCATGACTGAGTGGGGATTCAAGACCTGGTCACCAGACTCCTAATCCATCACACTACCTACAACACAACATTGGCTGCCCTAATAGTGGCTTAGATGAACCTAATGATTCAACTCTGTATAAGGCAGCTCTCTGTGTCCCTAATATTGAAACAGAACAAAGGGAATAGGTACTCAGCTTGACAGAAGGATATTATGTGCTTTTCCTATAGATACGACTTTTTCTTTTGCAAGTTGTCAAGTTGCTTCTGACTTTCAGTGATCCCCTTTGGGGTTTTCTAGATACAGAGTACTTAGAAATGGAATGCCACTTCATTCTTCTGAGTCTGGTTCTTCTCCATGGAGGCTTGTGGGGGAATCAAAGCCCCAGCTCTGGGTTCACATTCTAACTCACTGAGTTGTCCAACCAGCTCCAAAACAAGGCGTAAATGATCTTATTTGTTGTCTTGCAGTTTGATATTTGCTTGACGGTCACAGACAGTAAAACAAAGGAACAGTTTAGCACTGGTTTAATAAAACACAAATAAATGCTAAGAAATCAAATGCACAATTAAGTTTGTTCACATTTGGTCAGAAATTCTTCATGCATGACAAAATATACCTGAAACAGGGCACACAGAAGATTGCTCTAAGGCAAAAGGAGGAGTTGAGAAAAATGGAGCTCATCTCCCTCATTAAGTTAGGCAATCAGTCCTGCCAATGCGTTTTAAAATGGCATTCATTTATTTTATTTGAAAAAATGCACTACTCATGAGTATGTGAAAAACCAGATAATCCTCATATATAAAATATAAAATATATCTATGCCCTTTATCTATCTATCTATCTATCTATCTATCTATCTATCTATCTATCTATCTATCTATCTATCTATCTATCTATCTATCTATCTACAAATCAAACAGCACTTCAAACAAGTCATTCCTAACACACAGTGGCATACTGTCTAACACATAGCCATTATGATTTCTCCTGCATAGAAAGAAACATTAAAAATGTCTAACTGTTGTGGTGACGTTTCTCCTAGCGGATTAAAGTCCTGAAGGGACAGTCTTAGCACATTCTCCTAAACATGAGTAGATATGATCACATTGCCTGGGCCATCTTATCTTATGAAGAAGAATGTGGAAAAAAGGTTTGCTATCCTTCACCTGAACTTGATGTGGGCACAGCACAGTTTCCTAAATTGGCTTCATGTAGTAAAATGTTTTGGAATGGCTTGGCCACTCTAATTATTTCAGACTGAAAAGAAATTCTTATGCAATTGAGGTGTGGCAATATTAAGTTTGGGGTGGGTGGGTAATTCCTGGAACTGCTAAGTATACATCTTATAAATGGTGTTGGGTCCTTTTTCTTAAATTGCATCCTTATAAAATTGCATAATTTATTGTTGCAATGTGTGACGATGGCCACCAACTTTATTAATTTTTAATAAGCACATTCATTGAGGCTACGACAGTGAACTACTAGATGTGATATTTTTAGTCTGCTTTCAAAATAAGAGGTAGCATTCATTGATCTGAATAACAGTTGTTGTAGAGCCACAGCTGTTTCTATATCATTCAGCTTGTTTCTATCACTTCCGCCTGGTGGTTCGAGGCTGCACCAATTCTCAGGAACTGGAGGAATGAATTCAAGCAATCCTTTGCCATGTGCTGGGGTCATGCAGGGCACAACTCCAATGAGGAAGAAGCCTACGACGTGTCATCTTTCCTTCTTCCTGGCACTGGCCAATCAGGAGGTATGCAGTGAAATGCATCATCCCACCTCCCTGTCTAATTGGCCAGTGCCAGGAAGAAGGAAAGATGACACATCAGAGGCTTCTTTCTCTTTGGAGTTGTGCCCTGTGTTCTGAATGTCAGTGGGGCTTCCGCTTTCATTTTGGAAGCTGTCCACTTCCAAAATGAATGCCAATGATGCAGCAATCCTCTCTAGAACACCTGTAGGTCTCAGAAGAGCTCTGAATGCACTATCACAATTCTGTGAGGAAGAGCAATTAAAGCTCAATTATCAGAAAACTAAAATTGTGGCCTTTGCTAAAAGACCCAAGATTCACTCTTGGAGTATCAATGGGCACAAAATTGAACAGGCTTCCTCCTTTAAATATTTGGGAGTAGTTCTTCAGGCTAATGGTAGCAGAAAAGCCCATGGAGATTATGTTGCCAACATTGCTCAAAGAAGTTCTCTAGCCATTCTTAAATATCTCAAGACAGCTGGCGGCCAATATATTCCTGCAGCACTTAAATTATTCCTAGGCAAGTCAATTTCCCAACTTCTATATGGTGCCCAATTAGGTCCCCTTTCGAATTACGCTCCACTGGAACGGGTACAATCCAAATTTGTAAGATCGGCCTTACAAGTTCCTAAATGTGTCCCAAATGTTACTCTCCGATTAGAGTTAGGCCTCATGAAAGTGGAGGCTAGAGCTTGGGTGGCTATTCTTACCTATTGGATTAGACTGCATTTCTTCCCTAAGGGTTTAGCCCCCCTTATTAGAAAAGATGACTTTAAATCCAAATGGGAAGGGGCTATAATATCTAAAATCCTATCCTTAGGTCTGTCCCAAGACATCCTTTTTACCATGAAGTATGATCAGGTAACCGACTCAGAACGACAACTGGATCTAGCTAGCTCCCCTGCCTTTATTGTTAATGACTCCTGCAGATATCTATCTTTAGCCAAGCTTGAGATACCCACCCACCGGAGGGCCTTTACCTTGGCCCGATATCATGCCCTCCCTTCTGCTGTTCTTGAGGGACGATATCGGAGATCTCCCTATTCGGAGAGGCTATGTCCCTGTGACTCTGGCGATATTGAGTCAACAGAACATGTACTTCACTGTTCCTTTTATAAAGACACCCGGGCTGAGCTTATATCTCCAACAATCTATAAATATCCAGGACGCTCTGGTCATTATTATACTCAATTACTTCTATCAGATATGAATTTTTCTATAACATATAGTGCGGCCAGGTTCTGCGCCGCAGCGATCAAAATCCGCAGGACAATGACCAGCATAATCAATTAACTAAAAGTACCACTTACGATACATAGCTCCTAAGTATCAACAACTCTTGATTAACAAACAAATGTGGGATGTCTTATGTGTATGGAACAGTATGTATATACAGAATGTACTCTGATGTCTTTTGTATATATCTATCTTGATCTTCCTCTATGGCTCGTTGACATCACTAATTCCTCAGATACTAATAAGGTATAGCTTCATGATGGTCAGGATGGATTTGTGGGCAGTTTTTATATTATATTATATATTTTATATATAATATATTTTATATATAATATATTTTATATTCTATATTTTATATCTTATCTATTTTACTACAATTTATATACCGTATCCTATTGCTGGTCACTGACCGTAATAAAGTTTGATTGATTGATTGATTGGCACTGGCCAATCAGGAGGTATGCAGTGAAATGCATCATCCAACCTCCCTGTCTAATTGGCCAGTGCCAGGGAGAAGGAAAGATGACACATCAGAGGCTTCTTTCTCTTTGGAGTTGTGCCCTGTGTTCTGAATGTCAGCTGGGCTTCCACTTTCATTTTGGAAGCTGTCCACTTCCAAAATGAAAAGCCCATCTCTAATTGCATTACTTATTGCCTCCCCCCAAACCCAGAAATAAAGAGGCGAGACAACTTCAGCTTTTGGGTCCAATGGGCCACAACTTTATTTATAACTTATCAACTTATTAACTGGGTTAGTCAGGAGATGTGAAGGGGACCTGAGCCATAGTGCAAACTGGTAACCAGATGGGATGCAATACTTCAGCCAACAAGCTCGATATACAGGTAAATTCGCCCAGGTGAGCAGCCGCCCACCTGTTGAGCATCGCAATAGGATGGGCAAATTTGGAAGCCCGACACAGCCCTTGAGATGCCCCAATTCACATTCTAACATTCATTGTCTGCTGACATAGCCAATGGTGATAGACTGAATTCAAGGGCTGTATATCGCCGTATGGGCTGCCTAATTAGAGCTTTACCTGAGTTCGGTTACCAGTTGCACTACCCACCAAGTTAGTGATCAACGGGAAATAAGCCCATCCCCAAGGCGAGGAGAATGGGATAGGCGAAAACGCGTTTCTACTCCCGGCCAATCTGAGTAGTGACCAAAAATTCCCATCTGGCCTCAGATGGTGACCAGTTAATCTCATTCTCTGACCAAAAAAGGGGGGAGGGTGGGGCCGATGATCTCGCCCACAGAGAGGTTTGGGAGGGGGCGGGAGCCTACTTATAGGCTCCTGTCCCTGGGCAAGAAGTCCCGGATGGGCCCAAAGTTTTTGCGCCCAAAGTCCGGGACCAGGGCGGCAAATGCGCCCTTCCCCCAAATGTAATGGGGGTCAGAACAGCCCTTTGTTTGATTGATTATTTTTAACCCCACCCACCCACCCTTTCCCTGTGGCAAATAACTATATCCAAAATCTACCAAAGACTGTTGGCAAAATTATAGGCATATTGGAAATACATACTAAAACCAAGTATCTCTAAACATGTCTGGGTGTCCCTTGTTGTCTATTCTATTCATATACATAATAAAAGGATGCCAGTTCCATTACAAAAGTGTCCAGCTTTCTTATCCTTTAGCTATATATAATTTACTAGTTAGTTTTTTTCCTGCAGTGCAATCAGCCATATTCAAGAGTACCATTATGCAACTGTTACTCCCTGCATATATTTCCATCCTTTGGCTATTGTCTGTCTTGCTGCCAATAACAAGTGCCCAATTAATGGTTTGTACAAAATGCTCTTATTTGCTTGAAAAAGATTTAAAAGTGCTATTTATGGGGATTTAATAACAGTATGATTTGTAATTTTATTTCTTTCTTTAAATACCTCTCCCCAGAATTGCTGCGTTTTCTCACAAAACCACCATAGATGTTGAAATGAACCCTTATTTTTACAGCCTTTTCAGCATATAGGTGATATCACAAAATTTATATGTGAAAGCTGGAGTGGAGTTAAATACCATTTTAGAATTATTTTCAGTGCAGTTTCCCTAGCATTGACTGATATTCCCTTATATGGGAATTTTGTGAACATTTCTGTCCATTCATTTCATTAATATTAATATTCCAATCTTGTTCCCACATCTCCCTCAAGCTTGATGAAGATCCAAACTCTGTATCTATTAGTACTGAATGCAGCTTTAATATTGCCCCTTTATTTGCATCTGTTAGTGAACAAAGTAGATCTTCAAATGGCATGAGACACCTCATGGCCTGCTTCTTAATATCATCTTGTCTAAAAAAGTTGCCTATTTAGTACCATGTTAACCATGAGATGTCCCATTCCCGAAAGTGATCCTTCCCTAAGTCTCTGGAAAGAGATTGTTTATTTATATAAAAATCATTTAGCATGACTAAACCCATCTTTTCAAAAACGTTTGGAGTCAAGTTTTTCATCACTTCTAGAAAGCCTGGATGACTGTAGACTGGTATTAGAGGTGACTAGAGATGGGCACGACGCAGCGAAATTTTTGTTTTTGTTTTCATTTTTTTGTTTTGTTTCGCAACGAAAACGAAAACAAAAAATTTTCAGAAGCAAAACGACAATGGAAACGAAACGAAAACTTTTGGCGTGTTTTTCGTTTTCATTACGGCAGACACATTGCATTGAAAAGAATGCTAACGAAATGAAAAATGTTCATTTTTGTTTTTGTTTTTCATTTCATTTCGTAACGAAAATGAAAATGAAAAATGTGTAAAAAAAACCCCGAAAAACGAAAACGAACTGAAATAGGCCCCTAAACGAAAAATGAAAAACGAAAAATTATTTTTTTCAGTCGTGCCCATCTCTAGAGGTGACATATCTGGTAACAACATCTTGTTTCTCTACTTCCATATTTACTGGATATAAAGTACTATTTACATTTTGATGTTGATGTTTTAGATCCTTTTTCACATATAATATTTTTTTTCCTAATTCTGAGACATCCAGTAAATCTCTTTCTATTTGAAGCCAAGAATGTTGTCCTAACCTGACATCTAGCTTTGTCATATGATGTTGATAAACCCTTGAACTTTCTAAACTGTCTTTTGTGAGCGAGCACATTTATTCACCACAGGTATGAAATGAGAAATTTTAAGAGCTATTGATTCTGCCATTTTCTGAAGTGGATCAGCACAAAGTCATTTAACACAATTGTGTCCATAATAATGGTACACTGCAAAATTCACAATGTTCAGTGTTTTCCAAATATTATTTCTTGCCAGTACGATTTAGTGGCCTACAGTTAGCAAATGGAGAAATGACAAAGACTGTATATCAGTTGAGAAACTGCATTGTGAAAAGTTACCTTGGAATCAGGCCATAAGTTTGATATGGTGTCTGCCCTGCTTAGTAGGGGTCATTATTTCAGATAATCGTGTTTGAAGTTCATCACACTGAACTTGAGGTTGTGTTTTGTTTTTGTATTAAAGGTATGTAACACCATTATGGAGTAATGAGATTCCTCAGCTTGGCTACCTAGAAAGAATCTACCTGTACATTTCATTGTCTGAATGACTGTCAGTTTGTTCAGCATTTTATAAAGATTCATGTTTATTTACTGACCAGATGCAAATGGAAGAATGGCATTTACATGTATGAATAGAAGTTCCAAGTTTATAGAACCAGGCTCATGGTTGTTTATAAATGATTGACAGGATCAGCTGCAGGGATGTTGGCAAGTCTTCGGATCTCAGTACCAAGTCTGAGTCTTTGGTATCAAGTCCCAAGTCAGAAGTTTGAGTTCCTCTTAAAAACAAGCTCCCCCCAACTCCACCAAAAAAAGGGAGGAAGTGGGTGGGTTCCAAGTTGCAAGTCATGGAAAAGTACATTGCTTCCTCATGTTACCTTGATCTTGATTTGTTTTTCTTGAAGGATGGGCAAAATTCCCTTCCATGTTACCTTTACATTTATTTGCTATTAGAGATGGGCACGACTCAAAAAAATGGTGTTTCGTTTGTCGTTTGGTTGTTTAGGGGTCCGTTTCGGTTCGTTTTCATTTTCGTGACTTTTTTGCAAAAAATTTCATTTTCGTTTCATTAGGTAACGAAACAAAAAAACAAAAACAAAAACAAAAAATTGCTGTTTCGTTAGCATTCTTTTTAGTTCAATGCATCTGCTGCAACAAAAATGAAAAACACGGCAAATTTGGTCATTTCGTTTTCGTTTTCATTTTGTTTTAAAAAAATCCGTTTCATTTTTGTTGCGTAATGAAACAAAAAAACAAAATGAAAACGAAAAATCGCTTGTTTCGTGCCCATCTCTATTTGCTATTACTTCCATGCTAATTAGTCAGAGACTGGCAGATATATTGGGCAGTTGCTAAATTGTTTGCTATGATAACCTCACATATATTCCATCATATAGACCAAAGTACATCATATAATCCTAAATTATGCTACAGCACATTCAAACTAACAATCTCAATACAGCATATTACTTGTGTTAAAGTATACAACCCTTTTATGCAGATAGGAATTTGTTAGGTTCAAGGAAATATATAAATCACTAGCAGAGTTTAGCAGTGTTGTGGGAGAATAAATGCACTTAGTAATTATGGAGCTAGGAGACAAATGAACAAGGCAATAGAATTTATTACAAAACTTATATTACATATGTACACATGACAAAGAGAAATATACAATAACAATATACAAAGCACAGCATATAGAAAAAATACAACAGTTTCTCTAAATCAGCTTAGCAAAATCAAGTCCCTAACCCCTCATCTCCTGTTGCCTGTCTTCATATTTTTCTAGCAATGAACTGCTCTGCTTCACCTACGTACATTCTTGTCTAAAAGGGAGGTCCTTCTTTATGATACACTCCCATGTGGCTGAGGGGTCCATTTGAACAGAGATGGAAATTCATTGCATTCATGTCTCTAGAAGAAAATGCAAGTTTGGCAACTCCCATGACTGGCAACGGGCTTGGAAATTCCAGATATTTCTGAGGCTTGGGATACAATTTTATAAAATGCAGTGACTAGAAAGATATAGTTGGCAAATATAGATAAACATACCCCAGTCAATCTAGATAGAAGCTGTATGTATGGCCGTTGAGCCCTATATTGGTAACATTTTGAAATGAAATAAGTCAAATGTTATCTAAAATAAGTCAAATAGTACCTGATATAACAGGCTGAGTTGTTCATATAAAGGGTTTACTGTGAAAATCATGAAACACAAAATCCTGATTCCTATGCTACTTACAACTCCAGGGTTGAAAGTACCTAAGCAATGGAAGGCCTTGGTACAATTATTGGTATGGTGCTGGATGACAGGAGTATGGGCAGCTATTCAAGTTTTTTTTTTAAAAAAAAAAACTGAACATCATTATGATCAGTGAATTGATATGGAAGCAAAGACATCTTTGTAGAAATTTGCTACCCATTTACTATTTTAGCAGCTGAACAGTTCTCACCCCACAAAGAACCGCATCATATTCTGAAGATACCCATTTCCCTGTGTCTCCACTACTGGGGGGGGGGCAATAATGATGGCTTTATTCCTTTAGGAAGTTTTATATAGCACCACAGTGCTTTATTTTATTGGTTCATTGCCACCTTGCACGTATTTAGTTAGGCCTCTACCTGTGAAGCCAGACATTGGGGCTTCAATTCTCCACTGTGCCTCCTTGTCGGGGGTGGACTTAAGGACCCATCCGGGCCCTTCTAGCTCTGCAGTTCTAAGATGGTGGTGGTTGTATTCCACCATTAAATTATTCCATCTGAATTGTAATGCTGAATATATCAATAATAACATATTTTCTTAACAATGTGGTGTTGAAAAAAATATGCATAGAAAGACACATATTTCTGTGCAGGAAGAGAGAGAAAAAAGTCTCACACCCTAATACTGAATTCAAACCAGACAAGAATGCAGTGGGATACTGAGAAATATGACAGAACAGTGATTGATTTTCACATTTTCCGGATGTTACTAAGGTATCCATATGGCTTGTTTCTTGTTTCTTTGCACCTAATAATTGTAGCTTCCTGTGTGTCAGACATAGACAGTAGAGTGCTGTTGTGAGAAATGTGTTTGCTATATTCTCATGTCAGGACGAGTCAGGAAGAAAGCAACCCTGCTCTCAATAGCCAGGGGTGCTAGTTAATTTTCTAGGTACTGGAAAGTATCAGCAGTAGAGATGGGCACGACTTGAAAAAAAAAAAATTCGAGTTGTCGTTAGTCGGGCCGGTCCCGTTTCGGGTCGTTTCCGTTTTTCGTGAAAATTTGCAAAAATTAGTCGGTTCGTTTTTTCGTTTTTTCGTTGTCGTTAGTACTGGTTTTTTTGGGGGGGAGCGGGCTCCTGGAGGCACCTCTCTGGGGTGGGTGCCTCCTCTGGCCCGCTATAAGGGAAAGTGGGCTCCTGGAGGCACCCGTGGGTGCCTCCTATCCTCACCCACTGGGAAGGGGAAGCAGGCTCCAAGAGACCCCTCAACAAGGGGGTCTCCCCTCCTCACCTGCTGCTGCTGCAAAATGCTATGCAATAGCCATATGGATATTGCATAACATAATGTGAAGACAGTGACTGTGAAGACTAGTGGATGGCACTGAACCCAGAGCCATAGTGAGATGCCTAACTAAGGTTCTCGCACCACCATGTCTCACACAGAAGGGAATTGTACTTGCTGCGTGTAGTGCAATGCAAGCAAGTAGATCTGGCCTTAAGGTGGGTTAGTGCAAGGGCTAGGGTTAGGCTAGTGACGGGTAAGGTTACGGTGGGCTAGTGGGTTGCACCTCTGGGTTCCTCTCTGACCCACTAAGAAGACAGTCTGTGACATATGGGTACGGAGTCAAGGGTTAGGGTTAGGGTTAGGGGAGCTAGGGCAGGTTTTAGGGGGCTTTTTGGCACATCCCAGATGTCTCCATGGCCAAGTGGCCATGCGATTGGTGGGATGGCTCCAAAAATTTGCATGGTTGTCCACTCCCACATGGCTGGCCACTCGGCCAGCCCATTATTGCGCAGGTGTAAATAAAATAAAATAAAATAAAATCAATGGAGGACAGAGGAGGAGAGGAGAGACATTTTGTTGCAACAAAAAACCCACTGCTACTGTGAAAAATCTGGCAGTTTATAAATTTTCGCGTGTTTCTGTTGTGCTTGTGTGTTTTTGGACCACGATTTCAAAAACAATATTGCGTTCGCCGCCCCATTTTGGATCCCCCGCCCGCACCGCATGGCATGGCGATGGCGACTCGCGAGTCCGGCTGCCCAGGACAGGGGGGGAGGCGGGACCCCCCCCTCCAGAAACCACCCCTCTGGTAGGTGCCCTGCGCCCTTAGTCAAGCAGGCATTTTTCCGCCTGCTTTTTTGGCCCGGGAATGGGTGGGGGGAGAGTTTAAAAGTTTTTTCCTGTGCCGTCCGTGCCGCTTGCTTGCGCTTTAATTGCGGCGGCCGGCGGCCGGCGAGACTGGGCTTTTTGCTGGCTGGCTGCGAGCCTGCGGCGAGTGGCGCGAGTCCCACCAGAGCAGCCCAGGATGGGGGATGGGGGGGGAGGCCGGGGACCTCCAGAAACAACCCCTCTGGTAGGTGCCCTGAGGCACGGCAGGCATTTTTCCGCCTGCTTTTCGGCCGGGAACCAGGTTTTTTTAACTTTTAAAAACTTTTTTTCTGTGCCGCGTGGCATCGCGCAATCGCGCGATGCAAGGAATGAGCACGACAAATCAGACCAAAATTGTTCGTTCGTCGGTTTGAGCTCTAAGTCTGGCGGAGTAATTCCCGTTACCGTTTCCGTAGAGTAACGGAACCAAGTAATGGAAACGGAAACGGGAATACCGCTATGTCGTGCCCAATCTCTAATCAGCAGTTAAGAACTGAGCAATATTACAAACACATCCTACCACTGAACAGCTGAAAGGCAGTCCTAACAAGTGACAACTGTCTCTCTAGCACAGAACGTTTGATAGTCTTTTTCAGAGATTTCCACAGCTTCAGTGTTGATACACTCTCTGCTGTTCTGACACCCCAACATACAAGGTTTTCTGATTCTGTAACATTCAGTTCTCAATTTATGCTTTGGGCAGAGAGGAGAATTTACAAAAATGACTTAAATTGTGAGCCACCATGTGGCTTGAGAGTTCAGGAACCAGCCACGACAATGGTAAACATTCATGCAGAGGTAGAAAAACTATGATTGCTTTTGTCATGTTAAATGGATGCTTGAGGAGCAATAAGAAAAACACAACCAATCAACCCCAAATTTTATCAGAAACAGTGACCTAAATCATCTTGACAACACTGCATGTGCTGAAAATGTTTTCAACAGGCTTAAAAAAATCTCATCACAAGCTGATTGAACAGCCAGTAACTGTTTTGTCAGCAAACACTGTGAGACAAAGGTTAGTACAGTGAGATGATGAGAAACGGTACTTCCAAGATAAAATTAAAGGCTTCTGAAAAATAACTTGCTTCTCATAGGTCTGGTGCATGGAACCTGCAGGATTCAGTAGCTCATTAAAGGTAAGCTGCTTTTCATATTATATCAGTGAATGTGGCTGGTAGATTTGTAAGGATAATTTAGATGGTAGAGAAATGCCCCTTCTATTAAGTTAATTTAAGAGCATGACAGCAAAATATAGTGTTGCAGCTAGCAAACAGACAATGTACTGCTCTCTGAGACAAGTAGGACAATCAACACTCATTTAAAACTCAAATGTGCCACTTTATTTTCCCCCACAGGCAGTCTAAATAACAGGCACACATTTAATATAGTTTTCATAAATTGTAGGAATCCAAAAGGAAATTGTTCTCTTGGAAATGACTCCTATTTGCAGTGGGACAATGCTGATTGTTTAAATAAGGCTATGCTGGGTGTAGAGCAAAATATATATTTCAGTATGGTTGTTGTGTTTTTGCCTCTACCAGCCTATCCACAGTTGCACCTCTAGTGCCATTTGCTAGGAGATGCAAAGTTTAAATCACTCTTGTCAGGATTAGATAAGTGGTTATTGTTCATCAGCAACTGCAGAATTTTTCAAGTCCCTATAGCAGCAGAGAAGTCATCTTTACATGTCAGTGGTAGGAACCAAAAGGCCTAGAAGAACCCTATTGTAAACAAATAGGTGGACCAGCTAGTTCTGTGGATTTGCCTGCTTTTTACTTTAATTAATACAATATAATAACTCAGCAATCTACAGTGATCCACCCTACCTTTACAATGGCTGATAAGCATCTTAGATCAAATCCTAGCTGTGCACATTCTGTAGAGTGGGGTACATTATCTGTTTGAAATACCTATTTTGAGATTTCAGTAGCTTGCATTTTGATCCAGCTCTGCTGAGAGATGTACTCATATCATGAAAAGTCTGATTCCCCCATCACCACCACCAATGACACTTTAAGAAAGTGCGAAAATATTAAAGAAATGTGGCATAATGAAGTAGAATCAGGAACAAGACATAAATGGCAATCCCACCATAACATTTATTTTATTTATTTTAGAGTATTTTTACTCTACCGTTCTCCTTGGAAAAAGGACCCAAGGTGGCTTACAGAATGAAGGATAATATACAGTCCAGTACAATTAAGACATGTTCAAGTATTGAGAACAGGAATTGAGGGACATCTTACAGCTTTAATAGACAACATTGCATTAAAGCTACAAGAGAATGTGAGATGTTCCTGAGGGAAAGTTGGACAGTCAATAAGTAAGTAAGTAAGTAAGTAAGTAAGTAAGTAAGTAAGTAAGTAAGTAAGTAAGTAAGTAAGTAAGTAAGTAAGTAAGTAAGTAAGTAAGTAAGTAAGTAAGTAAAAAATAAAAGGGGAGCAAAGTTCCATGTAAAGTTATGAGTGATGGAAACTAACATTGAAAACATAGGGAAAGCTTTCCTGTTTCCGGAAAGACAACAGAGATGAGGCCGTTCTGACCTCTAGTGGCACGGAGTTCCAGAGTCTGGGCACAGCAGCTGAGAAGACCCTTTCATGGATTACCACAAGATGTACCTGTGAGGGTGGCGGGATGGAGAGAAGGGCCTCTCCTGATGTAGTCTTACTACACTGCCATTTATACAATGAAACAAAGACTTAAATATGGAGACCCTTTATGTCTTAAATTCAGCATCCATATGTCGGTGAAGCTGAATGCTACATGGGATAATAGTATTTTTTAGATTTTTTTAAAAAAAATCAAGCTCATTGGTGTTTGTAAAATTTCCCACCTACTGTGCACTGATACAGTGAAGAGTGTAACGGAAATTAAAAACGGTGGTGCTATTCAGTTTTTAAAACATATTACAATGGTTTCCCATAATATTTTGGTCACCACAATGGTAAAATATGTGTCAGACAATGCTGTACTCAGATGTATTTGTAGCTAGTTGAAAGACCATATCCAGAGAGTACTTCCTCTTTCTCCTGGAGAGAGGTGACTGGTGGGGTGATGCTGGGTTCTCTTTCAGAACCAGTGTGATTGAACATCTTTGTACATGACTTGGTTGAAGAAGTAGAGGGGATCCTTATCGGTTCTGCAGGTGGAGTTGGCTTGTGTGTGTGTAACTTATACTTCAGAAAGTAAAACCAGGATATGGGATGAGCAGATTGGAGAACTAACAGGGCCAAACCAAACCAAATGAGCTTGAAAAGAAAAAAATACACATGTTTATACATTAAGGCAGGGGATATCAGAAGCACAAATGCAGGGTATTCGACACTGGGCTTGGCACTAATATGTGTGAGAGACATCAGTAAACTACAAATTTAAATGTGATAACAGAGCTTGGGGGTGGGAATTTTTAAAAAAAATATTTTTAAAAAGTGCTGACCAGCCCCAGGACGAGCTGATCGGCACTGGGGGTGGGGAGCAGAAAACTGGATCATATGCAAGCTCCCACAGACTTCTGGCTTGCATTTTTTTACCAGAGCAAAAAACTCCCAACTTCTCTGGTAGGCCTTGGAAAACTTGCTAAAGGGGGCATAACCATTTTTTAAGCCCGGTGGCCGTAGGGACAAGATTGTTGGAAACGCTTTATCTTGGAATTTAATCAACATTTCAAGGGACATGTGATAGAGCCCTAAGAGTCCAGAAAATAGACTAGTTGGGGGAGATGAGTATGTTTACCCCCGAAAAGAAGAAAAATAAGATATTGTATAATAACGAGAGTCTTGGTGTTCTTCTGCAGAGGTGCTTATGCTGTAGGTTCCTGCTTCATTGGTGAGTTGGAGTCCATGACACTTGGAATCTATTCCATTTCCACAGTTCTGTGATTCCAGTGGTAGAGCAGCAGTTGTGGAGGACTGAACATATAATTTCCTACTGAGCATTCTTTGGCAGCTTTCTTGTGATGAGGATTCTAGAAGCTTGTTCTTAACCATCTTAGAATTGCAGAGCAGGAAGGCACCCTTTGGACCATCGAGTCCAACCACTCTCAAGGGGGCACAGTGGGGGATTAACCTCCCCATCTCTGACAAGACAATCAGTCACTTAAGCCACTGAGCTGTCCAACCATTCAAGGGACTGTGGTGCTGTGAACAGGGCCAGAAAACCCTCTGAGACATGCCCATAATTCATCCTTGAATCACAGCATGTGAAGAGGTTGTGAATCTCCAATGACTGGCCATCGGACAAGTGGGTGATATATCCCTTGTTCCTGGTGTAGGGATAGGCTTCCTTGCATTATGTTGAGGAGGGTATCCCTGCCATGTATCCTTCCTGCAGATTATCTTGTAATGCATTAATTAATGTTGTGGCCAGGATTGTTACTAGTGAGAAACTGAGTTTTGCTCCAGGCTTCAAAATGTACAGGGTATCAAAACAGAGATGAGCCTACTGACATATATTCGGGAAATAAGACGTAATATCTCATGGCCCCAGTCACTCGCCTCTTTTGTTAAATATACTGTATCCTCCTCATTTTTCTTGTTGGCAGCTTGTGCCCATGAATCAGATGGGGTGTAAGGTCAATAGACCCAATTATTGTGGGCATTAAACTTGTTAGTTGCCAATTTGATTGGCCTCTAGTTTTCTTATATATCTCTGTCACAACTCTTCTAGGCAGAGTCAGAAAACTATAGGCGTCATTCCTTGTCTTGGGATACTTGAAATCAGTTCCTTTATCTGTGTGAAATTTATTTATTTATTTATTTATTGGATTTTTATACCACCCATCTGGCAGCAAGGTCACTCTGGCCACAAACCAGAAAGAGTAAGGATGCATTCTTTAAAATACCCATGCCAAGAAGAATTGAACTGCTATTTCAGAAAGTGCCCCATGACACTGAAATACTGACATGGCTACAGTGTTATAAGACTGTGAATTAAACCATATTGTTGGTGCATTAGTGTTCAATGCTTGCTTCACTATAAACACAGTTCTCCTAGCTGCTTCCAGTGATCACTGTTGTTATTGAAAAGGGAAAAAAAACTAACTATAGGCTGGAGAACATAATGGAAATATATATATATATAAACTTAAGCTTGCAATATAAATAAGCAAGAGCAGACTCAAAAGAGAGAATGCTTTTCATAACATTTTATTGTTTCTTCTACAATAAAAGGATATGAAAGAATTAATCTCCAATGGAAGCAGTATCTTCTCTCTGAGTTGGCTTTGATTTGTCCTTAGTAACACTGTTTTATACCATTTTATACTGATGACAGTTTGAGTAATCAAACCCTGGAATGGACTGCCATATGTCAGAATTGTTTTGATGGCATGATATTGTTCATATATAATGGGCAAAATCCAAGACTCTGTGGGTTGCCACAGTGAAATTTTGTTCCACTCTCATTTCAGTTTTTCACTTAACGCAGTAACAAAACTAAAAGTTGTCTCTGTAAACCCAAGGAGCACCAACAATATGAATATCACACAGTAGTGACTAGAGCTGGGCACAAACCAGAAAATCCATGGTTCGGGTTTGTCTGGTTCGGGCCCACCCTTGGTTCAGTTCAGGTTCAGGTTCGTATATTTTTATAAAAAAAAAATCATACAAATGTCATTGCCACTGTCATTGCTGTGGGGAAGATCCCTTTAAAGAGACCCCTGTTCCCACCACCTCATACGGAGGAGAGAACGGGATCTCTTCAGACATTTCTCCCCCATGGTGGATGACAGCGCCCAGTGCACTGTCATTGGTCACAGGGAAGATCCCTTTAAAGAGACCCCCGTTCTTGCCTCCACATGCAGAAGTGGGAATGGGGATCTCTTCAGACATTTCTCCCCCCGTGGGGCATGACATCGCCCGGTGCACTGTCATCCGCTGTGGGGAAGATCCCTTAGTTTAGAGAGACCCCTGTTCTCGCTTCTGCACACAGAGGTGAGATCGGGGCTCTCTCTAGAGATTTTCCCTGTGGCCGATGACAGTGCGCAGCCGCTGTCATTGGCCGTGTAATGAAACGAAACAAACCAAACCAATTTTTTTTGTTCGGTTTGTTTCGTTTTAAACATGCCGCTAGGTTCGTTATTTATTTTGTTATATAATGAAATGAATAATGAATAAAGAAGTGCACTAAAAGTTCATTTTGTGCCCATCTCTAGTAGTTACTATTTAAAGTTAACACATGCACTCCAATTTAAAGCTTCAGAATCAAAACGTTCACATAACATAAAGGGAATAATAATAATATTGGACCTGCACTAGTGCTTATTTACTCAACAAAAGAAAATAATAGCATCAGAATGCTACCATTTCCTCAGATAACTAATCACAGGGTTGCATTCAACGTCCTTGACTCCTCTTATGGGGAGAAAGGCAACATGTAAATAAAGCAAATCAATCATTTTAAAAAGAATCAAGAAAAAATACAGTTCGGACTAAAACTCAGGCTGGATTGGCCACCATCACCGCCCCTGATATGCAGAAATGCCAGCGTGAGGTCAGCAAAAGCGAGAATAAGTTAGAAAGACCACCAGGCCATTCAATTGATTGATTGATTGATTGATTGATTGATTGATTGATTGATTGATTGATTGATTGATTGATTGATTGATTGATTGACTAAAATAAAGCTGTTTCTTGTATTTGTTCCTGATAATTAAATGCTCCCCCAAAATAGCCAGAGGAGCATCTGCATAAAAAGAACAGAATGGAGGGCAAATAGAAATTTAGCAATATTTTAAATGTCCTGGAAGTTTTGGGCATATTGAGTTCCCAAGAGAAGCATACTGCCACCCCCCTTCCTTGCTTCTTTTCTGGTTACCATCATTTTTGGCATGAATCCCTGGCCAACATAATTCAAAATACATCTCAGAATTCTATTAGAGCTATTCATGTTTTAGAATACAATGGAGAGGATGGAAAACATTTGCAGACTGCGCAGTGAACTGGAAGGGTCAAAAAAATATAGGTTAATATATATAAAAATATAAAAGAAAGACACCTTCATCTCCTTGTATCCAAACTGGGTTTTAAAGGAATCGTAGGTAGGCAAGTGGGCAGGCAGGGTTCAGTTGACACGTCACACTTGGAGAAACAAACCTACCATATTTGTTGGTAAAAAGGGAGAACCTGCAGAGAATGGTAGCTGGGTTTTCTTTTGTTTCCAAGGGCATTGCAAAGTTCTTGAGGTTTAGCCAGCGGTCCAGAGTCTTGGACTGTGGAGCCACAGCAGGTTCTTGGCTGCAGTGGAGGAAGAGCGAGGAGGAAGAAGGAAGGGGTAGAAGAAGTGAGGCTCTTCATTGGTCCAGCACCATCTTTCTCTCGGTGCCAGCCTTGCTTGCTCGGGTGTTGTGTGGCAGGCACAAGGGAGAGTGAGAGAGAGAGAAAAGTGCGGAAGACTTGAGCAGTCTCCATGCCTTCCTTGCCCACCCCACTCTTCTTCACCTGCTCATTGTGGGTTTGAAGGAGAGAAAGAGGGAGGAGGAGGAGAAGAAAGAGGCACCAAAGAGGAGGAGGAGGAGGAGGAGGAGGAGGAGGAGGAGGAGGAGGAGGAGGAGGAAGGGCGGTGAAACAAAACAAAGCAAAGCTGGGTCACGTGTGGAGGGTGTTCCTGCCTGTATGATGAGGGCATGTGGTTTGGCACCGGCACTGCCTCCCCCATCCCCCTGGCTCCCATATCTCCTGCTTTGCTGCTGCTGCTGCTGCTGCTGCTGCTGCTGCTGCTTGGCACCTAGGTGATGGGTGAAGCAAAGTGAAGCTGCAGGGCTCCAGTGCCGCCACATCCCCCCCGACTTCCACCTCTCCTGCTTCACTGCTGCTGCTGTTGCCTGGCAACTCAGTGGTGGGTGAAGTGGGGTGAAGCCATGGCGTACTGGTGCTGCTTCCTACCCATCTGCCCCAGCTCCCAACTTTTATTGATCTGAGTATAAGTAGAGGCCCTTTTTTCAGCCCCAAATTAGAGCTGAAAAACTCAACTTATACAAGTATATACGGTATTAAAAAAAAAAGAATGGACGGATACTCTAACAGTCCTAAATGCAACATCTGAAAGTGGTATCTAACAATTGCCTTCAAATCACCATAAGAATTCCCTAAGGAGAAAAAGCAGAGGGACAGGGAATCCTGGTTTCATCTAGCTATTCAAGCTGTTCCCAAAAAGTATGTCCTTATGTTAAACATCTCTCATAAAGTGTTGATGGTTGGGATTGTCATGACACAAACATCAGATTAATACTATCCAGGTCCAGTGCCAACTGGACTCCAAACCATCGAAAGAACACCAAATTGGTGGAAATGAGTTGAATTGAAAACCAAAGCCATGACACATTCTTGTCATGAAAACACTAGCTTGTAGAACAGTGGTTCCCATCTTTGTGTAACCCAGGTCCCTTCACTACCAGCTGTGCTGGCCAGGACTTCTGGGTGTTGCAGTCCAACAACACTTGGGTTACCCAAGGTTGGGAACCACTCTTATAGAGAATTATCTTATATAAGTCCCCAATTTTTCTTGTCTTACAGTATTATTATAGATGACATTCTTTAGAAATTTTGGAAGCTATGTATAAGAGTGATGAAAGTGAAAAAAGTTACAAGCTGTGGCAATTAGGATATGAATCTTTCAGCAAGAGATGGACATAAACTGCTGGTTCAACACTCTGTGTTTATTGGCTGAAGAGGTGTTCAGAGGAGCACCCAAAGGAAGAAGGGAAGGGAATCTAGTCTACTGCTTCTGAGATGTCACCTACAGGACAAGGTGGGGCTCTGATGCACCGAAAACCTGTTCAGCCACCAAACAAACAGGTGCAAGCCACTGGACTAGTGGTTCATACTTCTTTCTCTTGGTTCAGCCTCCTTCTTTTCTCACAGAATGAAGGTGGGGGGGCATCTTTTTTCCTGCCAGCAAAATAACTCTGTTCAAAGTGTTTTGCTGTTTCTTTCACAGAACTCTCATGGGCAATCTTTCAGCATTTCTCATCTGTTTCTTCTTCTTCTTCTTCTTCTTCTTCTTCTTCTTCTTCTTCTTCTTCTTCTTCTTCTTCTTCTTCTTCTTCTTCTTCTTCTTCTTCTTCTTCTTCTTCTTCTTCTTCTTCTTTGGGAAACATTATCTGCACAGAATTATCACAGTTCCTGTGCAAAATGGTGTAATTCCTGAACACCATTTTTTCCGCCGCCCTTCTTCTTCCTCCTTCCTTGGAAAGGGAGGTGAGCTGCACAGAATTTGCAACTCACTTGTTTAAAGATCAAGTCAAAATGTTTTTATTGTTTTAACTGACTTTTTAATGCTTTGTTTTAATTGTTCATTTCTATTGTAAGCCGTCCAGAGACCTTTGGGTAGTGGGCGGCATATAAATTGTATCAATCAATCAATCAATCAATCAATAAAAATAAAAAACAGAGCCAAAAAAAGAGGGCGGGGGGCGGGGAGGAATCTCATTGTTAAAGAAATCCAAGAAATCTCACCAGTAAAGAGAGAACTCTCAGAGAGGTGTCTATGCATGGCAAAGCTTGGAAAATCACAAAGAAGTGTGCCTAGCCCTAGTTTTAAAGGAAAGGAAGATACACACGTTTTCAATCAATCAGTCAGTCAGTCAGTCAGTCAGTCAATTAATAACCGTTAACATTTGGAGTTTTTTTTTTTGACAGAGAGAGCTTTTTCAGAAACATGGAACTATTAAAAGCAAAATTAAAATCTCTAAGATGTCCATGTCATACTTTGTCAGAGGATTTACATCTCCATTCCCTGTCTGCTCACTATCTCCATTAATATTCTCCTCTTGGAGATTTACAGCCAGTGTAGAGCTTTGCATTATAGATCTAGCAAAATCACCCATGCTTAGAAGACTTAAAGTTTTATTTCTGTTATTGGTGCTCATCAGACCGGATGATATTCATAGGTGGCAGGTGATGTCAGTAAATATTCTGCCAGGCGTTTCTAGTAGGAAAACAGATGTAAAGGGCGAAGGAGACAGAGATTTCTTGTTTCCTCCCTTAAAACTGCTTAATTTTCTCCATTTGGCTAGTAATCTGGGAAAATGGGATTGGTAACAGAAAAAAGGAATGTAGTAATATGGTAGCAGAAAGTTGAGATACATACTATAATAGCCTTATAAATTCTGAAATTGCCAGACAGCACTTATTGGAGAGTATACAATCGGACTGATGAAATCTGAATGCCCTCCTCACACCAGAGAAGAAAAGAAAAATCTTGAAAATGGGGCAGCTATTTCCCCTGAAAGGTTTAATGCATTTCTCTGAGATGCTGCAAAATTGTTCCCCATGTAGCTGTTGGCTTTTTAGAAATAGTAATGTGATTTTTTTTGTTTCATAAATTGACTTTCTTCTTCTTTGCGTTTTTTTTTAAATCACAAATCTGTTTTGAGTTTGGGATTTTTCATCCTCTAACCTTTTATTTTAGAAAGGGAAGCTGATTTCCTTGTAAAGAACTTAGCACTCAAGAGTCTTCATTGGGTACCTGCAGGTTGCCAGCGGCTAGAGTTTTTGAGACAAACACGCAGTGTGTGGTCATGAGAGCTGTACTGATGGAAGTTCTGGCTTAAAACAGAATACAAAGAAAATATCTACAAGTTGTTCTTTCATATTAAGCTCATGGGAGAGTTGCAACTCTCCGTTCATAAGAGGTGTCTGTATGCACATAAATAAAATCCAGACAAGAGGTTTTGAGAGTTGAAAGTGGAAAGGAGTTGCAGACATGCACATACGTCCTGCCCCATATCTCCATCTTGTTCCTTAGCTGAGGTCTTCTTATGGTGAAGGAAAAGTTCTTCACTTGAGTATAATTAGAAAACGCAACAATTACAGCTGGTAACAAAGGAGACATCCCTCCATTTTTGAATAGAATTCCTGTGTATGTGTCATTGGCATAACCCAATGACCCAGAGGGTGTCTTCAGCCATAGGCTCCATGGACTCAGTTCCATCACCAATGTCTTTTATTTGGACAGGGAAATGGTACAGAATCAGGTTAAGACCCTGTCCCACAGGTCCTCTAGAAATTTAGAATAATGAAGCTAGAAGGGGACTCAAGAACCTAGAATCTAACCCCCTGCTCAAGGCAGGAGTGCAAATTATTGGTCAACCAGGTAGTTGTCCAGATTTCTCTTGAATGCCTCCAGTGTTGGACCACTCACCACCTTTTAAGGTATTTGGTTCCCTTGCTGTACTGCTCTAACAGTTAGGAAGTTAACTTGAGCCCATTGTTGTATGTCCTGCATTCTGGGCTGATGGAGAACAGATCCTGCCCCTCCTCTGTATGACAGCCTTCTGAATATCTGACAAGTACTATCATATCTTCCATCAGTCTCCTTTTTTCAAGGCATGCCCAGTTTTTTTTCCAGTTTTTACTCATAGGACTTGGTTTCCACTACCCTAATCATTTTTGTTGCTCTCCTCTGAACTTTTCCAATTGTCAGCGTCCTTCTTGAAGTACAGTGTCCAGAATTGGACACAGTACTGAAGATGAAGCCTTGCAAATGCAGAATAGAGGGGAAATAGTATTTCACAGAATTCAGAGAATATACTTCTATTAATGCATTTGCCTTTTTTATGGCCACATCACATTGTTGGGTCATACTCAGCTTATTCAAGGATCCTTCTCGCTTGTAGCATTGCTGAGCCAGGTACCCTCATCTTGTAAAAGTGTCTTGGTTTCTCATTCCTAGGTGCAGTACTTTTCATATATCCCTGTTGAATTACAGTTTGTTGTTTTCAGCCCAGTACACAAACCTATCTAGATCATTTTGGATGTTTTTTTCCTGTCTTCCAGGGTATTAACTATTCCATATAATTTTGAGTCATCTGCAAATTTTACTAGAATTCCCTGCACTCTCTGGTCAAAGTCATTAATAAAAATGTTGAAGAGCACTGATTCCAGGACTGAGCCTTGGGGTACCCCACTTGTAAACCCCCCCCCCATTTTGAGAAGCAGCCATTAATCACCATTCTCTGAGTATTATTCTTTAACCAACTGTGTGTGCACCTGACAGGAGGTCCAGCTTTTAGCTGGCTCTGGTCCTTCCTTGAAGGACATACCTAGTGTGTTAAGCTTGGGGAAGAATTGTCAGCCCCTTTGATGCTCTCTTGTGAGGTGCCCCAGGTGTCGACAATCTCCCTGATGTTATTTAACATTTGAGGTTATTGGCTGGGTTCATTAAGGGATTTGGGGCTTGCTGTCATCAGTATGCTGATGACATGCAGCTTTATATCTCCTTTTCTACCTCTGCAGAGGAGGCGGTTCAGACCCTTGACTGCTGCCTGAGTGCAGTCATGGAATGGACGAGAACAAGCAGGCTCAGGCTCAATCCAGAGAAGACCGAGGCTCTGTTCTTTGGGGTGTCCCCTACTGGGTATAGTGGCTCTCTCCCCAGCTTGGAAGGTTCTTTCCTCCACCTGGTGGATAGAGTGAAAAGTCTGGCTGTGGTCTTGGATTTGGCTTTGTCCTTGGAAGTGCAGGTGGCAGCCATTTCTAAGTCGGCCTTTTTCCACCTTTGGCTGCCACCTGCACTTCCATGGAGGAAAAAGTAGATGAGGAGTCCTCAAAGGAGCCTGTGACAACAAATGTCCTTGGCAGGAATGCAGCCTTGCCCCCACTAACTACTTGGAGAAGCTCAGGTTTTCTTTTAACGTTCCTCAAGTAGGTCTATAGAAATGTGTATCTGTTGACCTCACTGTCCTTAGAGGCTAGCCAAGTAAGAACTTAGGTCTGAAAGGCCATCATTTACTAATTTTGCAGGTACCATGTTTTGGAAATGTGATTTTCCCTATAACTATTTAAAAATGTAACCTTTAGTGCAACATTAGGATGTTAATGATTGGTTAATGCATATATGTCTAAAGGAACAATCACTTTGTGTAATTGTCTTGTGTTTCTGTATGTTCGTGTACCTCTCTTCTTGCTTTTTTCAGCTTCTTATATACTACACAGTTTACAACAGGGTAAGAACATAATTTTTAGAGATAATTGTTATTATGGGGATAAATAAAAGAGAGATCTAGCAATTAATGAGGTTTCATAAATGATTAACAAGCATGTTAATGCTTGGGTTTGCATAACTGCAATTAAAATATACTCATAATTTTTTCTGTTCCTAATATTATTGCACAAGTAAAGATATGAGTAGCATAATTAATGGAAAATACATCATGTTCTGTTCTGAAAGATCAAAACCCACTTCCCCTTCAAAACACAGTAACAGTTTGGGGAAGATGAACATTGCCAATAGGCAGTGTTGGATGATGTGCAGCTGTTCACCAGCAGAATCTGAAATTAGTACAACAGCCAACTCCAAGGATAGAATACAGAACATCCTCTGTATTTTAACACTTCATATTTGGTTATATTTACAGTCATAAGACATTTGGCTATGTGTAGATGGAATTGGAATTAGTGTGAATAAACTAAACAAAATGGACTGTTACCTGAAAGAAGGGGGAAATACTGAGTATACAAAATACTACATTTTGGGCAAAATTCTGTTGCGTGGCACAGTAAATTGCATTAGAGTAGGCCCACAGAATGAATAAGGATTTAGTGAAGTAACTACTCCATAAGTTCCATTGATTCTAAAGAACCTACTTTAAAATAAAAATGTTCTGCTTACATACCACACCATAGCACTTAAAACACTCTCTGGGCGGTTTACAATTTATTTATGCAAGCTACACATTGTCCCCCCCCCCCTACCCAGCAAGTTGGGTACTCGTGCCAACCTCAGAAGGTGTGATGATCCTGGACCACTTTCGCTGCCACCATTAAAGTATTCAATTACTATATTTTCGCTCCAGGCATCCCCAATATAATACCAGCATGTCACTCAGGACTTATGACTTCAAAACCAATGTTTATGATTTGAAAAGAAAACATATAACTTTTATTGATGTACAGTAAGATGCTCAATGTTATTGTTATGATAGCTTAGCCATTGTTCCTAGATACTTTGTTAATGACTTATTATAACAATAAACATTCTTGTATTTAAATACACCAGACCCCTTGCCAGTTACAGACTGTCATACATGACTAATCGACACTCCAGGCAGACAAGCTCCCTAAATTACCCTTAGATCACGCAGGAGAGCCCCTTCTCCTCTCAGAGACAATATTTATACACACTAGCCATGCCCACCAACTTGCTGATTGGCTAGACACATACCCTAATACATATTCATGAATAACAATACATATGCATTTACAAGTGCATTCACCACAGAAGGATGGAAGGCTGAGTGAACCTTGGGCCAGCTACCTGGGTTGAACCCCAGGTTGTGAGCACTGTTGTAACTGCAGAACAGAAGTTTAACCACTGCACCACAGGGCTTTAACTGCACATCACCATGCTCAGGTGAATCTCAGTTAGATTATGCCCACATGAATTTATGAAACTTCCAAGAAAATTGATTCACCAATCCAGAGTTAAACAGAGGAGTTAAACAGGGCTGTGTTCTTGCCCCTACCATATTTAATTTGTATGTTAATGACCTTGCTCCCCTTTTGTTAGGAGTAAACAGCCACTGTCCAAGATTGGGCCATTTGGCAGTGCCCATTCTCCTCTATGCAGATGACATGGTATTACTATCTAGCACCAAGATAGGTTTAAGACAGTTGATCTCAGAATGTATTAACTATCTCTCTTGCAACAAACTGTCTCTCAATTATAGTAAGTCCAAAATAGTAGTTTTTAGTAAGACCTGGAAACCCTAATCTTGGATTTTTCATGGGAGAGCAATTCAACAAGTCAAAGAATTCAAGTACTTAGGTTTAATTTTTTTTTTTACCGCAATACCTGCGCCAGACATAGGCATATCACTATCAACTCAGCCAGACTGACCATCCAAGCCATTTACCGGTTCTTTTATGTATGGGGCAATCAACATATCCCCAGTGCCCTGCAGGTCTATAAAGCTAAAGTCATCTCCCAATTGTTATATGGGATACCAGTTTTGCTACACACCATCAATCCACTGGTTGAAAGGCTTCAATCCGGTTTTCTTTACAAAATACTGGCAGTTCCTCATTGTGTACCTTACGCAGCCCTCTGCTTGGAGGCCGGTCTTAGCAGATTGAGCACTCAGGCACAACTAAGATAATTCAAATACTGGCTGAGAATTTGTTTTATTTCATACAAAGACCCCCTGATAGAGGGTATTCTTTCCGACCATTTTTACTCCCCTGGCCTTAAATTGTTTCTCCAAAAAATTATGGTTCTGGGCATTTCACCTGAACAATTGGGGACACAACCTTTCATGCAGGCTTATAGGCTGCTAAAGCTTAGACTGCTAGATATTGAAAGGCAAGACCTCCTTGCAGCAACCTCTCACACATGTTCTCCCCTCAGTCTTCAACTTCTGCTACCTGTTGGCAAGCCGGCCAGCTACCTACATCTTTTAGATAACCCGCAAGAACGACACACTTTTACTCTGGCAAGATGTAATATACTCCCTTCCAATGTCTTATACGGCAGATTCGGCTCTCTACCACCGGAGACTCGGTTATGTCCCTGTAATACAGGGACCACTGAGTCTCGGGTGCATATGATCTTATATTGTCCTCTATACAAGGACATCCATGCTTCTCACCTAGACCCACACCTTGCTAGACTTCCTGGTCGCCAGGATGAGGTCATCTTGCATAACCTTTTGCTAGGCTCAGACAAAACTCACACTAGGCAGATTGCCATATTTATCAACTTGATAATCCAGCATCACAGATCACAGTTATTTAACGGGCCTTCTGTTCTACATCTTCAAATATAGCTTGCTCACCCTGGATAGTCTGCAGTCGTTTACGGCGGGACAAATACAATGCTTCATGGAAACACCTTTCTGCTCTTGCCCTGTTATAATACTTTTCCTTTCCCTCCACCCCCTTGTTTTTTTTATCAATACTGATTTGGGTCCGCACACTCCCACAAATGCGTGTTTTATTCTCTATTGTCCATTGTCTGTTTTATCTATCTATCTATTTATTTATTCATGCCAATAAAGGTGTCTGACTGACTGACTGGATTCACCAATCCCTATTGACACTTTTGACCAGTGTGAATGATAGAATGTGGAGAAAGACACACATTTGCTATGGTGTTTTATGATTCTACATGAACATAAATATACTTATCTATCATGCTGCTGTTCCACAGACTGTGTGATGGAATATTAAAATATTCTGTATTTATTGCTTATCCTCAGGGTGGTCTATGACTGGCAAAAGGAGGCCCTCAGGTTGAGTCACTTTCACTGTTCTGATAAATAATGAGCAGATGCTGGGTTCAGTTAATGATTGTCTTACAAGCTTAGCCACTCTTGACAGCTGTAATTACTCAAGGGAATCCACTTACTGCTCCCTTGTGTTTGCCTTATCAGTGTCATAAATGGTCTCATTTAGGGAGGGAAATGTAACTTTCCAGGGATACAGAAGTCCAAACAGTGAAGGATTTAGAGAGCTTTTAAGTAATATTAGTTGACAATAGTCAAGGCCTTCCATTGCCAGATTTCCCTGCCTCTCCCCCACTCCTCCAAATTGCATGACAGCAGGAAATTCATAAAGTGATTCTTCCAAACCTCCATTGCATAGCACCACAGTGATACTGGTTGCAGGGTTTCTTTCCAGCTATGTATACCCAATAGACAGAAAGCACAATGAAACCATAAACAGAAACCATCTTTTTCTTTCAACTTTTGTTTGTGAATTCTCTGGATGATTAATAATATACCCAGATTTGTACAAATGGAACACTTGCAAAGTAATTGAGGAGTAAGGTCCTACTGCATTACAGATAATTCTTAGAGTGGAAATCACACAATTTATGGAACCCTGTATGCATAAGAAAACAAAGCAACTTACTTGCTCTTAAGCAAGTAAGCAACAGTGCTTGCTCTTCAGTATCATACCCTTTTTAAATTTAAGGAACTCTCTCTTCCCATGACAGGTTATCTATCTATCTATCTATCTATCTATCTATCTATCTATCTATCTATCTGCTTTGGTCTACAGATTCCAGAATCTTGTTGGTGATTTAAATGTAAGTTAAAATTTGTAATAATGGCAGGGCAAATTAATGCTAGCTAGCAAGGTATGGTCTGATTGCACAACAGACATGAATCTGGCAACATCAATGGTTCCACATAAATTAGTCACAATTCAGCACAATTAGTTACATAATTGAATTTTCTTAGATGTAAATCACCCATAGGAGTCTTGCCATTGGTATAAAAATTGCAGCCCTACATATGTGTGCTCATAAATAAAATCCATTGAATTCAATAGGATTTTCTCAGACGTGTGTATAGGATTTCACTGTTACCTTCAATATGAATCCTGTTTATTCTTCCCTGTATCTCCCTTTACTATGCCGGAAAATACAAGCTCTTGCATTAACAGATTTCTTTCTTTCTTTCTTTTTCTTTCAGTTCCTAGCATTAGGATTGAAGTTATGCTTATGATGACAGGCATACAGGAGGTTTAGGTGCTACAATCGAAAGATAATAGGATTATTTCTGTTTCTAGGGAAATTTATTTTTGTGGTCACAGTAACTTTCATAATAAACTGTATTTGGTCCTGAAGAAATTGGATATTTTGAAAATGAAAGGAAAGTGCATTAGATAATCTCTTGTAAACCAACATACTGTGTTGCTGCTTGAGTTGGCAAGCTCTGGATGTAAAATTGCCCTCTTCACCTATCCCACCACACCACACAATTTAATTGCACACCACAGTGATATAAATCCATGCATGTAATTCTCTCTTGTGACTTTTATTATTGTTGCATGGAAAAAAAATCACATATAAGGATCACATATAAAATCAGGATGACCCACATGTTTGGCCTCATATAGTCACTTTGAAAATTAACATGTATAAATTAAAACAAACAAACAAACACAAATTGTCTTTCATGACTTTTTCTTCAGAGCACAGGTGGGTAAAATGCGACCTCAGGACTGTGGGACATTGACCTCCAATCCTGGTTTTTTAGTGCTTAGCCTTCTCTCAAATCCCCGGGATGTGTATGTGTGCACGTGTATGAATTGTTATGCCTGGAAGCATTCAGATGAGTTCTGGAGACACCACTCCTGAAATGTCTGATCCACCTTATGGATAGACCACAACTCCTCTACTATTAAACCTGAAATGAAACAAACATGCAACCCCAGACATATTTTAATAATTAGCAATTTATTTCTCACTTCCTGATCAGCTGGTGGCATCCTCCTCCTTCCTTTACATTTTGTTTTCTCCAGGCATGCATGGAAGAAGAACAGTAATGGAGTGGAATTTTTATGTGCATATTGAGCTCCTCTTATCAGTGAGTAAACATTCCTGTATTAATACTTTTTCTACCTGGTCTGTTCTCCCACTGCTGCTGCAAGGGCCAGGATGGGTGTTTGTGGTGGTGATAGTCATGTAAAAGGTTTTAAAATGGCACAATTAAGTTGTTAGAAGGTCAACGTGTGTAAGAATTTACAAAAAGTAAAGTCTCTCATTGGTGAATTTCATTTTTGTATTTAATTGCAGGAAAAAGCTATATTTTGTTCTTTCTGTTACTCTCAAATCCAGTAAGAAGAAGTATCACATATGTCTCTGCCCATCACAATTGGAATATTCTTATACCCATAGCCCTCCATAGTCTCCCAATTCAGTTCTGTTCACAAGCATGGCTGTGCCATGGGTTCCCTAGTGTCACCAACTGTTGCTAGCCTATATGTGGAAGATGTAGAGAAGAAGACACTCAGCACCTTCCCAGGGATGACACCATCCCACTCATTCAGGTATGATAGCTGGGTGAAGATCAAGACTCAGGAGGCACAGGCCTTTACAGACCACATCAACATGGTGGACCCTAATATTAAGTTCACTAGGGAAGACACCCAAGACAACAGGCTGGCTTTCCTGGATTGTGCAGTCATCATCAAACCTGATTGTGGCCTGGGAGTAGAAGTTTAACTTCAGGAAACTCACCCACAATTATCAGGAAACTCTCCCACAATTATCAGTACTTACTGCTTGACTCCCACCATCCGCTAAAACACAAATTAGGAGTCATCAGGACCCTAAAGCACAGAACAGAGAGCATCCCCACAAAAGAAGAAGAAGAAGAAGACATGCACCTGAAGGCAGCACTTGAGGCCTCTGGATATCCAAAGTGGGCCTTTAACAAAGCAGTGTGCTGATCCAGAAATAACAATGGATCAGCCTGAGAGCCAGCTGACAAAAGAACCCGATCATTCCCTACATGGCTAGAGTGTCTGAAAAGCTTAAAAGGATTTTTGGCAAACACCACATCTCTGTTTATTTAAAACCCACAAACACACTAAGGCAAAGAAGGAACCGACACCAAAACACAAAAGGAGCAATATAGCATACTCAGTCCACTGCAGTGAGGAGTGTGCAGAGCAGACCTCTACATTGGAGAAACTAAACAGCCATTAAACAGGAGGATGGACCAACATAGGAGGGGCAACAGCTCAGGACCAGAATCAGCAGTACACCTCTACTTGAAGGACATTCAAAGATGAGGATGTACACATATTAGACAGAGAATATAGGTGGTTTGAGAAAGCGGTCAGGGAAGTCATTCATGTGCTTATTGAAAACTCATTTGCCTGCCCAGCATGAAATAATGAGATGAGACACAAGTTTTGGGTTCAAATTGGGACACTATTAATCATAGATTCAACTCTATCTCTTAACTATTAGCCTACAAGAGGACCCATAACATAGTGCAAGGGCCCCAAACCTATTGATATTAATAATAAATGTCCCTCCATGGCTTTAACAAGATTCGAACTTGGAAGGCAAGGGAACCACCTACGGGGTGAACACTCTTTACCCAGCAAACTTCTCATAAGCCATAAACAGCCCTCATTTCCTTCCTGCCATTAAATTTATTCTAACTCTGTTCTATGTTATTCTAGTTTGTTACTTCATGTTAATATGAGGGCTGCCTAGCATCATATAGATGGAAATTGAGATGGGGCATACATAATTTGGCCACCTCTTGTGCTACCCGCCACCCTAAAGTGTGCGTGTGACCTGGAGAGCCTTGTCATCTTCTGCTCCCACAGCCTTTGGGTGAGAGCTAGAGGAGCTCCTTCCAGTCTTTCCTGGGGGAGCTTGGCCTTTGGCCTCCTGCTGCCATCCAGGACCAGGACGCTTACTGCTCTGTTGTCTGAGCTTCCCCACCTTCCTCCTGAACACCAGCCACCTGGCTGAAGGAAGAAAGGCCTTGGGGTGTGGTTTAGGGGAGGGGCATTGTTTCTATTTTATTTATTTTTTGTCTTTGTCTTGTTTCTTTTGCCATCCAATATAGAAGTTAAGGACCCACAATAAAGCTAAGGGAACAGGAAGGTGGGAGAGCAATGGAGGAGGCAGCTATTGAACTCATGCTGAGTAGGGGAATGTCGGGGGGTGGGAGTGGAACATGCCTGTGTAGGAGAAAAGAGGTTTGATATCATATATCTATCCCCTATTCTGTTTTTACCCCCAACCAGAAGGTATCAGGTGACCATATCAGTGAGCCCTTGAGGCACATGGTGCTGTTGTTGACTGTCACGTCAGTACAAAATAAGACTTCCCTCATCAATGATGACATTCTGGATGAGGGTGCCAACCTGGCATTTATTACTAGACCTGGGTCGAAGAGGAAGGTGGGGTTCCCCTCTCCCAGCTATGCCCACCTGGGTACTCAGTCCAGCACCAGTGTGTCCCAGAAGGTTGGGGAGGGGGAGTTGCAATAGTCTATTAGAGTTCTATCTCCTTGACCAGGCTTCTTGTCTCTTTGGGAGGAGGTCTTCAGGGCCTGTATTGTGTGTTGGGCTCACAAGACACATTGGGGATTCTTTTGCTATACTGCCCACCCTGCTGCATTCCAATAGTCTTCCCTGCCTGAACTGACATGAGGTGGTGTTGAGAAACCCCAGACTGTTGGTGCTGGGGCACCTCAAGATCCATGCTGAGGCTGCCTTGACTGGGGCAGCTCAGGACTTCATGGCCACCATGACAACCATGGGGCTATCTCAACATGTCATCGGCCCAACCCATGAGAAAGGCCACAATCTGGACCTGGAAGATAGTGTTTCAGATGTGTGTGTGTGGGGGGGGGGTTGACTTTGACCCCACTGTCATTCTCAGGCCACTTCCTGATCAAGTTTAGACTATTAGCTGCTTCATTCCTCTGCAAGGGTGGGGGATCCATTAAGATGATCCACCCTCAGAGACGAATGGATCCAGATGGTTTCCTGAAAGCTCTGGAGGATTATCCATCTGATATGGTTGGCGGTCCAGTCGAAGCTCAGGTTGCCCTATGGAATAGGGAGATGACTTGGGCATTTTTCATGATCGCACCTAAGCGCCCTCTCCCTACACGCAGAGCCTGAATGCCTCCTTGGTATAGATCTGAGCTGCAGGCAATGAAGCACGAAGGGAGATGGCTGGAGCGCAGGTGGAGAAAATATTGCTTTGAGTCTAATTGAACACAACTTAGAGCCCACTATTGAGACTATTCTATGGTGATACGGTTGGCGAAAAGGCAATATTTAATCATCCATATTGCTTTCTCAGAGTGCTGTCCAGTGGAGCTGTTTTAGGTGGTCCGGGATCTTGTCAGCTCACTGTGATGAGTTAGCTGTCCACTTTGAGGGAAAGGTTGCTCAGATTCACAGTGAATTGGACTCCACTATTGGTGCAGAACCAAGGGATATGTCCATTGCACTGTGCTTAGGTCCAGTGTTATTGGATGAGTTTTATTTATTGAAACCCGAGGATGTGGACAAGGTACTTGGATATGTCCATTCTACCACCACACTGCTTGACCCTTGCCCTTCTTGCCTAATTGAAAGGTCTGCCAGGGGGGGGTTGCACCTAATTCCAGGAGACTGTAAATGCCTCTTTAAGAGAGGGAGTGGTCCCTGCCGCCTTGAAAAAGGTGGTAATTAGACCGCTCCTTTAAAAACCTAACCTGAACCCAGGGCTGATGGTTAACTACTGACCAGTAGTGAACCTCCCTAACTTAGACAAGGTGTTGGAGTGGGTGGTGGCCCGGGCAACTCCAGGCACTGCTAGATGAAATGGATTTTCTGGACCCATTCCAATCGGGTTTCAGGCTGGGTTATGGTATGGAGATTGCCTTGGTTGCCCTGTATTATGACCTGCCAGGAGAGAGACAGAGGGAGTGCAACCCTGTTGATACTCATGGACATCTCAGTGGCTTTCAACACCATCGACCATGGTGTCCTTTTGGATAGGCTAACCAGGTTGGGAGTTGGAGGCACTGCTCTGCAGTGGCATGGTGATGCTGGGGGACAGTTGCTCTGCCCTGTGGCATTTACGTCACGGGGTTCCTCAGGGCTCAAAACTGTCCCCCATGCTTCTGTGAAGATTCTCAGTCATCCAGGTTCGTTTAACTGGGAGTTGAGTCATGGCTACTGGACTTCTTTTTTGAGAGATAGAAACTAACCAGGCAAATCAAGGAGCCTTCACCACCAGGTCACAGCTAACGACCCATTCTTGATGGGTTTCAGCACTTTAGGCCATTGTTTACCTTAAGGCCATGGAGACTAATGTCTCCCTAACGAGCCTATTCAGGCTTTGTTCATCTTATGAGCCCATCAGACCAGGGGACAAGAGGTCAAGCTAACTATAAGAAGGTCTCTTGCACTAGCTGTATTCAGACCGATGAAGCTGTTTGGATGAACAGCGAAACGTTTCTATCTCTCAAAAAAGAAGTCCAGTAGCCATGACTCAACTCCCTGTCCCCCATGCTGTTTAACAACTACATGGAATTGCTGGGAGAGGTCATCATGAGGTTTGGGCTGAGGAGTCAGCAATATTCTGATGATACTCAGCTCTACCTCTCATTCTCTACCAATCCAGGTGAAGCTGTTTCTGTAATGAACTTGTGTCTGGGCCAGATGATGGACTGGATGAGGGTTAATAAATTGAATCTCAACCCAGATAAGATGGAAGTGCTGTTAGTGGGTGCCTCACCAGACAGGTAAGAGGGCCAGCTCCTAAGGGACAGGGTCCTCAGTTTGGGGGTGCTCCTGGACCCCTGTCTAACTCTGGAAGCCCAGGTGGACTCGGTGGCCAGAGGTGCTTTTCTATAGCTGTGGAAAATATACCAGCTACACCCATACCTGGACAAACGGAGCCTCATGACAGTTACTCATGCACCGGTAACATCCCGTATTGATTACAGGGGGCAGCCTTTGAAGACAGTTCAGTGATTGCAACTGGTTCAGAATCGTGCAGCCCAGCTGGTAAATGGTGGGGCTGCCAGGGATCACATCACTCTGATTCTGCGTAACCTGCATTGGTTACCAGTTGTTGCCTGAGCCCAATTCAAAGTGCAAGGAGGGGTGGCGACTGCAAGGGTGAAAGTCAGCAACTTATGATCAGTTCATGATATGGCTTGGGATTGACACAATGGGTGTCCTCTAGTGCACTGTACTACATTTATCAACAAGATTATGTCCTCTATTCCAGCATTTTATTGTTACATGAACAAAGTGTGTGATCAGATAGGCATCCATTGCATCACAAAACAGCCCTGTACCGCAGAAGTTTCTTATCATATTATTTGTAGTAAGGCCTCTCTTTTAGGTTTTTTTTCTTGTAGCACTGTCTCTCTTTTCCTTGTCCTTCATATTTTGAATATGCAGTTCCCTAATTAAGATCAGCAATTGGATTTAGGACTAGAGATGGGCACGACTAGGGAAAATGACGTTTTCGAGTTGTCGTGTGTCGGAGGCAGTCCGTTTCGGCTCGTTTCCGTTTTTCGCAAAATTTCGCAAAAATTAGTTGGTTTGTTTTTTCGTTTTTTCGTTGTCATTAGTACTGGTTTGGGGAGGGGGTAGCGGGCTCCTGGAGGGAGCTGCAGGAGTCAGCCAGAGCAACAAGTGACGGACTGGCAGACTCTTTGCACCCGCTGTGTCTCACGTACTTGCATGTAGTGCAATGCAAGTAGATCTGGCTTAGGGTTAAGACGGGTTAGCGCAACAGCTAGGGTTAGGCTAGTTACGGGTGAGGTTAGGGTGAGTATTGGGGTGCATCTGGGTGCCTCTCTCACCCACTTAGAAGGACAGCGTACTGGCGTATGGGTTAGGCTTAGGGTTCGGGTTTGGGCTACGATTAGTGGGCTGTTTATGCCCGATTGGCACATCCCAGAAGTCTCTGTGGTCAACCTGGCCAAGTGGCCATGCGATTGGTGGAAAATTTGCATGGTCCACTCCCATGGGCGAGCCCATCATTGCGAATGTGCAGGTGTAAAAAAATAAAATAAAATAAAATAAAATAAAATAAAATAAAATAAAATAATATCAACGGAGACTTTTTTTGCAAGAAAAACCCACTGCTGCTACTGTAAAAATTCAAGCATTTAAAATAGCTAATTTTCGCATGTTTCTGTGGTGCTTTGGTGGGGTTTTGGGCAACGATTTCAAAAAAAATATTGCGGTCGCCATTTTTGATCCCCCGCACTGCATGGCAAATGGATGCGCCCTCCCAGCCTGGTACAGTCAGCAAAACCTGGCCATGCGATTGGTGGAATGGCTCCAAAACTTTGCATGGTCCACTCCCATGGGCGAGCCCATCATTGCGAATGCGCAGGTGTAAAAAAATAAAATAAAATAAAATAAAATCAACGGAGACCTTTGTTTGCAAGAAAAACCCACTGCTGCTACTGTAAAAATTCAAGCATTTAAAATAGCTAATTTTCGCATGTTTCTGTGGTGCTTTGGTGGGGTTTTGGGCAACGATTTCAAAAAAAAATATTGCGGTCGCCATTTTGGATCCCCCGCACTGCATGGCAAATGGATGCGCCCTCCCAGCCTGGTACCAGCAGCGCAGTAGCAATAGCCAAGGAGAGGGGGGCGGGGAACCCCCCCCCCCAAATAAAACACCCTTCTGGCCTGGTAGGTGCCCTCAGACAGTTTTCGCCTACTTTTAGGGCCGGGAATCGGGGTTTTTTTTAACTTTTAAAAACTTTTTTTCTGTGCCGCTTGGCATTGCGCGGTCGCCGCGATGCAAGTAACGAGCACGACAAATCAGACCAAATTGTTCGTTCGTCGGTTCGAGCTCGAATTCTGGCGGAGTAATTCCCCTTACCGTTTCCGTAGAGTAACGGATACGAGTAACGGAAACGGAAACGGGAATACCGCTAAGTCGTGCCCATCTCTATTTAGGACATAACTAATGTTTATCTAAAATTCATGTTTCCAAACACTATTTTTCTATTATATATTCTCCTCTCTCTTATTTACCCTCAGAATATGATTGTTCTGGGGAAAGAAACATACTAATTTTAATGTAATTCATACAACTGTGATTTTCCTCAAGTCCTATCCCCATAGTGTGTGTCATGGTTTCTTGGCTGGTGTGAGTTCTATGTTGCAGATGTAGAGCAGTTTTCTCTCAAACCCAGCAACTGTAAGGTAAAGTATAACCTGGATGGATTATTTCCCCAAGGCCATATAAATATTATGAGTGTAGTCTGTTTTTGTTTAATGTCCGCTCTGACTGGCTGTAGTGCCAGGGCAGGGCCTCTTTGCCTGCCCGTCCAGCTGATGTGATGTGTGTGCAGCCTACTGGGCTGCCAGCAGGGGCAGTAGTCTCTTTTTTGATAGGCATCTTTTTCACCTGGCCATCTTCACACAACAATGATTCTTTGTACTAAAACCCTCCCAGGCAAACAAGAAAATGAGATTAGCTGGTTGTGTATAGGCCGGATGGGAATTTTTGGCTGCTACTCAGATTGGTCCAAAGTGGTAGTGTGTTTTCACCCATCCCATTCTTTTAAGAGTTAAGATGAAGCTTAGTAAATTAGTCATAATTAACGGATAGTGCAAGTGGTAATGTTAATTCATGTTAAATAATTGAATAAGATACCCTTAAGGGGTTGGCAGCTCTCAGTATGATTTAGGAAATAGATTAGGAATTTGAGAACAATAGGCATTAGTTATGAATACGTTTTTAGCTGCCTAGATGCCCTAAGCATATCCTATCTCGACTGATTTCAGAAGCTAAGCAGGGTTGGCCCTGGTTAGTACTTGGATGGGAGACCACCAGGGAATACCAGGTGCTGTAGGTGCCTGGAGTAGGAACTGGCAAGCCACTCCAGCATTCCTGCCAAGAAAACTCCATGGACATGGAGTCATGAAGAGTTGGTCATGACTGTAACAACACAACACACACACACATGAATAGGTTTAAAGATGGAGAAATGAGAGATGCCCAGGATGCGAGTTTTGGGAGGGCACTGAACAGGTGGGCAGCACCCTTCTAATATAATTAGGAATTATTATTTGCATGAGCTATGTGCACTACATTTAGTCCCCCTTGTTTAAGGGATATTTAACAATTGAAGAAAATGGATTTTATATCAATAAATTGTGGCCCAATTTGAATCCCACAAATGTGTCTCATGTCTTTATTTCCAGGCTGGCTGGGCAAAGGGGAATGGGTAAAAGAGATGCCTGTTGAACATCTGAAATCATATAAATTCTGGACACACAAATTCAGGAATATCCCACTGCCTCCTGTAAAGTTATTTTGATGATAACAGCTAGAGATGGGCATGAAGTTAATCGTGAAGCAAAAACATCAACATGAATCAGGCTGTTTCATCATTCCTTGTAGGTGCTCCGGGAAATGCATCTGTCCAAATTAAAACAAAATGCTGAACTGTTATTGACGTTGCTAATTTGGATGCTTGTTTTTCATGGTAAAGAGCACTTTTCTGGGGCTGGACTGCTTTTGGGGAACTATCTCAAATGTCCCAAAGCCATTATTCACCAAACTTGGAGGGAGTCAGAAGGATAGTCAGCTGAATTAGATGCTATAAGTTTGGTATTTCTAACTGGGCTATTCTCTCACTCTCTCCCAGATATCCTGAGTTACACAAACCATAAAAGGATTCATTTCATCAGAGGTTTGTGAAAGTTTGTGGTTCACAGTTTGTGAATAGCAATGACCCCCAAATCACCATGAACCACTATTTTTCCAATTCAAACCCATCTCTGATTGCAGTTCTTATTTCCTTTATGGCTCTTTCTGACACACTTTGCGCTGTATCTCATGCACCTTAATGATCTGGATTTATATAAATCAGACAGAAGAGGACCATTCTCATTCTGGAGTTCATTCATAAACCATAAAGTGAGAGGGGAGTTCTTCTACCCCCTCCTGTTAAAAAAAAAATCTCTCTATGTGTGTCTATTATTTTCTAAGGAATTCTGGAGGACTCAATAAGTACCTTGCACTGAACAGTGCAAACGGCAGATGCTCAGCATGGATAACCATGGGAGTTGAGTGAGAATTTTTATTCTTTATATTTCATCTTTCTTTAAGAACTTCTAAGTAGAGATGGGCACGACTTGAAAAAAATTTTTTTCGAGTTGTCGTTAGTCAGGCCGGTTCCGTTTCGGCTCGTTTCCATTTTTTGCGAAAATTCGCAAAAATTAGTCGGTTCGTTTTTTGTTTTTTCGTTGTCGTTAGTACTGGTTTGGGGAGGGGGTAGCGGGCTCCTGGAGGGAGCTGCAGGAGTCAGCCAGAGCCACAAGTGACGGACTGGCAGACTCTTTGCACCCGCTGTGTCTCACGTACTTGCATGTAATGCAATGCAAGTAGATCTGGCTTAGGGTTAAGACGGGTTAGCGCAAGGGCTAGGGTTAGGCTAGTTACGGGTGAGGTTACGGTGAGTATTGGGGTGCACCTCTGGGTGCCTCTCTGACCCACTTAGAAGGACAGTGTACTGGCGTATGGGTTAGGCTTAGGCTTAGGGTTCGGGTTTGGGCTACGATTAGTGGGCTGTTTATGCCCGATTGGCACATCCCAGAAGTCTCTGTGATCAACCTGGCCAAGTGGCCATGCGATTGGTGGAAAATTTGCATGGTCTACTCCCATGGGCGAGCCCATCATTGCAAATGTGCAGGTGTAAAAAAATAAAATAAAATAAAATAAAATAAAATAAAATAAAATAAACGGAGACTTTTTTTTGCAAGAAAAACCCACTGCTGCTACTGTAAAAATTCAAGCATTTAAAATAGCTAATTTTCGCATGTTTCTGTGGTGCTTTGGTGGGGTTTTGGGCAACGATTTCAAAAAAAAATATTGCGGTCGCCATTTTGGATCCCCCGCACTGCATGGCAAATGGATGCGCCCTCCCAGCCTGGTACCAGCAGCGCAGTAGCAATAGCCAAGGAGAGGGGGGCGGGGAACCCCCCCCAAATAAAACACCCTTCTGGCCTGGTAGGTGCCCTCAGACAGTTTTCGCCTACTTTTAGGGCCGGGAATCGGGGTTTTTTTTAACTTTTAAAAACTTTTTTTCTGTGCCGCTTGGCATTGCGCGGTCGCCGCGATGCAAGTAACGAGCACGACAAATCAGACCAAATTGTTCGTTCGTCGGTTCGAGCTCGAATTCTGGCGGAGTAATTCCCCTTACCGTTTCCTTAGAGTAACGGATACGAGTAACGGAAACGGAAACGGGAATACCGCTAAGTCGTGCCCATCTCTATTTAGGACATAACTAATGTTTATCTAAAATTCATGTTTCCAAACACTATTTTTCTATTATATATTCTCCTCTCTCTTATTTACCCTCAGAATACGATTGTTCTGGGGAAAGAAACATACTAATTTTAATGTAATTCATACAACTGTGATTTTCCTCAAGTCCTATCCCCATAGTGTGTGTCATGGTTTCTTGGCTGGTGTGAGTTCTATGTTGCAGATGTAGAGCAGTTTTCTCTCAAACCCAGCAACTGTAAGGTAAAGTATAACCTGGATGGATTATTTCCCCAAGGCCATATAAATATTATGAGTGTAGTCTGTTTTTGTTTAATGTCCGCTCTGACTGGCTGTGTAGTGCCAGGGCAGGGCCTCTTTGCCTGCCCGTCCAGCTGATGTGATGTGTGTGCAGCCTACAGGGCTGCCAGCAGGGGCAGTAGTCTTTTTTTTTGATAGGCATCTTTTTCACCTGGCCATCTTCACACAACAATGATTCTTTGTACTAAAACCCTCCCAGGCAAACAAGAAAATGAGATTAGCTGGTTGTGTATAGGCCGGATGGGAATTTTTGGCTGCTACTCAGATTGGTCCAAAGTGGTAGTGTGTTTTCACCCATCCCATTCTTTTAAGAGTTAAGATGAAGCTTAGTAAATTAGTCATAATTAACGGATAGTGCAAGTGGTAATGTTAATTCATGTTAAATAATTGAATAAGATACCCTTAAGGGGTTGGCAGCTCTCAGTATGATTTAGGAAATAGATTAGGAATTTGAGAACAATAGGCATTAGTTATGAATACGTTTTTAGCTGCCTAGATGCCCTAAGCATATCCTATCTCGACTGATTTCAGAAGCTAAGCAGGGTCGCCCTGGTTAGTACTTGGATAGGGGACCACCAGGTAATACCAGGTGCTGTAGGTGCCTGGAGTAGGAACTGGCAAGCCACTCCAGCATTCCTGCGAAGAAAACTCCATGGACATGGAGTCATGAAGAGTTGGTCATGACTGTAACAACACAACACACACACACATGAATAGGTTTAAAGATGGAGAAATGAGAGATGCCCAGGATGCAAGTTTTGGGAGGGCACTGAACAGGTGGGCAGCACCCTTCTAATATAATTAGGAATTATTTGCATGAGCTACAGTATGTGCACTACATTTAGTCCCCCTTGTTTAAGGGATATTTAACAATTGAAGAAAATGGATTTTATATCAATTAGAGATTGGCACGACTTGAAAAAAATTTTTTCGAGTTGTCGTTAGTCGGGCCGGTTCCGTTTCGGCTCGTTTCCGTTTTTCGCGAAAATTTGCAAAAATTAGTCGGTTCGTTTTTTTGTTTTTTCGTTGTCGTTAGTACTGGTTTGGGGAGGGGGTAGCGGGCTCCTGGAGGGAGCTGCAGGAGTCAGCCAGAGCCACAAGTGACGGACTGGCAGACTCTTTGCACCCGCTGTGTCTCACGTACTTGCATGTAGTGCAATGCAAGTAGATCTGGCTTAGGGTTAAGACGGGTTAGCGCAAGGGCTAGGGTTAGGCTAGTTACGGGTGAGGTTACGGTGAGTATTGGGGTGCACCTCTGGGTGCCTCTCTGACCCACTTAGAAGGACAGTGTACTGGCGTATGGGTTAGGCTTAGGCTTAGGGTTCGGGTTTGGGCTACGATTAGTGGGCTGTTTATGCCCGATTGGCACATCCCAGAAGTCTCTGTGATCAACCTGGCCAAGTGGCCATGCGATTGGTGGAAAATTTGCATGGTCTACTCCCATGGGCGAGCCCATCATTGCAAATGTGCAGGTGTAAAAAAATAAAATAAAATAAAATAAAATAAAATAAAATAAAATAAACGGAGACTTTTTTTTTGCAAGAAAAACCCACTGCTGCTACTGTAAAAATTCAAGCATTTAAAATAGCTAATTTTCGCATGTTTCTGTGGTGCTTTGGTGGGGTTTTGGGCAACGATTTCAAAAAAAATATTGTGGTCGCCATTTTGGATCCAACGCACTGCATGGCAAATGGATGCGCCCTCCCAGCCTGGTACAGTCAGCAAAAACCTGGCTGGCCATGCATGCGATTGGTGGAATGGCTCCAAAACTTTGCATGGTCCACTCCCATGGGCGAGCCCATCATTGCGAATGCACAGGTGTAAAAAAATAAAATAAAATAAAATAAAATAAAATCAATGGAGACTTTTTTTGCAAGAAAAACCCACTGCTGCTTCTGTTAAAATTCAAGAATTTAAAATAGCTAATTTTCGCATGTTTCTGTGGTGCTTTGGTGGGGTTTTGGGCAACGATTTCAAAAAAAATATTGTGGTCACCATTTTGGATCCCCCGCACTGCATGGCAAATGGATGCACCCTCCCAGCCTGGTACCAGCAGCGCAGCAGTAGCAACAGCCAAGGAGAGGGGGCAGGGAACCCCCCCCCCCAAATAAAACACCCTTCTGGCCTGGTAGGTGCCCTCAGACAGTTTTCGCCTACTTTTAGGGCTGGGAATCGGGTTTTTTTTAACTTTTAAAAACTTTTTTTCTGTGCCGCTTGGCATTGCGCGATCGCCGCAATGCAAGTAACGAGCACGACAAATCAGACCAAATTGTTCGTTCGTCGGTTCGAGCTTGAATTCTGGTGGAGTAATTCCCGTTTCCGTTTCCGTAGAGTAACGGATACAAGTAACGGAAACGGAAACGGGAATACCGCTAAGTCGTGCCCATCTCTACTTCTAAGGAAAAAAATTCCTAGCCACTTCTTCTCTTCAGGAAGTGTTCCTTACTGCTTTTCCTTCCTTCTGACTCAAATACTGCATTCTGAGTTCAATAATTTTCTTACAAAGAATGTGAAAACAACTTGAGGGGCAGGAGCAGGATTAGTGTTAAATATTCTTCTTTAGTGTCAAGTACCCACTTCTACTTGTACCATCTCCCCTGAATGCATTTTCCCTCATCACTGTCCAGAAAACCTGCAGTTGGGAATAGGTGGAAACATAAGATTCAAATTTTTGAATCCTATGTTGACTTGACTAAAACCAATAGGATATGGGGAGAACAGTTGAGGTTCACATGTGTATATGAGGACATTTCAGTCTATAATTGGTCCGTTGAAAGTCCCTACATGTATGTGTTTTCAGTATCATTCAGAAAATAAGATAAACATGTATTTAGAAAGTGCTCATATTGGATAAATTGTGCATAAGGATGCTTACATGTGTGTGTGGGGGGAGCACACAAAGAGGAAAATACTATTCATGCAATTAAACCAGCATCAGCTGGATCCTTGTGATGGAAATAATACATCTGAATCAATCAAATGTTTCCTATCCTCCCTTTCATGCTCCCTTTTCTTCTGGGGAAATCTTTATGAGCTACCATGGATAGGCGAGCCTTTGACAGGCAAATATCACTCTGGATCACCATAGGTAGTCCCAGTGTTTTACTATTAAATGCCCCCTTCCCCACCACCATGGCTCTGAGGCCTTTTGGAGGGCCCCGGGGGGGGGGGCTGTGGGGATTGACCCAATCGCTCCCCACTGCCCTTCCGCGTGGTTCTGAGGTGCAGGTACTGCGATCCCGCAATATAGCGGGACCGCTGTACCTGAACCGCGAAATGGCGGGGGGTTACTGTAGTGGCATAACTGTGTGAAAAGGATTCTTCCCCAAAATGCATAAAATGCATTTATTGTAGAGATGCACATGGAAGTATGGGTTGATTTTCATGTCCTCAAGCCATTCGAGTCCAGAACTTGTGCACATGGAAATTAGACAAATTTTATGAAATTGAGATTTATAGGTGATGACCAGGAACGAGTTTTGTGTTAACATGAAAAGGGGTGGGGAAGCAGAATAGGTTCTTCTTTGCATTTGCATGTCCTTTGATATCCCCAAGCCTTTTAAACATAAATGCATTAGCAAAAGTAAGGTACTTGAAATTTTGTAGTTTTCCATGTTTCCCCTCTTTTGATTAATCTTTCTGTTGCCATGGGGCAATTTCCTGGAGAAAGTTTTCATTAAACATTGTCATGAGGGCTGCTGTTGTTGAAAAGAGAGGCCCATGAGCCCAGCTCCTGGTTGCTGGCTGCAGTGTGTGTATGTGTCACAAAACAAACACAAGGATGATTCTTTGTACCAAAACAGTAAAACGTTATGGTTTTCAGAGGTGGAGAGTCACACACCAAAAATGTGTACAAAGGGGCATCTCTCCAAGCAAAAAGATATGATACCTTTTAATACTTCACAGTGGAATTTTTCAAAGTAAACAACTGAGCATGTGGAAGAGTTCATAAAATAAATGTTGGAAAATAAATACTAGAAAAGAAAAGAAATATCACTATCTTATAGGTTGTCAAGATGGCACAAATCACATGTGATCAGGAAATGCTCAGTTTATGATCACACCTCTGTTTGACCTAACCCTGTGAAGCAATTATATAACCTTGTGCTTCTACCTTCATGTTCCCCAATACAGCCAATGTCCAAGACAGTGGGAATCAGAATTTTGCATTTGTCTTTATTAAATGAATTGAAATGAATAATTTGTTTATTTCACTAAGGTTTTTGATAGTGTGGAAAGAAATTTTGTATTTGCAAAAGGGCCTGAATTAATTAGAACCCAGTGAGGAAGGCTCTTTGCTTCAGTCATTCCTTCTGGGTGGGATTAAGCTATCTGCTACTGAGTACATGCCTGAGGTTTCCACCTCCCTGGTAGCCTATGCCTTCTTCTACGAACATTTGTTTTGTTTGCTTCTCCCCCTCCATGTTGGCTCTGTTTATTTGGATACTTTTTTGCTCCTACCAGCAGGCAACTTGCCTTTTTATTTGCCCTCATGGTTGTTTGGATCCCCCCGCCTATCTTTGGTTCCCCCCATGTTTTTGTCCTTTCCCCCTTTCCTTTCTTTGATTATTTTTGCTGCTTCCTGAACTTGGCCTGCTACTTCCAGATGGACTCAGAAGACTCAGAGGGGAGGGTTGTAATGATGATCTTCTTTCCCAACATACTGTAGATTGCTTTTGAAGTAGATAGGTTCCCCTTTGCCTTGCCCTCTGGTCAGGAGCAATCTTTAAGAGTTTGTTAATATGTTGGACTACTAGTACCAGTACACAAGAATGGGGAAAGGCCAAATTAAACAAGCTGAAAAGCCCAGCCCATTTCATATTTAATAAAAAATCTGAGCACACACAGAAAACATGAAAATAAGAGGCACCTCTGAAATGATTCTAAATTAAACAAATATAAAAAATGTGCAGATAAATAATTATCAAATCCCAAATGCAATATGTTATTAGTCGCAACTTGAGCTTTGCATTGGATTTGGGCAAATCCTAAAATACTAACCAAATTTATTTGAGGCCCAGAATGAAGCCAAATGACTGGATCTGGTTCTGCATCTAAGTGAAAGGAATTAACAAATTGATTTGTGTCCACAAAAGGTGCTTAATATGCACATTCCTTAAGCTAGAAATCGTACATACTGCAGGTTTATTTTCCTGTTTTTGATTATCTTCTTTTTATATTCATTTCTCAATTGTTAATTGCCACATCCCACATTTCTCTGTATCATCCCTCAATATTAATTTGGTTATCACTTTTCCAATTCTTTGCAAATGGTTACCTTGTTACTGAAACTATTATAATAATTAGATCCTTTTCTTCTCTCTTCAATTGACTGTTATTAATCATATTCAATGAGGATATTTAAATATCTAAACCAGTTATTTTCCATTTAAATGAAACCTTACTTCCATTCTTTCCTGTTTTTAATCACATAACCACAATGTTTACTTCCCTCTGTAGGGTCTATTATGTCTTCAGATTTTATCTACACCAATGTAGCAACCAAAATGTTGTTGCAATTTTGTTTTTTCAACACATGTCAACAAGAAACTCACAAATTAGTTCAGATATAGGGAACAAATTGAACTAGATAGTATATAGTTTACTTGGGGCTGAAGTGGCGTACATTCCAAATCTTCAAACTGATTTCCATCTTTGATTTGGGGCACATGCACAGCCCTTGCTAAAACTGCACTTACCTGGAAAAATTCTACCATGTTTTACTCACATGTTGAAATTATAGATGGGCACAAAAAGAAAAACAAAATGCTGTTTTGTTGTTTTGTTGCAAAATGAAATGGTAGAACACATTTCACGATGAACTGAAACAAACTGCCATTTTTGGCTCTAGAAATGAAAGTGGTTATCCTAGAGTTGTCAGATTTGATGGGTAGCTTCCATGGAGTCTCTGTAAGACCACCAAATTTGGAGAGGTTTCGGGTTTAGGGAGCTGAGTTATCAAACTCTAAAGTGAATCCCCCATGGAAAAAGAGGAAGAGGAAAAATGTTTTAAACTCAAGCCTCTCTGTGCAGTGGAATACAAAGTAGGGGAGTTGAGGTGAAATCTTGCTTGGATTGATGTTGTTAAGTGAAAAAGCAATAAAACCCCACTTTCACACACTGAAACAGCAAGAGAAAATTTATGGCCCTGACTGCCTGTGCTCAAAGGCAAACAAAAATAGAACAGAACAGAATCAGCCCCCATCCTTCGTGTTCCACAGCACAGAGAGGCGTAAGTTGAAAGCATTTTTCCTCTTTTTCCTTGGGGGACTCAATTTGGAGTTTAATAACTCGGCCCCCTGAACCCAGCAACTCTCCAAATTTGGAGGGCTTACAGGGAGAAGTACAAGGAAGCCACTGACAAAATTTGGTGCCTCTAGGATCCAGGGGAGTCATTTTATAATGTAACAAATTGTTTAATTTCATTTTGTTTCATTCTGAAAATACTTTTAAAAATTCACTAATAACACAAAGAAATGAAAGGAAAAACAAAACAAAACGAAATGAAATGAAATGCTATATTTTCATTTTGTGCCCTTCTCTAGTTATAATACAGTGCTAGCTCAGTTTATGTATTTAATATGTTCTTTGGGAGGGTTTGTATTGTGAAAAATTCTTAAACCAAAATCCAGCATGCATGGGGGCAGGGCTATAAACCTCTGGAAAAAAATTGTAAACTGAGGTACTTTTTTTAAAAAAAAACCAAGGCAATATTTTCAATTGATTTTTATTTGTAAACTGGACATTATGTTAACCGAGGAGTTTGTAAACTGAGGTACCGTTGTACAAGGAATAGAAAAATGACCTCAGTTTGTTCATTTGTTCAGGTAAATATAGCAGAAAATCTTCATTTCCTAGATAAAAGCGTTGGGATTCTCACAGGTCCAGCTTTAAATTATATACAACAAACAAAGTTGTTCTCCTAGAATTCACCCTCTGTTCCAAGCAGGCAAAGTGGCGAGGTTCTCTGAAGTAGTGCTACAACTTAGCATCACGCTGGGCCATTTCTATAAGAAGGTTCAGTAATCGTGTGAAGCCTAAAGGAGCTGCCACAAGAATGGTGCTTCTTGCTCGGACTCTGCTCATGAGTGACATTTCAAATAAGATGAGTGACAGTGTAAGCACTGGTATGCAATCTGAAAGTGTCGCTCTGGATGGGTGGCACTGTGATGAGTTCCTGTGAGCTGTCATGCTACACAATGACCAATTTCAACTTCTGAACTATTAATCATCCCGAGCCACTCATGGCTACATTTCAGTCCCAGAATATGTCTTCAACATAAATATTTCACAACAGCAGTAGTCTTAAACGTTTGAGCAAGATCCTCAGAATGCTTTTGCTGGGCATTGCTTCCAACCTTAGATTATAGAAAGGAAAAAATCCATTTTGGTTTTTCTAGAGGCAAGGAAGTTTGCCAAGGGAGGTGAAGAAAAGTCAGTTTGCTGGCACAGTATATACTTCCATGCCTACTTCATTGCTAATTGATTTGTAACATTGCTTCAACACCTCAGTGTCTTGCACTCCACTCTACCAACCACAGTGCATGCCAGGCACCACTGCCCTGGTGCACTCAGTTTCTGGCTGTAGCAATGAAAGACTTTCTGGTCCTCTCATTGGGTTCCTTTCTAATATCCATATAAGGGTTCCACTAGATTGCAACATACAGGATCTGAAGAATGGGCTCAGGTGTTGTACTGAGTTCCATGGATATCAGGAAACTTTCAGCTATTAAAAAAAACTGTCCTTCCTGCCACTTCAGGCAATTAAGAGAGGTTTTACTATTAATCAAGATATTTCAGGTTTTTAAAACATTCAGAAATCTTACTGGAAGCTGCTCATAGAAGGGGTAGGAAACTGTGGCCCACAAGATGTGATGCATGATAACCTTCATATCTGACTAGACATCCTGGCTGGGGATGATGGGATTTAGAATACAACAGCGCCATAAGAGGCATCAGTTCTCGACACCTGATCTGATGTTGGCCACGATGGGGAAAGTGTTGGAAAAGTTATGAGAAAAATGGCTTAGATGTGAGGTAAATTTATATCAAGTATGATGTGGGCAGAGACCATGGCCCCTGCATCAATGGAGCCTATAGGATAGCAGCATCTCATTTGCCTTCCTGTCAAATTCCCAGCTTCACATTCTATGTGGTCGTGTTGAAGGAAATAACAAAACAGGAGAACAGAAGATCCAGTCTGGAAACAAGGGACTTTCTCCTACTCCCTAACACAGTTAAAAATGAACAACTACAATAGGGGTGATGTGGTGTCTGAATGGATGCCAGCGAGCCTGATGTTTTTCAGCCTGTCTTAATAATGATTTTTCCCCAGGGCTATGTTTTTCAACCATGGTGTTACTGTGGCTTTTGTATCTTGGACTGTACTGAATCAACCACAGGGCACACCAATCACAATTGCCTACCCAGCATGAAATAATGATGTGTGATACCAGATTTGGGTTTAAATTGGGACACAATTTATTAATCATAAATTTAACTCTATCTCTTAACTATTAGCCTACAAGAGGACCTGTAACATAGTGCAAGGGTCTGAAACCTATTGATATTAATAATAAATGCCCCTCCATGGCTTTAACCAGATTCCTACTTGGAGGGCAAGGGAACCACCCACTGGATGAACACCCTTTACCCGCCCAACTTCTCATAAGCCAAAAGCAGCCCTAATTTGCATCCTGCCATTAAATTTCCTCTAACTCTATTCTATGCTATTCTACAGTTTGTCACTTTATGCTAATATGAGGGCTGCCTAGCATCGTATAGGTGGAAACTGAAATGGGGCATGCATTATTCGGCTACCTCTTGCACTACCCGCCAATTGTGAATGGATTAAGTGGTATGAAACTACACCCTGCCATGTGTTGAAGATAATGGGATGGGAGAAAACACACAGTTACTTGATTGGTAATATGAGTAACAGCCAAAAATTCCCATCCGACCCTGAGGCGAACAGCTAATCTTCCAGTTGGGGTGGGAGGGCAGGGCAAAGCTTGATGAGGCAAGAGGCTGGGAGGAACGGGGGGGGGCAACCTTAAGTCAGCTTGTTTGCCCCCACCCCAAGACTCAAGACAGGCATGAAATCTTAAAACCTCTTCATGCTAGGAGGCAAAGAAGCCCCTCCAAGCCAGCAAATGCCTCACAGAGCTTCCATTGCCTTGGTATACTCAAATATGTACTTGTGTCAAACTGGGTTTTGAATGCCATTCATATGACCTTCAGAACTCTTTGACCTTCTACTGTACTGTACAGTTTACTTTTATGTTATTTATTTTTCTCCTGATGTTTCTTTAAGACTCCTTTTTTCCCCTCCTTGCCTGTTTTTAATTTCTGAGCCCAAAGTCTATTTGACTCCTCCAATTTGTCAATTATTTCTAATAAGCAGTCCTGTTTCTATGCAGCTGAAATGAAACTATTATGGAACAATCATTCTCTAATCATGAACATTGTCCAGGAAGATTTTCAACCCCATACATTCATCTCCAAGGAAATCCGAGACAATCAAATCCTTATATTTATGAAACACAAAGACGATTGGGTGTCGCCCTAATTTATACGATTTCACGGTAGTGACAACTAATTATAGAAATAGTGTGCACATGTGTGTATGTTTTAATGAGTGCAAGCATCTATTTTTGAACCCATTTGAAACATCTGCAGGGAGAATGAGTGGCTAAACCATGTTTGGAATAGAAAAACAGCTCACATTTAGACATTGTAGAGAATGTATAGAAAAGAAGAAACAAAACTTCCAGAGAGCTGAAAAGGCTTCCCTATGAGTTCAAGACTAAGGCATTTAGAATATTTTTAGCTTGGATAAAAAAATAGGTTTAGGAAATTATGAATGGTGTTGGAAAGAGTGGGGCATGAGTGTTTTTTTTTCCTCCCTCAGCCTCTCTCCTAACATTAGAAAGCAGGCGTATTAAATTAAATTGAGCTTTAAATCAGTAGACAGAACTTTTCATGGGGGCATATGCTTTTTTCATGGCCATTACAATCAAATTAAACACTGTTGGAAAAGCTAACAGGGACTCACATCCTTTTTTCTTTAAAAATCAATCTAGACTAAAAGCAGATTGAGTCCCTCTTCTGGGCAATCAAAATTAAGGGGAAAATATAAAATTGCCCTCCCCTCCATTACAGTTTGATCCTAAACTGAATCCCTGCAGTTATTTTTAGATAAGAAACTAGTAGCCACTAGCCATAGTTTTCATGTACCATGTAATCTGATCCTTAGAAAATCTTGCCACTATAGTCACATATATGCACCAGGCCATGTTGCTTTCCTTTCATTTGACAGGAGAATTAAAGATTAACTCCAGAAGCCCAACTGAGGCCCAGAAAGGCATTAGCAACCAAAGCAGCTGCTTCACTCCCTAGATGCTGCTTGTTCTGACATCCTCGAACCAACTGAACTGTCTTAACAAGGCAATCCCAAAAAGAATGTCCAGTGTGGACATCATTGGTTCATGGATAACTAAGCCAAGGTCTGTGTTAATACAGCCCCTGTTAAAAATTAGTCACGGGCTAAATAAGATCAGATTGCTTTATCAGGGCTTAAGCTGCTCAAATGGATGTAGAATATGTTATATTTATGCAGTGATAGAAGGGATTTCTTAAAGGAATACTGCATAACTAAGCTTCAAAAAGTATGTTCATACTTTTTTTATCTGGGTAAGGGTGCATTAGACTATCAAATTCCATACATTTTTGATGACTTTAGCTCTTAATAAGTAATGTAGTAGCCTGTTACTCCAGATCATGTCATAATTATTTCTCCCAGAAATGGGGATTACAGCTGACATCTGGCTATTAGAGAGCTATGCTTTATATTCAGGATATTTTTGGAGGATATTTCAAAAGACAATTTTGAATTGAAGCCTGCCTGCACAATATGTTATTATCTCTGTAAATCATTTTTGGTGGCATTTTATAATACTAATGGAAAAAATGGTTCCATTTAAAAGGAGGAAAGACAAACAATGTTGCCACACACCAGACACCCCATCTGGGCCTCTGATGCCAAAAAGAGAGATAAGCAATTTGTGTGTGAATATTAATCTTGTTAGACACTGAAATGGTACTTGCTGATGTGCAGGTTCATCTCCCACATATTTGTATTGGTAAATGCTTCAGTGTCAAACGACCATAGAAACAACAGGTACAATCAATCTTCATGTAAATGTATACATGTCATAATCTCTAGCTGAGTGCTTTTGTGCATCAGTTTAAAATATTGTCTTTGCTTTCAGACAAATGAATGGAATGCTTAAACACTTACATGCTCTTGGTTTGGCTTTGCTAAGACAATAATCACGAAAATGTTTCAATATGACGGTGCATATTGAAAAAGAATGTGTAAATCTGAAGCCCACCTAAGGAGTGTGATCTGCTCATAGAGTCTCTTTCTAAAAAGGCTTATCCATCCAATGTCAGTAAATCAAAGAGCTGAAGTGTTTTCAAAGGTCATGTAGTCTGACCTATGAACAATGTAGGCAATCCAGTGTAAACATCTACATTGGTGGTCATCCAGCCTGTTCTTCACAACTAGAGATGGGCACGAAATGAATTTTTTATTTGTTTCATTATTCATTATTCATTATTCATTTCATTACATAACAAAACAAATAATGAACCTAGGAGTAAAATCCAAACAAAACAAAACAAACAAGGGAAAAGTGGTTCATTATGTTTCATTTCATTAATGGTGGCACGTGAAGAAATTAGCTGTTTTTAAATGCTTTAAACGGATGAGAAACACTTCAAAAACATCGTAAACTTTTGTATGCCTTATTATAGCTATTAGGTTGATGCCAGTGATTTAAAACATCTAAAAATGTGTTTTTAAAGAGATCATTTTTAAGGGGACAAAATGGCTGCTGCATATTTTTGTTAATGGCGGTGAATCTATGCAGAATAGCATGTTTAAGGTATTAAAATGCCCTGAATATACTTAAACACCCAGCAAAAATTATTTTTTCTGCCTGATAATACCTAGCAGGGGGATAAGGAGTGCTTAAAACATCTATTTATGTTTTTTCTCATATTTTGTTTTGTTTTGTTTTGTTTTGGAGCCTTAAAGTGGCAGGGAGAGGCAAATATGTTCCCTAACCTTTTTTTCATATTTTATTAGGGTTGATTTGATGTACTGTTCTTTTTAAATTTTCATTTATTTTTAAATTTTATTTTTAATGTGCAATTAAACAAAACAAATAATCATTTTTCGGTTCGTGCCCATCTCTATTCACAACTTTTGAGTGAGAGTAAATTTACCATCTTCTGAGACTGTCTGTTCCATTGTCTACTCATATTGTCAGGATGTTGTGCCAAATGTCGTTTTCTTTGTAATTCAAATTAATTCCTGTAGATGTAGCCACAGAAGCACCTAGAGGAAAAAATATATTTATCACCTTTATAATAACCCTTTGAACATTTCAAGAAGAGGGACACTTACCCTTTCTTCACAAAAACTAATTCATTCAGCTTTTTCCATAAAATGTGTTATTTAGGTTTTAAGGTGTTATATGAGCAGTGTGTCCAACTATTGGGACTTGTTCCAAGGTCAGTCAGTACAGAATATCAGCAAGATATATTACTGAAGTTTATTAAATTAGGAAACACAAATAAGCTACAGATGACATCTAAAGAACTTAATGCCAGTGATTTGTATGGTTTCTCTTCCTTTTCATTGGTTATAATGGAAGTAGCTACATATTCATCCTCTCCATTTTGTCTATTAAAATTTGCAAAACTAAGTTAACTGTGGGACTCCCCGTGTTTTTTCTCTTTGTTATCAGGTTTGAGATGAATGAAATATTAACTGAACATGTATTATGCATTTCTGGAATCACCCTTCTTCCCAGGAATGAATATCTTTATAGTATAACTTTTTGATCCTAGAAAGCAAAGCAAAGTGTTCTGCTTATATAATGTCCCATAGGACTTTAAGTAGTCTCTCTGAGGTTTACAGGCTTTTTTAAAAAAAATTACAGTATGCAGGCTACACCTTGCCCCCCCCCCATATTTGCTTTACATGCAGTAGAGCAGACCCATGTCTCTGCACCAACAGATCAGTAATTTTGCATGTATTTGTTGATGATTTATGCTTAATTGTTCCAGATGATTCACAAGTAAAATGGTTTATAGCTGAACTAGGTGCAACTGATCAACTTAAACATCTGGGTGATACAAAATTGCTTAGGTGCAGATATACACAAAGATGCCACAGGTAATCTCTATCTATCTCAAAATAAAAAGACAGAAAAGCTTCTGGAGAAGTGTAAAATGAAGAAGTGTAATCCAGTTTCAACTCCAATGGAGGTAGGATTTAATATAATTCCTGATGATGGAGAGTTTGCAAATAGGGAAGAATATCAGTCTATTTTGGGATCTTTACTGTGTCTTCCTGGACATGGCCAGATATCTCTGAAGCTGTAAATATTCTCAGATATCTACATGGTACAGTAAATGTTCAGTTAAAATACCTGTTTCAGAAGGATTAAATCTGATATGTTATCCAGATGCAGATTGGACATCATGTTCAGAAACAAGAAGGTCAGCTTCAGGTTATGTAATTTTTCTTGGAGGAGCCTTAATTGTTTGGAAGTCAAGAAAACAAAGATTTGTTACATGTAGTACTGCAGAGTTAGAGTTTGGATCCATCAGTGATCTTTGTAATGAAATTACTTGTTTTGTTCAATTGCTTAGAGATGCAAGTGTAAGAGTGCAATTACCTGTACAAATACTCAATGATTCTCGTTCATGCATCCAAATAGCACAAAAAGAGAAAATTGGATCTAGAAGCAAGCACATCAGAGTGAGATATGGCAATGTGAAACATTGTGTGTCACAGAAATTGGTGAAACTTGACTATTGTACCAGTAATTGTGCTAATTTGTTTACAAAACCTGTGTCTACAGACAAGCTCATAAATTTGAGATAAAAGCTTGGTCTAGTAATCAATTAAATAGGAAGGGTGTCAGATATTGGTTAGTGAAAATATGGATTAGACAGGTGTATAAATAAATTGTTTGTATGCATTTAACTGTTTTCTAAGATTGAGTCTGCAAATGTGCAAAGTCACAGTGGTTCAATCTAAAGTTTTTTTCTATTAGACTGCAGGTGTAAAGAGTGGGCTTAAATGGGTTTGGCTGATGCAAGGTACTGCAATAGCCATGATGCAATGTGTTACTTGATTTGACAGACAAATGCATATGTTACATGTTAATCAGTATTGTGAGTAAGGCACCCATTCTTGTTTTTCTATGCTATGTGCTAATTATGTATGCCATGTATGATGAAATGCTGTTATGCTGTTGATTTATCTCCATGTAAATTATCTCTGTATATATTTAATATAGCTGTTTTTTTTTAAGTACGGTAAGCTCTGACTTTGTCTGATTTTGCTTCTGTCTATGTAACTAATTGTTAAATAAGTATTTGCTTCCTCTGGCAGAACAAATTGCAAAATACTTTGACAGGACTTGTTATAATTATGTGACTACATAAATATATATTAAAATGTGCTGCATATAGGGAATAACAGTGAGTTGGGCTGCATTATTATACTGAATTGTTTTCTATGCCATTAGTAAATAGAAAGTCATGAAAACACATCTCAAAGGAACCCAAATTATTCTTGACATTTGGTGCTTCAAACATTTATTAATGCACTTTTGATTATTTTACTGTTTCTTAGTCTTATGACACAGCTGAGCCACTTCTTAATATATTAAAATTAGAGGCATCCTTCATTTTTTCTCTTGTTCTCAGTGGATCTCATTTCCGGTATACAAGCACATCCAAGTACAGATCCAAATCCAATTTCTGACAGATAGCCACAGAGACTGAGTTATATAGACTGTTTGTCCAATTACAATTGTCCCCTGTAGTCACCTGAGCCACGCTTCTAGAGCTCTGCTCTTACTGTCCTTGGATCTCTCACTTTTTCTCAAGGACATCCAGACATCTCTTTTTTTTTTCACACCTGGACTCATAATGGCTCCTAATTGCATACATCTAAAACCCCTTGGGCATTTTATTCTTAATGCCCTGAACATTCAAAATGCACAAACTAATTCTGGAAGCCCAGGATCCTATGGAAAACACATGACTTCTCACTTTTATATGGGGGAGGGCATGTACAGTATTTTTCTGTATATAACGTTATATTTTGTCTAAAATTGTTGGAGTAAAATACTTCCTTAGGTGAAGTATTTTCATTGCATTAATAATAATAATAATAATAATAATAATAATTATTATTATTATTATTATTATTATTATTATTATTATTATTATTATTATTATTATTATTATTATTATTATTATTATTATCCACAGCCTTTTGAATGCCCAAGATGTGATTACGGTCATTTTTGTTTCCCAAGAATTATTCATACCAAGAAATCACATCCCAGCAAATGAAACTTCCACCCTTGGGCATGGTTCCCCTCATCAATGTCCATCAGATGTCATTATTCTGGTAAGATTTTCTCCCTCTAAATGTACCACATTTTTCCTCAATAAGATGCCCCCGTGTATAAGTTAACCCCCCACTTTTCCAACCCAAAATTATGGTTTTGCAACCATGCAGCTCTCTCCTCAGCTTCTGTTCATAAGATGACCCTCAAAATTTACTCTAACAATTTTAGATAAAAATATAAACTTATTCATGGATAAATACTGTACATGCCCCCCCCAATACAAAAGTGAGAAGTCATGTGTTTTCCACAGGATCCTGCTCTTCCAGAATTAGTCTGTGCTTTTGAATGTTCAGGTCAACAATAACTTTTTATTTTGGGCGTTTATACACGACCCCTAAGCTCCGCCGCAAATGGCTGCAAGCTCCGGACCTTAAAAATGTTTACCCACCAGCTCTGGAGTTTGCAGACAATTAAGTGCGACCCCGCCCACTTTAGCGCGACCCAGCACACTTTTCTTGTACCTGCTTTTTGATGGTGAAAAATATTTGATGCGCAGAGTGCCTGAGCTCTCCTCACTTCTTTCTGTTGTTTTTCTTTTGCCTCCGCCCCTTAAAGAGGAACCAGGAAGTAAACGGAGGTCGGAGCAACTTCCCCCGGCACCGGAGGTAAGAATGCATTCTTTTGTCTCTGTCTAAGGCTTTTTTCCCTCCCTCCCCTCACGCAGATAGAACAAAGAAGTGTGGAGCGGGTGGGGACGGAGGAACAGCAACGAACCCTCAAGATCTCTGGTCCGAATTTAAGGGACCAGCGGATCTTAGGAGTCGTGTAAAAAGGCCCTTTGTCATATCTAAGTTCAGATAAAAATGATCTGCATCGTCAGACTATTTAGATGAGAAAAACCAAAGCACCCATGCTGGATTTGGTAGGGAGTCAAGATCTGTGCCCTTTGTTAGTTCCTTTCTGGTTGCTCTTCCATTGTGATGTTGTATAACAGAACACAAAAATAATTGGCAGATCTTCTTCCTCTAAAGGAAAGCTGCCTTTAGATCTATAATCATCTGGTTCCTTCACAGAAGGGGTGAAAACTTCATAGAACAACATTTTGATTATCTGCAGCAGGTTAATTGATTGATTAAATAAACGTGGCATCTAAAAAATTCACAAATATCATATCAAAAGAGGGGAAAAGCCACAGGAAATGAACTAAATGAGCAATTAGTGGCAAATTAGTAATTGCTGAAACCAGAAGATAAAGGTCACTATCTTTTCCCTTTTAAGAGCTCTTTTCTGTTCTTTTCATCAAAGGAGGCTTCTCAAGGGATAAACAACTCTTGAAAATAATAACAATTTTTAGAAGTCTGCATGGAAAACTAGCATTTCAGTGTGTTCCATGAGTGACCATAAGAAATGAAAGGAAAGGAGGCAAAACTTTGCATATAAAATATGCCTCTAAGACTCGAAAGTAACTGGTTGCCAACAATGAGGTTACCTATAACTAGCTACTTTTGGGATGATTAGGATTTGACTAAGTTACATTTCAAAAGTAGAGGTTAGGTCAACAGAGCATGCTAATAACATGTATCTGTATAGGAAAATTTGCTTTTGTAAATGGAGCACAACAATCACCTAGCCACCTTGAAGTAATTAGTAACATAAACAATGACTTTAAAAGAAATAGCATCCCAAGCATAGGTTCCAGTGGTTGAATTGCCCCCATTCTGTCTCAGAATGAAGGTACATCCAGGTAAAAGGAGATTGTAGACACCAGCTTATTCCTGCTGGAAATTGCATCTCTTCTCAGTTCTTGGGCTCAGTTCTCAGTTCCTAAATAGAGAGAAAGAAAACAGTGATCTGAAGATCTGCCCCACTGGAAAGATGAAAGGATGGAAAAACTAGAGGAAGATAAACAGAGCAAACATATCTTCCCCTATTCCAAAAGAGAGAGAAAGAGAATGGTGACAAAACCAAGAGTAGCATGTATATATCTTCTTTTTTTCTTAGAGTGATTGACTGCCTTGAAATTGATTTAGATTACAGCTAATGACCAATAGTTTGTAATAGTTGAGGCATTTCCTATTAATGATGCAGCATATGCTAATATGTATATTATTATTTAGGAATTCTAAAAACAACAACTATCCAACAACATACAAAGCCCCAAACCCATTGACAAAATAAATTGTTTTCAAAAGACTTTTTTATTTTTATTTTGTAAATTTGAGTGAGCTGAGTGTGGTTTTTCACGAGGATGGGAAATCTGAGTGCTGAAAAAATACTGATTTTTTTTTTAAGTAGAGAGGGAAATTTAGCTCAAAGAAGGAGGCACAAATTCCCCTCCTGTTCCTCCAGATCCAATGATTTTTGCCCCCCACCCCACCCCGGCAATAAAGAGGCGAGATAACTTTTTGGGAGAAAGGGCCAGAATTTTATTAAAACTTATTAGCTCAGAACTGTAACCATACAAGGGGGACACGTCCCGTAGCACAACGGTAAGGATGTTGGAGAGAACGTAGCCCTCCAGATGTGGTATTCAGAGAAATCCACGCTTCGGCATGACACTGTAACCTGTTCAGCGTCACTCCGACTTGTGTGAATCTACTAGCCCCTGACAGCCCTCAGTTCGGCCTGGCATTAGTTTGGAGGTGTTGTTTTATCCTATGCCTTGGAAGGTGTTATTTTATTCCAAGAGCTGTCCTGCACCTTAAGGGAATCTTGCAAAGGCTCACCTGAATACCTATACCCCTGCGCTACCCGCCAAGGTGGTTGTGACAAAGGAAAGGAACCCTCCCAGTGCCCACTGGAGAGTGGGATGGGTGAAAATTCAAGGTCACTCAGGCCATAGAGTGACCACCAAAACTTCCCATCTGGCCCCCCGTAGGGTGACCAACTAGACTCACTCTCTCAACGAAGAGGGCGGGAGGGTGGGGCTGCCGGTCTAACCAAGGAATGGCAGCGGGAGCTGGGGCGGGCTAATATAAGCCACACCACCCCCGCACCACATGCCTGGATGGGCGGGAAGCTGCCTGCCCGGTGACCAAGTGGCTGGGCAAACTTGCCCCAACCACGAATGAGTCGTGGCAGGGCGACATATGCACAAATGATATTTTTCCCATCTTCTAAGACTTATCCTAGAAAATGGCATCAGAAGAATGTTGTATTTAGGTCCTGCCAAGTTGCATGTGAGTTATGGCTGCCTTAATAAGGTTGTTATGATATGTGAGATAAATATTTTATATTTATCCAGGCCTGATTTTATATTGCATCAGCCTGGACCTCGTAATCAAGCATTAGGGTAAGGCCTATCCTAGTAGTATCATCATAATCAAGTTCAAAATTTATCTGGAGGAAAATTGTCATATTCCCAAATATCCAGAAAATGAACATAGGCAGATTAGGCTTGGAATGAATACCTCCATCTCTACATTAAATAACTATACATCGAGTAATCGTCTACTCATTGATGTCAGGTAAAAAGTAATACATAACCAGAATCAGATGTTCTTTAATCCTATCATGGGCTACTGACCAAGTGGCATTCATTGTGCTATACTAGTGGTGGCGAACCTTTGGCACTCCAGATGTTTTGGACCACAATTCTCAGAATTACGAGCTTAGATTGCCAGTGACAAAGGACTATGGGAGTTTTGGTCAAAAAAATCTGGAGTACCAAAGGTTTGCCACCACTATGCTACACATTCCTTTCTAGCTAATGGAAACCTTGATTTCCTCTTAGGTCCAGAATTCTAAGGTGATAGGAATTACGTGTAAAGGAGCACTGAACTGCTATAATAACCAGTTTCTCCAGATCCAGCATATATATATATATATATATATATATATATATATATATATATATATATATATATATATATATATATATATATATATATATATATATATATATATATATATATGTTTTCGTAGATTTTCACGGGTATAGGTATGCATGTTAGGGTGGATTCGGGTTTCTTCCCGTGTAGAAATCTGGTTGTTTTGGCGACGTTTCGACGAGGTCTCACTCGTCATCTTCAGGCTGGTGTTCTGGCTTCTTTCTTCTTGAAGCAAAGCGTGATCTCAGTTGAAGTCCTTCTATAAATACTGCTGGGGGGTGTGGTTTGCTTGCTCTGTTGCTGATTGTAGGTTCGTTTGTTCTTTTGTGATTTGCTGTGTGGCTGAGGCGATCGTTAAGGGCTTAACTGCTGGTGGGTTAGATGGCTGTTTAGAGACATCCTGTGTGGGTGAGGTGCTGGATGTGTGTCTATTAGCCTTTTGTTTCTTAACGACCTTGGTGATGGGTGTTCTGGCAGCATCCTGGGCTTTGGTGGAGTGGGGTCTTGTGTCTTGTGAATTCATTTTGGTCTGGCTGCGTGTCTGTGGTCTCCCAAAGTTTTTTTGGCGTGTGTAAGTGTGCTCCATGTGGTGGCTGGAGTGGGGAGTAGCGGTAGATGGTGCAGTCGTGGTTTTGTTATTGGATGGTGGTTTCGTTTTATCTGTGGGAAGGGTCTGGGTTTGTGTTTGGTGTGGATGGAAGGTGGTGGCATCTTGTGTCCTTTTGGACCTGGTGTCAGTCTTTGTGACAGAGGCTCGTCTGTTGACCAGGGCTAGTTTCCAGATGTCAGGCAAGCGGGAGGTGTCATCACGTTTATTCATGTTGTTTGGGTGTTTCTCTATTTCAATGGCTTCCATGATTATTCGACTGTTGAAGTGTTCAGTTTTGGAGATGAGTTTGGTTCTTTTAAAATCAATTTCATGACCTGTTGTTTTTATGTGCTGGAAGAGAGAGGAAGATTTTTCTTCTTTTTTGACTGCGTTCTTGTGTTCTGCGATGCGTGCGCTTATTCTCCTGTTTGTCTGTCCGATGTATGTGGCTGGGCAGACTTTGCATGGTATTTCGTAGACTCCTTGGTTTTCTAGCTCAATCTTGTCTTTGGGGTTTCTTAAAATGTTGGCTATTTTTTGTTCGGTGCAAAAGGCTGTCTTGATATTGTGTTTGTGGAGAATTTTGCTGATTTTGTCTGTGGTGCCTTTGATGTAAGGGAGGAGGGCAGTGCCGTTGTTCTCTTCTGTTTCTTGGTTCTTGGGGGGTGTTTCTTTTTGGATTAGTTTGGTGATGGTGTTTTTTTGGAATCCGTTCGCAATTAAAGCATTCGAGAGGGTGTGTAATTCAGTTTTTAGGTGGTCTTTGTCAGCGAGGCGTTTGGTTCTGGAGATGAGGGTTTTTGCTACGGAGTTGATCTGTGCAGGGTGGTGGTGTGATTGAGCATTTAAGTAGCGGTTTGTATGTGTTTTTTTTGTATGTGTTTTTTTCCGGTAGATGGTATGTCCTAAGGAGCCGTCGGGTTTTTTGTAGATTAGGACGTCCAGGAAGGGAAGTTGGTTGTTGGCTTCTATTTCCATAGTGAATTGTATTTTGGGGTGTAGGCTGTTGAGATGTGTGAGAAAGTTGTTCAGTTTGTCTTTCCCGTGTGGCCAGATAACAAAGGTGTCGTCAACATATCTGAGCCAGAGTTTGGGTTTATGTTCGGACTTCTGTAACGCGTTGGTTTCAAAGTGTTCCATATATAGGTTTGCGATGACCGGTGAGAGGGGTGATCCCATGGGTGCTCCTTCTATCTGTTTGTATCTTTGTCCATTGTGGATGAAGTATGTGTTGGTTAGGCAGTGGTTGGTCAGATCTAGGATGTGCTTGGGGGGGTTGTATTTGTTGTGGATAGCTGTCAAGGCTTCTTGAATGGGCACTTGTGTGAAGAGCGAAACAACATCGAAGCTCACGAGTAGGTCATTGGGTTGTAGGTCTTGTTTCTTTATAAGGATGCTGCCAGAACACCCATCACCAAGGTCGTTAAGAAACAAAAGGCTAATAGACACACATCCAGCACCTCACCCACACAGGATGTCTCTAAACAGCCATCTAACCCACCAGCAGTTAAGCCCTTAACGATCGCCTCAGCCACACAGCAAATCACAAAAGAACAAACGAACCTACAATCAGCAACAGAGCAAGCAAACCACACCCCCCAGCAGTATTTATAGAAGGACTTCAACTGAGATCACGCTTTGCTTCAAGAAGAAAGAAGCCAGAACACCAGCCTGAAGATGACGAGTGAGACCTCGTCGAAACGTCGCCAAAACAACCAGATTTCTACACGGGAAGAAACCCGAATCCACCCTAACATGCATATATATATATATATATATATATATATAGATTTTCACGGGTATAGGTATGCATGTTAGGGTGGATTTGGGTTTCTTCCCGTGTAGAAACAACCAGATTTCTACACGGGAAGAAACCCGAATCCACCCTAACATGCATATATATATATATATACACAATCCTTCAACATAATTCCATGTTACAGACTGAGATCTTCACCTCCTTGAGATAAAGCTGTCATTCAGTCTTATTAAACAGGTTTTACCCTGCTTAGTTCTTTGGGGTGTGGATAACCATAAATTTTGGCACAATATTAAAGCACGATAAAGTAGAATTAATAAAAACATGGAATTGACTACAAATCGTGGTTCCAAACTATGGTTTGCAAGCCATGATTCTGACGCAATATTGGCTAGCACTAATTATAATTTTCAAGCAAATAAATCCGGATCTAACAATTTGAACTGGATTCAAGAGATAAAAACAAAAACAAACTGACATATGAAGACAGTTTTATATATCTTTATCCAGAGGTATTCCACAGGGAATGCCATCATATGTAGTCTCATGTATAGTATTCTAAGCAAAAAAATTCTACATAAACTTATTCCCAGGTAGGTCTCTTTAAACTCAATAGGGCTTACATTTGAATAAAAATATATAGAACTGTTCTTCTGGTGCTCCTTTGAACAATACCCTCTTAAAGTCTTCTGACTGAACTGATAGATAGACCAACTTCTTAGCAGTGACATTAATATCTGGTACTGGTGTGGTGTGTTCCATCCATTATGTTATGTTACCAGTAATAAACTTATTGAAATGAATCTGGGTACAGAGACAATGCTTTAGTAGAAGAGCAGCTTATGTAACAAAAATTACATTTGGGGGAAGGCACATATAAAAACCATAAAATATAAGAAAAATATAAAAGTCAGAGAAAGAAATAAGACAAATAGGTATGGGACTTGGAAAAATATAGAAACGGTGCTAAAAGTGAATTAAAGGTACTATGAGAATGGGTGGCGGGAATAAGGCTGATTCTGTGAATAAATCAATTATGACAGGATTAATGTTGCTTCAACTCCTGGCAAACAGTTATGCATGGCTATTTCCCATGTATATATATCTAAGGGAGGTAAAAGACATTTCCCCAAACAACAGACTATAAACTAATACAAGCAGGAGTCAAAGATAATGACTACAAGGTAGCAACAGGGGCATGAACATGTCTAAACTCCACTTCTACAGACTTCATCTGTCTCCATATTCAGTGTGTGTCAGATTTTACTTGGCTTGGTCTTTTAAGGGGCAGGAGCTGTTCTCAGCTTTTAATCCCCCCCTCTTGTAAACATTTACAAATCCTAGGTGTTGCATGAACACAAGCAACTGTTTTGCACAAAAAATGCCCATTATTTTGCATGCATATGAAATATGTGTCCTCCTGAGAATTTGTAGTGAACAAATTGCTTCCTCACATATCCCTATCAAAAATAGCAAAAAACTGATGTCTTTCACTGCAATCTCCAGAAGAATTACTGGGTGAAGGATAGCTCTTGGTCCTCAGTTAAGTGCATTTCAGATTGCAACATTACTAGTTTTGTTTCCAAGACTTAAAATCGAAGAAGAATGAGCAGGTATATGACTAACGAATTAAATCTGTGACTCGGATGTAGGGCAACTGATTCAATAGCCTTCCTCAAGTTCACAGAATGCCAAACTCCTTCTGTGGGTAATTCTGAAGTTTGTAGGTGAGTGCAGGATTGAGATCTAAAGGACGGCAGCAGCTTCCACTGAGGTAAACGATCAACTTGATGACTAAAATATTGCACTAATTACACTCCCCTGTCAGATTAGTGAACTGAAGCATGATCCTCTCTATGAGTCCTACAGAAATTTATAGACCTCCCAAGAATGAATCAGAAGTTTGTGTCCATTAGAGTTATTTCCAGAATGGAGACAAATCACTTACAATCATAAGAAAATTAAGCAATCAATCAGTGCATTTTTACCGAATGAACCATGAATTGGTTTTTATTTATTTATTTATTTATTTATTTATTTATTTATACAACTTATATGCCACCCACTACCCAAGGGCCTCTGGGCAGCTTACAATTAAAATGAACATTTAAAACAATTAAAATATTAAAGTGTCAGTGAACAGTTAAAAACAATAAAAACATCTAAATACAAACCACGAAAATTGCCTTCAGGACTCACAATCTATGTTATGTCAGTTAAAAAACTTCTGAAACCTGATGCCTGATGCTGAAATGGGATGGTGTTCCATAGCCTGAGGGCAGCTGCCGAAAAGCCCTCAGACCTACAAGCCATCCCTTTCACCTCCTTGAGGGATGGCTCTTGCAGGAGGGCTCCCTGGCTAGATCTTAACTGCTGGGTAGGTTCATATGGAAGAAGGAAGTACTTCAGGTATCTAGGTCCTAAGCCTAGATTTGCCAGTTTGTTCTTTTTCTTTTTCTGACAGCCCAATGGGTGTCTTTTTTTAAAAAAAAAGGCAGCTGCTTCCCTCCCCTCTTCCCACTAGTCCCACTGCCTCTATACCTTTTCCTGCCACTGCCTCTATCACTGCCTCCACCATCATCTGGAGAGGTAGCAAGCTTCCACGGATAGGCAGGTCATATACAGAGGCATTCAGCCTGCAGGAGCCATCTGTCTCTCAGTGGTGGTAGTGATGATGGCTGTAGCAGTGGAGGCAGCAACAGAATGGTGGGGGGAAACAGTCTAGAAAGTTTGTTACCTCTCCAAAAAGTTCATTGTTTTTGATAAAGCTTGGTTTCTCCGGTTTGAAAAAAACCTGAACCAATGATTCTGAGACGAACTGCCCTCTTTTGTTTTTTGGTTTGTGCCCAACTCTAATTGTAATACAAAAGCATTGAAATTCCAATATTCAATTTGAACACTAGCCAATTATTTTGAATCATTTATAGTAAATAGCCTAGTTTCAGTTCATGCCGTCAAATGGACTTGAGTTTTCAAAGCCACTATTTCTATACACCCTTTTAATAATTTTTTGGCACTCTTATAAACAAAATTTCGAATTACTATACCCTCTACCAGGGATCCCGAGATAAACACCGTCAAGTTTCGATTGACAACGATTGAAAACAGGCCTACAAATTTGGCGAATCTCCAGGAACTGTAAATTCCATTCAGAAAAATTCCAACCTGTGAATCAGGACAAAATTGTTCTGCCTTTCAATCTTGTTGTTCTGCACAGGACAATAACAATAAAGATCTATCTATCTATCTATCTATCTATCTATCTATCTATCTATCTATCTATCTATCTATCTATCTATCTATCTATCTATCTATCGACTGGAGGAGGGCTAATGTTGTCCCCATCTTCAAAAAGGGAAAAAAAGAGGACCCAAATAATTACCACCCAGTCAGCTTGATTTCAATTCCTGGAAAGATCCTAGAGCATATTATTAAACAGGCAGTCTGCAAATATTTAACAAACAATGCTGTCATTACAAGAAGTCAACACGGGTTTCTTAAAAACAAGTCATGCCAGACTAATTTAATCTCTTTCTTTGATAGGTTCACAGGCCTGGTGGATGAGGGGAATGCTGTGGACATTGTTTATCTGGATTTTAGTAAGGCCTTTGATAAGGTTCCCCATGGTATTCTTACTAAGAAGTTAGTAGAAAGTGGGATAGATAGTGCAACTGTTAGGTGGATTTGTAATTGGTTGACTAATCGCACCCAAAAGGGTGACCATAAATGGCCTGTCTTCAGCTTGGAGAGACGTGACCAGTGGGGTGCCCCAGGGTTCTGTTCTGGGTCCAGTGCTGTTCAATATCTTTATTAATGACTTGGAGGAAGGAATAGAGCATATGCTAATTAAATTTGCAGATGATACCAAATTGGGAGGGGCTGCTAATTCCCTAGAGCAGTGTTTTTCAACCTTTTTTAAAGCAAAGGGACACTTGTTTCATGAAAAAAATCACGAGGCACACCACCATTAAAAAATGTTAAAATGTTTTAACTCTGTGCCTATATTGACTATATATAAAGTAATTCTCTTGAATAGGAATCAAATAGCCACATTAACTGGCTGCAAAATATTAATGGGTGCTAAAGGTGGCACTCGGAGCCCTTTCTGTGGGCACCCGACATCATCCCTTCACAGCCACCTGTATTCAGGTTAAATTGCTGTATTGCCACTTTATGAAAAAATTAGTGGGTTCTGAATTGCAGTTTGGGCACTCGGTCTCTAAAAGGTTTGCCATTGCTGGTGTAGGGAGAAGCAGTACAGAGGGGCCACAGATTGAGGCAGCCCGCTCTCTAGCACCCAGTTCCCACTTACCTGTGTTGTTTTTTTAAAGACATTTTGCCCTGCATGGACTTCTGTGTCCAGTGGAAACCTGAGAAGGGGCACTGACTCTCCAGGAACACAAATAAGACCCAAAAGCCCATCTTGCTCTCCACACTGTGGCCAAGGCAGATGCCTTCAGCAAGTCCAGCGACAGGAGGGGAGGAGGATGAAGGAAGGCAGGAAGGAAAGAAGGCAGAAAGTGTTCTGCTTGTATACCGCCCCATACCACTTCAAGGAGTCTCTGGGCGGTTTACAGTTTTAATTACAGGAGGCAGGCTGCTAGACATACACATATGCAGGCTAGAAATGAGCACGTTTCTATGAAGAGGGGAAAGGGTACGAATGGAAAGAGAGAGGTGGGGGAAAAAAGAAAGAAAAGACACAGAGAGAGAAGAGGGCGACCCAAGACAGAAAGAAAGGGGCAAGACTTCAAGGAACCCATCGCGGGGGCCCTCAGAGACGGCTCTTCCCCTCCCAGACCCTAAAGGCCGGCCGGCTTGCCTTCCGTCCAGCTGTGCCAGTAGCCCCCCCGCCCGCCCGCCTCCTCAGCCCAGGCCCGGCGGAGGCCTTCTCCATCCCCTCCTGCTCGCAGCCCTGCCGCGGTGCTCGTGGGGCAGCCGGGCGCCCCTCCTCCCCTTCCCCTCACCTGGTGGTTTATTCTGGGCTGGGGCTCCCGGGCCGGCTCGTGTTGGCGGGCGGGCTGTCGGGCGGCTCAGTCCATTGGTAGTTCCCAGGAAAGGGGTGGTGGTGGTCCAGGGTAAAAAAAGGAGGGGGGGAGAGGGAAGCGAGTGAGTCGCGGCGGCGGCGGCAGGCAGAGGGCAAACACTAAGAGAATGAGCGGGGCCAGGTCCAGTGGGGAGGAAGTGACGCCAGCGCCGCGGGCCTCGGGGGGGAGGAGTCAAGCTGGCCCTTGGACACTATTTATAGCGCCTCCCAGCTGTGGGCCGCCCGCCGGCCCTGGGTTGAATTTCTTTAGAATTTTTCAATTTTTCCCATGGCACACCAGGCAACATCTCGCAGCACACTAGTGTGCCGCGGAACAGTGGTTGAAAAACGCTGCCCTAGAGGATAGGATGAAAATCCAAAAAGACCTTGACAGACTAGAGTGCTGGGCCAAAGGTAACGGAATGGATTTCAACAGAGGGAAATGTAGGGCACTACACTTAGGTAAAAAAAATGAATTGCACAAATATAAGATGTGGGATACTTGGCTGGAGGATAGTACCTGTGAAAGGGATCTGGGAGTCTTGGTGGACCACAAATTGAACAGGAGTCAGCAGTGTGATGCAGCAGCCAGGAAAGCCAATGTGATTCTTGGTTGTATCAACAGAACCATAGTGTCTAGATCAAGGGAAGTGATAGTACCACTCTATTCTGCTCTTGTCAGACCCACCTGGGGTACTGTGTCCAGTTTTGTGCACCTCAATTTAAAAAGGATGTTGACATCCTCGAGCGGGTGCAGAGGAGTGCTACCAGGATGGTTGAGCGTCTGGAGGAAATGTCTTATGAGGAACGGCTTAGGGAACTGGGAATGTTTAGCCTTTCAAAAAGAAGACTGAGAGGTGATATGATAGCTATGTTTAAATATTTGAAAGGATGTCATATTGAAGAGGGAACAGGTTTGTTTTCCCTGGCTTCAGAGACTAGGACTCGGGGCAATCGTTTCAAACTACAGGAAAAGAGATTCCATTTGAACATTAGGAAGAACTTCATGACAATTAGAGCTATTTGGCAGTGGAATATGCTGTCGCGGACGGTGGTTGAGTCCCCTTCTTTGGTGGTTTTTAAACAGAGGCTGGATGGCCATATGTCGGAAATATTGTGATGGTAGTTCCTGCATGACAGGGGGTTAGACTAGATGGCCCTTGAGGTCTCTTCCATCTCTATGATTCTATGATTCTATGATCTATCTATCTATCTATCTATCTATCTATCTATCTATCTATCTATCTATCTATCTATCTATCTATCTATCTATCTATCTATTTGGTCTATCTATTTAAAAAGAAAATTGTTAATGGCATTGCAAATTAATGCTAAAGGTTGGTCTGATTGCACAACAGACATGAATCTGGCATCACCACTTAAATTGTCACAATTCAGCACAATTAGTTACATAATTGAATTTTCAGATGTAAATCACCCATAGTAGGAAAAAGAAATTGATTGCAAATCTTCATGAAATAATTTCAGTAGGAAAAATGATATCCTGAAATAATCTGCTTTGAGTCAATAATCAGTCCTGATTGTTGTCACATGGCTGGTGGTCATGTGAATGGCCAAAACAGAGATGTCAGGATATTGTCAATAAGGACGTGCAAATTGTCAGCCTGTGCCCTGAAGACACTGTTGATTGGGCAAAGTGGTGTTTCAGGTTCCAACCAGCAGACTCTGCACTTGCAGGAAAATGCTAGGATGAAGAAGAATGAATAATCAATACCTATGAAAAATCTGATGTGCCTTTATACAGCGAGAAGACAGTCAAACTCATTTATGAAGGAAGCTTCTTGTTTCCTTACAGTGCTGTTCCAGAGCTGCTACACAGTACAGCTGCTCATGATTGATGTATCTCCACATAATCCCTCTTCAACAACTGCATGTGCAATATAGTTAATATAAATGTTTTGGACCAACATTAGAACTAGCAGTGTAGTAGTAAATTCTGAAGTACAGGAACTCCTTGATAATCTCCACAACTGTACTCCTAAGGACAACAAACACTCGCTGCTCTGAACAGCCAGCCGATCAGTGCTGGGAGGGGCCCCTCTGCCTCCCCGCATCTGACACAACTTATGAATTGTGGACCACAGGCTCTGTCAGGCTGGGTGGGAGCCCATCTAAGACACCTTATCCCAGCCTCTCTTGCCTTCTGGTGTTTCTTCCTCCTGCACCCGGATTAGATTGGCCCGGATTAGCAGTCAGCTTTTTCCCATCCCATTCTCCTCAGTTGAGGTGTGGCCTTCACTTTTTATCTGGTCACAACTGTCAGTTAGTGTAAGTGCAAACCAAGTTAGTCAGTATTAGAAAGTTGGGCATACTTAATTTACCCAGCAGCCTTCAATATTAATATTTTAGGATATTCAGAATATTAGTTAGAACACTAAACTGGTCCCTAGCAATTAGATGAAGACTGGCCAGACCGTTTCTTTGGGATAGGTGCTGTTCTAGTGGACAGCAACCTCTTAAATTTAATTGGACACTGTAATTGATGCTACTTGCACTATTCCGAGCCCCCCTCCTTGTTTTTCCTTCACAGTTAAATTACTACAGTTAATCAGTAAATTGTGACACAATTTCAACTCCACAATTCTTGTCTTGCCTCTTTATTTCGGGGCTGGGGTGGGCAATGGCAGATGTGGTGCTCCATTTCTGTCTGTCTGTCTCTGTACACAGACACATATAAACAGTACACAGCACAATCCTCAAGGCCTTTATTTGATGAATGTTTGGCTCTGTGGGTGACCACAGTTTTGCTGAGCAGAGCTCCTTTGCCTTCACCAGATGCAGAGATCGTGATCCACAATTTCACATTCCACTTGGCCCAGGGATGAAGGCGGGAGGAGCAGGGTTTAAAAGAGCACTCCTCTGCAACTTCAGCCTCTTTCAAAGCTAGCCTCCCACCCACCAGCTATTAGCTAGTTTGAGTCTAACTAGTCACCATAGGGACCAGATAGGTTTTTTTGCCTTGCTTTCCAGAATTATTTCAATAGAAATTTATTGTCAATTTGTGTATACAATGAAACTCACAGACACCCAGAGACCAGACCCAACACACACACACACACACACACACACACACACACACACACACACACACACACACACACACACACACACACACACACACACACACATTAAAAAAATCCCCAAACACTCCCTCATCAGCCAAAATCCCCCCCCCAAAAAAAACCCACAAGCATCCACACAACAGGCCTAGTAATACTGTTGAACCACTCACTGCTGTATGTCTTTAAATTCATTATTAAATGCAATTATAGCTCTGGGAGAGAAACAATTCAGAAAATATGTGGTCTGTCTGTGAAGATTCTCAGTCATCCAGGTGAGTTTATCTGGAAGTTGAGTCATGGCAACTGGACTTCTTTTTCTTGAGATAATGAAATGTTTCACTGCTCATCCACTACTTCATCAGCCTGAAAAAAGCTAGTTGTGATTCCTCAATTTTATAGTTCATTTTGACTTCATGTCATCCTGGTCTGAAAAAGGCTCATAAGATGAACAATTGACTGAATATGTTCGTTAGGTAGACAATAGTCTCAATAGCCTTAAGGTGAACAATGGCCTAAAAGTGCTGAAACCCATAAAGTATGTGTCGTTAGCTATGGCCTTGGAGGTGAAGGCACAAAATATTTTTGATTTGTCTAGGTATTGTTGAAATCACTGCCTGATATGTGGCAGATAGATGGTGCCTGTTGAGAGAGGGGTTTTCAATGCTCACATGAATGGCTTCCCTGACCCCTCTCTCAAACCACCTATCTTCTCTGTCTAATATGTGTACATCCTCATCTTTGAATGAGTGCCCTTTGTCCTTCAAGTGGAGGTGTACTGCTGATTCTGATCCTGAGCTGTTGCCCTTGCTATGTTGGGCCATCTTTCTGTTTAATGGCTGTTTAGTTTCTCCAATGTAGAGGCCTGCACAGTCCTCACTGCTTTGGACCTTTGTACTTCCTTTCTCTAAGCAGACTCATTGTTCTTATTAATGAGCCCCACCACTATTGTATCATCCAGAAATTTGATAATTGGGTTGGTTTTATACAATGGGGTGCAGTTATGTGTATACAAGGGATAGAGGAAGAGGCTTAGCAGACAACCCTGAAGACCTCCTGTACTTACTACCAGAGTAGAAGAATGGCAAGATCCCATCCTTAGTGACTGTGGTCTATCTGTCAGAAAATTCTTTGCCCACAAACAAATCTTCTGATGTATACCAAGATGGACATTTTAAGAAAAAAATGGGTAGAATGGTATTAAAAGCAGAGCTATAATCCACAAATAACATTCTTGCATATGTTCCCTGTTGTTCTAAATGACTCAGTACAGTATGGACAGCAATTTACATGGCATCATCAGTAGATCTATTTCTCCTACATGCAAATTGGCATGGATCAAAAGTAGATGGAAGACTAGCCTTAATATAATCCAGCACCAATATTTCATGTTTCATAATAACAGGTGTTAAAGCCTATAATCATTGAGAGATACAGTCACACCCTGCCATTTTGCGGTTCAGGAACTGCAGTCCTGCTGTATCACGGGATCGCAGTACCTGCACCTTGGAGCCATGTGGGGGTGGTGGGGAGCGATCGCGCCACTCCCCGCCGCCCCCCTGGGCCTCTCCGAAAGGCCTCAGAGCCGCATGGAGGGGTGGCAGGGAAGGATCGGGTTGCTCCCCGCCGGACCCCGGGCCCCTCTGAGAAGTCTAGGGCGGCGGCGGCGGCGGCGGCGGTGGGAGATCAGGTCCCGCAACACCGCCTGTGCACACTGTGCCAAGACTTCTCGGACAGGTGCACGATTGCCCCACCACTCGCCCCCAGGCCCCCCACCTGCTTCCGCATATCACGGACTTTCACCCCCGCGATTGGTGGGGGGGTTACTGTACTACTACTGACTGACTAGGGAATGGCACTATAATAGATGTCTTCAGGCAAGTAGAGACAGAGCACTGCAACAAGTAAATGGGAACAATGGGAAACATTTTTAAATAGTAAGGTGTACATCTAAAAACAAGTAAGGACAGAGCACTGCAACAAGGATATGTGAACAATGGGAAACATTTTTAAATAGTAAGGTATACATCTGAAAACAATATTTAGAACAGAATTTCAAGTGGGAGAAGAAAAGAAGATGACAAGAGTTCCTGACCATTTGAATGGGTAGATTTGACTTGATTCAAATATAGTGTTTTGTTGTGAACCACCCTGAGTCCCCTATGTGGGAATAGGCATGGTATATAAATGTGAAAATAAATAAAATAAATTTGTAATCTTTCATTTATTATGTGGGTCACTTAGCAATGGGTGGTGGTTTTCTGACAAGTGGAAATAACCTCCAGATGCTTGCAAAAATGTAATATTGATAAAATTATGAACACCATTCAAGGCTAGATAAGCACAGCTAGAAACAAAGGCGAATAAAATTAAGACATTTTAAATCAATAGTGTGAGAAGAAAGTCTTAGATTTCTTTCTAATTCTATGACTTTTAGCACTTATTAAAGTAAGATAAAATGAAGTTTCTCATTTGTTTTCTCTCACTGCCATATAGGCATTTAAGAAGGAATTACCCCCCCCCCCAAAAAAAAGCAGGATGATCGTAAGAAGTACCCCATATTCAGCACAAAATGCTGGTAGAAAACATGTGGATTCAAATGCAGTCTTTCAACAATTAAATATTCAGAGCCCTGGGTCTACATGGATGAATCTGAGTTCTCCTTTCTCCCTCACTCAAATAATTTTGCTCTCATTCCTCCCATATCAAAATCATGAAAAAAAACTGTGAATATTGATCAATTCTTGTTTTAAAAGTGAACTGAAACAAGATATAGATATCCAAATAGAAGGCTTGGTGTTTTCTGGTTTGCTTGGTTTATTCAAGCTCATGAGGGCTAGTAATGGGTAAGTGAAATCTCAGTATTTCCTGATGCATTATGAGAGCAACAACCAAAGAACATTGTGTTATTTTATACTCCTTGAAGCCACTACAGTGTTTGTCATCTCTGTGTTCCCTATGATTGAACACAGAGTGAGCTCTCCTACATTATCAACACACACACACCTGTCTCTGAAAGGATAGTGGCTGAATTACTAGGGGATACTTCATCATTCCTTTATCTGTAGATTTTGTTCTACTGTGGCTGTTGTGTTTTTCATAGACTTCTGAGTTTTAAAACATTTTAAAATAAATCAGAGCTGATCATCCATCACTGAAATATGATTAGAGACAAATGCAGTAGAGTTCAGCGGTGTTTTTCTGATAGTTTTCACACAATAACATCCTCAGACTCTACAGAAAACAACAAACAGCTTCATTTTAATATTTATCTGTAAAGATATCCATCATAAAAATAATAATGCTAAGTCTGATCAAATCTGATATGGGTTGGGAATTTTTCTCCTGTTATGTGAAAATCGAAAAAGCATTCCTGAGTGCTTTATAGCATTTCTGTGAGACGGCAGAAACCAGAGTTGGAATCCAAGAATATAGTATATCCCTGGTCAGTTATTCTGTACATCACATCATATCATTTTTCATCTTGCCATTTAGAGAACTTTTGTGTGCATTTATGATTTTAAAAAAACCTCTACCTCCTCAGTTATAGATAAAACCTCAGAGAAGTATCTCTTAATTTGACCCTTCTGCCTTGTGTGTTATTTTTTTCTCTCTGCATGGCTGTCCATGAGGCTGGTCTTGAGTAACACCTGATAATATGCAAGGAAGTTCTGTAATACAGAAACCACACATACACACACATTATTTACGGAGCAGTTTTAGTGACATCAGAGGAGAACGGAAGGTGAAAGGAGCCATTTCTCTCAAATCCCTACAAAGAGAGGGAGGAATGCAATGTTTTCTCCTCTTCTTCCCTCCCTTCATATTAGCATTGGACCCAGAGATACATAAATACAAGAAAATCAGTTTCTGGCAAAGTAACCCATAAACAGTTGTACCAAGAGCTACTAGGAAACGTTGTGTAATGTGGATTTAACAGACATGAATCTAGAGATATTGGACAAAAGAATCTGGAGTGACCATGTTGATCTAAACGCACTCCTTGATTGCAATTCTCTTTTTCTCATGTTAATAATGCTTGGTTGTAAAAAAAAAATATTAAAAAGTCCCATCCACTTGTGGAAAACATTGTGCTGACAGAAATGTGTTTGGATCCAAGTCCAAAACATTTGGTTGACACTAGAGAGTGGCAGGAAACAAAAAAACAAAATGCTGTTTCATCATGTTGTTACATAATGAAATATTTAGTTATGTAACAAAATGGTAGGATGCGTTTCGTTATGAAATGAAATGAAATGCTATTTTTCCCCTCTAGGAATCAAATGATTAATCATAGAGGAATCAAAATTGCAGAGGAGCTTCCTCAATCTCTTCCCCGTGAGCTCCCCAAAATTTTGAGACTTTTGGGCTTCAGGGAGCTGAGTTATTAAACTTCAAAGGGGGTCCCCAAGGAGAAGGGCAGCTCCGAGCCCCACTTTGTTGGGGGTGGGGCGAGTTTGCCCCCGCAGCCGGGGACAGGAGCCTATAAAGAAGGCTCCCTCCCCCGCCCCTGCCTTCTTATCGGTGAGACTGTCGGCCCCACCCTCCCTCCCTCGGGTAAGAGAATGAGATTAGCTGGTCACCATTTGGGGCCGGATGGGAATTTTTGGTGGCCACTCTGACTGGCCCTGACTGGCCACGTGTTTTCACCCATCCCATTCTCTCTTCCGCGGGGGATGGATATCTTTCTTTCTATCCCAGACACTAACTTTGTGGGTAGTGCAACAGGTAATTGTATCCAGGTAAGCCCTAATAAGTCGCCCTTAAGGCGCCAGACAGCCCTCAAAATAAATCTAACACCATTGGCAATTTCAGGAAACAGTTAAAGTTAGCAAGTTGCCTTTAGACCTCCCGAGGGCTGTGCCGGGCTAGCAGATTGGCCCTAGTGGGCGATGCTGAACAGGTGGGCAGCATCTCCCTATGGGTGAATCTCTCTGAAAACCGAGTGTTTTAGCTACGGGATTTCATCCCCTAATATTACCTGTTTGAACTATGGATCAGGTCCCCTTTAAAGGTCCTAAATATTACAGTTGAACTAGTTAAATAAGTTTTAAATAAAGTTGTGGCCCATTCTACCCAAAGCCGAAGTGGTCTCGCCTCGTTATTTCTGGGCTTGGGGGGGGGGCAAATCCTTCTAACTGAGTTGGGAAGTCATTAATTGCCCCCCATGGGCAAAGGAAGCTCCCCTGTGATTTTGGTTCCACTAGGACCCAGTGGAGCCATTATATAGTTTTTTGTTTCCTTTCATTTTGTTTCATTCTGAAATTCTTTTTAAAAATTTGTTAGTAACAAAATGAAACAAAATTACTAAAAAAACAAAATGAAATGAAACACACTGCTATATATTTGTTTTGTGCCCATCTCCAGTTGACACCACTTTTAAACAGACACTGTGGGTGTGGGGCACCTCTGTTGATCTGTTTAGCCTTCATCTGAAGCAACACAACCCTAACCTTGTGAGTGACAGAAGAGCCTGCTTCTAAAGAATTTCTCTGAAGAAGCAAAAGCACTGTTTCTTTTGGAAAATCCCAATCATACGATCACCCTACTGTGCCCTGCACAGGAGAAAATTACTGTCGGGTTCCAAACATTGAAAACTCAGCATTGAAGTGAACTTCCACTCCCTGAATTTTTCAATATGAAAATGTGCTCTTGCACCATCATGTCTGACTTCTCCCTGAGAATCAAACCACTGAAGAGGGAGCTCCATTTAGGTTCTTAACCTGACTTGTGAACTTTCCATGCTTCTCTTAGTAGGGTGCCATCATTTTAAGCTGTGACACATTGTGCTTTTTATCTGATGGTGTCCTTTTGAGACATATCCCAGTGGAAATGACAGACATACTAAAAGCTACTATTCAGTCTTCTTGTTGCTGACAAATGTGACAGCTGCTCAATAGCCCCTACAATCATGCTTAAGTGCAGATTGATTTCCAAGATAGATAGCTAATAGCAGCTTTTACTATCAATGCCATATTAAGCGGGTCAAGACAAATGCAGAAAATCCTGCTTCTTTCCAAGCTCTTTTCCTATGTACAGTACAGTATTTCTTTCTTCTGCCAGGGTGAACACAATCAATTAATCTTAATATATTTCAATGGAGTTTGGCCAGTGCCAATGGATGAAAGTTCCTTCCATTCATTTTTCATAAGGACTTTCTAAAATGTTCACATTTCTTTCAGACCTTTTATGGAAAGAACTTACCGTTAAAATATTCACAGGTAGGGAGATGTGGCATTAAAGCTTATGGCACATTCTAGCTAATCATATGGAATATTTTGAATTGGCAAATAAAAGTATGCTCTCAAACTGTGAGTACCTCGGACTAAGTGCACTCCTCACTCTCATCCCTGCATTTGAAACCTGATTTAAGACTAGGAATCAGAAGGCTTTGCTCAGTCTCTGGCATGTCTTCAGCCACAGTAATCAACTCCTTGCAAGCTGCAACTATATAAATGTGATAGAGACAAATGGGGAGGGGGGACTCCCAGTGATTTTGCTGACTTTAAAAGGCCTGAAGCTCTGAAACCCCACATAATAAACTCCAAGATCATGCTGGCTAGCGTATTTGATGAATTGTAGAGCAGAAAACCAATAGCTAATATCCTCTTGGGTAGGATTGCCTGTACATTAGGAGTGACATCACTGGCAGTTGCATTTCTTCTCTCTTTCTTTGGTGCAACCTCTTTCTATGTAAATATTGACCAAAGAAATCCCATTGGGTAGGTACTCAAAAGGTGTAACTTTTGAAAGTAGCCCAACCCAAGCAGAGAAATCACTTGTAGGCATTATCTTTACATATTGAGTCACACAATATGGTATGTAAGAGTTAATGTCTGCGCTGATGTCTTCCCTTAGGAAATCTGCCTTGAAAAATTATGGCAATTCTACTAGGACATGGTAACTAGGGAGACTGCATGTCCATTGCAGTTATTTTCGTAATACCTAGGCAATACCGGGTGTTGGCGTACACTCTTTTTATTTGATGCAGTCATTACTAAGGGCGTTTATACACGACCCCCAAACTCCGCCGCAAATGGCTGCAAACTCCGGAGCTTAAAAATGTTTCCCCACCAGCTCCGGAGTTTGCAGACAATTAAGTGCGACCCCGCCCACCTAAGCGCGACCCAGCGCACTTTTCTTGTACCTGCTCTTGGGAGGTGAAAAATATTTGATGCGGATGTGCTGGGCTCTCCTCGCTTCTTTTTCTTTTTGTTTTTTGCCTCCCGCCCCTTTAAGAGGAACCAGGAAGTGACCGGGGCTCCCCTCCCCCCCCCCGCAGCTTCCACCAGCACCGGGAGGTAAGGCTTTATTCTTTTGTCCCTTTTTTTCCTCCCTCCCCTCATGCAGCCAGCAGCCAGGAAGTATGGAGGGGTGGAGACGCACGAAGAGCGACAAACCCCTAAGATCTCTGGTCCAAATTTAAGGGGCCAGCGGATCTTAGGGGTCGTGTAAAAGCGCCCTAAGTTGCCAGAGGACACTGGGGAATCCTTTACATATGTTTGCTTGTTTGCATACTTTTAAAGGAGGGAAATGACTACATAGTAGTAATTTTGACTGAAATGGCATTCTAGAGATCTGGAAATTCAGAGTGCTTAAAATTCCAAATATGAAGGAATTTATTTCGTAATTCTGGATCCAAATTTAGGTGCTAGAGAACGTTCCTAAACACAACGTGTGGCTAGCTACACAGAAGAGCTTCTATACAAAATGATCTTTGGTAGGATAGGACAGACTAGCTTTTCTGAAAGTTCAACAGAAGGTAAAGACACACTGGAAATACCTCCTCTTGTTCAAATGGGGGAGTTCTTTTGTTCAAGATAGCTTCTGAATCAAGACGTAAGAGGGTACAAAGTATTATCATTTTGTAAACTACTTATATACTCTCTGAAAATGGTGGATGGCTTTTCACAGCACTCATGCTTAAAAGGCCATCTCTGTTACCCAGACAATAAAATAAAATAAAATCTTGTCTTACATGAAGGTTCAGTCAACGGGATACAAGGTCAAGTTTGTTAAAAGCTGTACATGCAGCTGGGTAGAAACTGTTCAATAAATGTGGTAGTTGATACACAGAAATCAGGAGGTCATGACAGACCATATAAATTGACACTTTTCAATAATTTATTAACTGCTTGCCCAAGGAAAACCAGCTGCTTCACTGAGCAACATCTGGAACTGCAGGTGTTTGATCTCCCCTGGGAATTGTATCTATCAATATAATATTTGATCAGCCACACCATGATTTGAAGGGATGATTCATCCGTTCTGGGAAACGATATGTGATTTAGTTAAATATTAAAAACCAACAGAGAGTTGTTGATGATTAGTTTCTCTACAAACAGTCTGTTGGAAGGTTTATTTTCAGCATTATGGTGAGATAGTACATAATTTTCAGAGGCCCTTTGGACTGACACTGTAGGAAAGTCACATATACAGCATCTTTTTTCATGCGTCACTTCAAATAATTCTTTTTTTTTAAAAAAACTGGAATCTTTCTTTAAAAACTCACTGCACACATTGCCTTTTTGTTCTGTGGACACCTATATTTTAGCCCCGAACTACCACCCCAAAGCAACTTTTGTTAGAACTGTGGATTAGAGCTGTGGTCATTGGGGGCATGCTAAAGATTATTAGACATAATATCCCAGAGATGCTAATCATTATTCATGATGGCTAGAATTTGAATAAATTAGCCAAGATGTACTTTTAGGTTCTGGGATTTCCCTCTGCTAGATATTTCTTTATAAATGCTAGTGAGCCAAAGGGTCTACAGGTCTTTCCAGTAGACCATCTTGATGGCTACCCTTGGTGTTGTTAACATTCAGGACTGCTGCCCTTTGCTATGTAAAACTTGGCATCCTTTTCTGGAAACATGGGTACAGCATTGTGTAGCAATATTAGGCCATTTCCTGGAGTTTTGAACTGTGTATGCAGAAGCACAACATCCCATCAACTGCAGGCTTGTTGGTTTGGTTTGGTTTTTAAAATAATTGAATAGATCTCATTAGGAGATTAACAAGCATATGAGTTCTTTGTATTCTGGGTTAAATTGTTGTGAGCTATAATTATGCTGCTGGAGTAAATGGGTACATTCACTTGGAAACTAGGTTTTTAGCAAAGAAAAACTTTTGCTTTGCTTTGCTTTGCTTTAACAATGTAGGTACCATCATATACATTGCCAGTAATCCTGCTTGTGTTTGAAATGGCACTCTTGAAAAAGGGATGGCATCAGAAGGCCTCTACCTAGAACATCCCCATGTCTGATATGAATAGACTTTCAAGCCTCGATAGAATATTTTTCCTCATATAACATACTTTTGTATGAATATATATTACAATCATACTTCTGCAGAACATGAAAACACATCATGTTGTTATATAATCAGTTTGCTTTATATTGGGCTGTGTTTCAGCTTGTGATATATTATACATCTACAACTATAAAGCTTTTTGTATTTATTCTCTTTTCCCCTTACCATCATTTGTACCTTCCAGGGTCCCAAAGTAATCCTCCCATATATTTTTTCTAAGATTTATGTAAGTGCTTAACTGTACTCCTTGTGAACACTCCAAGCCATTCTCCCAAACTGCACAGTTTTAAGTAAAACACACACACACACACACCCCAATTACCCTGCCTTTTGATAGTGGTCTAGGACAACAATGCCCAACTGGGGAGATACATACCACAGACAACTCACTGCCTTATAAAAGTAGTCAGATGGCCAAAGTTTAATCAAGGAGACTGAATGAAAAGTAATTGATTCTGAGGCAGTTATCCATTTATTTATTTATTTGCTAAAGAGCAATATACATAAAATCCAGGTAATATCTAATGAATTTTTGACATCCCATCAGTCACCCACAAGTTTTTAATAAGGTCATTCTTTTCCTATTGAAAAGTTTTCAATGGGTACTTAAAAGGCCACTATCTTGTTACATCATAATTCCTGTTCTAAGAAATGGCACTTGCCAACACATGCTAGTGTAATGAAATACTATCCAGCAAGATGTGTGATTACTTTTCTCGGACCATTATTTAGAACTTTCTTTCTGGAGTTTGTTTGACCTGCTATGTTACAAGGAAAAGCAGCATGTAGAATAACCCCACCATGGTCAAAGCTTAGAAAGATACTATACAAAAAACAACACACTGTTTTATCATTTTGTAAGCTTAGGAAACCTTACAAAATAAAATGAAACAGCAATCAGTGTATTGTTAAGAAATGAAAATGAAACACCATTTTTTTTGTTTCTGAAATGAAATTATTCATCCTAGTCTCTTGATCCAGCTGTCTTAAGAACAGGAAGTTTATTTTTAAACTGATTCATTTGTTTTCCTTTCTTCCTGCACCTCAGCTGTTGAGATAGGTTATCTCTGATCTTGATCTGCCTGAAGCTAGCCAGCCCAGAAGCTGAGGTGTTCCCTTCGCTGTCTGTGTCTGCAAGTTGATTTAAACTGATTGTTTTCCTTTCCTTTCTAAGTACGACTGTGAAGGTAAATTTTTTTAAAAAAATCTTTCCTTCCCTCGTCATGCCAATCAGCTGTTGAATTTATCTCCCCGATCTCTCAGTGGAGCAGCTACCTATTAGGTTACTAGATTTTTTACAGAGGCTTCTTTGCTTGAAAGCAAACTGATTGGAAGATTTGAGGAACTTTGATTTATGGCAGTTGGCTCCCTGTTAAATAAAAAAGGAAAGTTCCCCATTATATATAGCCCTACGAAGCGTTTCATTTCATGAGAAAAATTCTTTTTAAAAAATCCATTAATGAAATGAAAAAACTTGAAGACTGAAATGAAATGAAACAAAATCAAACGAAATAAAACACTGTATTTCTGTTTTGTGCCTATCTCTTATGAAACCCATAAGATGAGAGTGATGCAGAGAACTTGAACACATGAGGGCCTTTTATGGGCTATGGCAATGTGTGATGTACATTCATTTGCACAGTATGCCTTCAAGCTTTCTAATATAAAATTACTTATAGTCAGTGAGACTGGCTGTCTTAATACACATATGCTCTGATATATGCAGAAACCACTGATTCCTGTGAGATTTTTCCCTCCTACCACAAGAATGAGACAAAGAGCCACTTTTTAGTTGAAATATATCTCTGTGCAAAGCAAGGTTCTCTCCCCTGTATGAAGCAAAGTAAAAGTAAAAGTAACACACCCATGCATTTGCATGTGCACATGTGCATCTAAGAACTTTGAGCAGAAATTGACTTTTTAAAGAGCCCAAAGTAATGACAGCAAAAACTGTAAATAAAAACTATATAGCTTTATATATATAGCTATTAGAGATGGGCATGAAATGACAATTTTTTCGTTAACGTTCTCCGTTATTCGTTCTGTTACGTAGCGGTACGAATAACAACAGTTGCGATGGGGCAGGCTTGAACTGAACAGAACCAAGAAAATTTTCTTCGGTTCTGTTTGTTTTCATTATTACTGTTGTGTCGCTCATGCAATGAATAATGGAGCAGCGGAGGGCGGCGAGAGGGGGCTGGGCCTGGTGGAGCCTCTTTTCCCCCTCCCCGCCAGAGCCGACGATGCGAGACTTTGCCAATCTCGCAAGAACAGGCGGGATCCAAGCCCTTATGGGCTGGGCTCCAGGATCTCGGCCACGTGGCAAAGCGGCAATGGTGCAGCTGGCTCGGAAGGCCAGAGCAGAGGGCATGGTTGGAGCATGGGGGGAGTGCAGTAGCACCTCCCCCCAAAGGTTTCCCGGGTCTAGGCCAGGGGGGTGGGGCGGCGGTCTGCTGGGGCGGCGGCTTCTGGAGCAGAGTGGTTCCCGGGGAGAAGGGCCCCAGTTAGGGTGGCGCTGCGTGGGGCTTCGGGGGTAGCGACCCGACAGGGGTGGTGGACGGTGTGGCAGATTGGTCCTTGGGGAGGGGGTGGTGCTCTGGGGGTGGTGGCCTGTTGGGGGTGCTGACCGGAGCAGCGCCCCGGTCCGGGCAGACTCCCCGTGGCCACGGGATTGCTCTCCTGCTGGCAGGCATTGCCACCAGCTCTGGTGGCACCCAGCCCTGGGAGGGCTCCCCGTGGCTGCGGGACTGCTCTCCCAGGAGGCTTGCCCCGGCCCCGGGTGGGCTCCCCACGGCTGCGGGAATGCTCTCCCGGCCTGCATGCTGCCGGCTCCGGTGGCACCCGGCCCTGGGAAGGCTCCCTGCGGCCGCAGCTTGCCACACCCGAAAAAAGAAGAAACTGAAATGAAGTGGGCCCTGGGGGCCCGAAAAACAGAAACAGAACAAAGCGGACCCCAGGGCCCGAATAATGACCACAAAATTCCATTTTGGCATTTTGTGCCCAGCTCTAATATCTATAGCAAATACTAGAGTGTTATGCAGTTCTGTTAAGACATAAGATCTATAAAGTTTTGCTACATCCACCACCATCCGCTGTTTTCCTCTATACCTACACACACTTCACTCTTCCAGCAAAAATTAGGTACAATGAATTGCTTGACTAAGATAAGAAAATCTATTTCAATACCATGGAATTTCTCTGAATCCCACCTGCATTTCCTACCAACATTTTTCCATACTGGGTTTCAAAATTTTACTCCCCCAACCCCCTAAGACACATACATACCTGTTAACACTTTATCCTATTTAATCCCCAGATTAAACCACAGTTGTGCCTTTTATTCATTGTGACAATTTTAGTTATTCATTATGATTTATGATGGAGTCAGTTCACTGATCATGCTTAGTGGGACATATTATCAGTGTTTGATTATTCTGCTTTTAACTCACATAAAGTATAGGGGAAGGTGCATATTTGGAAAGAGCTGAGCAAGAGAATGCACAAGAAATTTTACCTATTGTAAATTGATGAATAACACTCATTCTATGTACTGTATTGTCAATCCTTTTCTACCTGATCAATATATTGTTAGAATATGTATATATTATGCAACCTGACATGCATATTGCTAACAAGTACAGGAAAAGTTTGCCAAGCATCAGATTACTAAGGGCAGCCTGAATATTGACCACACCAGTGGCAGCTGTTGAGAAGATCTCCAGGATACCCTCTTCTGCTCATTACCATCCATATTTTTTTGGAAAACATCCCCAATAATTGCTTTGTGCTTGAGTGAGAAGTTAACTCATGAAAAGAAAGGAGTCAGCTTCTGGGATTTTGCCTTGTGTAGTGTCACTTGGTGAATGGTACTGAGCACAAAAGGGCCTCCTTTAGACTATCATGACTGCTATTGGTGTTGTCAACAGTCAGCATGGCCTTTGCTATGTAAAGCTTGGCATCTTTTTTTCTGATAATACCACAAGCATGAAAATGTTCAGCAATATCAGGCCATTTCCTGCTTTTTGAATTGTGGGTACAGAAGCACTATATCCCACATACATAAACCTGAGGATTTTAATGAACAGGATATGCTTTGGAGCTCTGCTGGGTTAAATAGACTGGATGACCCAAGCAAGACAGAGATCTTGTGGGTTGGGACTCCAGCTGTTTGCAGATTGGAAATACCCTTCTCTTTTTTTCGCGCGCGGGGGGGGGGTGACTCTCTCCACAAAGGATGAGGTTCACAGCCTGGGTGTGACCATGAACCACACACTTTCCATGGAGGCCTAGGTGACATCCGTGGTCCCGTCAACCTATTTTTCTCTTCTGTGTATAGCCAGGTTGTGTACCTTCCTGGATATCATCACCCTGGTCCACTTGCTTGTAGTCTCAGGACTCAATTACTATAATAGTGGGGCTACCAGTGAGGTTGGTCAAGAAGCTTCAGAATGTGGCGGCCAGGTTGGTGTCTGGATTGAGATGGAAAGATCACATTTCCCTCACACTGGCCACACTTCACTGGTTACTTGTTGACTTCTGCACCAGGATCAAGGTTATGACACTGACATATAAAGCCCTAAATGATCGAGACCTTCCTATCTGACAGTATGGCTTCACCACCAGATTCAGCCCTTAGCACACAGTCCTCTCAAACCAGGTGGGTAAAACAGTCAGCCCTGAGGGAGGCATGGAAGGAGGAGACAAGATCTCACACCTTCTCAGTGATTGCCCCACATCTTTGGAATGATCTGCCACCCAAGCTCTGACTTGCCCCTTCTTTGGAATCCTCCAAAAGTCAGCTAAAAACACGGTTATTTCACCAAGTGTTCCTGGACTAGCAGACATTGTAACACCTGCTCAGCCTTGATATCTTTTCCACCATCTAAATTCAACTTAATTTTAAAATTATATTTTTTTAATTATGTTGTATTTAATATTATTGTGTGTGTGTATTTCTCATTTTTTGACTGGATTACTTGTGTTGATTATGTTCCTTTCTTTTTTTAACTGCCAGATAATTTTAAAAGTGTCAATTAAAATGCCTGCTGCTAGTCTGTGGATAAGTGTCTGCTATTAAACTGTTATAAGAAGTCTGTCAAGCACAAATCAAATCTATACTAAGTCAAATTTTCAACTAATATTAGTTTATTCTTCAATATATTTTCAAGTAAATGTTGTTAAAGTTTACTATGACTGAATGATTTATCTTTTTCCTGGATTTCTTTATACTCACATTTAATCTGTTGTGTACACACTCTCAAAAGGTTCAACACATATTTCATATACACAAGATATTAGCACTTCACTATGGAAAGTTTTGGCTTTTTTCTGCCTGGCTACCTAATAGTCCTCACATGCAACATCAACCACATTACATTAAAAAAAAAACAGTAAATTGCTAACAAAAGCCAAACAGGTCAATAAGATTATACTCCAAGTAGGCCTTCTGATTTTCCAGCTCAGTGGCTCAGATTGTCCTGTCTTCCTCTACAGCAAAAAATGGAAATATTGAACACGGAAGAGCCATGAATGATAAAACAGGTTATTTGGTTTCCTTTGTGCTGGAAATATTTGTAGATATGATGGTGGAAGAAGGTGTAGTTAATGCATGTGTTTTTGAGAGAGAAAATGGGTCACCTCTTAGACAGGCCAACAATTTTCTATAAGCAATTAGCTTGATCTTTCTCTTGTTGGTGTCAGCAAACTGAAGCTTTCTGCAAAGTGGATTATTTGCATTATAAATGAAAAAAAATGTCACATCTAATGAGCACCACAATGCACTGGAAAAAAATACTTATTTTCTTGCAAAGTCAGGTAATTGTATCTCCACCACATTTCAGCAATAGGGTCCTAAGGCCCTTCTATTCCGACTGGGTTTAGCAACACTGCAACACCAGCATTATGCAGTTATGACCATATATGTACTCTGAATCTGAACCGTAAAATAGAAAGTGTAACTCTTCTTTTTTCTAATGTGATTAATGAGGCAGTGTCAATGAGTTCATCAACGCCTGCTTCAGAGATTTATCCCAAGGGATCAGAAGATCCTCAGTAGAACTTTGTGTGATCTGGAAGTTGAGTCATGGCTACTGGACTTTTTTTCTTAGAGATAGAAATGTTTTGCTGCTCATCCAAACAGCTTCATCAGTCTGAATACAACTAGTGCGAGTCATCCATCTTATAGTCAGCTTTGACCTCTTGTCACCCTGGTCTGAATTAGGCTCATAATATGAACAATGGCTTGAATACACTTGTTAGGTATACAACAGTATCCATAGCCTCAAGGTAAACAATGGCCTAAGTTGCTGAAACCTATAAAGAATAGGTCATTAGCTATGGCCTTGGTGGTGAAGGCTTTTTTGATTTGTCTGGGTACTTTGGAAAGCACACCCTGATAAGTAGTAGATAAACTATGCCTGAGGCTGCCACCTCTGTTGGGGGAGGGGGTTTCAATGCTCACATGAATGGGAAGCCATTCTATCTGCTACTTATCAGGGTGTGCTTTTTATTTTTATTTTTATTTTTATTTTTATTTTTATTTTTATTTTTATTTTTTTATTTTTTTAAATGACTGACCACATGGCCCGCCTACCAGCTGTAGCATTGGCTGGCTGCCTTAAAAAAAAAAAACAAAAAAAAACTTTCTGCTGGCCCACAGGCTGGTTTGGTGACCCGTGTGTTGGGTCAGTGGCCCACAGGGCAGGTCCGGTGCTTGCAGTCCAGATTGGCAGCCTGCAGGCCGGATAAGTTTTTTTCTCTGCTGGACTGCAGGCCAGTTTGTTGGCCCCTGAGTTGGGTCCGATGTTCAAGGGCCAGTTACACGGCCCGTGGACTGGATCATGTTTATTTTATTTTACTTTACTTTACTTTACTTTATTATTATTATTATTTATTTTATTTTATTTTTAAAGAAACTGGCCAGCCATGTGGCCCACCTACCAGCTGTAGTGCAGGCCGCTCAGCTTTTTTTTAAAAAAAATCTGGAAGTCCCCTCCCTGTGGGCTTGTGTCAGCAGCAGCAGTTAGAGGAGGGTCATCCACCGGACCACCACCAGTCAGGTAGGAGACACCGGCAGGAAACAAAAAACAAACCGGAATGAAATGTAAATTTCCATTTCATTTCATTTTGTTTTGTTTTTTTAGAGGGGGAAGTTTGTTATTTGTTTTGTTATGTAAGGAAACAAATAACAAATAACAAAACGAATCAAACGTTCATTTTGTGCCCATCTCTACTAACGAATGCTTGCAATGTGTGTGGTTTTTTTGGTGTTTGAGTAAAAGTATCAACTTCTACCTGCATTTGTGTAGTTCTGAACACACAATCTTTTTTCTAATTCATTTGCACTTATTAAATGATTCCTTTGGCAATATTAAGTTGTATGTGAACCATACCCAAGTGAGAAAGGCATGTGCTTTCTAAATGAATCCTTTAATCAGCAGCAATTTGTTACAGATGGTGATACTATTCCTGTTGTACAGGAAGAGATGCAGAAAAGGGTTTCAGCTATCAAACTGCATTTATTCACATAAAATATAAAGCATGGCTAAAGGAATTGGTTCATCCCAGTTCACAAAGGCAGCAGCAGAGGTGCTTCTGCTCCTTTCCCCTGCCTCCTCAGCCTTAAACAGTCACTCACCTGGCCCAGCTTGCTTGCTTCTGGCAGCTTCTCACCGATTTTCCATTCCTGGGTACAACTGAGGCTCCTCTACTCTACCCTCTTGGCTAATCACTCAGCTAGACAAAAAGGTGGATTAGAGAAGCCTGAGCTGTAGCCAAGAGTAGAAAATCAGTTGCGAAGTTGCTGGAAATTAAACAGCTGGGCCAAATGAGTGACTAGATTGGCTGAGGAGGCAGGGGGAATGAACCCGTTCATGCCCATCACTAAGAATGTCTGCACCAGCCATATGTAGTCATACATGGCAATGATACAAATGCTATCTGAAAGCCAATAATATTTTTTGCTCTGCACTGTCTGTGCATTTCTTCAATGGAAAACTTGGGTAAAAAGAGTGTTGCATGAGTTAAAATTTGGAGATTAGTTCAGTTTAGTTTTTCTCCTCCTCGTAGATGTTGCTCCAGAAGATCCTATAAATATCATAACATAAAATAATTTTAATGAATAGGAAGACTGAATCAACGTATATTTGCTTCCCCATGATTTTATTTCTTAAAGTACTGGTAGAAATTGTCTTTAGGAACCTAAGCACAAATTTTAAGACATCAAGCTGTACATCTTGATTTCAGAGACCAAGGAACCTGCAGGTAGTCATAGAATATCTGTCCAACTGCTCTGGAATGCCTGAAAAAAATTCCTTTTTGCAAAGATACTCAGCAGATACTGTGATTCTTCAAATGTAAGGAGACTGGTGGCTGGGTGAGGAACTTTGAATTTCATGGTGCTTAGATTTGCTGTCACTGTTCCAACTGAGCATTCTTCGACCCAACTTCTTCTGTACTGCACTAGAGAACTTTGAAGGATTTTCTTCCTGTGTTTAATATGGTAAGTAGAGATGGGCACGAAAAGCAAAAATGGTGTTCCATTTCCGTTTTGGTTCGGGCCCTTTTCATTTCGGTTTGGTTTCGTTGAAATGGATTTTTCTAGAAAAACTTCGTTCCGTTTGTCATTTTGGTTCGATTGTCATTTTCCCATAGGAATGCATTGAAACAATGCATTCCTATGGGAAAAAGCAAGCACAGAAATCTCAGCATTTTTTTGGAACAGCCCCAAGTGCCAATCAGCTGTAGCGTGGGCTTGGGGTTCAGCAAAAAAATAAAATAAAATAAAATAAAATTAAAAGCTTGTGCTTTCCGGGTGCTTTGTTTTTAAAAGAACAAGAATAATTCTCGCCGTCTTCTGCCACCACCACCACCTCGCAAACTCCGGAACAGGTGTTCGCTTTCTTAAATTCTCCCCCCTCCCCCCACCGCCCTTTACCATACCATCACAAAAAAGCAAAATAGCAACATAGCGAGCTCAGCGAAATACACCCTCTTTTACCCCCACCTTGATTCGGGATCTCCTCCTGGGGTTGCTGCCTCCTCTGCCTCATGGTCCCTCACACTCATTGCCAAACGGATGCGGAAAGACAACCCGCCGCTTTAAGGAGCACAGCATTGTTCCCAGAATCCCCACCAGCTTCCCCCTCTTCTCCATACACATGCGCGGCACATGCACACACACACACACACAGCACAGAGGGCATGACCATGAGGGTGGAGGAGGCAATCCCGGGAGATCCGGAGGAAAGGTGAGGCCAAGGGGGTGTACTTCGCTGAGCTCGCTCGTTAATATTTTCCTTTTTTATGATGACACAGCAAAGGGGGGAGGAGAATGTAAAAAAGTGAGCACCCAAACCTTGGCTAGGAATAAATCGCTTGATTTATTTAGGCATGCTTGACCCAAAGTTCCGGAGGTGGCAGTGGGAGGCGGAGAAAATTATCTTCTTGTACTTTAAAAAGCAAAGGAGGTTTAAAAATATGCCGGGGAGCTTCCCTTCCCCAATGTGCCCAATTGGCGCTGGGAAAGCAGAGGCTTTTAAACCTATTTTTTGCCAAGCCCCAAGCCCCGTGCACTACAGCTGATCGGTGCTTGGGGCTCTGCCGAAAAAAAGCTGCGGTTTCCTGCGCCGTTTTTTCCCCACAGCTCCAGTCCATTTTATCGCACGCCGCCACTAATGGAAACGAACAGCAGGGAGCAAATTATTGTTGGTTCTGTTCGGTTCGAGTCTGACCCGTCCAAATTGTCGTTCTTCGTTCCGTTACATAACGGAAACGAAGAACAGTAACGGAAATGGAAATTTTGCCGTTCCGTGCCCATGTCTAATGGTAAGTACTTTCAATTGCTGAATTAATGATCCCAACAGCAAAGCATGTCAGATATAAATTAAGGGGGAGGGAGAGAGAAATACTTTGGAATTGTGAAGTTTCACATGAAGAGTTAGGAGAAAACAGTATGTTCAACGGTAGTGTGAAATAAACAAACCAAGAGCAGATATGGGAAATATGTGGTATTCTCTACTGCTGCAGGATCACTGATTAGTTCATCAAAGTGCATAATGTACCCAAAGCATCAGTAGTTTCAGATTCAGAAAAGAGACAGGATGGGTGAGAGATTAAGGATAGCAGCAAGTTGGGAGAAAAAGGCTCCCCACATTGTTGTATTAAGATGGAATCAAACAAGACACTGTCCATTGTCCTTTTGAAACCCTTCACATAGTTGCTTACAAATGGCTGCCTTTTCAGGAAGTGAATGAACGATTTCTCCTTATGACAAGAAAAGGGTGTGTGGGGGGGAGATAAAAAGGGTGCACATCTCTACATATGGGTTCTGCTTGGTGAGATGCTCTTCCATCCTTCCTGCACCATTCAGCCTATGATGTAGTCTTCTTGCTTACATTTATTGATTGGCAGAAATCCCACCCCCCAGGCCCGAGAACTGGAAGCCCATGGATACAAGAAAGGATTCAGAGAAGGATTTGCTAAGAGTCTCATAAAAATGCATGGTGGATATGGCCACTAAGTGGTTCAGAGAGCCTTCAGCGTGTTATTTGGCTATAGCTTCCATTATTCCTTACCAATGTCTAAACTGGCTGGCATAGATGAAGGAGGACGTTGAAATATATCTATATCCATGCTTTCCCTAACCCTGTCATATATGACTAGGATTAAAGGGTTTCCCTTGAAATTAGAAAGCAATGCAACAACAGCCAAAGGCAGTTGCCAGCTATATGTTGTAGAAGACATTGAGATCTGAAAATAGAGAATTGAAGATGAAGAAATTGCAGTGTGCCTACCTGGACAGCTAATCGGACCAAGATGTGTAAAAGGGAGATAATAAATGAGAGTAGTTAGAATTAAACACATTTTTCTTAATATGTTTCTTTCTTTATCCAAAGTTGCATTTTAGAATGCTGCCAGTAGAGATGGGCACGACTTAGCGGTATTCCCGTTTCTGTTTCCGTTACTCGTATCCGTTACTCTATGGAAACGGAAACGGGAATTACTCCGCCAGACTTCGAGCTCGAACCGACGAACAAACAATTTGGTCTGATTTGTCGTGCTCGTTACTTGCATCGCGCAATGCCAAGCGGCACAGAAAAAAAGTTTTTAAAAGTAAAAAAACAAACCGATTCCTGGCCCTAAAAGTAGGCGAAAAATGTCTGAGGGCACCTACCAGGCCAGAAGGGTGTTTTATTTGGGGGGGGTTTCCCCGCCCCCCTCTCCTTGGCTATTGCTACTGCTGCGCTGCTGGTACCAGGCTGGGAGGGCGCATCCATTTGCCATGCAGTGCGGGGGATCCAAAATGGCGACCGCAATATTTTTTTTGAAATCGTTGCCCAAAACCCCACCAAAGCACCACAGAAACATGCGGAAATTAGCTATTTTAAATGCTTGAATTTTTACAGTAGCAGCAGTGGGTTTTTCTTGCAAAAAAAGTCTCCGTTGATTTTATTTTATTTTATTTTATTTTATTTTTTTACACCTGCGCATTCGCAGTGATGGGCTCGCCCATGGGAGTGGACCATGCAAAGTTTTGCAGCCATTCCACCAATCGCATGGCCAGGTTTTGCTGACTGTACCAGGCTGGGAGGGCAATCCATTTGCCATGCAGTGTAATCCAAAATGGCGACCACAATATTTTTTTTTAAATCGTTGCCCAAAACCCCACCAAAGCACCACAGAAACATGCGAAAATTAGCTATTTTAAATGCTTGAATTTTTACAGTACAGCAGTTTTTTCTTGCAAAAAAAAGTCTCCGTTTCTTTTATTTATATTTTATTTTATTTTATTTTATTTTTTTACACCTGCACATTTGCAATGATGGCTCGCCCATGGGAGTAGACCATTTTTCCACCAATCACATGGCCACTTGGCCAGGTTGACCACAGAGACTTCTGGGATGTGCCAATCGGGCATAAACAGCCCACTAATCGTAGCCCAAAACCGAACCCTAAGCCTAACCCATACGCCAGTACACTGTCCTTCTAAGTGGGTCAGAGAGGCACCCAGAGGTGCACCCCAATACTCACCCTAACCTCACCCGTAACTAGCCTAACCCTAGCCGTTGCGCTAACCCGTCTTAACTCTAAGCTAGATCTACTTGCATTGCACTACATGCAAGTACGTGAGACACAGTTGGGTGCAAAGAGTCTGCCAGTCCGTCACTTTTGGCTCTGGCTGACTCCTGCAGCTCCCTCCAGGAGCCCACTACCCCCTCCCCAAACCAGTACTAACGACAACGAAAAAACGAAAAAACAAACCGACTAATTTTTGCAAATTTTCGCGAAAAATGGAAACCAGCCGAAACGGAACCGGCCCGACTAACGACAACTCGAAAAAAAATTTTTTCAAGTCATGCCCATCTCTAGCTGCCAGAGACTTATATGGATTCCTAATATTTCTGTAACTCAGCATTGCACTGAAGATTAATAAATAAAAGGATCTAGAAGATTTAGGAAGAAAAGGAATAAATAAGCAACATCAATACCAAATGACAGAAAAGGACTACAGCTCAAGGACAGAACAAATGTTATGCATGTAAAAAGCCCTATGTTCAATTTCTGGCATCTCCTCACAAAATGATCACATTAACAGGAGATAGGAAAGACCTCTGCCAAGGACCCTGGAGACGTATTGCCAGCACTGTGAGAAATTCTAAAGAGATCAACCTGGTATGAGCTCTTTTGTTACCCCAATATGATATCTCAGTTCTTATAATCATTGTTAATTCTATGAAATCCACTTTTAAATCTATCCGACTGCTTTATGAATCAGCCATAATTTATTTATTTATCTATTTATTTAAAAGAGCCATATACAGTACTTACTTCTGACTAAATGACTTCTGACTACAATAAAATGGCTTATTGTAGAAAAAGCAAATTTACACCCACTGCAAAACTGTGCACTGCAATGCATGACTGTCCAAAGTCAATTGTTTGACACCAGAATCCCAAAGATACTGTATGCTCTTTCATCTGTATAGCTGCTGGACGTTGGAGGGAGGAAATCCCTCATATCTCAAAGAGAAGGAAAATATTCCCCCATTGCAGCTACTCCTTCTCAAACCAATGCGTGGAATCAGGATGGCCTTCTGTATGCCTTGAAGTTGCCAAGGGAGCCTAAGAACAGTTGTCTCTCCTAGCACCTTCTTAATCATAATGCGTCTCTCTACACAAAAGTGCAACAATGAAACAAGGTTACATTGAGCTTCAAAGCAGAATGACTGCATGTGAGGAAGAAATGCCTCCTTCTTCCAGTCTATCAGATTCAGTGCTAGCCTTTTGAATAGCTCAGTGGTTTAGGTAACTGGCTGCAGAACCAGGGATTGGGAGTTCAATTCCCTGATTGACAGGTGCTGGACTACATGATCCATAAGTTTCCCTCCAGTGCTGCAGTTCTAAGATTATTATTTCTTCTTTCCCCCAGTTTATGCCGGATGACAATCCAGCCTCAATCTCTGAGTTCGTAGGTGTTTTTTTTTTTTATGAACTAGGCATTGGTAAATAAATGGGACAAATGGGTATTTAACCCAATATTTAACATGATGAGGTAAAAATTGGCATATATGGACTTTCCAAAATGACACTACAGATAAAATAAGATATAAGATGCGAGTGGTTGACAAAGGTTGCTTCAAATAGAAATTGTTCACTTTTTCTGGAGGTATGTAAACTCACTTGGTAGCTGCATTCCTTGCCCTTAGTCCCATTAGGCAAGGTTTTCAGCAGCCCATGCCAAAACATGGCAAACTTATTTTTCTAGACTACATCTCCTACAATCTATTTACCCACTGGGGATGCTTGGAGTTATGGTCCAAAAAAAAAAAACAATTCTGCTAAGATCTGGTCCTTGCACATCAACCAGTTTCTAGGCCTTGTGCCATGTAGTGAATAGACTAGGATTCATAAGGCCTGGTTGTGAATCCCTGTTCAGTTGTGAAAACCAGTGGGAGTGAGGAACTGGTAAAACCACTCCTTAAATAGCTCACCTACCTTGAAAAACCTATTAGGATCACTAAAGGTTAGTTACGACTTGATGCATGGCTAGCTAGGGCCTGGAGATGAATACTCATAAGACACTGGTGATGTACTAACCTGCCTCATGAGAAACTAGTTTTGAGGATGTACAGTACAAACATGCTCTTCATTGGGTAAGTTCATGTGTCTTGGCAACATTATTTCCCACTGCATTCTCAGCCACAATGAATTGATCTCACAAATATCAGAATCTAGTACAGTGGACCCTTGTATAACAAACAGTTTGTATAACATAAAATCTGTACAACATAAAAAATTCCAGAGATAGGGGAAATTTGCTTAGCATAATCGCCTATGGGGCGAATCCGCACAACATAAAATGGGATTACTCTGTTTTCAATGCATTCCTATGGGAAATTTGTATAAAGGAAAATTTGCTTAACATAATTTCATTTGGAACAAATTAATTCCTTTATACAAGGTACCAATGTACTACCTTCAGGAGACTTCGATTCCCTGTGTGGAATCAATCCTTCCACTACACTGAAGATATTCAGAGCTGTTTTCTTCTTCTTCTTCACTGCTTCATGGAGTGGAGACTTAGGCTATGCAAGAAAGCTTGGTAACTTTCATCGTACCTGTCTTTGGAAAATTTTCAGTATCGAAAGACAGGATAAAGCCTTTCATATTGGAGCAAACCCAGATGATGCACACTAGAGATGGGCACGATTCAAAAAAATTGTGTTTCATTTTTCATTTGGTCGTTTGGGGATCCGTTTCGGTTCGTTTTCATTTTTTGTTTTCTTTTTGAAATTTTTTTCGTTTTGTTTTCGGTTCGTAACGAAATGAAAAAACAAAAACGAAAATGAAAAATTGCTGTTTCGTTAGCATTCTTTTCAGTTCAATGGATTTGCCACAATGAAAACGAAAAACACGGCAAAATTGGTTGTTTCGTTTCCGTTTTCGTTTTGGTTTTTGAAAAATTTTCATTTTTGTTTTTGTTATGAAACGAAACGAAAAAAACAAAAACGAAAACAAAAATTTCGCTGAGTCGTGCCCATCTCTAATGCACACATTTACAATCACAAGGCAATGACAACTTCACTGAGCTGGCCATGTCATCAGGATGCTGGATAATGAAATCCAAAAACATGTTTTCTATGGATATCTTGCTGTACATGCTTGATTTGGTTGGAGATAAAAGCAAAACAAAATAAAAACAAAAAGATTCAAGGATACACTGAAGGTAACATTGGCGAAAATCAATATTGGCCCCTTCTGTTGGTAAACTCTCACTCAAGACAGAAACATGTGGGGAAATGCCTTGAAACAAGAGGCTGAAAATTTCAAAATGGAAGGAATCAAGGATGAACAAGGGAAGAAGGAAAGGAGATGTCAAGGTGTAACTTTACGATAGTTCCATGAGTCCAGGATCAGCTCAATTACCATAAGAACATAAGAACATACAAACAGCCATGCTGGAACAGGCAACAGCCCATATAGTCCAACATTCTGTTTCACACAGTGGCTCACCATTTGTTTCATGTCATTCCCAAGCAGATGTCTTCACATGCTTATAAGAGCATAAGAACATAGGAAGAGCCATGGTGGATCAGGCCAGAGGCCCATCTAGCCCAGCTTCCTGCATCTCACAGTGGCCCCACCAAATACGTCTGGGAGTGCACAAGACTACAAATCTGTTTCCTGATACCACTCCCTGCATCTGGCCCTTGAAGTACACGGGTTTTAAGCCTGGAGATTACACATCTCCATCATAGTTTGTAACCTCTGATGGACTTTTCCTCCAGGAATCTGTCCAATACCCTTTTTGAAGGCATCCAGGTGAGATGCCATCACCACATTCTGTGGCAGAGAGTTCCACAGACTAACAACATGCTGGGTAAAAAAAAAAGATTTTCTTTTGTCTGCTCTCACTCCCAACCCTCAGTTTGAGTGGATGTCCCCTAGTTCTGGTATTTTGTGTGAGAAAGAAGAGCATCCCTCTATCCACTTTACTCATGCCCTGCATTATTTTGTATGTCCCAAACATATCCTCCCTCAGGCACCTTTTTTCCAGACTAAAGAGTCCCAAATGTTTTAGCCTTTCCTCATAAGGGAGGTGCCCCAGCCCAGTAATCATTTTAGTCACTCTCTTTTGCACCTTTTCCAGTTCCACTATGTCTTTTTTGAGTTGGGGTAACCAGAACTGTACATAATACTCCAGGTGTGGCCTTACTATTGTCTTGTACAATGGCATTATACTGTTGGCTGTTTTAGTTTCAATCCCCTTTTTGATAATCCCAAGCATAAAATTGGCCTTCTTCACCACTGCCACACACTGGGTAGACACCTTCATTGAGCTGTCCACGAGCACACCAAGATCTCTTTCCTGATCCATCATGGATAGCTCAGAGCCCCATGAGTTGATAGATAAAGTTTTGATTGTTTGCCTCAATATGCAGTACTTTAAATTTTGCTACATTGAAACACATTTGCCATTTAGCAGCCCATTTCCCCAGTTTGGAGAGATCCTTCTGGAGCTCTTCACAATCTTCTCTGGTTTTTAACCACACATAATAGTTTTTTGTTATCTGCAAACTTGGCCACCTCACTGCTTATCCCTGTCTCCAGGTCATTTATGAACAGACTGAAAAGCACCAGTCCCAGAACAGATCCTTGGGGCGCACCGTTTTTCACCTGTCTCCATTGTGAAAATTTCCCATTAACACCTACTCTTTGTTTCCTGGATCTCAACCAGTTCTTAATATATAAGATGACCTGTCCCTCATATACCCTGACTGTGCAATTTTCTCAACAGCCTTTGGTGAGGGGCATTGTCAATAGCCTTCTGAAAATCAAGATAGACAATATCCACTGTGCCTGTTGACCTTTTCAAAGAATTATAAAAGGTTTGTCAGACAAGACTTACCCTTACAGAAGCCATGCTGATTTTCTCCCAGCAAGGTCCTTTTATGTGTTTTAAGATTTTCTCTTGGATGAGGCTTTCATCCATCTTCCCTGGGACAGACGCAAGCCTAACTGGCCTGTAGTTTCCCGGGTCCCCCCTCCTTCTTTTTTAAAAAAATGGTGTGACATCAACTATCTTCTAGTTCTCTGGCTCTGTGGCCATTTTAAGAGAAAAGTTGCATATTACCATTAAGAGATCCGCAATTTCTTTTCTCAGTTCCTTAATAACCCTTGGGTGGATGCCATCTGGGCCTTGTGACTTGTTGATCTTCAATTTATCAATTAAACCTAAAACATCCTCTCTTTTAACCTGTATTTGATTTAATTCTTTAGTCAAAAGGGGCCATTCTGGCAGAGGAATCTGCCCAAGGTCTTCTATCGTGAAGACAGATGCAAATAACTCATTTAATTTCTCTGTAATTTCCAAGTACTCCTTAACCTCCCCTTTTCCTCTCTCACCATCCAGAGGGCCAACTGGTTCTCTACCAGGTTTTCTACTTCTAATATATTTAAAGATTCTTTTATTATTTTCCTTTATATTGCTAGCCATACATTCCTCAAAGTCTTTCTTTGCCTCCCTTATCATCTTCTTACATTTCTTTTGCCAACGTTTGTGTTCATTTTTAGTTTCGTCATTTGGGGAGTATTTCCATTTATGGAAAGACCTCTCCTTTTGTTGGACACCATCGCCTCATCCACACATTGAGGCTTCTGAGCTCTGTCTGCCTGTTAGGTCCTGCATGAGGCACAGGGAGCACTTCTGAAAATGCTACCTTTTTCCTAACAACCTGAATTTGGTTTCTAGGACTGACTTCTTTGCCTTCTCAACATCATTTTTACCAAAATGTACCATTACCACTGACTCCTTCCCGGTTCTCTCTAACTTGCCCTTCTAATTCTACTCATCACATACCTCCATGCATCTACATCCTGAGTTAGTAAACTGACTTCTGCTTCAGACCTGTGACCTGTCTCTTTTTTGTCCAGGATTGTCTGCTTCTCTCTGTGCAAGAACAGCTCAAGCTCCTTAAATTGTTGCTGGTTAGATATGCAGGTCTCTAGCTGCTGGACCTTCTCTTCTAGTAGTGCAACCAGCTTGCACTTGCTGCAATTGTAGTTCTCCACAGTTGTCAAGATGACAAATATGGAAGAAGTGTTGCAGGTAACTACAACTGCTCCCTCAGACTCCATTTTAATGAGTGCAATATTCTAGGCCTCACAAATTTGCACTTTTACTACCTTTCTATAAAGTAGGAATATTTTCTTCCTTTGTTGTTTATTTGAAATCTTGAAAGGAGCTCTACTCCAACTGTAAGCACCCCAGAAACCTACCAGTGCTCACCTCCTCCTGTTTGTTCAGCTCTCCTCAGCAGCAGCTCTGCTTGGGAACACTCCCAGACTCAAAGTATGATAGAATGGTCTTTTTCTTTTTTTCTTTTTTAGTTTTCACACTCCATCATGTGTGTACTTCTGGTAGCAGTTATTTAAAGCTAAAACTCCACCACCTCAATCAGTGTAGTCACAGGAAGTGGTCAGAAGCTCCACCCCTCAGCTGTGTGTTTACTCTATTGTTCTGTAAACACTCCTCTCTTTCTGCCTCACTGGTTATATCTCTCTGTCCTTGTATTGGGTTAATTCATCACCTGAATGTCCATTAATGCTCCACCTGCTCAAGCTTAATAAATCACATTTTTTTTCTCTTCCCTAAATTTATTTGCTTATTTTTTATTTTATTTTTAAAAATATTACCTAGCCTTTCTCCTTAAAAGGAGGGTACAAGGAGGCTTACATAATTAAAAAGAAACAATACTAGGCTAAAAACAATAATTTGTTAGAATATTTTTATAAAGAATAAAATGTTTTACTGAAACAGACTCAAAAGGAACAAAAATACAGACATTGCCATTTTAAACACACAAACATATAGCCTGAAGAGAAAGATCTTTCCAGAAGGAGAGGAAAGGCCCAAGTGGAAGTGCTGCTTCTTCCTGTGCTGCCGCCTCCTAACCCTCCTCCTCCTCCTCCTCCTCCTCCTCCACCTGCAGAGCCCAAGGAAGGAAGTAGTAGGGCCACTGAAGGCAGAAGAAGCAAGACCACTCTACTCCGACCCTCTCAAATATCCCCCTTCCTTTTTGCTATCACAGATAACCATAAAAATAGATGACACAAAACAATAATGTAGGATTTAAATTTCATGGAAGTAAAATGTAGCCAGGAAAGGTCGGTGTTGAAAACCTCCTTACAAAGCCAGGTCTTTAGTTGCCTCAAAATTTCAACAAGAAGGAGGCAAGCGAGAGATTATCTGGAAACTGATTCCATGTTTAGAACCACCATGGAAAAGGACCTATATCTCATAGAAGACTTACAGGCCTTCTTTTGGGTGGTTACCTAGAGGAGATTCAACCGAGATGATCTTGTAGTCTGGGCAGATAAGATTAAGGAAAGACACTCCAACATATAACATGGGCCCAAACAATGGAAGGATTTGTAAGTGAGTGTCCACCTTTCTCACAGCCACAACCAGTTTGGCTGCAGCATTTTCACAGCTAGGTCCTCAATCTCACTGAGCTATCCAGCTGAACTACTTTTGCATGGTCTAAATGTTGGGGTTCTTCAGCCTATAAAAACAACCAGTGTCAATTACTAAATGCAGTGCAAGATAAATGAACTGACACTATATTGTTTCTCACCCCATGAAGATCATTAGCATGTGAAGAAATCTGGCCAATACCTCACTTATAGTATAGACAGTCCATTTTAGCATGGTAGGGCTTCCTCTTGATAATTATTCAAGAATGCCAAGAGTTCTCATCTGCAAAGTAAGAAGATAACCAAGACACACAAGTGTTACATACTCTGTTCAGCTCAAAAGATTGCCTTTGTTGCCATGGCAGATGTAGGTTCAGAAAATGTATCTGTGTCCAACATCTTTTCCCTTCCAGAACCTAACCACGTACACACTGACACACATAGAGCAAGCAGAGGAATGCAGCATGATCACACAACCCTCTTTTGGGTGGAGAGTCTGAATGCCTTTCACCGCTGCACAAAGCAAGCATATATTTTTGGAATATGAATCTGATCAAAAAGTTATTTAGGAAAGGAAAGGAAGTTTTGCCTGACCATATAGAAATTATCTGAGTTCAGTTATTCATTATTAGAGATGGGCACGACTTAGCGGTATTCCCGTTTCCGTTTCCGTTACTCGGTTCCGTTACTCTACGGAAACGGTAACGGGAATTACTCCCCCAGACTTCGAGCTCAAACCGACGAACGAACAATTTTGGTCTGATTTGTCGTGCTCGTTACTTGCATCGCGAGATCGCGCGATGCCACACGCGGCACAGAAAAAAAGTTTTTAAAAGTTAAAAAAACAAAAAGCAGGCGGGAAAATGCCTGCCGTGCCTCAGGGCACCTACCAGAGGGGGGTTGTTTCTGGAGGTCCCGGGCCTCCCCCCTCATCCCCCGTCCTCGGCTGCTCTGGTGGGACTCGCCGCAGGCTCGCAGCCAGCAAAAAGCCCAGTCTCGCCGGCCGCCGGCCGCCGCAATTAAAGCGCAAGCAAGCGGCACGGACGGCACAGGAAAAAACTTTTAAACTCTCCCCCCACCCATTCCCGGGCCAAAAAAAGCAGGCGGAAAAATGCCTGCTTGACTAAGGGCGCAGGGCACCTACCGGAGGGGTGGTTTCTGGAGGGGGGGTCCCGCCTCCCCCCCGTCCTGGGCAGCGACTCGCGAGTCGCCATCGCCATGCCATGCGGTGCGGGATCCAAAATGGGGGCGGCGAACGCAATATTGTTTTTGAAATCGTGGTCCAAAAACACACAAGCACAACAGAAACACGCGAAAATTTATAAACTGCCAGATTTTTCACAGTAGCAGTGGGTTTTTTCTTGCAACAAAATGTCTCTCCTCTCCTCCTCTGTCCTCCATTGATTTTATTTTATTTTATTTTATTTACACCTGCGCAGTGCGCAATGATGGGCTGGCCAAGTGGCCAGCCATGTGGGAGTGGACAACCATGCAAATTTCTGGAGCCATCCCACCAGTCGCATGGCCACTTGGCCATGGAGACTTCTGGGATGTGCCAAAAAGCCCCCTAAAACCTGCCCTAGCCCTATCCCTAACCCTTGACTCCGTACCCATACGTCACAGACTGTCTTCTTAGTGGGTCAGAGAGGCACCCAGAGGTGCAACCCACTAGCCCACCGTAACCGTCACTAGCCTAACCCTAGCTCTTGCACTAAAGCCACCTTAAAGCCAGATCTACTTGCTTGCATTGCACTACACGCAGCAAGTACAATTCCCTTCTGTGTGAGACATGGTGGTGCCAGAGCCTTGTGAAGGGCGGGCATGACCCTATCACTCTCACACTGGTCTCACGCTGTTATGCAATATCCATATGGCTATTGCATAGCATTTTGCAGCAGCAGCAGCAAGGGAGACCCCCATTAGAGGGGTCTCTCTTGGAGCCTGCTTCCCCTTCCTAGTGGCAGGAGGCACCCACGGGTGCCTCCAGGAGCCCACTTTCCCTTTATAGCGGGCCAGAGGAGGCACCCACCCCACAGAGGTGCCTCCAGGAGCCCGCTACCCCCCCAAAAAAACCAGTACTAACGACAATGAAAAAACGAAAAAACGAACCGACTAATTTTTGCGAATTTTCGCGAAAACCGGAAACGACCCGAAATGGGACTGGCCCGACTAACGACAACTCGAAAAAAAATTTTTTCAAGTCGTGCCCATCTCTATTCATTATGTATTGAAGCATTCAGCACTTCCTTCATTGTTCATGCAGAGGACACAGCAGACAGGCATAGAGATACTCGTACTTTGCAGGAAGGATTCCACTTTGTTTTTATGCTCCCATTCTGAGGCATTGACAGCTTGTTTTGTCACAATACAGGCTATCTGCATGCCAGTCTCTCTTGGCAACTTTAGAGAAGGCACTTCTCTCATTCTCACCATTGTCAGGCACTCATTTGGCAGGGACATGAGATAAACCCTTCCCAATGGTTCTCTTCAGGCAATGGAACCTCCTGCAACTAAATTCCTGCCTGCTTCTTCTGTACACTGCCAGCTTTTCAAAAACCTTTTTATTCAGATATACTTTGGCATTGGAGGGGGGCTTAGTGTGGATGAGCCCTTGATTGTTTTGGTGCTGTTATTTCTATTTTCCGCTCTTTTATACACTGCCATTTCCCCCATAGGAGACCCAAGGCATCTTACAAAAATTAAATCAGTACAATAACTAATATTTTAGAATGTCAAATAAACTGTATTTAAAAAAAAAACACAATTGAACTTATATCAATATGAAAACCAAAATTAAAAACAAAATATCCTGAAGACCTTTAAATATCTTTAAGTTTAACAGATATTCCATTCCTGAGACCTTTATTGCTTAAAAGCCTGCCAGAAATAGAAGCCCCACCACCATTTGCATTCTTAATGTTTCATGTTTCAACTCAGTCTTTTAATGTTTTGATCCCAGTGTCATTACTGTGCATGTCTGTGAGTGTTAATTTATTCTTAAGAGACAGATGGGATATAAACATAATAGCTAAATTAAACATTGTCTTTTAAAAAACATCCCCAGTTCTCAAATCTCCCACTCATGCCCTGTCTAGACATGACACAATGAAGTAGCCCATAACCATGACTCATGTCTCGTGCTCTGACCTGCACATTTTCAGCCTGAATCTTAAATATAGCCAGAATTGCGCTGTGATTGGCTGCAAGAGCTGGCTGAAATTAGAACAGGCCTGCCATTACACAGAGTGAGGTCATTGTCTGAGGCAACAGGTTTTTGGCATTGCAAAATGTCATCTAATTAATTAAGGTGTTCCTTTTGCCTTTTTTAAAATTCAAGGGAATGGAACATGTGTGATTGTCTTCCTCAGGTGCTAAAATGCCTTACCTGGTTTTGAATATTGTGATGGGCACCTGGGTAGAGCAACACTTGCAGCTCTATCTCAAGCAGTGGGTTGGCTTCTGTTTGCCATGGCTGAAATCTTATTCTATAGTTGTGGCTGGGGAGGCAGAGGCAATAGGAGCCAATAATTACAGGTTCTTTGTCAATTTTAAGAGGAACATTTTAATTTAAATTCCCGCCTGATGTGTTGTGATCTGTCATTGCAGGTATAGGACTAAGCTGTGTTATCTGTATTTTTAAACTTTGGCAATAGGTTGTTGTGACTTAGATTGGGCTTAGCAGATTGCACTCACACCAAGCTATGCATAAGGGGAATTTTATTAAGCACAAAATTATTCACTTATAGCACCGACTCACAATGGAGTATAACTAATATGGGGAAATACAGGCTAAAAAGAAGCTAACTGGCATGGCTGTGAGGGTATAAACTGTATAAAGGAAAGGCTTTTGTCTGAAACACCTGCATACCCACAGAAAAGTGTGTGTGAGAAAGGGGGGGTAGATAAATGGGAAAAATACTCCCAGAAGACAGATAGGTGAAAAAGATTACCTTTGTTTAGTTTTATTAGACTGACATGGAACTATGGAGTAGGTGGAGGGTTCAGGCAGAGAAAGACAGCAAGAAGAACCTAGTCCTGAAATTGAACTGAACTGGCATTGAACCTGAACTAATATGGCTGATGTATGAGGGCTAATTTACCAGCCTGACTAGTGATCTGACTCATTCCTGCCATGTGTTCTACCTCACTTTGTCTTCTCAACTGGCTCATCAAAAAATGTGATAGTCCATTGCCCAACCAGCTCAGAAATACAGTAAAAAGACAAAATAAGGTTTAGGGGTTTAAATTGGGCCACAAGTTATTGTAACAAACTATCTGACTTTTAATTGTTCACTTTCCATCCGTTCAAGGGGGGCTGAATGTAATGCAAGCAGGTATGGACCTAGAGTCCTGCTGGCTTCCAGCTCACTCCTGAATTCTATGAGTTCTTATTTCAGAAGGATGCTGCTCACCTCTTCAGCAGCCCTCTAAACATTAGTAGTCTGACTATCCTCCCCTCCGAGCAGCCGTCAGTTCCATAAGCATTTAACCATTTCTAGCCTATAGAGTTTGGCACAAAACATGGTTCAGGTTTGTCTGGTTCGGACCCACCCTTGGTTCAGTTTGGTTCAGGTTTGTACAATTATTTTTTTTTTAAAAAGTCATACAAACCTGAACCGATTCAAATCGGTTCAGGTTCTTACCGGCACCGGTGGCTGGGTGCTGTCATTGCCACAGAGAAGATCCCTTTAAAGAGACTTCTGCTCCCACCTCCGTGTGCGGAGGTGAGAAGAGGGGTCTTTTTAGACAGTTCTCCCCTGCAGTGGATAACAGCGCCCGGCGTGCTGTCATCGCCCACAGCGGAGATCCCTTTAGAGAGACCCCCGTTCTCGCGTCTGCATGCAGAGCCAAGAACAAGGCTCTCTTTTGACAGTTCTCCCTCACGCACAGATCCCTTTACAGAGACCCCCGTTCTTGATTCCATGTGTGGAGCCGACACTGGGGCCCTCTCTAGACTGCCCTTCCCTGTGGGTGGATGACAGCTGGCAGGCTGTCATCAGTCTGTGGCGGAGATCCCTTGAGAGAGAGAGCCCCGGCCTTGGCTCCGCGTGCAGATCTGACACCTGGGCCCTCTCTAGACCTCCGTCCATGGCGGAAGATCCCTTGAGAGAGAGCCCTGGCCTCGGCTCCGCATGCAGAGGCAAAACCAGGGCCCTCTCTAGACCACCCTCCACCATGAGTGGATGACAGCCAGGCTGGCTGTCATCCGTCCACAGTGGAAGATCCCTTGAGAGAGAGCCCCAGCCTCATTTCTGTGAGTGGAGGCGAGACCAGGGCCCTCTCTAACTGTCTGTGGCAGAGATCCCTTGAGAGAGAGCCCCGGCCCCTGTTCTGTGTGCAGAGGAGAGAACAGGGCCCTCTCTAGACCGCCCTCCACCACGGGCAGATGACAAGTGGGCCAGCTTTCATCCATCTGCAGTGGAGATCCCTTGAGAAAGAGCCCCGGCCTCAGCTCTGCATGCAGAGGTGAGACCGGGTCCCACTCTAGACTGCCCTCTGCCATGGGCAGAAGACAGCCACAGAGATCCCTTGAGAGAGAGCCACAGCCTTGGCTCTGCATGCGGAGGTGAGACAGGGCCCTCTCTATATCTCTGCCCATGGCAGAGATTGTCATAATATGTAGAATTGACAAAATATATGTATTGCATATTTAACAGAGTGAAAAGAGAATTGTAAAATGGTGTCAGTCAAAAATGCAGTGTCATGATGTTAGCCACAAGTGCAAGGAATTAGAAATCACCAGCAGGTTAAGTGATTTAGCACAGGTGGAATAGTTAATGACATCATGGTGTGTCAGAATGTGACTGGTTAAAATCATGTCTGATGAGGTCTAAATGTGTATATAAGTACTGGCTTGTATAATGTTAAATTGGGACTGTTTATGGTGAGAAAACAGTACCCCACGCTCTGTTGATTTGTATATGTGATATTACTTGGTGTAATGCAGTGGCATATTTGCTGTATATATTCAATATAAGAGTTTTATTCTAAGTCATGTTTCTTTGTCTCTCCGTTTCTAAGTTCTGATAATACTTATAGCAATCAACTACACTTTATCTACATGCTACTGCTGCTAAGCTCATATTTGTTTACTCTGCTATATACATGTGTGTGTTAACATATTTCATAATCCCTTAATTATTGTTGATAGAGATCCCTTGAGAGAGAGCCCCAGCCTCAGCTCTGCTTGGTGAGGCAAGACCGGGGCCTTCTCTAGACTACCATCTGCCCCCGGGGGAAGATGTCTTCAGAGAGATCTCCGGCCTTGGCTCCATGTGCAGAGCTGAGAACGGAGCTCTCTCTAGACAGTTTTCTCTGTGGGCGATGACAGCACACAGCCACTGTCATCGGTCGCATAACGAAATGAACCCAACCGAACCAATATTTTTTAGTTCAGTTCGGTTCATTCTAAAATCACTCTGGGGTTCATTTTTTGTTTTGTTACCTAACAAAACAAATCACGAATAACAAAACAAACTAAAAGTTCATTTTGTGCCCATCTCTACTAGCCTGTTATCTTGTTATTCTTAACTTTCTATTGTTCTTTTCTAAGTTTAACACAAGGGCTGCCAAACACTTGCACTACCTGACATAGCAAAGGCGATACGGAGTATGCTCCCACCCCCCCCCCACACACACACAGCCAAGGAATTCAGTCATAAGCTCCCTTGTAGGTCACTCAGAACAATTTCTAAGCCTTCATCTGACAAGTGGACACCATTCTTCCTATATAATTCAGGGAGAGACACTGTAATTGCAGGGTGACCAATTATGGACCCTGAATTCCTTAGAAATCTCCCTATTAACTTCTTCATGGGTTTTTGTCCACTTGCTCCGAGTCATGTGCTGACCTCCAACCTAAGTGTGGCACCATATCAGTCTAGTCCCAGGAAACCTATCCTTAAAATTCTTCATGTCAGCCACGACCATTGGGTCAAGTCATTGCTGCCAAGAAGTATATGCAATATGGCAGGGGGCACAGCTGGAGAACTCTGGGGCCCAGTACTCAGGAACCCATCCCAAAGCATGCCTTTCTATCCCCTCCATTCAAATGTGGTTCATGCACCAAGGCCAAGTTTCCAGCCCCAACTTGTACGATTTGCATACTTGCCTACCCAAAAGATGTAACTGTGTCTGTGTAACACCACTCTGGGCCTGGGTGATTATTCATATCTCCTCCTTTCCTACCTCCTGGTACCCCAGGTAGCCCCCTTCGGCAACAGGATGCTGCATATGGCCCTCCACATACCAATCAGTTCTGATGGAACTTAAAAGGTCTATGTGGCATTTACCTGTATGATGAATATGCATGAGAGATGTATGTGATGATTGTTGGGTTTGTGGACAAATGGGAGACTGTGGGGAGTGGCCTAAGAGGATTTAAGACACTGCTCAGCATTGTTTTTGTCAGATAGGGGCTGACAGAAAGACCTACACATGCAGATAAGGCTAGATAGGGGCTGACAGAAAGACCTACACTTGTAGATAGGGTCTGGCACTATCTGAAAATCAGAGAGGGCTAAAGAAGCAATAAGATTTTAGAGTGTCTGTGAGGAAAATTAAGTGCTTAGAGTTTGTGAATTTATGAACTGGGTGTGTATTTATTCGTCTTTATTAGTAATCAAACTTAAGTGGGTTAGAACAATATTCTTTTTGCTGATACTTCCATACGTTACCATTGATGATTTTGATTCTACTTTGTAATCAATAAATGTCTTCTAGTTTTATTCAACTTAAATACAGTCTGAAGGCTTTAATTTACTAGCTACGGTAGTTGGTGGCCGCGATAAAGGAAAATCAGTAGTGGTGTTTGTCAATAGCCCATGAAACAGCTGGGGGTAAACACGTTAATGCTACAGTCTACACCCACATAAACCGTTTGTGTTAAAGTCCCAACAGACCAGATGGTGTTGAACTGCCTGACCCTCAAGACAACAGGCAGGACAGCCTCCTGTCTCCCCTTAAGTATTCCACTGCCCTTATTAATTAAGAACCTCCTCATTAGGAATATCCCAGCCACCCCCTCCCCTATGAATAACCTTACAGGAAGCTTTTTCTCTGCCATCTCCCCACATGCTAAGCTCCCCACATGCTAAGCTCACTTGTGCTTCTGAGCCACTTACTTTGTTTTCAGCTTTGCAATAATAATAATAATAATAATAATAATAATAATAATAATAATAATAATAATAATAATAATAATAATAATAATAATAGTTGTTGTTGTTGTTGTTTGTTGTTGTTGTTGTTGTTGGTGGTGGTGGTGGTGGTGATTTGTTTGCTTATTTGCTTGCTTGCTTGCTTGCTTGCCTCCACGTCTCTGTGCTACCCTCCAGCTCTGGCTCAGGCTCGGGCCCAAAATCTGCTGCCGTGTGGCCAAAAACAAGGGAGCCTATCTCTGTTTGCTCACACTCCATCTGCTAGCCTCTCCAAAGATTGCCAGAGTTAGAAGGAGGCTGGCTGCCCCACAGCCAACCCTTAGAAAGGATGTTTGCCTACACAAAACTGGTCCCATGGCCAGCATGCTTTTCATGCCAGTCCAGATGGGCCTGGAAAGAAGCCCCACCCAGGAACTATTGTCCCATCAGAGCGACCATTGGTTAAACAGGAAAAAGACAGGCAAACCGTTCTAAGATATTTGCTTCCCCAGACCTCTGGACAAACCTTTTAGTTTAGAAACAAAAGAATACTTTTTTTTCCCCTGGCCTTTCCAAAGGAAAGCTATTCTGTGACATGACACTTTTTGGCTTGGAGCATTCATGTCTTTTGTACTTTCGAGGGTGGTGGTGGGTGTTTAGAGCTATATAGCTGCTATTTCCTCTTGAAGGGTTGGCTCTTAAAACCTCTGAGGCATTTTCTGCTCTGGCACTGTTTATCTTATACTTATCTGTGACAAATTTCCCAGTTAAAAATTGCCTGTGTCATGCACCTTGCAGGGCTGCTTTTCAAACCTGGCTGTGTTTGAAAACAGCTGTTCAGGAACACAGACCTGCAGCTAAGTTCTGCTCCTCACTCCTATATCCCAAAGACTGCCCCTTTTGGCATTTCATTTTGGTTTACACAGGTATATCTCTTGATAGTAGCCAGCAGCAAGACCATCCCCACTACCCCTTGCTTTTGCCAGTGCTGGGAGAGTTATTGTGGGAAACTATAGGATTTCATTCTGCACAAGGTAGAGGGTTACTTATGGCAAAATAAATAGATGATTTTTGCTGGCACTTTGGACCAGCTACAGAATGGCTCGTTAAAGCAGAACTAACACGGGGAAAAGATTCAAACTACAAAAATAAATAGGCTGAAGGCATGCCATGGCAAAATTATCTATTGTTGCTGATCATGAGATGGAAGTGTGACAGATAGGAACTGAAGGTTCTGCTTGCTATATCTACCAGTGTTGCTAGGCACTGATTTTGCCTCTTCATTCATCCATCAGTATGTGGGCAATGGGAATGTTTCCAAGGTTTTCATTGAGGGAAAGATTTTTATTTCCATTTTCCAGATTGTTTTCCTTTGAGAGACATGGTGCACATCTGTTTGTTTATCCCTTTTCACTCATTCTTGATTCTAGCCTGCAGCCTCAGGATAGTTTTAAAGGCTATTAAAATTCCTCTCTGGTGTCCCCCCAGGTTTTCTTCCCTCAGTCTTTCTAAACATTTTCAAGATTTGCTTGAAAACGAAAGGGATTCCCAATCCAGGCTGGGATGTGCTCTCTAGAATGTAAATAGAATATTTGGGCAAGGGGATTACCCTATAGTATCATATTAAGGTTCTCTGAGGAGTTAGACCATGGCTTTGGGTGGGTTGTACTCTCATGGTCTTGAAGCCACAGTATGTATGATTCTCTTACTGAAGACATATCTCTAATAGCAATTTGAGACTCATGATTTTTTTAAAAAAGCATGCTGCTGGAGATGTAAATCTACATTATATCAATTGTGCAGTGCTAAAATGCCCTGAGCACATCCAATCTCACCTGATATCGGAAGCTAAGCAGGGTCAGGCCTGGCTAGTACTTGGACGGGTGACCACCAGGAAATAGCAGGTGCTGTAGGAGCCTGGAGTAGGAACTGGCAAGCCACTCCAGTATTCCTGCCAAGAAAAACTCCATGGACATGGGGTCATGAAGCCAGTCTTTGAAGTTATGGGCAAGATGCACAGTCCCAAGGTGCCCCCAGAAGAAGAAAATGATGAACTACTTCTGTATATTTTCTACTTGGAAAACGCTGGAAAGATTGCCTATAAATAATAATTCACTTGACAGTCCATTATTATTATTATTATTATTATTATTATTATTATTATTATTATTATTATTATTATTATTATTATTATTATTATTATTATTATTATTATTATTATTATCATCATCATCATCATCATCATCACACTGCAGACAAGATAACTACGCTGGATTTGTATTACAAATCACTAGTCGAATGCTTCCCAAGCGTTTAGGACTACATGATGTATCGGCAAATTATGGAAGCAGATTCCCAGTAAGGTGGCTTTCTGTAGCAGACTGATGGTGACTTTGTCAGCTCCATTTTCTTCTAAATACTTGCTTAGCTCTTTAGGCGCCACACCAAGCTTGGAAAGCGTTCCCCTAGTGCAGGGATGGCGAACCTTTTTGGCACCGTGTACCCAAACTCGGTGATGGGGACTGTAGTGGCAGTGGCGGTGGGATGTGGGGCTCAGGGGGTGAAGGCAGCAAGGGCGATGGGGGCAGCGGTGTCAGAGTAATCGATAGTGGCGGTGGGAGGGGCAGGGATGGTGGCGGTGATGGTGATGGAGGCAGGGTCAGCAGCGGCAGGGGCAGCAAGGGTGATGGCAATGGGGACGGCGGCGGTGGGGGGTCAGGATCAGCAGCAATGGGGGTCAGGGGGCAGGGCGAGGGTGAGGGCAGCAAGGGTGATGGGGTCAGGGTCATCAGTGGTGGAGGCGGGAGGGGCAGGGATGGCGGCAGTGATGGCAGCGGGGGCGGCTGAGATGAGGTCGGCAGCGGCAGAGGGCAGGGGTGATGGCAATTATGGCAATGGTGATGGGGACGGTGACGGCAGGGTCAGCCTGGCACCTGACATGCTCCCTGCCCCCCACTTCCCCCTCCACAAATTCCTCATGGCTGATCCAGCAGAGGGAGAAGGGGGGGGGGGAGGCAGGGAGCATGTCATGTGCCAGGTGAAAGCTCTTTGTGTGCCACCTTTGGCACACGTGCCATAGATTCGCCATCCCTGCCCTAGTGATTTGTAATACAAAATCCAGCATAGTTATCTTGTTTGCTGTGTGAAAATTGACTCTAGGTTTTCAACCAACGTGAATGACAATTACCCTCTTTCATCCTTGTTCAGACATTTGACATGAAGGCAGGGTGGGAAGAAGACACGTAAACCCCTTCACTTTCTTTTAATTCTCACACCAATTGTGTGAATCTGTTTCTCTTTATGCACTTGCAGAATACTTGTTTCAATGTTCTGTTTCACCAAAGTACCAGCATGTGGCCTTCTTTCCTCAACCAGATCTCCTGGGGTTTCTCTGTCTCTTTTGCTCTGTGTCACTTCTTTGTTATAGTCGAAGCTTTTGAAACACAAGCCATAAAAATGATGTTAAAGTATAACTTAAATTGTTGATTTCCAACTGCATCCTCTGTGTATAAGGCCCACTAGCTGAGCTGCAAGGCAGCAACAGCTGAATAAATCCTTCAAAAGCTGTTCAAGGTGAGATAATGTCTTGAGCATAACTGACACAGTTATACACACATACACACACAAAAGAATGCAAAGTGATGTGTACTGGGGCAAAAAAGTCTCGACAAGCTACACACTGATGGGATCTTAGACTGGTAGTAAACAACCCAAAATGGGATTTGGGGGCTGGAGTGGACAGGTCAATGAAACCCTCATCTTGAGTCTACCCACTGGAAACAAAGCATCTCATATGCCTCTGGTCAGAATCAGAAAAGGAATGTAAAACATAAAAATAGCAATGTGTGGAGGGGTTGCTCAGGTCTCTCCTAGCAGGTCATCTAGACTAGGCCCAGGCCACCTAAAAGACCCAAAGTAGACCCCAGCAGTTGGATTCATTGCAAAACTTGGTATCTTTTGCCTGCTTCAGCCCAGACAATCCTTAATGCTTACACGAAATCCCAGTGCAAATCAGCTTATTTTCCAGTACTACGATACCGTTTTACCTGTAGTAAATGTCCATTATCTTTCGTTTGAACCTTCAAGACCAACATGGTGAGGGGTAGCCATTTGTAGACAGCCTGTTATGTGAACAATCTATGTTTGTGTCCTATGGTGGTGGCAGCAGGGAGAACGATAAAGCCCAGGCTGCGATTTTGAGATGTCAGGGCCTTCTTCTCTCTGATTCCTCAAGTGAGATCAAGGTTGTAAAATTTTGTGTGGTGGCTTTTGCAATAAGAAAGCAAATCTCTGCAGTAACTAGATTAGGATCTTGCACTTAATTGTAATATGAAGTTCAATTGGCTTTGTTTCTATTGCAGATACTATATGCTTCGCTATTGAAGTTCAGTCTTGCATATCTAACATGGTTGACCAACAGACATAATAATAATAAAGCTGAAAGTTTAAGGTTGTTCTTGAAATGATTTTGTGATTGTTGTGCTATTGCTCTAAATATCTTATTGGATATCTGATATTGTAGGTGAGGAAGAAAGAAAAAGAGAAACTTGTTCCAGTGATGAGGCAAAAGGGGGGATCCTGCCCTTTAATTTTATATTTTTTTACTCAAGTATTCAGTTGAGGAGCCTAGATTTACATTTACTGTCCCCTGCGTGGTGGCTCAGTGGACTAAGGCTTTCAAAAATTGTCATCTGCAAAGTCGGCAGCTCGGCGGTTCAAATGCTGGGTGCCACATAGCGGAGCAAGCTCCCACTGGTAACTTCAGCTCCTGCCAAGCTAGCAGTTCGAAAGCATGTAAATGCAAGTAGATAAATAGGTACTGCCATAAAAAGTGGGAAGGTAAAACAGTGTTTCCTAGCAGCCATGCCGGCCATGTGGCAATAGATTTGCACAACACTGGCACTTTGGCTTGAATACAGAGATGAGCACCACCCCTAGAGTCGGACACAACTAGCACACATGTGCAGTGGGAACCTTTACCTTTACCTTACTCCTGCTCAAAAATAAATATTAAAGAACAACAAGACTACTAGAGGCTCATCATTGAAGAAACAACTGAGTTGTGGAATTAATGGGTATTCTTCTGTAGAATGTCGTACAGTCTGGTTCTAATCTTCAGTCTATAAACAAATATGATCATGACCTATATCAGATTTGTTGCAAGCAAGATCGTTAATCACAACTATTGAAAGCCTTAACAATTATTAGAAATAATAGTCACTGAGACAACCTCAGGATGGCTCCGTATTTCCAATAGGATAATTTGAGAACAATCATAATTAGAAAAGATTAGCTCCATTATTACTATTTTTCGTAAGCCTTTGTGCCTACTTCATTTCATCTGAAAATTTCCTTTGTTTTGTTAAAGCTTATAAATGCAACACAAATGATATAGGTGGTTTCATGGGAGAAGAGAAATCAATTGAATCCATCAATTTGACATCAATGAGCATTAATGAGTTACAACTGGATATAGTTTTAGAAAAGCAACAATAAGAGAGGAAGTTATACCTGAATAATGTTGCAAATTCTGCCAGCAAGGGAAATAAACTCAAACACTGAAAAATCCTAATGAATATTATCATGTTCTTAATAGAAAAATGCATCTTTTTGAAGAAGGCTCATAGGAGATGTCTGTACCAAGTAAAAACACACAAAAGAGCAAAAATATCTATAAGACTTTAATTCATAGGTTTAGCAGAACACATATGCACATGGCTTAGTGTAACTATAGACCTACGAGAATACTGCTGCAAAGGTAAAGTCATTACAAGTGGGATTTTGAAATACTAATTGCCATGGCAATGAAAACATTTAAAAATTCACATTCATGTCCAACTCACTGAACTCTCTTAAGTTTTCATTTCAACATTAGACACAGAAAATAACAGCATGATAGAAAAAAGGAAGCATACTTAATGTGATAGAAAAGTGGCCTCAGGGAGTAACCCCTCTACCCCATTGATCCTTGAATGTATGAGCTCAGGAAAGTCAAATGTTGTGATGACTAGGGAACCTGCCTTGCCTCCCAGTCTACCTTCAGTCTACCCAGACTTGAAAGTGCTTCCAGTAAGTTCAAAAATCTACAAGGCTAGGCACTCAGAAATAGAGATGGGCATGAATAAAAAAAATGGTGTTTCGTTTGCCGTTTGTCGTTTAGGGGGTCCATTTCAGTTCGTTTCCATTTTTGGTGATTTTTTTGTTTTTGTGCATTTTGTTACCGTTTCATTACCATTTATTTCATTTTTTGTGATTTTTTTTAGCTTTTAAAGCAGTTCAATGTATTGCCATAACGAAAACGAAACGGTCGACAAAATTTCTGGTGTTTCTGTTCGTTTCGTTTTATTTTAGAGATAAAATTTGTTTGTTGTTTCGTTGCATAACAAAATGAAAAAACGGAAACGGAAACTAAAAATTGTTCATTTCATGCCCATCTCTACTCCGAAACATTGTGCCCACCTTGAAAGATTGAACTACCAACATACCTACAAAAATGCCGACATTCCTGGTAAATGGTCAAGGCAAGAGCTGGATTTAGGACTACAAACATCTGAGCCAAAAAAACCAAACCCGAGAGAATTATTTGGAGCAATGTTTCAATTCTATTAAAGATAGTGGAAAAGCAAAAGAAAGAAAGAGAAAGAAAGAAAGAAAGAAAGAAAGAGAAAGGAAGGAAGGAAAGTTTCAAAAAGTACTTGGAACAAAAAAGACATTTGAGACAAAAGCTGTGGCAATCAAGAGAACTCACAATACTATTACAAAGCTAATCTATTCAATACTCACACATTCACAAAGAGTCAACATAGTTCTTCTGAAGCATACACAGAGTGTATTATCCAGGCATGACATAATAGGACAGCAACTGAGTACAGAACCTCATAAGATGTAAGCTAAGCCAACTAAAGTAGCTTCTGTAGCCACTTTTAAAAATATTAAATATCACATTCTGAACCCCTTCAGATGGTTTGAAATCAGGCTTCAAGCTCCCTTGAATGTCCACAAGGACAAAAGCAGTTTCTGTCCCCTCGCTTCTCACAGATGAAATCCTTTTCCAGTTAGTGTAGTGTCAGGGAACAAGTGGACTTGGCCTTGACGGGGTCTGTGGCATAACATAAACTGCAGGTGTTAGTCCCTTCTCATTCCTGGACTGTCATTGCTCTCCACATTCCCAGGCACTGTCAAAGAAGACTGAATTTTCCAGATGGATTCCTTGTTTCCTCAATTTCTCAGTTTATTCACATTTAATTTAAATTAACTTAAAAGATTGAATGTAAAATTTGATTGTAATTAAGAGCAGGGATTCTGACAGTAATCTCTCATGCAAGTGAACTTTCTAAAGTGCAACTACTAGAGTCTTGATCTTAAATATGTATTTACTTGAAAGAACATAATGTCTAGTTCATAAGAATCTGACATTATTGTAGAGAATAAGTAGGCAAGGATTAAAGTTCCCCAAATATTGGCCCTTTTGGCTAATTTGCTTTCTTTGACTCCAATTTTTGTTTCTTGAGTCCAGGTAATTCTTGAACAGCTATGTTTTGTATTTTGTTTTTAAGTTTAGCTCTGTATATTCAGCTTATTTTCCCCCTTTCTTTTAGTGAAGAGACTTTGTTGTACAATAAAATAGCTATACATTGGGAGGAATATGCGCTGTTTCTTCAGTAAATTATAACATTATTAGTGGTGATTCTTGGATGTAGAAATCAAAGGAAAGGTCTGTGAAGATTTGTCTGTGAAGATTCTCAGTCATCCAGGTGAGTTTATCTGGAAGTTGAGTCACGGCTACTGGACCTCTTTTTCTTGAGAGATAGAAACATAAGCTGCTCATCCAAACAGCTTCCTCAGAACTCCAGTTGCCATGACTCAACTTCTGGATTAAAGGAAGTTGCTCTTCCATGATGGTTCACAGTGCTTCCATGATGGTTCACAGTGCTAAAGCAAATAAGTTGAGAAGGCCTAGATATTTGCCAGATGGCAGTGCATTTAACCCAAAGCAAATGGAAAACTAGGAACCAGCTGTTATACTGTGATCTATCATGGAATCATAGAATCATAGAGTTGGAAAAGACCTCAAGGGCCATCCAGTCCAACCCCCTGCCATGCAGGAACACATAAATAAAGCAAACTAAGTAACAGCTCCTAGTTATAGTGAGAAAATGATTGTTTCTAAGCCATGCTATTTGTATCAAAGTGAACAGTTCACTAGACCTGGCAGCTTGGTAGTCTCTCTCCAAGCTATGCTGAAATACAGTAGATAGATATAGATAGATAGATAGATAGATAGATAGATAGATAGATAGATAGATAGATAGATAGATAGATAGATAGATAGATAGATAGATAGATAGATAGATCTTTATTGTCATTATCCTGTGCAGAACAACGAGATTGAAAAACAAGATCGAAAGCCAGAATAGATGTTTTCATGTCCATAACAAATTGGGACATGGTGTACACAATCAGTTCATATGTTTGCTTTCCTTCATAAAGATGTCTACTGCTCATGCAATCATCTCAAGAAACACACTGCCTTTGACTGTGGAGCTAGTACTTAGCCATCATCACTGGTAGCCATTGCTAACCATATCATCCCAATTTTATCTAATCCCTTACTAAACCCATCCATATTTCCCACCACCAGTGCTGCTTAAAGTAGACAGAATCATTAAGCTTTTAACTCTCTGTATGGATTAAAATAAAACTACATTTTTAAGATACAGTTATTGCCTCAGCATACATTTCCTCATCCAGACCAAGGGATATGCAGTTCAGAGAATAATCCCTAGAGCTAAAAGGCTATCAAAACCAGTCTCAACAGTGTGATGACAGCAATATCAATAATATCATCAACCTCATTTTAGAAAAGTGTAACTTTAATCACCCCTGGTCTTAGTCATATTGCCAGGCTTCCATCCTTAGTGAAGAAACAGCTCCCCAGGGAAGTAAAATGTCAGAAACATGGTCGGTTCACGGAAAACTGTGAGCCATCTTGAGAGATATTTGACAAGCTATGGTTTCTTATCTCAAGTTATGACTTTTTATTATCCGACTCTGGAATGGGGTTGGGTTTATGGGTGGCAGCAAGAACCATTCCTATTACAAACTGCGGCAAAAATGAATTTCAGGTTATGGGCTGCAGAAAATGTAAATGTATTTCCAAACCAATACCTGTTTACAAATACAGATTTTATTATTTCTATGACACATAATTTGACAAGGGCCTTAGTCACTCTGGCAGAGATTTAAAGCTCATTTTTGTAATTTTCTGCTCCGTACATAAAAAAAATATAAAACAGTGGTGCTAACAGACATTTTCCTTCCAAAAACCAATAAAGTTCCTCCCAGGACATGGTATTAGTCCATGGGGGATTGCCCTGGATGTAGCTTGAGCTTAACATAAGAACATAAGAAGAGCCATGCTGGATCAGGCCAAAGGCCCATCTAGTCCAGCTTCCTGTATCTGACAGTGGCCCCACCAGATGCGTTTGGGAGCGCATGAGACAAGATATCTATCTCCTGATAGCACTCCCCTGCATCTGGTTTGTAACCTATGATGGACTTTTCCTCCAGGAATCTGTCCAATCCCCTTTTGAAGGCATCCAGGCCAGGTGCCATCACCACATCCTGTGGCAGGGAGTTCCACAGAATAACAACGTGCTGGGTGAAAAAAAAATACTTTCTTGTCTGTTCTTACTCTCCCAGCCCTCAATTTGAGAGTATGTCCCCTAGTTCTGGTATTTTGTGAGAGGGAGAAGAGCTTCCCTCTATCCACTTTACTCATGCCCTGCATTATTTTGTACGTCTCAATCATATCTTCCCTCAGGTGCCTTTTTTCCAGACTAAGCCCCAAATGTTTTAGCCTTTCCTCACAAGGGTGGTCCCTCAGCCCAGTAATCATTTTAGTCGCTCTCTTCTGAACCTTTTCCAGTTCCACTATGTCTTTCTTGAGATGCGGTGACCAGAATTGTACACAATACTCCAGGTGCAGCCTTACTATTGTTTTGTATAATGGCATTATAATGTTGGCTGTTTTATTTTCAATCCCCTTTTTGATAATCCTTAGCGTGGAATTGGCCTTCTTCACCACTGCCACATATTGGGGAGACACCTTCATGGAGCTGTCCACCAACACACCAAGATATCTTTCCTGATCCGTCACGGATAACTCAGAGCCCATGTGTTGATAGATAAAGTTTTGATGCCAGCAATCTGGTCCCATCATTCTGACAGCTTAGGGTAGAACTGTCCCAATTGTCGTAATGAAATGACTTCTGCAACTTCAAACACTCTTCTGCTTGGGTTGCACAGAACTTGGCCCAAATCCTCTTGCATAAATTTGCATGGCAGAAGCTGGTATGGCCATCAATTACTCCCAGCAAAATTTAATTTAAATCAATTAAATTTTTTTATATACCCCCTTAGGTTCTGAGGCTCCCGGGGGCAACCTCTTGGCTCCAAGGAAGCCTTGAGATGGAAGGAGAGGGTTTAATTGCCCTAAATTGCTGCCAGATTAATATCAGTTGTTCTAGTTTTGATCCAACAGTTATCCTTGACAGCTGAAGGCTCCTCCCACACTGGAGTCTCCCAAAGACTTCTTGGGGGGGGGAGACCCCTGGGAAGCCTCAAAACTAGAAGTAGGAGAATAGGAAGCCTTTAATTGGTTCAACTTCAAATTAAATTTTGCCAGTACCAGATGATGACATTTTCCACTTCTGCTGAACAAATTTATGCCAGCACAATTTTGCCCAACGTGTCAGAAATCCAACAAAGAAAGCATTGAAGTCAGTCTTATCCACAAGTTGTCTTGACAGATGAGATATTGTTTGAAACCATTAGGTTACAGTCACTCAGACTGATGAAAGACGCCTTTTAAAATATTAGGGGATGGTTTAACATTACGATAGATATTTGACTTGTTATTCCTTTACTCACCTAGGATTCCTGAAGCTGATTTCCCTCCCAGTACACAAGGCTTACAAACAACAATTACAACATACAGTGGTACCTCTACTTATAAATTTAATCTGTTCCAAATGCATGCTCATAAGTCAAACAACTCATAAGTAGAGCAGCCATATCTAACAAATTCAAATACATACATACATACATACATACATACATACATACATACATACATACATACATACATACATACATACATACATACATACATACATTGTAAGTAGAGCTGACCGCATCTAAAATTTGTAAGGCAGCAATTAAAATGCCAATGGTTTTCTGCTCTTAATTCAAATTGCTTGTAAGCCGAGCCACTCGTAAGTAGAGCTGCCACTGTATAAGGAATGAAGGAAGTGTATATTAGGTTCTGTACAAACATAGGATACCTAAAATAAGAGGTCCAAGCAATCTGCTGGGATAGCTGCTATTCGTAGATAATTGTGGGAGGAAGGCAACAAAAAAAATTCTAAAAGGGTGTTTCAAATCAATGCTTATCTTCTTTTCATGCTAAACCACTTTAAAATTATGAGTGTTGATTGGCAATTTACTAGAATGATTTGGAAGTTTACAAGCATAAATTTCCCAGTACAGTGAAATGTCAAACTATGTGTATGCAAGAAAATGACTATGCTCAAATAGTTGTAGAGTTATACAAATCCACTGAGCTGCTGGAAAGCTCAGTGGCTTGGGCATCTAGCTGTAAAGCTGAGGTACTGTGTTGACAGGAGCTGTACTCGACAGTCCATAGCAGTAGTTCTCAACCTGTGGGTCCCTAGATGTTCCTGGACTGCAATTCCCAGAAATTGTTGAAGACTTATGGGAGTTGCAGTCCAGAAACATCCGGGGACCCACAGGTTGAGAATGACTAGTCCATAGAATCCATTCCAGCTCTACAATCCCAAGATATATATTATTGTTCCTTGTAAGCATGAGTAAAAATATATGCCCCAAAGTGCCTGGTGACTTGATGAAAGCCATTAGTTTGATTGTAAGAAGCTATGAAGTGAAAAACAGTAATTCTGAAGAAATGACAATGGATTTTTTTGAACCACTGACAATTTGGAGGGTAGTGCAAGAGGTATTAGAATTCAGGTACGCCCTTTGATAAGGCACCCATAAGGTGCTAGACAGACCTCATATAAAATTAAACATAAACAGTAGGATTACTGAGTTAAAAGTGTTAGGAGCTAAATTAAGGTCAGGTAAGGAAAATACAAGTCTGTTCAGAGCTAAGCAAATTACTAAAATTTGTGAGAATGCTGAACAGGTGAGCATCATCCTTCTGAGATAGGAATCTCACTGAATTCATAGGGGCAGGAACTAACATTCATTCCTTGCCATTACCTACTTCCACTATGTTTCAGGTCCCCTTAGCAGAATAATTCTCAAATAGAATTAAGATGCTTATCAATAAATTGTGGCTCATTTTTAACCCAACACAACTTGCCTTGCGTCTTTATTTCCAGACTTGGGGGCAATGAGAAGATTGCAGCTATAGAGTCTATCTATACTCTCCCGCCTTCTCTCTGATATAAATTCTCAGATTTTTTTCCCACCCTCTGAATGTTCATACATTGACTTAGTTCTTTTGGGAACACAGTACCCACAAAAATCTGTTGTCTGCTGCAGGTGGATTGAGTGCTTTACATTTGAAAATAATAATATTGCCCAATCATGGTGTTCTGCTAATATGTTTAATTCAAACTCTGGACATTGGCAATGTGATAGAAATTAAATATTCAGTACACTGGATTTACTTTAACTTGTCTTGCCCGGATCCTATAATATCCAACTGTTGCACAGTGGATGCACTTGATGTAGAGATGGGCACGACTTAGCGGTATTCCCATTTCCGTTTCCGTTACTCGTATCCGTTACTCTACGGAAACGGTAACGGGAATTACTCTGCCAGAATTCGAGCTCAAACCGACGAATGAACAATTTGGTCTGATTTGTCGTGCTCGTTACTTGCATCGCGGCGATCGCGCAATGCCAAGCGGCACAGAAAAAAAGTTTTTAAAAGTTAAAAAAAAACCGATTCCCGGCCCTAAAAGTAGGCGAAAACTGTCTGAGGGCACCTACCAGGCCAGAAGGGTGTTTTATTTGGGGGGGTCCCCACCCCCCTCTCCTTGGCTATTGCTACTGCTGCGCTGCTGGTACCAGGCTGGGAGGGCGCATCCATTTGTCATGCAGTGCGGGGGATCCAAAATGGCGACCACAATTATTTTTTTTGAAATCGTTGCCCAAAACCCCACCAAAGCACCACAGAAACATGCGAAAATTAGCTATTTTAAATGCTTGAATTTTTACAGTAGCAGCAGTGGGTTTTTCTTGCAAAAAAAGTCTCTGTTGATTTTATTTTATTTTATTTTATTTTATTTTTTTACACCTGCACATTCCCAATGATGGGCTCGCCCATGGGAGTGGACCATGCAAAGTTTTGGAGCCATTCCACCAATCGCATGGCCAGGTTTTGCTGACTGTACCAGGCTGGGAGGGCGCATCCATTTGCCATGCAGTGCGGGGGATCCAAAATGGTGACCGCAATATTTTTTTTGAAATCGTTGCCCAAAACCCCACCAAAGCACCACAGAAACATGCGAAAATTAGCTATTTTAAATGCTTGAATTTTTACAGTAGCAGCAGTGGGTTTTTCTTGCAAAAAAAATGTCTCTGTTGATTTTATTTTATTTTATTTTATTTTATTTTTTTACACCTGCACATTCGCAATGATGGGCGTGGACCATGCAAATTTTCCACCAATCGCATGGCCACTTGGCCAGGTTGACCACAGAGACTTCTGGGATGTGCCAATCGGACATAAACAGCCCACTAATCGTAGCCCAAACCCGAACCCTAAGCCTAAGACTAACCCATACGCCAGTACACTGTCCTTCTAAGTGGATCAGAGAGGCACCCAGAGGTGCACCCCAATACTCACCCTAACCTCACCCGTAACTAGCCTAACCCTAGCCCTTGTGCTAACCCGTCTTAACCCTAAGCCAGATCTACTTGCATTGCACTACATGCAAGTACGTGAGACACAGCGGGTGCAAAGAGTCTGCCAGTCTGTCACTTGTGGCTCTGGCTGACTCCTGCAGCTCCCTCCAGGAGCCCGCTGCCCCCCCCAAACCAGTACTAACGACAATGAAAAAATGAAAAAACGAACCGACTAATTTTTGCAAAATTTCGCGAAAAACGGAAATGAGCCGAAACGGACTGCCTCCGACACATGACAACTCGAAAACGTCATTTTCCCTAGTCGTGCCCATCTCTAACTTGATGAAGTGAGATGTTGCTCATGCAAGAATGCTTGTTTCCAAGGCAACATGGGGGTTCTGGGGGCCTTTTAATTTTTAAAGTGACAACCAAATACATTAATTACTTCATATATCAATTTTGATTCCTCAACTATTTTACAATTCCAGATTTTACTTAGATATGGTGATCTGAATGTTTTAAGACATCTCTTTGAGACATGTACAGTGTTGGACTTCTACTTGAAAGCAGGGAACCTTGCTAGTCTTGGGCTAGTCATTCTCTTTTACCATTAGTTGCCTGTAGAGGTGCAACACTAAAGAACAATGCATAAATTTAAAACAAAAACAAAAAACCTTACAAAAGTACATTTAAAATACTGCTTTCGAAATACAGCTCTGCTGTGCCTGAAGTCCAAACTTTTAGTAACAGGTAACATGGCATTTGCTGCTCAAAACATGACAGTGCTGTGACAAATTATTCTGGCAGCACTTCATCTGAGGAAGCCAACTTGGAACTGAATCTGATGTTTATGTCCCTCGAACCAGTTACAAACAAAGCTATTGTGCAAACCTGAGTATATATTAAAAGTTTTCATAAGATACATCCAGCACAGAAGGAATTCCCTTCTCTTCTTCAAGTTTAATTTATCCTGAGGAGAACCATTTGCTGAAAGAGCAAAAATCACACACACACACACACACACACACACACACACACACACACACACACACACACACACACACACACACACACACCATAAACAGATATAGATAGTCTGCTGGCTTGCCTTGTCCACTTTACATATAAAACAAACCCCAAAAGACATCTTTCTCCACACCTTCCACTGCTACTGATAAATAACATAACTAAGCTTTGCAATTAATAAATGGATAAATTTTGTTTTCATGCCTCTAGCTTTCCCTTTCTCTCTTCTTCTTTTTTAATTCACTTATACTATTTGCTTGCCCTCTTCTGTGTTCTCTGGCAAACACTCCTAACCTCCAGTCATGTGGCTGCATGGTGAACTGGATCTTCCACATGGCTGAGACAGCATGTTCTCTCTCTTTCCCACCTTTCTTGTATACTTCGTTCTGACTATAACTGGAGATCACAAAGATTTATTTCTACTTTGAATGTGTTTAGAGTACTTTTTATTATGCATATTATTATTATTATTAAGTGGCATTTGAGCTATGTTACATTTTCCTGTGTAGTTTTCTGTACTGTAAATTCTGCTAATTATAAAGAAATTACCAAACCACACAACAAAAACAAGTTTTGAGAAGTGTTCCACTTAATCAAATTAAAAAGATTTTATTGAGGGACCACAATTACTTAGTATTAAGAGAAAGGCAGGATCTAATATATTAATGATAAAGGTCAAAGCAAAATTTAAATCTATTCCTTCTATAATTAAAGGCTAAAATAACTTTTTTACAAACAAATCTGTAAAAAGTGTTAAGATGAGATTTATTCAATTTATATAAATATCCAATTTAATATGTTGTATGTATCCATTGAAATGCATTAACTAGGTGAAATCCAGAGTAAAGGTCAATTTTACTTCTGTTTTCTGTAAAGTCATTTTAGGTGAAACATCTGTGGAGTCGTTGTGGTCATCATGATCTGATGTTAGGCAAGAGTTAAAAATAGAATAGCAGGTGCGCGGGTGGCTTTCCACCACACCCTTAATGCCTGAAAACTGCTGGCACTGGATTTTCCATTAGTCAAGAGACTATAAAAGCCTCTGTGAAATCTCAGCCCATTGTCTTAGGATGTGAGGAGTAGACAATGTCAGTCACTCTTCGTCCTAACACCTCTGATACATCAGATATGTGTCTCTCTGTCTCTTTGCCTTTGTGTTACTCAGCTTAATATAGTGCTCTCTTTGCTTCAATATATGCTTAAGTTTGCTTATTCCATTTCATTATTTTATGCAACAAATCCCATCTTTAGAAAAGGCTATTTGGATGAGCAATGAAATGTTTCAATCTCTCAAGAACAGAAGTCCAGTTGCCATCACTCAACTTTCAGATAACTTTTATACAGACTCTCTGTGCTGCCAAGGACAAAGGACAGTGTGAGTTGCGGTCCAAAATATCTGGAGTGCCAAAGGTTTGCCACCACTGCTCTATTGGCTCTTCGAAACACAGAGCTCCTGGTTGGCCAGAGATGGGTTAGAAGTAGGAGGTAGGGTGGTGCCCATACCATGCAGCTCTTTGTTTGAATTGGCCTGTAAAGTCCAGCCCCATTCGCCCATGCTGCTCTGTGGCTTCCAAGAAGAAGCCTGGCATCCATCTTGCCAAGATAACTTTTAAGAAATCTCTCCTGGCAAATTACATTCCCTTGCCGTGTTTTGACTTCTATACCTGCTTTGAAAAAGAGAGCTTGCTCTCAAAAGCTCAGCAACTTTTTAATTTTTCTACTAGCAGCCTATGAAGATATCACCCATAGTCTAGTTTTGATTTTGTCAAACAAAAAAGGTAACGCCACAACAGTTGGCCCAATTAAACTGTCATTTCACTGGCTATATGCATGAATGCTCCAATATGACCCCTTTCCAAAAAAAAAAAAAAAAAAAAAAAAAACGGAAACAAATTAAAGGTCTGTCAGTGTGATATCACTCATGTTTTGAATGACTCCTTGCTCAGAAAAAAACTGATATGAATATTTCTTTCTACCCATTCTGGTTATCTGATTTTTCACAGTGATTGTCCCTTATGATATAGATGCCCACGGGTCATAAAACATATGTAATTCAGCTTACTTTACATATAGTAGATGGAACACAGATTCCAAATTTCTAACATGTACTTAAATTAAAACCAGTTTGAATTGTGTGAGAGAAAGGGAGAAAAGTCTTACATGGCTTCCCAGTGGGTCCATAATTTTCTCTGTGCCCTACCCCTGTGTACTGTAAGGCTTCTAATGGTTGGGATAAGTAAAGGACAATCATGGGAGTCCTGCATACCCCGTACTACACCTGTTTTGGTTATATACAACAGTTTTTGGGTCAAGGGAAATAGGATCAATAGGGGATGTAAAAGGGGACACAAGGTTAGGGATATAGGAAAAACTTGGGAAAATACTATATCAAAATCTTCCATTCAACAAAAGTATTGGAAAACAGATTGCAAATTTATAAAACTTGCTTAAATTAGAATCAGATTGAAAGTGACCCCCCTCCCCCCCCAAAAAAAATCCCAAGACAATTTTAAATAACATTTCCACTTCTGGTATTCCACTGGCCAAATATCTCTCCCACAAAATAGCTATCCATCCCACCTGCATCTCTTGATCCTTGATGTTAGGAACTGTGACACCCAAGGAGGCAAAATATAATAATAATAATAATAATAATAATAATAATAATAATAATAATAATAATAATAATAATAATAATAATAATAATAATAATAATAATAAAACAACAACAACAACAACAGCTAACTAGGGACTAAGCTTTCTCAGAGCTTAGTCCCTTCACTCTGGAATAAGCTTCCTACAGAGCTTTGTCAACATCATCCCTCCCTGTTTCAATGAAGGTAACTGATTTGTTGTAGTACATTGAAGAAACCAAACAGCTACTAAAGAGGAGGATGGTCCAGCCCAGTACCAATATCAGTGGTGTAATGGTTGTTGGGAATGGTTGCATAGATAGGACTTTCACACACCCCAGGCCTTTATACATCTAATAAGCCTATTCATGCCATTGTCCACCTAATGAGCCTATTCAGACCAGGATGATGTGAAATCAAGGTGAACTATAAATTGGAAGTGTCACACCAACTTCCCTAAGACTGACAAAGCCACTTGGATGAACAGTGAAGTATTTTAGTCTCACAAGAAAAGAAGTCCAGTTGTCATGACTCAACTTCTCACTAATTTCTAATATTCTATTTATCTGTTTCTCATGTATCCTAATGTGATTTCTTGAGAAATAAAAATTAAAGGTAGCCTGGCTTCAAGACAGAGGAGTATATCATGCCACCTCTCTTGGACCCCTGAATTCAATAGCAGTTGCATTATAAAGTGGGTGTCCCTCATTCCTGAAACAGCAGGACAAGCCTTCTGGGACAATATATTGACAAGCATGGCAGGGGTCTGTCCTCCAGAGTCACCACTCTTGAAGAAGGACAAGGTAGAGAAAGAGGTAGAGGTTTACATTCAAGAGACCTGCAAGCCAAAAGAAGACTGACCCCTTCTTTTACTGGCCTGAGATGGAGTCTGTTTTGGAAGGTCTTGGCTAGATGGTAGTGGGACTTCTGTCTTGTTGTCAACCAAGTAGTGTGCCCAGGGAGACAGTGTTATCTCAAGCAGGGGGCATTGTCAGTCCCCACCTCTCATGCCTGGAACTTGGATCTGTAGAAAAACTTATTTTCTTTAAGGTCACCCTGTCATTGCTGGGCTTTCCTGATTTCCTCAAAGTACTAAACATGCCACGTGGGACATAGTCAAATTCCTTCTCCAGGTCTAGACCTGCCATGTGCACTGGTTGGTTCTCTTTCTCTGTCAACTGACAAGCTGCAAAGATGGCAAAGGTCTTCATAGTATGGGGCAGGAGACAGATTTGGCAATAGTTGCCACAGTCAGCTAAGGGCGTTTATACACGACCCCTAAACTCCGGGGCAAATGGCTCCCAGCTCCGGAGCTTAAAAATGTTTACCCACCAGCTCCGGAGTTAACAGGAAATTAGGTGCGACCCCGCCCACTTTAGCGCATCCCAGCGCAGCTTTCAGGTACCTGCTCTTTGGAGGTGAAAATTATTTGATCTGGTGTAACGATAGTGAGTGCGGGGCTCTCCTTGCTTCTGTTTGTTGTTTTTTGGCTCCCACCCCTTTAAGAGCTACTTTTATAGAGACGAGAGGCAGAACGAGGTGAGCGGCATGCTTTTCTTTCTCTTTTTCTCCCTCCCCTCACACAGCCAGCAGCCAGGAAGTGCGGAGGGGGCTGGGGACACAGGAAGAGTGACGAACCCCTAAGATCTCTGGTCCGAATTTAAGTGGCCAGTGGATCTTAGGGGTCGTGTAAAAAGGCCCTAAGTCACACTTTTTTTTAATATGGAGACTGTTATGCTCATTGGCCAGCAGTCAGTACACAGCCACTATTTATTATGACATTTAAGAACACCATCATCAAAGGCATCCTCATGTATTGGAGTTCCTGTAATTTCCAGAAATCTGTGGGTGAATCTGGGGGCCTTCCTAGACTTCATACTGTTTACTACATTGGTGACTTCTGTGGTAGTAATGGACATAACTGGTCATTGATTAGATGGACAATATATAAACAAAGACTGTTGGCTTTATATAAGCAGCTGCAGCAGCTGCATCATCACCACCACCACCACCACTACCACCACCACCACCACCACCACCACCACCATCATCATCATCATCATCATCATCATCATCATCATCATCAACAACAACAACAACAACAACAACAACAACAACAACAACAACAACAACAACAACAACAACAACAACAACAACAGAGTTATGGATATCCAGACATTCCCAAATTTTAAATTTCCAAATCCAAATGAGTGTGATTCTGAATTGTAAATCCAAATTCCAAATCCTAATTTTGGTACCACAGCACATGTCTAATATGAACCTGCCTTCCACTTCTGTGTACAATGTCCTGAGATGTTCAAATGGATTTAAACGTATACATTTCTATCCATGGTAGTTTTATTGTTTTAGCAAGGCACAGGGTTTATTAAATTTTATTGTATTTATTACATGGTGTTTCTATTGTATGGATTGTATTATATGCCGTGAACTGTTCAGTGAGCGATAACACTGTTAGGATGGTGCAGGAGTGTAAATAAATAAATAAATACAGTTCTTTGCCAGGTTGTGATATTTTGCATACCAGTGTCTTTTCTCAATCAAACAGCTTAGCTTTAATATTTTGCAATCCTGCTTTTCTGAAGCAGAAATTTTGTAAATCAATTACAGCTAGCAAACTGTTTTCAAGGGATATGAACCAATCAGTTCATAGTACCAACCCAAGCTATTTTAATAGATTTTTTTTCATATCCTTTCAAGTCTCCTTGAAGTGCTTCCCAGTCTAAATTTCATACTTGAAGTGTTACATCTGCCACTGCTTTCACGAATGTGAAGCTCTTTTCATTAAAGGAGATTTCCACTGAATTAACCTTCTACATTCTGAACGTATCATTTAATCATTGCTGCTGTTTTCTTTGGCTTTCTATAAGCAATACCTGTACTGTACAAACAATTGAGTATTTGGTTGTTCTGTGGCAGCCCAGTGAAAACATGCTGGATGACCCAAGGATGACAATTTGACTAAAAAAGCTATTGCTTCTTCATCCTGATTCCACTAATTACTTCCATACCAGGGCCCTTTCACATTGGTGGGGGCATTGACAGCAGAATAAGAACTAATTCTTATAGTGCTGTAGGGTTGCCAGTCAGCAGAGAGAATATGTGCATGCATAGGACTGAAGCTTTTGCAGTGAGAACAGAGCATGGTGAGACAAGGTCGAGTTCCTGTTCCAGAGCAGTTGAACAACTTCATAATCTCTAGTATGAAGCAAGGCTGAACAACCTATAGCCTTAATGGAGTATGCAGGCATTGCTGTAATATTAAAAACCCTGCAGGAAACCATCAGTTCAGACATCTAGCAGTAGTTTTTATTGAATGGATAACGGATATAGTAATTTTCCAAGATTTTCCTATATCTATAATCTTGTGTCTCCTTTTACATCCTCTATTGATCTCATTTCCCTTGATCCAGAAGCTCTTGTATATAACCAGAACAGGTGTAGCACAGGGAATATAGTACCATTGTCCTTTACTTCTCCCAAGCATTAGAAGCCTTACAGTCCACAGGAGTTGGGGAGAGAGAAAAATATGGATACATTGGGAAGCCATGTAAGACTTTTCTTCCTTTCTCTCATACCATCCAACCTGGTTTCAATGTAATTAAGTTTTAGAAATGCACAATCTGATTTCCATCTACTAGATTTAAAGTAAGCTGCCTTACATATGTTTTATGACCTGTGAATATCTATATCATAAGGAACAAACACCATGAAAAATCAGGTAACCAGAATGGGTAGAAAAAATTATTCAGATCAGATTTTCTGAGCATTCAAAACACATATTACATGAGATTTTGGGTTTTTTTAGGAGTAGACATGGGCACGACTTGGCGAAATTCTCGTTTCCGTTTCCGTTTCTCGTTTCCGTTACGTAACGGAAACGGTAACGACAATTACTCTGCCAGAACTCGAACTCGAACCGACTAAAGAAAAATTGGGTCTGATTTGTCGTGGTCATTCCTGGCATTGCAGCGATCGCGCGATGCCAAGTGGCACAGGAAAAATGTTTTAAAAATTTAAAAAAAAAAAACGATTCCTGGCCAGGCGAAAATAAGCCTGCCTGAGTGAGGGCACCTACCAGAGGGGTGGTTTCTGGGGGGGGGTGGTCCCCGGCCTCCCCCCTCCTCTCATGGGCTGCGCAAAGTGTGCATCCTCGTTGAGTTGCCACGCTAACTCGCCAAGCGGCGTGGCACAGAAAAAAAGTTTTAAAAATAAAATAAAATAACCGATTCCCGGCCAAAAAAGCAGGCAAAAATATGCCTGCCTCAGTGAGGGCACCTACCAGAGGGGTGGTTTCTGGGGGGGGGGGGTGTCCCCTCTCCTGGGCTGCAGAAAGTGCGCATCCTCGTCAAGTCGCCACGCCAACTCGCCAAGCAGCACGGCACAGAAAAAAAAAGTTTTAA